>CAWUFW010004421.1:0-1200000 GCA_963921515.1 Calotriton arnoldi | reverse complement strand
GGGAAGCATCAAAATTCATGGGTGTTGTGTGGGAACACTTACTCCGATGCCCATGTAACACCTCCCTTGCGCAGAGTAAGGCAACGCAGCGATCTATGCTGCCTTTCCTTACTCTATATCTATGAGGCCATTCATAGCCAAGCAGCGTGGCTTTGTGTGACATCGTGAATATGATTTTGTAGTTTGCGCCGCCGAAGCATCTCAAAAAGTGACGCTTCAGCAGCTCAAGGGGCTCATAATTATACCCCTATGTTCTGTATTGCTCTGTATGTGAAATATAAAATATAATATAAGTGAGGAATTTAAAACATCTGAAGAGCTCTGGAAAGCATGCCGGGCATGTTTAACAAATTTTGCTAAAAAATGATTTTTGTTGTTACCTTTTAAACTTAACTGTTTCAATATTGTCAGCATTCTTGGCTAAATAGCATTTATATATGTACACTTCCATTGATAAAAAACTATGGGGCATATTAGCAAGAACCTCGTTAAAATTATCGCCGTTTTAGCAGCAGGAAACTGCCGCTAAAACGGCGATAGTGGGCTTGCTAATATGCGTTATAGAATTCCAATAGAAGCCCAGGTTAGATGTCCTGCACATCTAACCTGGGCTTCTATTGGAATTCTATAACGCATATTAGCAAGTCCATTATCGCCGTTTTCGCGGCAGTTTCCTGCCGCTAAAACGGCGATAATTTTAACGAGGTTCTTGCTAATATGCCCCTATTTTCCTAGTCTTTTAAAGTAATTTGACAAGATAGCAAGGAGGCACCACTGCCCTCACCATATAGAAGAGCAGACCTGTGCTTTCCAAGTTTCACATAAACATATTGAACATGCAGCACATCGCCATAATGTTCATGTTTTCCTTTGAACGCATATTTTTCCAGGTACAATAGCAAAATGCTAACGATTTTTAGAGACAATTTTGTTACGCTGCATTGCTATTTTTAGAGCGCTCTTATACAGGAGTTTCTTGGCACTACAGACTGAAACATGGAATGGATGATAAAGCATCAACCCAACTTCCCCTCCCCTTCTTGCCACAAATAGCCCCTGCCACCTGTGGCACACCAACAGAGCTGCCCCACAGTTTGACTAACTCAAAAACAAACAAAATAATTAAAAAACAATATTATGTAAAACTATATGTTAAAAAATAACATAAAATAGTTATAAAACACAACTCAGTCCTAAGATATTCAATAGACAATATTCGTGTCAATTGATATTTTGGAAATTATATTATCGTTGAACGGGGCGTTCCATGGGTGTTGCTGTGGGCGTGCCCGCACAACACCCATGGAACCTGACGCATTTGCAAATTTACAAGGTTTTGTAAACTTGGGAATGCATCAGATTTCTTCGTCTCCACTGGGGTGGCCTAAGCAAGGCGCAATGAGGAGAATATTTTTCCTCATTGCTTTTATTTATCATTGCATTTATTCCTCATTGCATTTATTTCTCCTCGTTTTTACTTTTTCTATTTGTTCTGCATTCTGCAGCACACATTGAAAGAGGAAAACACCTCTCATAGTTGTTTTTGTGCAGGAAGGTGTGCCTTCGTGCACAAAAGCAATCACCCCTACAACGCAGACACCCTTGCACCATGGCGCAAGGGTGTCTGCGTTGCCAAATGGCAGCCCATTGTGTGCCAGCATGGGGAAAAAGGACAGGAATGCGTCGTTTCTTGTAGATACGGCCAGTGGTTAATTTGCAAAAAAAAGTAAGTGCCAGGGCTCTCGTCAGGAGGCAGCTTGCACCAGCCCATTTTTTCCTGTTAGCGCCGCCTAAAACAGAACCAACTACTAACCATGAAAGTGGGGAGAGGATGGGGAGTAATGGCCAGAGCTGCCGACTTCGGAGCTGGGGAACTAGGTTCGAGTCTCAGCCTCCTCTCAACAGCTTGTGATTCTGGGCAAATCACTTAATATCCCAGTAAATGATTGTGTCCTTACCTGGTGGTCATGAAAAGCACCGGTGTTGATGATTAAGTGCCAGTGCTGAGTACCGAAAACCACTGGCTCAAATTAAACATTGGATACGGCGGATTCCTGCCCTTTTCTTTTGACGCACGGCAGCGCAGCAGGAAGGCTTGGTGCGCTGCTGTGCGTCAAAATATTGTAATCGAGGCTCTATGTTCTTCACTGCTTACCATATATTCAGTATATGAAATAATGCCTACTTGAGGCATCTGTATCGTCTAAGTAGCTATGGGAAGCATGTTGGGCATGATTATGGAAATGTATTTTAAACTAATATTTGTTGTTACCTTTTATCCTTAACTGTGCAAAGATTATTAGTATTCATGACAGAATAGCATTTTTCCTGCTGGAGTGCTCTATATACATTGATTAAAAAAACATTTCCTTGTCGTTTGAAATAATTTAATGGTGTAGCTACCAGACACCACTGCCCTCGTCATACAGAAGTGCTGGCCCTAGCTTTCCACTTCTCACATTAACATATTGAGCATGCAGTACATTGCAATGATGCTCACGGTTACCTTGAAAACATATTTTGCCAATTACATAAGCAAAAAAGATACTGATTTTCAGAGCCACTTTTTTTATGTTACGTTGGCCTGTGTAGAGCGCTCGCATAGAGGAGTTTCTTGGCGCTATAGAAAACAACAACATGAATTGAATGAGAAAATGTCACCCCCCTTTCATCTTGCCACAGCAATGCCCTCCCTAGCCCCCCCACTTGGGAGCCTGCAGTGTACAAGCTAATGCCATGTACACACATTCTCTGCCCGCTCTGCGCATATGCTTCTAATGCCTTTCCTTGCCACCCCTTCTACATCAGGACAGACATAATCAGTACAATCTTGTCCTTTTAATCTGCACATCTATGTTCTTGCTGCTGCAAGAGCGGATTTATTCAAGCAATCAGAAGAATAAATGGGGTTGCTCGCTGAACGGTTCATGAAGCACTCAGCGCGATCTCCTTTTAGGCCGAGTTAAGGCGCTTGAAAGTAATCCGGGTCCCCTGCGGACTCGGAGCTGGAGAGACGCTGAGATGCGCCAAAGGAGCGCCTGCGGCAGTGAGCAGACGGACGGTGCTGCGGAGGAGAAACACGTGCTGATAGAAATGCAGAACTCGGGAGAGGCATCACTCCCAAGATATCCAGGGGCTTATTTACAAGCCCCTTGCGCCACTTTTGCGTCACTTTTCCCATGTTAAAAGTGAAGTACGGGTGGCACAAGGGGCTTGTAAATAAGCCCCCCAGTTCTTAAAACATAACACTACTATCAGTTTACCTTTAGTGAACAAAACATGTTGTATGTCTATGTGTATGGCCAGAGCTTTAAGTGGATGGAAAAACTGGGGGGTCTCTCAAAGGGTCGTAGTCGATGTAATTAGGGCATGGCTTAAAAAGTAAGCTAAAAATGTGTACTTAGCATAGTGAACCGCTTGACTGGTATTTTGCTGCTTCTGTCATTGCATCCAGATATATAATATAACAAGTAAAATTACACCTACACCAAGCCAGGACTATTGGCTTTGCCAATGGTTGTTAGTTGCATAAGATAAATAAGCAACAGCTATGGCTTCATTGTATGGAATATTGTAAATGCTTCAGTTGTGAAATGATGAGACAAAGAACTAATGAGTCTCTTTGAAGTTACATTAAAGGTTGTGAAGGTTGGTACAGTTGCAGAGTTAAGATTTTTTTTTTCATCCTGATGGTGATGGCAAAAATAGAGAGCCCGATAGGGACCCGCCTCAGCACTTTCTTTTTAGAACTGCCGGTGCTGAGCACCGGCAGGATTCGGCCCACTTAAAGCCACCAGTGTATGGCATTTCTATAGCGCGACCTGAGCCAAAAGGCAGCGGGGCGCTGTACTGGGTCAAAGAGAAACATAAAGTTAACGAGTGATAGGACAGGTTGCTGGGCTGTGGACGTTTAAAGTGTTGGATTTAGTGTTCTTTGAAGAGGTGAGTCTTCAGTTCTTTCCTAAAACTGGAGAAGTAGTGCCAGTCCTGATGTATAAGGGGTTGTTGTTCCAGATCCTGGGTTCACAAATGGAGAAGGACTGCTGTCTTATTTTTTAGAAGTCTAAAGGCCTGATTACAAGTTTGGCGGTCTTGCAGTGGGTCGCCACACCAGCGCTCTGCTGTAAGTCCACCAAACCTATAGTCAGACCGTCCGCCGGATTCCGAGTTAATCGTGTATGGATAGTCCTGCTGCGGCGGGCCCACGGTGGTGTGTATCTAAGGCACATAGGTGTGCCTTAGACATGCACGCTGTGAGGCCACCTCATCCCGTTCGTGCATGGAAAGAAATGCACAATGTTGTGCATTTCTTTTCGTGCAGGAACACTGGATACTGAAAATACAGGGGGCACAACATGTTCCCCCATGCATGCATTCCCAGGCCCAGAGGCAACAAGGGGCCCTGAAGTTGCCTCACTGCCATCCTTTCCATGGTGGGCTCACCGCCATGGAAATGATGGCAGTGAGGCAACTCGTAATATGCTTGGTGGTGCCGCAGCAGCACCGCCTGCATATTGCTGCCTCTGACTGCAGCGTTTCTGTGGCAGTCCAACCGCACAAGTTGTAAAAGGGCATGCGGACCATGGACTGCCACTGCAACTGCGACAGGACCACAGTTGTTGTAGTAAGGCCCTTTGTCTGCAGTTTGATGGTGCCCTGGCTGCAGGTGTGACAAGAACTGCCGACCTTGTGAGCTTGTCTGCAAGATAAGCTGTGGTGATGGTTTTGATCAGGGTCGGCTTAGTGCTGGTGGCACCAGGTGAGATAATCTATTTTGCCGCCCTTCCCACGGCCACCCTCCAACAGTGCCCCGCATCTCTCCATAGCCCCTCTCTCACACTCTTTTCATGTGTTCTATAGCGCTACTCATACCAGTGAAGGGTGTCAGAGGTCTTTACATCAAACACATTATACAGAGACAATGAATCACATGTGCAAATAAATTTATAGGAAATGTTACAAGACACAATGAGGATTACTAGATGTAGGAATCATGTGATCCCCTCTAGTAGGCAGTATTTTTTAAGAGTGTTTGGTCTTGAGAAGCCCAAACTCAGGATTTAAAACTTACCACTGGTTGTGGTTGGCTTTACCAAAAAGAATATATTTCTACCCAAATAAACCCTTTTAGCAGCATTAAGATAATAAAAGACTGTGGAAAACATAATGTTTTTAACCTGGTCACTGTGCTATATTATGATTTTAACTTATGAGCTGCAAGTACAAAAAAAAAAATATCTGTGACAAACGCAGTAAACCACGTAGTTATCCACATGGTACACATTCTTTGCCACATGCATATAAACCCTCTGCACTACTTTATGATGAATCAAAAATGCACTAGACAAAACTTTGATCTCTCTCCAGCAGCAACATTAATCATCAGTTATCTTTACATTTTTATAGTTGCCTGAAAATTGCTCAATACACAAAGAACCCTGCAGCTGGTGCTTTTAAAGCCATAGGCTATTTCTAAACACGGCACCACCAAAGTCCACACCAGGTGTGGCTGCTCCGGTCGCACCACCCTAAAGATGGCCCTAGTGTTGATGGCTTTGTAAATGATGTAGCTGGTTTTGACGATGTTGCAGGACAGCAAGTGGAAACAATGGAATTGCATCAGAATGAGGGTGATGTGATCATATTTCTTCAGCTCCTGGATGAGACATGCTGTGCCATGTAGGATGCTCCGCAGGGGTGCCATTGTGAAGTCTGGGAGGCCACGGATTAGGGCGTTACCACCATCCAGATGTGTGAGCACAAAGGCTTGAAGATCAGCCCTAAAGTCACTTTTGGGAAGATATGATATCACCTTCTTTAGAAGAGAGAGCTGGTACAGCCTGTCTTAGTTTTTTTGGCAATGTGTGGTGGGTGTCCAGGGTGAATCCCAATAACGTGGCCTTCAGTGAAAGTCTGGGTTGGAAGCCATCAAGCTTAATGTCACTGAGCCAGGTTTGTACTGATTCCTGTTTATTGTTCCTTCTTTTTTGTTCTTAGAACATGACAGGAATTCTGTGTTGATTGAGTTGAGCTTCAGGTAGACACTAGACATCCAGGTATGGATGATGTGCAGGCACTATTTTAGGGATGTCTGAAGCAGAGGATACTTTCATGTAGGGTTGTGTATCATCGGCATATGGGTGAATTCTGATGCTTTTATCTGTGAGTAGAGCACCAAGCCACTTCATGTAGCTGTTAAAGATGACAGAAGATAGTATGAAAGCCCAGGGGACTCTGCAGGTGATGGGGATATTTTGGGACCTGGAGATACCCATGTGAACACACTGGGGTCAGTTGGAAAGGTAGGACGACAACCAGTGAAGGACTTTGCCTGTGAATTCCATTTGAGACTCCAGGGTGGTTATGACAGTGGAATGGTCAACTGTGTTGAAGGCAGCTAAGAGGTCTAGCAATGATAGAAGGCACGGTCATCTTCATCTGTGACCAAGAAGGTATGGTTTACAATGTGCAAG
The DNA here is from genome assembly GCA_963921515.1 of Calotriton arnoldi. Lineage (NCBI taxonomy): Eukaryota > Metazoa > Chordata > Amphibia > Caudata > Salamandridae > Calotriton > Calotriton arnoldi. Next base: position 1,193,527 of record CAWUFW010004421.1, on the reverse strand, counting down.
GTAACTGGCTTCATGCTGCAGTATGCCCTTAAGCCTTACAGAAAGTCATGCAGGAAACAGTTAGTGTTGATTTGATCTTAGAGTTTAACACAGACTGCTTTTTCAATGATCTTGCTGATGAATAGTAGATGATCGACAGGCTGGTAGTTGGCAATGTCATCATGGTCTACTGTAGATTTCTTTAGGAACGGAAGGATCTGCCCTTTCTAAAGAGCTTCTGGGAAGACACCTTGAGTGAGGGAGCCATTGACAATGGTGAATAGGTGTGAGAAAGCCTCACTAGATACAGCTTGATGAAGGATGAGGGTAAGACATCATCTTCATAAGATTTGACTTTTAGGGAGTTGAGCATGTCGGTGAAATATGCAAGAGTTATGGCTTTGAAGACTGACCATTGCAGGATTTTCTGGGAAGGGGTGGGCATAAGAGATGAAGTAGGCTTTGGGTAGGATCTTTAGCGTTTTTTTAAATTGAAGAAAAGAATGATGGCATTGCACTTTTTTGTCAAGTGAGTAATAGGTGGGTCTGGCAGAAGATTGAAGCAATGTTTAATTGTCTTGAAAAGTGTTTGATTGACCTGTTATCCTGAGGGAGGTCTCCCACAAATTTGTTGCCTGCTTACCTCTTTTTTTGGCTGTATCTTTTTGTTGGCCTTAGGACTCTGAGCACTTTACCACTGCTAACCAGTGCTAAAGTGCACGTGCCTCTCCCCTAAACATTGTGACATTGGTGTATATCCAATTGACTTATTTAGTATACTTATAAGTCCATTGTAACGTGATATTCCATAATACCCAGGGCCTGCAATCTAAATACTAATACTGGTTCTGGAGCACTGGTTATGCCACCCACACAAGTAGCCTTTCAAATCTGTCTCAGGCCTGCCATTGCAAGGCCTGCGTGTGCAGTTTACTGTCACTTCGACTTGGCATTTAAAACCACTTGCCAAGCCTTAGACTACCGTTTTATTACACGTCACTCCTAAGGTAGGCCCTAGGTAGCCCTAAGAGCAGGGTGCTGTGTAACTAAAAGATAGGACATGTACTTTTAAGTGTTACATGTCCTGGTAGTGACAAACAGGGAAGGGGCTGATTACGATGGCGGGCGGACTTGGTCCGCCCGCCATCGTAGCGGTGATTGGGACCGGCCGCCAGACATGCGGCGGTCCCACCACTGAAATTAGGATGCGACCGCCATACTGGCGGGCGCATTCTGGGCCTTTAACATTGCGGGCGGTGCTGCTGGCTGCAGCAGCGTCCGCAATGTTAAAGGTGCTTGCACCGCATTTCCCTGCACCACGTGGCGGGCACCACGCGGTGCCTGCCACTTGGTGCATGGAAATGCAGGGGGGTACCATGGGTACCCCCCAGTGCAGCAACACCCCCCCATTGGGGGCCCGCAATGGGCCTCCAAACACAATCCCCGCCAGCCTTTCCATGGAGGCATCGCCGCCATGGAAAGGCCTTTATTTCCACACATCCTAATATGGCGGATAGTGCCTGCTAGGCACCGCCACCGTATTAGTGGCCCTGCTCCGCCCGCCAGGCAATCGGTGCGATTGCCACAGGCGGAAAAGCGGCAGACGGACTTTGCGTCCGCCGCGATACCCACCGCTATCCTAATATGGCGGTGGGTAATTCTCTATTTCATAGTGGAACGATCGCCACCGCCGGCCCGGCGGTGGCGATCGTTCCGCCATCGTAATGAGCCCCTAAATTCGTTTTTCACTACTGTGAGACCTACTCCTCTCATTGGCTAGCATTGGGAATTCCTTCTTATACTTTTAAGCTGTAATTCCTGGTTAAAAAGGAGTAGCTGCATCATGTTTGACATCTTTGGAATGGTAATGATAAATCCTCTTTATTGGTTAAGTTGGATTTAACATTGCTATTTTAGAAATGCAACTTTTAGAAAGTGGCCACTTTTCTGCTCTTACTTCTCTGTGTGCCTTGCAGTCCCCCTCCAATACACACCTGGGGTGAGTGGCAGATACTCTTTGTGCATTCCCTCTAGACAGCCACAAGCACAGCAAGGGTGGGTGTGATAGAGAACTCATATGCATTCATTTGCATTCTGATAGCTCTTCCTGGACAGAACGAGGGAGGAGGAGCTGAACAGGCAGTGCTCTGTTTTCCACACAAAGGGCTGATTACCCCCTACTGATAGTCTGGAGCCTGGGCTGGGAAGAAAGGGGGACCTGTACGCTTCAAGGGCCTGCTTTGAAGTCACCCCCACTTCAAAGGAACAACTGGGTATATGTACTAGGGCTCTGACCCTACCAAGACAGTGCACTACTGGACCTGTGAAGAACTCTGCCAGAAGTAAAGACTGCTCTTCTACAAGGATTGCCCCTCTGCTTGACTGCTGCTCTGAAAGAACTGCTTTTCTTATTTGCTGAGCTGCCCTGCTGATCTCTAGCCCCATCTCACTTGAACCCAGAGTGACTCAAAGCTCTTGCTGACTTGCTCCCTGTTTTGAAGTCTCAGGACCATCAAAGACTTCCTTCAACTCTGCCACAGCACCTGGACTCTCCAATCTGTGAGTCCTCCCCTGCCAAGTAGTGCCAATCCAGTCCTGGGCCCTTAAAAGGTGATTTCTGGTGTCCAGAACCATCAAAATTGTCACAGTGATTATCTTTGCGCTGATCGGAACTGACGCATTGCCTTTTGATGCCGACACAGGAGCAGATCGACAACATCACTTCGACGGATTATGTGGCTCAATGATGACTGACAACGTGGCTCAATGATGACGGATAGTGTGGCTCAATGCAGTGCCTGCATCGTAAAGAGGTTAGTCAACGAAGTCTTCATCGCCTGCACGGATCAGAACCGACGCTTCAAGTCTTCGACGTCGACGCTTGCTCCATCCAAGGTACTTTTTTAGAGGGACCTTCGAGAGATCTGTAGTCCGCCTGCCATCCATCGCGGTCGGCCTAAACTTACCCCGGTCCAGCGCAACCTCAAGTAAGCACTATTTGCTTCTAAGCACTACTTTTTGATTTAATCATTTAAAATTCATAACTCCTGCTCTACTCATTGGATTTTTGTCATTTTGGTCTTGTTTTACTCATAGAACTATTGTCTACATCTGTATGGAGAATGTTTGTGCTGTTTTCATTGTATTACTGTGTGTGTGTGTGTTTTGCACAACTTCTTCACACATTGCCTCTTTAGATAAGCCTGACTGCTCTGTGCCAAGCTACCAGAGGGCGGGCTCAGGTTATCTTTTAGTGTGTATCTAGCTTTACTGATAGTGGTGGTGTGGAGTGGTGGTTCCTGTTTGGATAGGGTGCATATGTCTGCCAACCATAAACCCAATTTCCAACAGCATTCTTCTTCTGTAGGTGAGTTCATTGGTGGAGTTGGTATAGTAGAGAGGGCAAAGTCTCACAATTGGTTTTCTGACCCAGGAATGATAAGATTTTGATATAGAAAATAATGATTGTTCAGATGAAAAGTCCGCCTGTGTGGTGGAATTTTTGAGTGAGCATGTGAGCGGACATGGACGGTTTTGTAGACATTCCTGAATAGGTCCATCAGCAAACGTTGGTGACCCCTTACAGACCAGAAAGTTTGTTGATATTCACACACATTCTGCCGGTATTCTTCAACACAAATGAGATAGCCAGTGAGAGTTCATGAGTATTTGGAATGGGACTGGTACTGGGAATGGGGTGAAAACATTACCAAAATGGATGAGTGTGTTTCTCCACAGTTAAAAAATTGTCTAAGGAAAAATGCACATGCACTTTTGTATATGTCACAAGTACTTATTATATTTCTATATGTGGAAATTTTTAAGCATGTGATTACCCTTAGGAAACAAAGGTAGTTACATAATCTTGTTAGACCTGTCAGACTTCTCCCCTCCTTTTTCCTGAATTCATTTTAATTGGCCTTAGGACTCTGTAAACACATCCACTGCTGACCAGTGGTAAAGTGCTTTTGTTCAATCCCTAAAACATGATAAAATTATTTTACACTAAATTGGCATATTTAATTTACTTATAAGTCTACATTAAAGTGCTATACCATAAACCCAAGGCCAGTAAATTAAATGCTACTAGTGGGGCTGCAGCACTTATTGTGCCACCCACTTCAGTAGCCCCTTAAATCATGTCTTAGGCTTGCCATTGTAGCCTGGTTGCAGTTTTAAACTGACAATTCGACTTGACAAAATAAAGCTGTTGCTAAGCCTAAAACTCCCTTTGTAATACATATGTCACAGCCCTAGACAGCCCATAGGGCAGTGTGCACTGTATTTTAAAAAGTTGGACAAGTAATTTTAAGTCTTACATATCCTGATAGTGAAAAACTCACAAATTCATTTTTCACTATTGTGAGGCCTACCTCTCCAATAGGACCACATTGGGTTACCCTATTATATTTAAAAAAGGGATAACTTTTGTTTCGAGCATGTAGAAATATCATGTTTGGTGTCTAAGGAAATGTAACAAAAAATCCACTTTAATGGTAAAGTAGGATTTTAACTCACAATTCTGAAAATGCCAGTTTTAGAAAGTTTTAGATATGTAAGGGGTAGGCCCTTAACACAGCTGGAATGGGCCAATAAATGCTAAACACACAAAAACTTCCAGCTGGCTTTTTAGTAGGCTGCCACTAATTTAAGCAGACTAAGACCAAGCTACCTGATAAGATGGTTAACATCATTTAATGATTCATCTTTGTTCATTTTTCATAATTTCATCTGAATTTAAACAAGACAGAAAGACAAAACACTTCACAATTTACATGACATTAACGTGAATTACAAATAACAATCAATTTGCAAACAATTATGCTGATAATCCAGTCATTAGCAACAAACACATAACATTGCGAAAGGTAATCCGTGCCAACAATATTCAAAATAGCAAATACGGATTACAGAACAAAGAGGGATAAACTTTTAAAACAACAAAGGGTGTGTATTTTTAGTACATTATTTTCTTTGTTGTTATAAATTTTAAACTAAATTTGACCCCTTATGGTACTTTATGCCAACACGTTTTGAATCCTACTTTATTACACAGTATTCTCTTCAGGGCTAGGACTGGATTTCTGATTGCTGGATTTCACCTATTCTGCAGCAAATTATGAGAGTGTTTCCTTTCAAGGAGAGCCCTCTTTATCTTTCCTTTAAGCAGCTCAAAATGCCTTTCAGCCAGAAAACGTTATTTTTGATGCCCACTGTTTATGTTTAATCCTGGGTCATTCCTTCTTCAATTTAGAATGCAGTGTTTGCTTCAGCGAGAGTCATTCATTTTGGGATCGAGCCCCGCAGCTATGCCTCTCTTTCTCTTTCGTCCATGGGCAGCACAGCGTCTTCAGCACTGACTTTCCACATTGTGGCAAAATATTGTTTACCAAAATATTGTGTGCAACATTCATAACATGTAAGTACAAAAATATAGGACAAAAAATATTGTTGACACTAATAATGTAAAAAATTAGACAAAAATATCGATTGTTGGCATTTTATGGCATGACACGGAGGCCAACATTATGCAAATCTCCTTTATTGCCACCACCACAGCAGTAACAATGAAGAGAATATAGAACTTTAAACAACATTCCATTGTAGTATATAGAGCATGAGCACACATCCGTCTCCCTTCTTTGTTGCTGCTGCTCAAGAGATAAGTACCCTCATTTTATTCGCGCTTATACAGTGCCTATATTTACTTGTTTCTATCTGTTTGCTCCATGGCTGGGTCCCATTGATCCTATCATGCGATTGTCTTTGTCATGTCATGAATGAAAGTGCCCCCCTTTCTGTATTTTTGTTTTTCACCTTCTGACAACATGACTGGGTCCTGAACAACCCTTCTTTCTCCTGCGCTACGCTTTCCTGTGCGTTTACCGGACGCCAAGTTAATACCTTGGTTGTTACTCTCCACTCGCTTCTAACCCCGACGTCGAGCCTATTTTTTAACTTCTCTTCTTTGAGTCCCTTTGAAAAGACGCGACCGCGTTCCCCGTTGCCTGGCAACTCCGGTGACCGGAACGCGGCCGCACCCCCCGCTGCCTCCGATCGCCCTCGGCACTCCTGAGCTTAGACACGGGTCCACCCATTACCTTTTTCCCCTCTCGGGACTGCAGCGGCCTCTATCCCTCTCTTTCCTCATCGCGATGCGCATTTCTAATGCGCGATGCGGAGGAGAGAGGCATTAGAGGAAAGGCCATACACGGCAACCACGCACGCAAGAGACGTGCGTGGTTGCCATGACTACACCATGCAACAACGGCGGTTAGCCTGACTCGTCGAAAAGGAGCTTTTCTCTTCACGTTTACTTGAACTGGTTGATCTTGAAGGAAGTTAACCCTTTCTCTACCCTTAATTTAACCCTTGGCATTCTTATCACCACTCTGACCCTATACAATCGACTAAACTGTTTTAAAAAAAAAAAAAAAGAGTGGGAGATTTAACTCAACATTTTATTTCATTTAACATTATATTCATTTCCCATAATGTCCCTTAACCCCGATACCAACTTGGAAGGTAAGCTTGAATCCATGGTATCCAAGGCCATGGATAAAGTTATGGACTCATTTAATGAGACCATTAACAGAAAATTTGAAATGCTGTCAAGGGCATGGCCCTCCACTACTACCGCGCATACTTTTGGCGCAAAAGAAGGGGCAGCTAAGGCCCCAAAGAAAAGAGCCGCAGCAGAACACCCTGTTGAAAGCGCTAAAAAGACCAAGAAAACAGGGAAGGCGGCTCACTCACGCTTCTCAGGCGGTGACCAGAATGATGTCTCGGGCATCACAGAAGGGCAACAGATAGACCCTGATCCCCCTATACATTTCGACAGCGACGATCACGATGAAGCAGAGATAGACCTCTCTTGTTCATCAAATTTTGACTCGGATGATGAGAACATAGGAGTCAAAACACCGGTAGGCTCTGAGGAGGCAAGCAAGGCCTCATGCTCAAAGATGGGCATCACCGACCCCTTCGGGGAGGATATGTTTGACCCCTTACTGATCAAACACCCCTTGTCCCCAGAATGGTTCCCTTCCCAACATGTAGCGGACTACATTACCTTCTGGCTCAGGAAAGAAATCCCTAAGGAAGTCAGATCTAGACTGAGGTCTGAGTGCCCGCGCCCATCCCTTCCCGACAAAATCGCTATGACTCCTGAACTTGACCCTAAGGTTGTGGCTTTTATAGCCAGGGGTGCCAAAGACCCTAGGAAAGGGATTGATAAGAGCCTAAGATCATGCCAAGACCGCCTCTTGGACACAATTGGCCCACTAACAAAAATCTTTGAACTAGCCGAAAACGCCTACGTCGAAGGGACACCTATAGACCCTAAAGAATTGCGCCAGTGGGTCCAAAGAACAATCTGCCTGATTGGCAACGCAAATACTGCCATCTCTAACGAACGGAGAAAAGGAATCCTCCTCAAAATCGACCCAAAACTAATTGAACTAGCGAATAAAGAAGGAGGGCCCTCTTCTCAAGGACTCCTCTTTGGAGAAGAGTTTATTCGCGACATGGCTAAATATGTCGGGGCCTTCAACTCTATCCAGAAGTCCCAACGCGACATCCAAAAAGTCTTTTTTCAAGACAACATTTTTGGAAGGGCCGGGCGAATGCGGGGTCGATTCCCCGGCCATGGACAATCATCCTCTAGACCCTTCCTGGGACGAGCCTCAAGATTCCAACAGACATCCTTTTATGGAGGCCAATCTTTCTTCCCGCAAAGACAGAGAAACCGTACAAGACCCTTCCGGGGAGAGAGAAGAAACAGAGGTTTCTCCACAGGTAAGAACCCTGAAAGACCCTTTAGATAACCCTATAAAGGTGGGAGGGAGACTAGCCCTTTTCTCTGGGAATTGGACTATGATAACACAAGACCCGTGGGTTCTAGATACAGTCAAGGGTTACAAAATAGAATTCTTCGACACCCCCATCCAAACACAAAGACCTCGAGAAATAACCTTCTCTCAAGAACACAGAAAACTAGTCTCTCAGGAAGTGAAAGATCTGTTAGCCAAAGGGGCAATAAAAGAGAGCTCCCAGATTGGTTTTGTGAGCAACATTTTCCTAGTGGAAAAAAAAAACAAAGGACAGAGACCTGTCATAAATTTGAAAAGCTTAAACGAATGGGTAACGTACCACCACTTCAAAATGGAGGGAATACATCTCCTAAGGGACGTTTTGAGAAAGGGAGACTGGTTAACACGTCTAGACCTAAAGGATGCCTATCTGACTATCCCGATTTGGCACCCTCACAGGAGATTCCTTCAATTCTCATGGGAAGGAAAACTTTGGGAATTTTGCACCCTCCCCTTCGGCCTCTCTTCAGCCCCTTGGTGTTTCACCAAGGTATTGCGCCCGGTTGTAGCATGGCTAAGGGAAAGGGGCGTAAGGTTAATTATTTATCTGGACGATATCCTCATAATGGCTCAGTCCAATTCGACGGTAACTCGTCACACGGATCTTACTATCTCCCTACTTCAACATTTAGGCTTCGTAATAAACACCAAGAAATCATGTATAATTCCAAGCCAAGAAACTCAATTTCTGGGTTTCATGGTCAACACACTGGATGCAGAACTGAAATTACCAAGGGAAAAGATAAAGAAACTTCGGAAAGAGCTCAGGAAGATACTATCCAGGGAATCTTTTCCCCTGAAACTCTTAGCCAGGATCCTGGGACTCCTTTCTTCGACCATCCAGGCAATTTTCCCAGGACCTCTAAATTACAGAGCCCTTCAGAGACTGAAAGCGAAAGCTCTCAGAACGAATCTCTCCTACTCTCAAATAACATCTCTAGACCAAGACTCCAAGGAGGAACTGACCTGGTGGCTGAAGAATGCGGAAGCCTGGAATGGCAGGGCCATCTTCGGGGAAGCCCCAGAACTAATAATAGAATCAGATGCGAGCCTAGAAGGATGGGGTGCCACATGTGGCGACTCGTCAATTGGGGGTCGTTGGACTCAACTCGAGAAACAACTACATATCAACTGCCTGGAACTTCTAGCGGGTTCTTTCGCAGCTTCACTCAGAATTCAATGAAATGTTGCATAATGCTGCGCATGGACAATGTCTCTGCAGTGAAATACGTCAACAAGATGGGGGGACCACACTCAAAGGGTCTTACGGAAATCGCGAAAGGGTTCTGGAGCTTTTGCTTGAACAAGGGACTCTCTGTTACAGCAGAGCACATTCCTGGTTTGAACAACGGCGTAGCGGATTGGTTCTCAAGGAATTTCAAGGATTCCAGCAACTGGAAAGTAGACGAGGGAGTATTTATGATAATCCAAGACAGATGGGGTCCGTTCGGGACAGATCTTTTCGCGGACAGATTGAACACCCAGCTGAAGAGCTTCTTCAGCTGGAAGCCGGATCCTCAAGCATCAGGGGTGGATGCCTTCCTCCAGAACTGGCGGGGCTTAAAGCCATATGCCTTCCCGCCGTTTGTCATGCTTCCACGTCTTCTCTTACATGCCCGTCGTTACTTACAGAACATGGTAGTGATAACCCCTCTTTGGAGGTCGCAGGCATGGTTTCCGATTATTTTAGAGATGACTGTAGACTTTCCAATCCTAATACCCCCTTTCAAGCAAATACTTCAGGGTCCAGAGGGCGAATCTCACCCTCTCATAGACCAGGGTCTATTGACTTTAACGGCATGGAAGATTTCAGGCGACAATGGAAAATCCCAGGGCTTTCGCACGATGCTTTCCAACTCTTATCTGAGTCTTGGGCACCTGGAACAAGGAAGGCATATCGACTGGCGTGGAACAAATGGGTTCGCTGGTGTATTCAACAACACTACGATCCCGTTTCAACTGATTTAGTTCATGTTGTTAACTTCCTATCGCAACTGTTTGCTTCTGGCCTTTCTTACAGAACTGTTAATGTTTATAGATCAGCAATAGCTGCGGGTCATTCCTTAGTTGATGGCGTCTCGGTGGGTCAAAACCTTTTAACAAAGAAAATTATGAGAAGTATGCGAGTTCTTAATCCTCCAACCCCTAAATACTCGGCCTTATGGGACGTAAGAAACGTTTTACAACTTATATCCTCTTAGGGAGACAATGTTAACCTTTCTCTTAAACGTATCTCTTACACACTTACTGTATTGCTTTGTTTAGTTTCTTTTAGACGAACCTCTGACGTTAAGGCTTTAGATGTTTCTAGCAGAGCTTACCAACCTGAGGGAGTCTGTTTTTATCTTAAGAAAAGGACAAAAACTATGTCATCTTCAATTTTCTACCCTTTCTTCTCCTTGAATGAAACTTTGTGTGTTGTCAAATGCCTAAAAGAGTATGAAAAGAGAACTGCCTCTTTGCGAGGTATTGGATCCCAACTACTGATCTCTCACAGATCCCCCCATAAAGCAGTTTCATCTCCCACGCTTGCAAGATGGGTGAAAGAAGTGATGAGAGAGAGTGGTGTTGATGTGTCTATCTTCGGTGCACACTCCCTCAGAGGCGCATCGGCTTCTAAAGCCTTTATGTTAGGAGGAGGACTCCAAGATATTCTTGGAGCCACTGACTGGTCAAATGAAAGTATGTTTAAAAAATGTTACTTTAGACCAATCAATAATGTGATTGACAATGTACTTAACTCACTTTAAACTTGCATAATGTTGGCCTCCGTGTCATGCCATAAAATTTAGATTTTTCACAGCCTGGTGGGCAGAAAATCTGGATTTTATTAAAGACACGGAGGCTAAGATTATCCCTCCACTTGTTTACCCTCCCTGGGTTTCTACCTTTTGACCTATTGTGTCTCTTTTCTTCCAGAATAAATCGTCTATGGTTTCCTATTACTTAAAGGAGGCACTTCACGTCATTTCAAAGTTATGTTTCTTGTTCGCAGCACCGGACTAACACAAAGAAGGGAGACGGATGTGTGCTCATGCTCTATATACTACAATGGAATGTTGTTTAAAGTTCTATATTCTCTTCATTGTTACTGCTGTGGTGGTGGCAATAAAGGAGATTTGCATAATCTTAGCCTCCGTGTCTTTAATAAAATCCAGATTTTCTGCCCACCAGGCTGTGAAAAATCTAAATTGTTTAATATAGAGTTTAAAGTAGTGTAGGTCAAATATTTTAATATATAAATACAATATAATGTTGATTAAATATATTAAATATATTCCTCTAATATGAAATAATATATATAAATGTATTCTTATACAAACACACAAACACATATGTGTTTGTGTGTATATATATATATATTCACTGAAAAAACCATAGGTTTCAGGGACGTTATCGTTAGAAATTAGCATTTAAAAAACCTTAGAAATTCACTGAAGAAACCACAGGTTTCAGGGACGTTATAGTTAATTGAACATTTCACTCGTACAAAACCAGAGAAATTCGGCCGTTATAGTTAGTTCAGCTAACTATAACTCGCGACCCCGCAATGCACTGCTGATGATGTCACATATTACATCATTCATGACATGGTCAGTGACATCACTGATGACATCTCAAATGACATCACTGATGACATCATCCATGTGATAATCTGATGCACCTCCTCATACCCTAATATAACCTTTGATACACCCACTCTAAAATACAGACTACCATTTTTGAAACCATAGACATACCAATACCAGTTAGTACAAACCCACTCACTAATTCATAGGTCTACACACACATCCACTCTTTCACCCATACAGTCACTCATACATGCAGTCAACCATCAATGCAGCACTTACATATGCACTCACATATCTATACAGACACTCACACACCGCCACTCATCTATAGAGTTACTCACACACCTAGTCAGTCATGCAAAGAATCAATCACACTCCCATTTACTCACCTATACAGTTATACACACACCACCTCACTTATTCAAACATATACTAACACATACTTACACTCTTCTACAATAACTAATACAAGCACACACTCATCCACACAGCCACTCTCACAATCACTCACTCTCACATATAGTCATTTATATACTCCAACACTCACATATACTGCCTTTCACATATGCAGTTACTCACACATGTACCACTGAGGCATCCATTCACTCACCAACACACCCATACACACACTCACCCACCCATACAGCCCTTCACAGATGCACTCTTGAACCCATACACCCAGTGAATCACCCACTCACACATCTACGCACAGAGTCACACCCCCCCACCCACCCACACAGACACTCAGGCACCCAAACAGATACTCAGACAACCAATCAATAACCCATATAGACCCTCATTTAGCTACTCACCAACCCATGCAACCGCTTACACACCAACTGACAAACTAAACTGTGTGAATGTCTGTATCAGTCACTAACCCATGCATTCAGTAAGACACATTTAATCACTCACTTATACAGTCAGTCACGCACCTACTAAATCATCCATTCAGACACTTATACACCCACTCATTCTTCAATACACCTTGGCCTATATATATATATATATATAAAACATATTTAAACTTTACAGAAACACACAGTCACTGGATGATGTCATCAGTGATGTCATTTGAGATGTCATCAGTGATGTCATCAGTGATGTCACTGACCATGTCATGAATGATGTAATATGTGACATCATCAGCAGTGCATTGCGGGGCGCGAGTTATAGTTAGCTGAACTAACTATAACAGCCGAATTTCTCTGGTTTTGTACGAGTGAAATGTCCAACTAACTATAACGTCCCTGAAACCTGTGGTTTTTTCAGTGAATTTCTAAGGTTTTTTTAAATGCTAATTTCTAACTATAACGTCCCTGAAACCTATGGTTTTTTCAGTGAATTTCAAAGGTTTTTTAAATGCTAATTTCTTACTATAACGTCCCTGAAACCTGTGGTTTTTTCAGTGAATATATATATATATAACTCACGCCCCCGCAATGCACTGCTGATGACGTCACATATTACTTCACTCATGACATGATCAGTGACATCATTGATGACATCACTGATGACATCTCAAATGCGAAATGCGATCCACGCATTTTGGCTCGTCCGAACCTTGATAACGATACAAGACGTCATTGTAGCTTCCTTATTTAAATGTACAAATGCCTCCAGTTGCCAACATTAACAAAGGACTACATATTACTTTAATCCAAAAAGCTGGCGGCCATATTGGCCTGGTCACGATATGAAAATTCAGGAATTGATACAATAAAGAAAAGAAAGCAAGTGTTAATATGCACACAATGTCATTTCAGCATATCTTGCCCCGTGACCGCCGTACCTGTATGTTCGTCAATGTGACTTGTTCATAATAAACATACTTAGGATTGCAAACATCAACATAAACAATGGACTACACATTACTTTAACCCCTTCGCTGCGTTCATCGGCCAACGGCCGTCGTGAGCACTACCTCCGTAGTGCTGCGCACGTCCGTTGGCCGATGCGGCCCCGCCCACTCCGCTAAACAGCCACACCGCCACGGAATTGCCACCGCGGTTAAGCGGTTAAAGTGAAAGGCTGTCGGCCATATTGATCTGGGCACGTTGCATATTATAATGGTTCTTAGACGAAAAAAAAGAAAAAAAAGGGGTGTTAATATACACACACTATCCATAAATAAAGTTCTAGCAATTATAGTTCCATTCCATTCACAGCTCATTTGAGATGTCATGAGTGATGTCATGAGTGATGTCACTGACCATGTCATGAATGATGTAATGTCTGAGGTCATAAGCAGTGCATTGCGGGGGTGTAAGTTATAGTTAGCTCAGGCAACTATAACTGCTGAATTTCACTGGTTTTGTACCAGTGAAATCTAAGTCTAACTATAACGTCCCTGTAATCTTTGTTTTTTTCAGCGAATTTCTAGGTTTTTTTTTACGTTAAGTAAGATGCCTATCACAATGGAAGGTGGGGGGTTGGAAGCAGGGCCTGGCCTGGCATTGTGCTGCCCCCACCCAAGCTTGCTGCTCCTGCCTCTCCTCCTCCTTGCCATCCATTGTCCAAGTCCATGCCCCTGCTCCCTCATTACAGCCCTGTGTGGCCGTTGTTCTGCCACCGGCCATCCCGCCTTCTCTGAACAGTTAGCTTGCTGCCCCATCCACCTCCTCCCTATCCTCTGTTGTCTGAATCCATGCATTAGCCTTCTCCCTCCTGCCATGCATGGTATGATGTGCTGCCACTGCCCTCCATTTAGCATGATGTCCCAGTCCACTCCTCCTGCCCTCCATTGCCCAATTCTATGCCCCATCATTGACCTCCTGCTTAGCCTCTGTGCTTAGCTTGCTGCCCCTACTTTCCTTCCCCCTGCCCTCCAATGTCTGTGTGCATGCCCCGGCTCCACCCTTTTTGCCCACCATGTTCCATGGACCTGCCCCTCCTAACTACTCTGAGTGTTCTGTTGAGCTGCCACTCCCCTCCCACCTGCCTAGCAATGTCAGATGACTGTAACCTGTCCCTGCCACCTCCACCCTGCCTGTCCACGTTCCATGCCCCTATCCCCTTCCTCCTTCCTCCATGATCCATTTTACTGCCACACCCTTCTGCCCTCCCTGGTCTGTTGTGCTGCAACTGCTCCTCCTGCCTGCCCCGCGTGGTCTGTTGTGAGGCCCCTTCCCCTGAACTCTCTTGTCTGTGCCCAGCTCCTACCCCTCCCTTCTATCCTCCATGATCCTTTCTGCATGCACCTGCCCCCTCCTTCTCGCCCATCATGGCCATTGTGCTGCCACTAACCCTCCCGCTTGCCATGCATGGTCTTCTGTGCTGCCACGGCCTCTCCCACCTTCCCTGTGTGGTCAGCTAGCTGCCCCTGACCCCCTCCCACCTTCCCTCCATGGTCTGTGTGTATGCCATTTTAGTCTCACTGTTGCTCTCCATGGTGTGTCTTGCTTCTAGTGCCCATCCTGCCTGACCTCCATTGTCAGCTTGCTGCTCCTGCCCTGCCCTCTTGCCCCCTGCCCTCTGTTTTCCATGTGCAGACCCCTATTCCCTCCCTCCTGGCTTGTCTGTTCCATTGTAATGCCCCTGAACCCTACCTCCTGCCCTTTATGGTCCGTTATGCTGCAGCTTTCTCTCCTGTCTGTCCATTATGGTCAGCTAGCTGCCATTGCCTCTTTCCCCTCTGTTCTCTGTTGTCCATGTGCATGGTCCTGTCCCCTCCCTATTGCTTTCCATGGATTGTTGTGCTGCACTCCCGTCCCGCATGCCCTGTGTGGTGTGTTGTGCTGCTGCAAACCCTGATGCCTGCCCTGTAAGGTCAGTTTGGTGAACCTGTCCATGTCCCTCCTGTCCTCTGTTATCCGAGTCCATGTCCCTACCCCAATTCCTCCTGCCTTCCATGATCCAATGTACCATACTTGCTAACATTTTGAACTTGGTAAGAGGGAGATTTTGAAAAACAAAACTGGGGTATTGATTTTCCCCATTGACTTACATTGAAAAAGAGGAGATTGTAGACAGGAGACAGATCAAATAAAGCCCATTTGGGCTTAAAAACATTGGGCGTTTCCTGGCTAAATCGGGTCTGTTGGCATGTATGGTTGTACTACCACTGCCTCTTCCTTCTGCCCACAATGGTCTATTATATTGCCACAGCCTCTCTTGCCTGTCCTGCATTGTTGGTTTGTTGCCCCTGCCCCCCTTTCCACTGCCCTCCATAGTCTGTTGTGCTGCCACTGCCCTTCCTGCCTGCCCAGTGTGGTCAAATTGTTGCCTCTGCACCCTCCTACCTGCCTTCAATTTTCTGAGTCCGTGCCCCTGGCCTCTGCCTCTCAACAGTATCCTAATGAACAACTAGATTGCTAACATTCTATATTTATTACAAAAGTGTGGCACGCCTGACGTCATCTTGATGTAATCAAAACTGTAATACCTAGAGCATTTCCTTTCGAAATTACAGAAATGAGAGGGTCTTATTTGCATCGAAATTATGGTTAGTGCTCTAAAAAACTAAAATGAGGACATATTTTCTGAGTTTTCAAATAGCGACAAAGCACTTTTAAATTATTTGTTATCGTTATGTTTTTTTATCCAGTTGACCACTTGATTAAATGTTGCACTTAGAGAGGATGTGGTATTACTTCCAGAGCTACAGACTTTGCAACTGGGGAACCAGGTTGGAGTTTCTGCTTCAGCTCGAAATTCTGTGATTCTGGTCAAATCACTTAATCTCCCCTTGTCTACAACCAACATGAATTTGTCCTTGTGTGATGTAACCAATGCTCATGTAAAGCACTCCAATACCTGACCAGTCTGCACTATATAAAACTGCAAAAAAACAGAAAATAAAAAGTGTTTTGCACACTTCTGTCATTGGGCTATACGTGGGCTACATCTGGGTGATATTTGTGCTACATTTGGGCTCTGCTGTCTCTGGTGGCCATCTTGGGAGATTTATTTGTTATGTAGTTTCCTAATTTCCTCATTTACTGCAGTCTCCTCAGTAGGAAATGCTTTCAGTTTTTTACTTTGATTCCATCAAGAAGGCATTCAGATGTGCCACACATTCACCATAAATTCTGAATGTTAGCACTCTAGTTGCTCATTAGATCACTGTAGTAAGGGTACTGCTCACTAGGGAAGTCTGCTGCTGGTATTGAAAGTGCATGTTTCAGTCTGCATGTCAGAATTTTTTACTGAAATAGAAGAGGATTTGAGAAGTCACTGAAAATGTGCCCTAATTTTTCTTTCTTCAGCACTAATCATAATTTCTATGGCAAAATGACCCCCTCAGTTTGTTCCTTTTTAAATTAAATGTTTTAAGTGTTACCAGTTTATTCCAATCAAGATGGCTTCAGGTGTGCCATACTTTTGTCATAAGTAAGACTGTTAGCGCTCTAATTGTTCTTTAGAACACTCTGGGACATTCTGTCATTGGGCTATACGTGGGCTACATCTGGGTGATATTTGTGCTACATTTGGGCTCTTTTGTCTCTGGTGGCCATCTTGGGAGACTTATTTGTTATGAAGTTTCCTAATTTCCTCATTTACTGCAGTCTCCTCAGTAGTAAATACTTTCAGTTTTTTACTTTGATTTCATCAAGAAGGCATTCAGATGTGTCACACATTTGCCATAAATTCCGAATGTTAGCACTCTAGTTGCTCATTAGATCACTGTAGTAAAGCTACTGCTCACCAGGGAAGTCTGCTGCTGGTATTGAAAGTGCATGTTTCAGTCTGCATGTCAGAATTTATTAATGAAATAGAAGAGGATTTGAGAAGTCACTCAAAATGTGCCCTAATTTTTCTTTCTGCAGCACTAATCATAATGTCTATGGCAAAATGAACACCCTCATTTTGTTCCTTTTTAAATTAAATGTTTTAAGTGTTACCACTTTATTCCAATCAAGATGGCTTCAGGTGTGCCATACTTTTGTCATAAGTAAGACTGTTAATGCTCTAGTTGTTCTTTAGAACACTCTGGGAAGCTGCAGTAGAACACAAAGGAATCAACTGACAGTCTCTGCCCTTGTTGGATGTACATGTTTTACTGAGAATGTCAGACTTCATTCTCACATGACTGAGAAAGATAATGTGAATTTACAGAAAATATGCTCATTATTTTAGCTTCTAGAGCACCTTCCAAACCTCTATGGGACAAGCATGAGAAAATAGTTTTCTCTCAAACATGATTCATAATATCCCAGCAGAAGGTTTTTCACAGGGTAAAATCACCTTAGAACACACAACAATTCCTAAAATTAGTATGGTACCATCAACAAATGATTTATAATGTAACTAAAGTCTTATCACCCTTTATATGTTCTCCTTTTGGTGACCCTCTAAACCTTCCTTTCACTCAAATGCATTTTAATGGGGTGCTATCATGTATATTGGTCCCAAGATGGCTGCCAACACTTCTTGGATGAAGTGCTGACAGCCAATCAGATCTCGCGATGAGTTGTGTGGTTAGGCTCCGCCCAGATATATACATTTCTTTTTCCTTCATTATTTAAAAAACTGCTGACCGGATTTACACCATTTAAAAAAAAAGGGCGCTTTCTGAACCAAGAGCTACCTTTTTGCCAAATTTGTTGTAATTCCATTCAGCAGTAGGCTGAAGCCTTGTCTAAAGTTTCCTTTGGAAATTAACATGTGGAAAACGTGTTTTGGGACCCCCTTTTTTCTCGGCCCCCGCTTGACGAATCACCCCGAAACGTTCAAGACAGGAGCTGACTGGAGCGCCCCACTAGTTTTGAAAATTTTGCGAAGATTTGTCAAACAGCACCAAAGATATTGGCAAAAGAAAAAACGCTTTTTGAATAGAAACAAGGTCCTAACTATAACTACCTACTGGCGACCGCCAGTAGGTAATATATATATATATATTCACTGAAAAAACCATAGGTTTCAGGCACGTTATAGTTAGAAATTAGCATTTAAAAAACATTTGAAATTCACTGAAAAAACCACAGGTTTCAGACACGTTATAGTTAGAAATTAGCATTTAAAAAACCTTTGAAATTCACTGAAAAAACCATAGGTTTTAGGGACAGTTATAGTTAGTTGGACATTTCACTCGTACAAAACCATAGAAATTCCCCCGTTATAGTTAGTTCAGCTAACTATAACTTGCGCCCCGCAATGCACTGCTGATGACGTCACATATTACATCACTCATGACATGGTCAGTGACATCACTGATGACATCACTGATGACATCTCAAATGACATCACTGATGACATCATCCAGTGACTGTGTGTTTCTGTAAAGTTTAAATATTTTTAATATATAGTGAAAGGTGTATTGAAGAATGAGTGGGTGTATAAGTGTGTGGATGAAGGATTTAGTAGGTGCGTGACTGACTCTATAAGTGAGTGATTAAACGTATCTTACTGAATGCAAGGGTTAGTGACTAAACTGGGTGAATGTCTGTATCCGTCTGTCTGTTGCTGTGTAAGTGGCTGCATGGGTTTGTGAATAGCTACATGAGTGTCTATATGAGTTATTGATTGGTTGTCTGAGTATCTGTATGGGTGCCTGAGTGTTTGTCTGGGTGGGGTGTGTGCGACTCTGTGCATAGATGTGTGAGTGGGTGATTCACTGGGTGGATGGTTTCAAGAGTGCATCTGTGATAGACTGTATGGGTGGGTAAGTGTGTGTAAGAGTGTGTTAGTGAGTGAATGTATGTCCCAGTGGTACATGTGTGAGTAACTACATATGTGAAAGGCAGTATATATGTGTGTTGGAGTATATAAATAGCTATAAGCGAGAGTGTGTGATTGTGAGAGTGACTGTATGGATGAGTGTGTGCTTGTATCAGTGATTGTATAAGAGCGTAAGAATGTGCTAGTATTTGTATGAGTAAGTGAGCTGGTGTGTGTATAACTGTATAGGTGAGAAATGGCAGTGTGTTTAATTATTTGCATGACTGACTAGGTGTGTGAGTACCTCTATGGATGAGTGGCGGTGTTTGAGTGTCTATATAGGAGTATGAGTGCATATGATAGTCCTGTACTGAGTGACCGTAAGTATGAGTGACTGTACAGGTGAGTGAGTGGATGTGTGTGTAGACCTAAGAATCAGTGAGTGGGTATGTAGTTATTGGTGTTGGAGTGTCTATGGTTTTGCGAATGGCAGTCTGTAATTTAGAGTGGGTGTATCAAAGGTTATATTAGGGTGTGAGGAGGTGCATCAGATTATCACGTGGATGATGTCATCAGTGATGTCATCAGTGATGTCATTTGAGATGTCATCAGTGATGTCATCAGTGATGTCACTGACCATGTCATGAGTGATGTAATATGTGACGTCATCAGCAGTGCATTGCGGGCGCGAGTTATAGTTAGCTGAACTAACTATAACGGGGGAATTTCTATGGTTTTGTACGAGTGAAATGTCCAACTAACTATAACTGTCCCTAAAACCTATGGTTTTTTCAGTGAATTTCAAAGGTTTTTTAAATGCTAATTTCTAACTATAACGTGCCTGAAACCTATGGTTTTTTCAGTGAATTTCAAAGGTTTTGTAAATGACAATTTTTAAATGTATTAATTGTTATATTTATTTTTTTATACTGATTTACTACATTTTTTAAAACTATTTATTTTTAGATATTTTATTTATTAAATTACATTGTAATTACATTATACATTACATTACAAAATATACTTTCTCAGAATGAATTACTTTAGTTTAAATACTTTGCAAATAGGCAATAGAGTTTTAAGTACAGTAGTTACAGTTGTTGCAATGGGCAACACAATTTCAAACACAATGCAACATTGAGCTCAATGTGAATTTCTAGTTAAATGCAATTAGTTACTTTATGGATTACTTTTCTAACCACAGGACTGGATCCTAGATTCAGTCCTGGGACATCTCCTGTAAACAGTTGAGTAAAAGCATTTTGGTTACAGTAGTGATTTTTAAGGAATATTATTGTATTTTAAAACTTGACACCGAAACTTTTTCACATAGAATCACCAATGTTATCCTATGGGAGGAAATTCACTTAGCAGGTAAGTAGTGTTATCGTTACTTTTTCTTACTCAGTGGTGGATCCTGGATCCAGCACTGGTGCATCTCCTGTAAACAGTTGAAAGAATGCGTTTAAGTCATACAGGCGATTTTTAAGGAATATTTGTAGTTTGTGAAAAACGACACTTTGAAACTTTTCTGCGGAAAACCAGACAATGGATTCCAATGGAAGGAAATACAAGTTACTGGTAAGTACGGTTAGAATTACTTATCAGGGTCAGTGCTGGGCTAAAAGATGCAGCACTGGGTTCTCTCCTGATAACAGGTGAGTAAATTGGAATTCGTAGTTAAGCTGATTTTAGAGGAATATTATAAAGTTCCAAAACTCCACACTTAGAAGAATTTCCAAGTGAAACCAGTCAATGTTAGCCTATGGAAGGAAATCAAAGTTACTGGTAAGTACGGTTAAAATTACTTTTCAGGATCAGTACTGGGCTCAAAGATGCAGCACTGATGTCTCTCCTGATAACAGGTGAGTAAATTGGAATTCGTAGTTAAGCTGATTTTAGAGGAATATTATAAAGTTCCAAAACTCCACACTTAGAAGAATTTCCAAGTGAAACCAGTCAATGTTAGCCTATGGAAGGAAATTCAAGTTACTGGTAAGTACGGTTAAAATTACTTTTCAGGATGAGTACTGGGCTCAAAGATGCAGCACTGAGGTCTCTCCTGATAACAGGTGAGTAAATCGGAATTCGTAGTTCTGCTGATTTTAGAGGAATATTTGTATGTTTCAAAAATCGACACTTAGAAACTTTTTCAGCAAAAAGCAGGCAATGATATCCTATGGAAGGAAATCCAAGTTACTGGTAAGTACGGTTAAAATTACTTTTCAGGATCAGTACTGGGCTCAAAGATGCAGCACTGAGGTCTCTCCTGATAACAGGTGAGTAAATCGGAATTCGTAGTTCTGCTGATTTTAGAGGAATATTTGTATGTTTCAAAAATCGACACTTAGAAACTTTTTCAGCAAAAAGCAGGCAATGATATCCTATGGAAGGAAATCCAAGTTACTGGTAAGTACGGTTAAAATTACTTTTCAGGATCAGTACTGGGCTCAAAGATGCAGCACTGAGGTCTCTCCTGATAACAGGTGAGTAAATCGGAATTCGTAGTTCGGCTGATTTTAGAGGAATATTTGCACAATGGTGAAGGAAGGGGTAGGGCCTGAGGTGACATGTCTGCAAACACGCCCTGTGGCGCGTTTTAAGTTGGAGAATTAATTCCTCCTCAATCCCGAGGGTCCCTAGGGGCCAACTGGCCCACCAGATACCTCCAGTATTCGCCAGAGAGCTGCGTTGCAGAGAGGTGTTCAGAGGCCACGCCCCTTTTACAACACTCTGCAACGCAGCTCCGTGGCGCTTACTGGAGGTACCTGGTGGGCTAGTTGGCCCTCAGGGACCCTCAGGATTGAAGGGGATTTAATTCCCCATCTTAAAACGCGCCATGGGGCCTGTTTGCACACATGTCACCTGAAGCCCCGCCCCCTCCCTTCACCACTGTGCAAACGCGCCCCGTGGCGTGTTTTAAGTTGGGGGATTAAGTCCCCTTGAATCCTGAGGGTCCCTGGGGTCCAACTATCCCACCAGGTACCTCCAGTAAGCGCCACAGAGCTGCGTTGCAGAGAGGTGTAAAAGGGGCGTGGCCTCTGTACACCTCTCTGCAACGCAGCCCCTGGCGCATACTGGAGGTTCCTGGTGGGCTAGTTGGCCCCAGGGACCCCCAGTATTCAAGGGGAATTCGTTCCCCCTCTGCAAACGCACCAGGGGGCGCGTTTGCAGAGTGGTAATGGAAGGGGGCGGGGCCTGCGGCACAATCGTTTTTTTTTTTTTTCCTCGAAGGGGGGCTGGTTGGCCCCCCTTCCTTTTTCCTTTTTTTGGGCCCTGGGAACCCCATCCCCCAGGGCCTTACCCCTTTTTTTCATTTTTTTAAAATAAAAACGGGAAGGGGGCCACGATTCCGACCCCGGGGACCCCATCCCCCGGGGCATGGCCACTCTTTTTATTATTTTTTTAAGGAGGGGGGCTGCGGGGCCCCCCTCCTCAGGCCTCCTTTTGCCCCGGGGACCCCATCCCCCGGGGCAGGCCTTTATTTTTTTTGGGGAGGGGGGCCGCGTGGCACCCCTCCCGGGCCACTACTTGCCCCGGGGACCCCATCCCCCGGGGCTGGCCCTCTCCGTTGGGGACCGTGGGGGGTCCCCAATCCCCCCACGGTCCCCGCATTGCTTTTCCACATGGGGAGCTGCTGACATGCAGCTCCCCATGTGGAAAGCAATCTGCTTTGCTTCATTGAAGCGAGAGCAGGTTTCCTGCTCTCCCTTCAATGAAGCAAAGCAGTTTGCAATGGCAGGACAGGAGCCGCGAGGCTCCCGTCCTGCCATTGCAAACTACAGTGTCCCGGGGGTAGGCACCCCGGGACACTGCAGGAGCCGGCCCTGGGGGGTGGCGGTCCCCAGGGCCATCAATGGCTCCAGGAGGGGGGCAGCGCGGCCCCCCTCCCATGTCTTTAAAGCCCCGGGGAGGTGGTGATCCCCGGGGCTCGGGGGTCCGTTATGGACTCCCGCATTTACATTATTAATGCCCCGGGGAGGTGGCGGTCCCCGGGGCGTGTGGGGGGGCTCGAGCCCCCCCACACAGGAAATGTTTTTTTAAATAAAAAGAAGCCCCGGGGAGGTGGTGGTCCCCGGGGCTGCGGGAGGGCCGAGTGCCCTCCCGCAACATTTTTATTAGAAAGCCCCAGGGGGTGGCGGTCCCCGGGGCTTGGGAGGCCTTAGAGGCCCCCCATTAACTATAAACCCACCCCCCGCATGCCCCCGGGACTTGGGCCACCCGGGGGCAAAATAACATCAAAGCGCGGGAGACCGCGCTTCGATTTTTTTTTTTTACGGCGGGATTCGCCGATTTAAAAAAAAAAAAAAAAAATGCTTTTTTCTGCCCAGGGGGTCCTCGTGGGACCCCCTGAGCAGACCTAGGGGGTCAGGGTGTTTCTACCCTGCCCCCTTTGTGCGTTTGCGCACTTGTGATTTTTTTTTTTTATCAGCGGGATCCGCGCACCCTAAGCGCATCCCGCCGATTTAAAAAAAAAAAATGCTTTTTTCTGCCCAAGGGGTCCTTGTGGGACCCCCTGAGCAGACCTAGGGGGTCAGGGTGTTTCTACCCTGCCCCCTTTGTGCGTTTGCGCACTTGTGATTTTTTTTTTTATCGGCGGGATCCGCGCACCCTAAGCGCATCCCGCCGATTTAAAAAAAAAAAATGCTTTTTTCTGCCCAGGGGGTCCTTGTGGGACCCCCTGAGCAGACCTAGGGGGTCAGGGTGTTTCTACCCTGCCCCCTTTGTGCGTTTTGCACACTTGTTTCTCTGCCTCGGTTCTACCGAGGGACAAAATGGCTGCCAACACTTCCTGGCTTGGAGTGTTGACAGCCAATTAGCATGCAGCTCGTGATCGGGAGGGTACGCGGACCCTAAGCGGCCATAGATATATATGTGATTTTACTTTTGATTTTCTCAGCAACTACTGAACGGATTTACACCATTTAACAAAAAGGGTTCTTTCTGAACCAAGAACTACCTCTTTGCCAAATTTGGTGTACTTCCGTTCAGCAGTTCGGGCTGTAGCCGTGGCTAAAGTTTCCTATGGGAAAATGAATGGGGAAAACACGTTTTGGGACCCCCCGTTTTTTTCGGCCCCCGCTTGATGAATCACCCCGAGACTTTCAGGATAGGAGCGGACCGGAGCGGGCCATAAAGTTTGAAAATTTCGTGAAGATTCGTCAACCGACGCAAGAGTTATTTCAAATAGAATGTCGCGGATTTCCTATGGAAAATAAGTCCTAACTATAACTATCTACTGGCGACCGCCAGTAGATAATATATATATATATATATATATATATATATATATATATATATCGCCACACTCTGCTTTACACTTCTCCTTGGCTGGAAAAAAACTGACGACGAACCCAGATTTGGTGCAATTTAGGTGTTTATTTTCAGTGCGCCACCATTGCTGCCATGACACGTTTCGGCCAAACTCGGCCTTGATCACATGATATATATATTCACTGAAAAAACCATAGGTTTCAGGCACGTTATAGTTAGAAATTAGCATTTAAAAAACGTTAGAAATTCACTGAAAAAAACATAGGTTTTAGGGACGTTATAGTTAGTTGGACATTTCACTCGTACAAAACCAGAGAAATTCGACCGTTATAGTTAGTAGAGATAACTATAACTCACGCCCCCACAATGCACTGCTGATGACGTCACATATTACATCATTCATGACATGGTCAGTGACATCACTGATGACATCACTGATGACATCTCAAATGATATCACTGATGACATCATCCAGTGACTGTGTGTTTCTGCAAAGTTTAAATATGTTTTATATATATATATGCCAAGGTGTATTGAAGAATGAGTGGGTGCATAAGTGTCTGAATGGATGATTTAGTAGGTGCGTGACTGATTGTATAAGTGACTGATTAAGCGTATCTTACTGAATGCATGGGTTAGTGAGTAAACTGTGTAAATGTCTGTATCAGTCTGTCTGTTGGTGTGTAAGTGGCTGCATGGCTTGGTGCGTAGCTACATGACTGTCTATATGGGTTATTGATTGGTTGTCTGAGTATCTGTATGGGTGCTTGAGTGTCTGTGTGAGTAGGTGGGGGGTGGGTGACTCTGTGCATAGATGTGTGAGTGGATGATTCACTGGGTGTATGGGTTGAAGAGTGCATCTGTGAAGGGCTGTATGGGTGGGTGATTGTGTGTATGGGTGTGTTGGTGAGTGAATGGATGTCTCAGTGGTATATGTGTGAGTAACTACATATGTGAAAGGAAGTATATGTGAGTGTTGGAGTATATAAATGACTATACATGAGAGTGAGTGATTGTGAGAGTGGCTGTATGGATGAGTGTGTGCTTGTATCAGTGATTGTATAAGAGAGTAAGTATGTGTTAGTATTTGTATAAATAAGTGAGGTGGTCTGTGTATAACTGTATAGGTGAGTAAATGGTTGTGATTGATTCTTTGCATGGCTGAGTAGGTGTGTGAGTAAGTCTATGGATGAGTGGCGGTGTGTGAGTGTATGTATAGGTGTATGAGTGCATATGATAGTGCTGTATTGATGAGTGACTGCATGTATGAGTTACTGTATGGGTGAATGAGTGGATGTGTGTGTGTAGACCTAGGAATCACTGAGCGGGTATGTACTAACTGCTATTGGTATGTCTATGGTTTCGAACATGGTAGTCTGTATTTTAGAGTGGGTGTATAAAAGGTTATATTAGGGTGTGAGGAGGTGCATCACATTATCACTTGGATGATGTCATCAGTGATGTCATCAGTGATGTAATTTGAGATGTCATCAGTGATGTCATCAGTGATGTCACTGACCATGTCATGAATGATGTAATATGTGACGTCATCAGCAATGCATTGTGGGGGCGCAAGTTATAGTTATCTCTACTAACTAGAACGGTCAAATTTCTCTGGTTTTGTACGAGTGAAATGTCCAACTAACTATAACGTCCCTAAAACCTATGGTTTTTTCAGTGAATTTCTAAGGTTTTCTAAATGCTAATTTCTAACTATAATGTGCCTGAAACCTATGGTTTTGTCAGTGAATTTCAATGGTTTTTAAATGCTAATTTGTAACTAAAACATCCCGATTAAGTCCCCTTGAATCATGAGGGTCCCTGGAGGCCAACTTGCCCACCAGGAACCTCCAGTAAGCGCCACAGAGCTGCATTGCACACAGGTGGTCCGAGGCCATGCCCCTTTTTACACCACTCTGCAAACGTGGCTTCTGGCGCACTGCTGCTCGGAGGATGAAGTCCACTTGTGTCCTGAGGTCCTCAGGACACAAGAGGACCTCATCACCCCACCAGCAGTGTGCCAGAAGCTGCTTTTGCAGAGTGGTGTAAAAAGGGGCGTGGCCTCAGACCACCTCTCTGCAACACAGCTCTGTGGCGCTTACTGGAGGTACCTGGTGGGCTAGTTGGCCCCCAGGGACCCTCAGGATTGAAGGGGACTTAATCCCCAAAGTTACAAGGTGCCAGGGGGTGCTTTTACACACTTGCCATATCAGGCCCCGCCCCCTCCCTGCACCAGGTGGTCTGAGGCCATGCCCCTTTTTACACCTCTCTGCAACGCAGCTCTGTGGCACTTACTGGAGGTACCTGGTGGGCTAGTTGGCCCCCAGGGACCCTCAGGATTGAAGGGGACTTAATCCCCAAAGTTACAACGCGCCAGGGGGTGCGTTTGCACACTTGCCATATCAGGCCCGCCCCCTCCCTGCACCACTGTGCAAACGCGCCCCCTGGCACGTTGTAACTTGGAAGATTAAGTCCCCTTGAATCCTGAGGGTCCCTGGGGGCCAACTAGCCCACCAGGTACCTCCAGTAAGCGCCACAGAGCTGCATTGCAGAGAGGTGTAAAAAGGGGCATGGCCTCGGACCACCTCTCTGCAACGCAGCTCTGTGGCACCTACTGGAGGTACCTGGTGGGCTAGTTGGCCCTCAGGGACCCCCAGTATTCAAGGGGAATTAATTCCCCAACTTACAACACGCCACAGGGCGCGTTTGCAGAGTGCTGCAGGGAGGGGGCGGGGCCTCCTGCGCAATGCCGGCTTTTTTTATTTTTCCAGAAGGGGGGCTGTGTGGCCCCCCCTTCTTTTCGCACTTTTGGGGCCCTGGGGACCCCATCCCCCAGGGCCTGACCCCTATTGTTTAAAAAAATAAAAAAAATAAACGGGAAGGGGGCCGCGTGGCCCCCCCCTCCCTGAGGCCAATTTCTGCCCCGGGGACCCCATCCCCCGGGGCATGGCCATATATAAATTATTTTAAAAAAAATATTTTCAAAGGAGGGGGGCTGCGTGGCCCCCCTCTGTTAGCCCCGGGGACCCCATCCCCAGGCTCTGCCTCGTTTTTAATTTTTTTTTTTTTTATTTCATTGGGGAGGGGGGGCCACGTGGCTCCCCTCCCGGGCCACTTCTAGCCCCGGGGATCCCATCCGCCGGGGCCTGGCCACTTCGTTGGGGACCGTGGGGGGAGCCCCAATTCCCCCACGGTCCTGCCGGCTCCCCGCCTCCTGCGGGAGCCGGCATTGCTTTTCCACATGGGGAGCTGCTGACATGCAGCTCCCCGTGTGGAAAAGCAATCTGCTTTGGATTTTGGAAGCGAGAGCAGGTTGCCTGCTCAAGTCTCTGCAACAGTAAGGAAAGCGCTGGATTTTGGAGGGGTGAAATTTACTATTCCCACTCCAAACAGTGCAGCAGTAGGGAAAGTGTTGAACTCGAAGAGGTTAATTTTACTGTTCCTACTGCATCCTAAGCAAGAGTAAGGAAAATACTTCACTTCAAACATCTTACATATATGAGTAATCCCATGAATGTAGAAAAAATAATAAACTCCTAATAAAATAATATTCATTAACATAAAAATATATATCTATTTAAAAAACTAAAAACAATTAATCAAGTTACAAAATTACTAGTAAAAAAATTGTCAATTAATAAATACTTTGTGGGAAAGTCATCCTTTTTGCCCTGATCAGCCCAATTTTCTTACTGATACTGGTGGTAACTGACTCTGACTGTGCCCTGGGCCCTGCTAACCAGGCCCAGTGCCAGTGCTTTGATTAAAAGGTATATTGTAATTAGGTGTAATTACAATTGGTACTGTCAATCTACCTGTACGTCTCTAGTATATGGTAGGGCATGTAAGTTTAGAGGCCCAGCTAATTTAATGCACTTAAGTGTGCACTGCTGTTCTGCCTGCTGTCATTTTAAACATCAGCCCTGCTTTGCAAGCTGCTTTTAAATTGAAATGACATGCAAATTCGACTTTGGGTTTAAAGGTAATTCCAAGGTATGAAACTATCCTAGTTTTACATATAAGTCACCGCTAAGGTCTACCCTAGGTGCCCCCAGGGTAGGGTGCCGTGTAAAAATAGGCAGGGACATTTTAAAAGAGGTTTACTATGCCCTGGTGAGGAAAAAACTGCCAATTTCGTTTTTCCCCATTCTAGCCACAATGGGGAATACTGGGGAATACTTTAATAAAGTATAACTATTGACAGGAGTGGGCTAAAATAATATTTCAAGGACTTAAAGATTGGTAATGATAACTCCAACAACTTGCCACTGATGAATTTATCATAACTAGTACAGAAAATAAGTTATAGAACTTTCTTTTCTGTGAGCTAAAATCTAGCCTTCTAGCAGCCTCTTCTGATTGGCCAGATTTGCCAGGTCGAGCCAAACTGCTTTGATGAGGTGATAAGTGGCCTGCATAGAGACCGAGGTTATCTGGTGGGGGGAGATCTGCAGCTGCAGAGAACAGGCCAGGAAGGAGGCTTCGTAAAGAAGCTGAATTTCAAAGAGAGCAGGGCAGTAAGACTGCAAGCCAGGCCTACCCCCTCTTCCTGTGCCCCCCAGCCAGATGGGAGCCCCAGGACTCGAGTTTGCTGGAGGTCTGGAAGGGGAGTGTTAAGGGAAATGAGCCACAACAGTAGGTTGGCTTAGCCAAACCTTAACCCCAAGAAAAAATATTTTCCAACTTGAATTATAAAGTCAGTGCTTAATGGGACAAGAATATGTCACACTTTGGAGGAGGCTGTCATACTTCTGGTCACCTTTGCCCCCAGCTTGTCACCCCAGAATACTGGGTAAAGATGAGAGAGCTACATAGCAACTCAGATAGGCTGCCTGAAACTATAAGAAGAAAAAGGACTGCCCTGCTGGAACTCTGGCCTTCACCAAGAGGACTGCACTCTGAATGACTGCATCGGCTGCACACTAAGGAACTACAGCCCTAAGGACTTTGCCTTGCTTCAAAAAGAAAAGATGTTGACTCCCTGAAAGCAACAGGTTACAGGAGCTTCACCTGCATTATCTACAGCAAGAAGAACCACCTTCAGCTGGACTTTAAAGGATTTGGCCAAGTGCATTGTGGGAACTGTAGTCCCAACTTCCGAGGAGCAACTCAGAGACTCTTGAGCCTTGGATTTTGTTTGAGTACACTTTCAACCCCCAAAAGGAACTTCAGGAAGCACCGCTTGAAGTTTGGATAACTTTTGAGGACTTCTGCAAAAATAGCTCCATAAGATGACCGACCCGACATCGAGAGAGTCAAGCAGACTACGTCGAACTGCGACCTGGCCTGGATTTCAGGTTTGTCCTGTTGAAAGATCCGGAGCTCAAGACTTTCAGGAGTTGACCGGAACCAAGCTGACGAAGCTGCTGCGGATCTGGCCTGCTGCAGAGGCCTTCTTGACGTCAAGAGAAAATCCTCCTGAAAAGTTTCTAAGTGCGAAGGTAACATTTTGACCGAGGGCTCCCCCTTAGTGTATCTGACCAGGGCTCCATTGTCGTCAGCCTCAAACTCTGAATTTGTCCCAGTCAAGTGAGACCAGATGTCCCATATTGGTGCTATTGGTTTTTAAGCACTAGAAAGTGTTTATTCTTTAAAAATTCATATCTTTGCTTCCCTGCATTGGATTTTATTCATGTCTGTGTCATTGTAAAGATACAAATATTCCCTATTCTTAGAAACTGGTGTTGGTATTTTATTTTTTATTGTGTGTTGTGACTTACTTATTTAATGTATTGGTGTTTTTAAATGCTTTACATACCTGTCTCCTAAGTTAAGCCTGCCTGCTTGCTGTCAGTTACCAAGGGCTGAGCAAGGGAATAATCTATTGAGACCTTGCCTGGGCCTTATATTGTGTTGGTGGCCGTATTGCTAGTGGTAGGTGCATACGTACCCCTATTAATAATCTACCTTCCTACATAATTGTTATTCAATTATTAATTAAATACCTTCCCACCCTGTACTCCTACAAACCTAGCAGTCGGCACCTAAACTATAACAAAAAAAACTATTCAATAGCTTACATATTTAAAATTAATTAAATAATGAATCAACAATTAATAAATAATTATTAATAAATTATTACTTAATTACCTTCCTACCATAGACCCCTACAAACCAAGCATACTGAAACTAAAATGTAACTCAAATATATAAATATAGAATCATTTACATAATTGATAATCAATTAATTAACAATTAATAATTAATTGTTAAATAGTTATTACTTAATTAACTTCCAACACTGCACCCCTACAAACCCAGCATCCTGCAACTAAAATTCACATCAAATAAATAGGTATATCACAATCTACATAATTAGTAATCAATTAAAATATTTATTTAACAATTAATGATTAATTAAATATTACTTGATTAACTTCCCACCCTATCCCAGTACAAACCCAACAACCCGCTACAACACTATAAATGACTATTAACAATTAAATAAAAATTCTAAAGCACTTAAAATTACAACCTATATATTAAAAAAACATAACTATTACACAAACGATAGTAATACATAAAATTAATTTCTGACCTTAAATGCATTAAAATAATTAAAAACAATATTTTTCTCCACTGTATTATTGAAAACAATGTTAAAAGCAACAATATTCTTAAAAACCATATTAGTTACCTAAAAAACTGATATTCTTGACAACGATATTTTTGCATCACAATATTTTTGTGCCACAATATTGTTTATCTGATATTTGTGTCTCCTGATCTTTACAACTCAATATTTTGTCCAAACCCCCTCATCTACATTTAGTTTCACTTCATATTTTATTCCTGCTCCCAGAAGTAGATCTCAATAATATATACACTAGAATACAGCTTGGAATATTTTATAGTCTAGACATTCATAGATCTCTAGTGATTATCACTCAATTATCTTACTAAAATAATATAAATTGAAATTCAATCATTTTGTATCATCCTGTCATTTTAAAAAAATATACACCATTTGTTGTCAACCACACAAGTTTTATGTTAGAAATACAAACTTAGGACCAAATTTTTTCCACTCGTGGGAAGCAATAAGCCACAAATTACCATCAATATGCCTGAACCAGGATTTAGCCATAGGTGCGTGACATCATTCTGTGGTTCCAGACACATACTTAGGGAACGATTCAGATCTCGCTAGGAAAGCACTCCGTACGACTCGGGTCTAGAGGGCTTTCCAAGCGAGACGTGCTCCGGGAGTCCAAACGAGCGAGTACCTTGTTGCCGTATGCTTACGGACTCAGTTCGCTCGGACTCCCATTGAACTCTATGGGAGCCCGTGTACAGACGCGTACACAGGCTACCATAGCAGAAAAGGAGTGGGTGGGGAAAAGCGTACACCCTGTGGTGGGCACCCCATGGTGCACGCCACACTGTGCACGCCTGGATTGGGGGGACCCATGGGCACACCCCCGTGACAGATTTGGAGGGCCCCGGGTGAAGGGGGCCCTGCTACGGCCCCCCGAAGTACGCTTCCGACAGCTGTTTCATCTTGCTGAGACCGAGGCGAAGCGGCTGTCCGAATCGTGCATTGTACTCACTTGGTCGGAATTCAGCTCCATAGCGCAGCACATTTCGGCTACGAATGAGTCGTACGGACAGGTTCGGGTCCCGGAAACGGGTCGGTCGGCGCGTACTCGCTCTCCGCATCGTGCTTGGTCGTTTGGACCTGTGTACGATTCGGTCGTAAACAAGGGCTACAAATCGGATCCGGGAAAGCCAAATCCGATTCGGAGGCCTTCCGAACGACATTGGAATCGGGCCCTTAGAATACTAAGAATTACTACCAATATGCCAGGACCAACCTTCTGTTTAATATATATAATTACCACCAATTATCCGAGACTTCCATTCACAAGAGGTTGCCACCATCAATAATATGAAGGAGCAGGCGGGTACTCGCGCACACAGACAAACACACACGCACACACACACAGACACATGCAATTTCACTTATGCTCCAATATTGCTATCCATGTACCTCTAAATCCATTTCTTGAAATATAGCAGGCATGGTAAAGCACATAGAGTGTATGTCAAGGCCTGATTGAGCCCTTGCTGTCATACACATTGAAAGTGTGATATCGGGCCAGCCATCGGTGAATGAGCAGTGACATCATGTGCTCCAGTATATGGCTGTGGGTCCTGCTTACAGGCTATTCATCTGCAGAAAGATCACTATGCATCACTGCCCTAAACGCCAAACCTGCACATTTGCTTCACTGACCTCGGACCACAGACTATGCGCACACCTGCAGTTTGTATTTTTGGTCTCTGCTTTCAAGTCCAAGGGCCAGATTCACAAAGGTAAACTTACACTTTTACATTTGTTTTGGAATTCACTAACTCCGAATTATTAGTAAGTTTATGACTGCAGAGGCTCCACAGTCGGGACGGGTAACTCTGCACATAAAAAGATAGGCATGTTGTATCTTTGTGAATCAGGCCACAAGTCTTTGGGACTGTGTGCTGCACACCCTCAAAGCCATTGACATTTGGAAACAAGTCATTTAAAGTGGAAAGATAAAAAAGTAAAAAGACTACTATCTGAAGGTGTGCATGTTTTTTTTTTAAAAGTGATAAAAAAAGAAATCAGTTGAAAATAAATAAAAAAGGTGAAAATAGGCTGTGGTGGATGGAAGCACAATGTGAGTGGCACCTGGACAGACCAATAAATGAAAAGGGATGACCAAAAACCCCCCATGATTTTTCTGGAAACCTTGAGGCTGGGAGACAGTTAAAGGTGTCTCTAGTCCACATCGAAAAGGCACAAGTTCGCAGAAAGGCAAAAAAGCTGTACGCATGACCTCTCAAGTGTATTAATAAACAAGCCACTGAAAAAATATTACATTGTACTGCTAATAGGCTTGGGAACAACGCTGAAGTTATGGCACAAAAACATGTAAATACAATCTATTCTCAACCCATTCGCTTTTAAAATATTATGTGCGCATGGAAGGAAAAAGACAAAGGAAAAGCCTCAGATAAATATTAAACCGGTCTACTTTTGCACACTATTGGAAGATAAGGAGGCTGAATAAGAAATGATTATTGTTACCCAACTCAATAGTACTGAGTTTATCTACCTGGATGAAAGTCTGAGTGGACCATCTAGGATTCAATCCTGTGACCATGAGGGGGGAACACAGAATCAGAGAGTGGGTGCATTATTCATCTGAGCTTCCATAGCACATATGCCTTTTGTTATGTGCACATTGAAGGTGTCAATGCAGGAAAAACTATGGAGTAAAGCTAAAGCATAACAATTGCATATTTTGGAGACATTTTGCAGAGACGATCATAACATTTAAATACTGCACTTCTAATATGGTAACTAAAGCAACTAAAATGAGTTGTGTGTATTTTAGGTGACACTATTTACAGCAGGAGTAGCATCAAACATATATATTATAGCGCTTGTAGAATCTGGACTGAATTTGTGACTGTATATGGTTTTTCAGACAAGCAAAAAAATCAGTGCTTTGTAGTCCTAAAATCTAAAAGAGATGATGGCTTAGGAGGCCCAGTACTTGGCACGAGTGACAAAACAGATTAAAATATTATGTGTTCATTAATATAAAATAACGTTTGTTTTTGATGTGCACATTCACCTCTTAGGACATGTTAGAGCTAAATACCATATAGTGTTGCCACCCGACTTGATGCCTCTGACATTTTTGTCCTCGTGAGGATGAAGGGCAGAATGTATTCTCTGAGATCATGATGTGCAAGACATATTGAGGTGCAACAGATGCAGTGTTCCACAGACAACAGACATACAGGGGCAGATCTACAAGAAAGTGCCGCAGCGTGGCGCTGCAAGCCCTTTGGCTGCGCCACGCTGCGGCACTTTCAGAGCACAGGAATGCGACATATTTACAAGAATATGTCGCATTCCTGTGCTCTCCCTGCGCTGGCGCACAAACAGCTGCCAAGCGCCGGCGCAGGCACCCTTGCACCATGGTGCAAGGATGCCTGCGCCATGGGGAGATTGTTTTTGTGCAGGAAGGGGAACCTTTCTGCACAAAAACAATCAGTACAGGCTTTCCTCTTTCAATGCGTGCTGCAGAATGCAGCACGCATTGAAAGAGGAAAAACGAGGAGAAATCCTCGGTGCGCCTTGCTACGCCACCTCTAGGGTGGCGTAGCTTTCAGACGCATCTCCAGATTTACGATTTCTCGTAAATCTGGAGATGTGTCTTGTTCCATGGGTGTTGCGTGGGAACACCCACAGCAACACCCATGGAACGCCCCTTCACCGCAAAGTGCTGCGTGTGAAGGGACGGTATTTACAAGGAGAGGAAAAGTCACGCAGGGTGGCTTTTCCTCTCCTTGTAAATATCGAGGAGCCCCCTGCGCCACTAGTACGTCACGAAAAGTGACGTACTGGTGGCGCAGGGGGCTTGTAAATCTGCCCCACAATGTTATATCTGCGTTAAAAGTGTCTATATAGTAGTGCAGGAAACACTGCAGATAAATTGTGAAAGGTACTGCTTTCTGCCTTATGTACAGCATTGGAAGTTTAGGAAATCATAGCAATTAAGGCGGTTTAGAATTTGGGTTATTGGTTAATGGAGGTGAAATCCTACTCAAGTAACAACTACAATCCTGGTCAGGGAGAACCACAAAAGTCACTAAATTAACTTGTACTTAACCCTCTGTTAGCTTGGCACAAAAGCAGTCAGGCTTAGCCTAGAGGCACTGTGTTAAGAATCTATGCAGCACACAAACAGTAATAAAGTGAAAACACAACACAAAAAAGACCCCACACTAATTTAGAAAAATAGAGAAAAAAGTAATAAAATGTTTGAGACTAAAACAACAATTTTTAAGTTTTAAAATGAAAAATAGCATCAAAAAGAACAAAGGATCAACAGCAGGTATCTGCTCGCGTGAGACCGGTGCAAAGCCGGTAGTTAAGGCTGACCACGATGGAGCGCAGTTCGGCTAATTGGAGTTTATTGGGCTCGGTCTCGGCTCATGTTCGGACTTAGAAGAAATTTTGCAAATGTCTGAGAAGGGAAAGTTCAGCGAGGGAAGGCAGCCGGCGGTGTCCGAGAAGGAGGCATCATAGCCGAGGAACCGCTGGACGAAGTTGCAGTGAAAATTTCTACACTCTGACTTTGTCCGTTTTTTAGAAGTTGAAAATATCCAGTGGGACAAAGCTGCAGGCTGTGGCCAATGAGGCTACTTGGTTCCCTTTAGCACCACTTCCAAGCTTTGAAGTGGAAGAAACTTCTAGAGTTTTCCCTGCATAGATGGTTCCAGAATTTCCTTCCTTTCTCGCAGGCCTCAAGATGTCTGGGGTGACAAAAGGCTTGTGTCAAATCCTTTGTGAGTGTGCTAAGGCAGCTCCTTTGAAGTCTAAGTGGGGCTGTGCACAGCTCTACCCCTCTCATCCTGGCAATACCTAGTTCCCCTTTGTTATACTGTCTGGGAGGAATACACAAAGGCCAACTGCTAGCTACACCTAGTCATGTGACCCAGGGCACCAAATGGTTAGGGCAAGAAAATGGCAACTTTCTAAAAGTGGCATTTTCAGAATTTTGATTTAAAATCCAACCATAAAATGCAAATTAAAGGCATACCACTTAGACAGTTGCTTTTATATATGGTATTTATCATTTTTCCAGTAAACAATACAAAGATGTGTTCCACTTTATTGGAGCATTAGTACATTGGAAACCTAAAGTCAATTAGAAATGGTTCAAGGTATTTAGACATATGCAGATAGAAAGCGTCATTTTCGTAATACAGAGCATAATTCCATACAATAGTTTTGTGGTCTAACATTCTAGGCACACCTTCAGCGCCCGCACCCTTGAACAAGGGGGCAAACTGTTTATCTACAAGAACATACTATTAAGTACTCAACATGTCATACAGTAGATAATCAGTTAAATTGAGTCAGCTCTCTAATTAGGGAAGTATCGCAGTAGAATCAGTTGGTATTTAGTGGAAGGGCCATTCCTTCATTATGCCATCTGGGTAAGCAGATAAGACTGAAGTGGATCCCAAATATCTCTATGCCTAGATGGAGGTGGAAGGAGCTCATATTTATGAGCCCCTTTGCGTCGCTATTGCACCACACAATGTGGTGCAAGAGTGATGCAAATTAAAAAGGAGACTTACGAAGCCATGCAAGCCACCTTGTGCGGCCCTGAGCAGCTTCATAAATTTCGAGTAATGCAACGCAGTGCAAATCACTGCATTGCATTCGTCTGCGCCATGGAGGCGTTTCCATGGGCATTGCATGGGTGTTCCCATGCAACATCTATGGACTTTGATGCATTCCCAGATACCAGAAGTGGTAAATCGCCAAAAACATACACCTCTCTTTTTCCTCTTTCTATGTGAGCTGCATTCTGGAAAAAGACTCAGGGGATTGTATTTGTGCAGGAAGGTGTCCCTTCATGCAGAAAAAAATCCACCTTACAACGCAGGCACCCTTGCATCATGGTGCAAGGGTGCCTGCATTGCAGGGATGATTGGATTTGTGCTGGAAGGGACACCTTCCTGCACAAAAACAATTGTTAATGGTGTTTTGCTCCTTCTATGTGTGCTGCAGAATGCAGCACACATAGAGCAAAAAATGAGGAGAAATAAAAGTATTTCTCCTCATTGAGCCTCCTTTTGAAAGCCATCAGTTTTTGGCGCTGCCTCAGATTTACAGATCCTTGTAAATCTGGAGCAATGTCAAAAAGCCATGGGTGTTGCTGGGAACGCCCAGAGCAACACTCATTGCATGCCCCTTTTCCACAGAAAACTGCGTTGCATAGGGCCATATTTACAAGGCAGTGTTAAGCCATGCAAAGTGGCTTAGTGCGGCCTTGTAAACATGGGCTTGCATAGAGCGCCACCAGAGCATCAAAAAAGTGATACTCTGGTGGCACTAGGGGCTTGTAAATATGCTTCCAAATCTCTGGAGCTCTAGAGGAGTATAATATGCATGCTTTAGGAACCAATAGTATTGCAGAAATTATAACCTGCATGCATACAGTATAGATTCCATTCTTCGTCAGAGGGATCTAAACCTATTTCTTTCTCCTATTTTGCTCAGGATGATAAAGTATTCAGTGGAAGTTTGTCCTGAGTTGAACTATACTGTGTAGCACACAGTATAGTTCAGTGCTGTTCAGTCAGTTCCCCTGGGTTTGAAAGGTTTCTAGTTCATCCGGAAGGTTTAGGACAGCTGACTTACACATACCTCTCAGCCGATAATGTAGGAAGACATTGAGGGTAGTGTAAATGGTGTTGCCCTCAAAGTCTTCCAGTGTAAGGAATGTGTTATTTTTGAATAGCCCTCCCCATTGTGTAAGACTGTTGTCCTTTAACTGGGTTATAGCCTTCGCCTCATGTCTGACAGGTAATATGGGATGGTAGCTTACTGGTAGATTAAATGAGTAAATAAGGATCAAGCCAACGTTTCTCGCAATCCATCCCATGTGCTGATCATACTTGTAGTAGTGGCCATGTTCTTAGAGTGTCCCGGCACCTCTGTGCCAATTAGTGGCAGAAGAGAAATCAGGGCAACACCATCCTGGCCCACCACCAGGGGGCATATTTATGAGCCCCTTGCACCGGATCTGTGTCACTTTTTGTGACACAACAACTGCGCAAACCACCAAATCATATTTATGAGGCCATGCAAAGTCACTTTGCGTGGCTTTGAATGGCCTCATAGATATGGAGTAAGGTAAGGCAATGAACATTGCCGCATTGCCTTACTCTGCACTAGGGAGGCATTCCACAGGCGTTGCGGTGGGTGTTCCCACTAAACAGCCATGGATTTTGATGCATCTCAAGATTTATAAGACCTTGCAACCTTGGGATGCGCCAAAAATGTATGCCTTCGCAGGGGAGGTGCAATGAGGAGAAATACCTTTATTGCTTCTCTTTTTTCCCTCTTTCTAAGTGTGCTGCATTCTGCGGCACACAAAGAAAGAGGAAAACACCTCCCAGAATTTTTTTTGTGCAGGAAGAAACAAACAATCCTGCATGCAACGCAGACACCCTTTCACCATGGTGCAAGGTTGCCTGCATTGGCGCTAGGCTGCCAAAATGGTCCAGCAGTGGGGGAAAGGACAGGAATGTGCCGTATTCTATAGATACGGGGCATTCCTGCCCTTTCACTTTGAAGCATGGCAGCGCAGCAAGGTGACTTACTGCGCTGCCCTGCCCTCAATCTCCATAGTTATGCCCCAAAGTTTGGCAGGAATGGTGATGGTCAGTACTAGTACATTGCAAAGTGTGTCCCAGCACTTAAATATTAGAGCTCTAGATCCGGAACTTCACATCCCCTCTGTGGAAAAGAAACGTAAGTGTATTCCATTTAATCCAGGGCTATTTACCCGCCTATACTGATCTAATCAACTGGGACTAAAGTGCTGTGAAGAATGACACCGTGAGTGGGAGGGGTATGTTCATGAAAAGATAGAGAAATCTTCGGAGAATCACCATTTCACTAGACCTATACGGCCAGCCAGTGAAGTTGCAAGTGAAACCCATTGTCTAATCTATCATGTGACTGTATTGAGTGCTGTACCATACTTTACGTGTATAACAGTCTTTCTTGGTTTATCTATATTCCTAGGTATTTAAAGGATCCCATACATCACTCAACGGGAAGGTCAAGTTGGAATTGTATGGTGTGGACAGTCAGACGGAAGATAAGTGATTTTGCCAGTTAATATGAATGCCAGATAGCATACTGAATTTAATATATTCTCTCAGTATAGCGTTTAGGCATTCACTCAGCTTTCCAACATACAGCGTCATGCCATCTGGATATAGAGATGTTACGCCAGGAGTGTCCCTGAATCAGGGCCGGATTGGCCGTAACGGCATCAGTCATTTCCCCGGGAGGGTGGAAGTGTGAGGGCCGATTTTGTTACTGGGGGCCCGTTTTGCATCGGTGCTGCAATATCGGCTCCCAGTAACAAAAGCAGCAAGCAAGCATAATCCACTCATTTTTGTTGCCAGCCAGTGCTTCACACTTGCACCCCTCCAAACTTCCTTTGTGGTGGTCAGGCTCACTCACTACGCACCATGCGGGCTGGTCTGACAAAATTGTCAGGACTGCTTTGGGTTCCCAGTCTATCCCTGCTCTTAATAGTGCTGGTAAAGCTAGCCAGCCAATAGCCTCCAAAACAGGAGTGGGGAGAGGGGACAACCATGGCCGGTTGTACGGGAAATTTGTATAGGTGATTTTTTTATGCGTATTCTAACCACCGACAAAACATAGACAAGGCAAATTCAGTCTATGAATGCTTGTGGCATTATAAAAAGGAAATTCCACTCCAGGGAGTCGAATGCCTTCGAGGCATCCAGAAATCCTGCAGCAGCATTGAGTTTTGGGTTTAAATCTAGTATCAGAGAAAACAGAGTGCAGAGATTGTGTGTACTTGAATGCCCTGTTATGAATCCAGACTGATCTGGTCTCATGAAGTCAGGCATTAGGATGTAGAGCCTATTAGCAATCAATTTAGCCAGTATTTTAACATCGCAACTAGTCAGCCAGAGGGCACAATATGATTCACAAAGAAACGCTGGCTTGCCCAGCTTCTGTAGTGCAACAAGCACCACCTCCCTCAACGAAGTGGGCACCATTCTCCACTCCCAAGTATCCTAGAATACTTTAGGTAAGTGTGGGGACAAAATAGTTGCAATTTTTTTTTATAAAAATCTGCTGGTCGGCCATCTGCATCTGGCAATTTAGATGTGGGAAGCCTTTGTGACTATTGTCTATTGTAAAGAGTTGCTCTAGAAAGAGGCGCTGAGCATCACCCAGCCAGCACAGTTACACATCATTCAAATATTCTATTATCTGTGCTGAACGTCTGTTACCTGTTAACATATGCAGGCTCTCAAAATAGTTTGAGAATACTGTATGCATTTGAGCAGCATCCTGATGTACCGTACTGTTACCCTTGCGTCCTTGCTTTACAATATATTGATGGCAAACCATGGTGTTTTGATTGAGATGGTGAGGGATTTTCCTGGTCTTCCTCCCTCTTCGTATCCTCTGGGGTGGGCATATTTACTTCTCTGCTTACATTCACTATCTGCAGCCCCATATATTTGATCAGTTTGGCCTTAGTTTGTTCCATCACAGGCATCCCAAATTGCTCTTATGTGCTCCATCGATCCCAGAATTAACTCAAAATATTCGAAAATGTCTGATTTAGGGCCTGATTTAGATCTTGCGGATGGGTTACTCCATACAATGGTGATGGATATCCCGACCGCCGAAATATAAATCCTATTGTATTCAATGGGATTTATATTTTGTCGGACGGAATATTTGTCACCGTTGTGATGGAGTTACCCATCGGCAAGATCTAAATCAGACCCTAAATCTCTTCAGCAAATATTCTATCTAACAGTGACTCTGGATTCAGTCACCACAAGCCCCCTATCAATGTCGAGCTTGTGGTCCTTATTGTAAATAGCACTGGTGCGTGGTCTGAGAACGAAGGTGCCAAATTTTTCACCTCATGTACCCAAGGACCCATATCCCGTGATATCAGCCAATAAATTAGACGTGACTAAGCATCATGAACAAAAAACAAAAAGAGCCTGTCTGCTTTATATGAACTGAACATCCACATGTTTGGGAAAATGTTATGTTTTCTTATATAACCCTCAGCTACCAGGGTTTCCCTTAGTGGCATGCTTCATCATCGCTGCGGAACGGGGCATGCTGCAACCTACGAACTACGTGGGAGCACTTATAGATATATATAAATGATGAAAAAACTAGTGAACAAATAGGAGTGGGGGTCTTTTATGTGAGAAATAAAAATACCTGCCTAGTAGAAACATTGTTATTTATTCGGACTTCTAGTCAGTATGATTAAAAACAGGGAAAGTGAAAGTCAAGGTAATCATGTCCTTGAGTTTCTAAGGGTCTACATGTTTCAAGCCGTACCCCATGGCTTTTCTTCAGGACGAAGGAACGAAACTCCCTGATACCAGTCCTTTTATGCCATATAGCTGCATGCTAAAGATATAAAATATATATATATATATATATATATATATATATATATATATATACAGCACCTATTTTGTGCTGTAGCTTGATAATTTGTGAATACACAATGGGAGAGTTAGTCTGCCAGGACCAACTGGCTGTATACATCATCAGACACACTCCTTATGTTGATAATTTTGAACGAGTTGTGTCTGTTTCTCAGTAAAAACACCTCATTGTGACAAATTTGTGAAGAAACATGTAAAAACACACCATGTGCATAAATAATGTTTTTCGTGGTGTGTTTTTATATGTGGTGCGTTTTACATGTATAGCATACTCTATTTTGTATGTCACAAGGCTCATTGGTTTCACTAGAAGTGCTCGCCTCATATATGATGTTACTGTTTCTTCACAAATTTTTCACACATACATACCTGATTTTGATGATCTTGTTGCCTAAAGTTATATGAAGATAAAGATAAGTGTTATTTTTTATAAATTGAATTGTTGTTGATCTCCTTATTGAGTTGTGTGCCTCAATTATTGACTGTGTGTATGCAACAGATGTCTAACACTCCTCTCTGAGAAGCCTAAGGCTGCTCGACCACACTACCCCCTAAGAGAGCACCTTGCAATTGCCAGAGAAAGCCCCTGTCCATTTATAAGAGATACCTGGACTCTTTGCACAGTATAACTCTTGGGCTAGATGAAATTTGAAAGTCCAGGTGTCTGCTTGTTTTAGTTTGAACCAGTTTCAATAGAATGGCCAGCTGTTCCAATATTTGGTCTGTGAAGCCAAATTCTAAAGGAATCTGAGATTCCCTGGAGGAATTAGGCAAATAGATTATTAGTCAAAATAGCTTTGATTGTTGCTGATTTAGCCAGTGTCCAAGTTTGTCAGGAAAGGCTTCCAGGCCATATGCGAGCGAAGGCAGAAACTTGACTTTTATAACTAACAATAAAGGCAGTAATGAAGGGCCTGTGAGAGTAGATGAAGCTTTACACAGCCCAGTGGCTATCCCTGTGGCTCGTTTCTGTAGGCCTTCCTTGTGGAGACTGCGGATGCCTAAGACCTGAAACTCAATGCCAGGATATTTATATGCAGTTGTCTTGTCGATGATGTGGTCTCCAAGTTTCCACGACCAAGAGTGCCGCTTATGTAGCCTTGTAAAAGTGTTATTTCCTGGATTTATTTCTAGCCTGTTGGTGTTGCAGTGTACAGCCAAATTGTTGAGTGAATATTGCAGGCCAATAGCCGAGAAATCTAACAAAACTGTATCATCCGCATACTGCATAACAGATAGCAATTGGTTGTTAGGTTCCAGGGGGTACAATTTTGGGTTTGTCAGAGTGGATGCTATGTCCGCAGTAAATGTGTTGAAGAGAATAGGAGCAAAAACACATCCCTGTTTTAGCACTTTGTTAATGGGGACTCCGTTGGACAGGGTGCCATCCACAGTTTCTGTCACAACCTTGA
This sequence comes from Calotriton arnoldi, assembly GCA_963921515.1. Classification (NCBI taxonomy): domain Eukaryota; kingdom Metazoa; phylum Chordata; class Amphibia; order Caudata; family Salamandridae; genus Calotriton; species Calotriton arnoldi. The sequence goes on along the minus strand of CAWUFW010004421.1, from coordinate 1,150,768 downwards.
CCTATTAATACCATCAAAGACTTTTTTTATAATCTGTAAAGCAGGCATGAGGCGTGCAGTGCATGCTTATTGGCCAATGTCGAGTAGATTTGGAGAGCTAGTGCTAATATGCTGTCTGTGGTCCTGGTGTTTTTATGGAATCCTGTCTGGAACCATGGAATTATGTTTGCTTCAGAGGACCAGTCCTGGAGATGTATTACATCACTCCTACATCAGCATAGCATGCAGCCATATTTGATTATCATTCTCACATTCAGCAGCCATCTATCTAATAACATGTGCATTATGCCCGGCGAGGACAGTACAGTTATCTATATTGTGTCTTCCTGCTGTCCATGCAGCTCTGTCAAACTTTCAGAATCTTGTTTCTCCCTGTTGTCACCATGGTATCACCACATAATCTGATGCTTGCTGTGGCATTTAAAATATGCATTGTTTACACTGATGGGTGATCCACAGCCAAGCAGGATATAACATAGTATACTGTATAATCACCTTAAGGAGCTTTTGTTTGATGAGGGCAAATTTGTGCCTGGCTTCCTGGACTGCAATAGTAAAATTTGTAAACAGGGATACATTATTGCCTTCAAAGTTGATATTCTCTTTTTCGTGTGACAGTCATAAAGCAGAATCACTATCTCGATAATTGAGCAGGAGTGTTACAATGGGCCGGTTTGGAGCTCCTGGCGGTGGTCTGGAAGCCGGGGATTTGTGCACACTCTCTACCATGAGAAATCGGTAGAAAGCTTCAGCCCCAAATTTTGTAAATAGATGGCACTCCACATAGTCCTCCAATGTAACTGTATTTATAGATTCCGGAATGCCTAATATCCCAAAGTTCTTGCAGCAGTATCTGAAATAAGGATCTTCATTTTTTGCTGATATGCAGCACTTTTTCTATATTCCACAAATTGTCTTCTGTAGTTGATATTCGTTGCTCTGCCTCCTTAAATCTAGCATCATATTTCTTAAGCCTGCCAGATATCAATCCTTTCTAGTGTTGAGGGTGTCCATTTTGTTGTCAGCCAGCACCAGCTATTATCCTCAGCCATCATTCTTGTGCCAAATCATGGTTGGAACAGCAGTTTTTGCTGCTGACCATCTGTCTACCCCATTGTTGCACAAACATTAGGAAGGGGCCTCTATCCCTAGTATGTGGTACTTAGTTCTTGTGAGTTCCCCTTGTAATATGCCAGGCACATTTGTTTACACAATACTGGTCTTACTTTCCGCTGGCCTTACTGGTGCTTCCTAGCTTTTTTTCAGGCTTTTTTGCCTGTGAAGCCTGTTCTCCAGTCATTGTCTATCCCCAGGAAGGCCTCGCCAATCCTCTAGATATGGCTGACAGATGGGGGGGCAGGCCCGGCTATCTCTGCTGTGGATCCCTCCAATTCAACACTGTGCAGTTAAGTTAAGGATCCTCAATTTATATCCTGTGTTATTGGTTGCTAACGTATATATTAATACCAAGAGCCTGGAGCTAAGGCAGCCGCGGTCCGTGCAGGTAACAGCGGTGGAGCGGTGGGGCCGGGTAGGGGGTGGGGGGGTATTTCGAGGGACGATGCCAAGGGGAAATGAAATAATTTATTTTCCCTCGTCATCGTCCGACGAAATTCCCCCCCCCACCCGGCCCCATCGCACCACCACTGTTACCTGCACGGAACGCGGCTGAGATAAGGGCCTAGCTCCTGTTGAGCTTGCTCCTTCTATGGTGTGTAGTAAGAGTCAGATAATAAAGCCACATGTGCTGCATGGAGGCCTGCCGCACCACCCCCAATAAATTCTCTCCTGTGACGTAGCCACGACCCACAAGCCACTGTCTATTCTCTTCTCCTTCATAGTAGGGGTTGGCGAAACTCGTGGAGTTACCCAAAAACTCCTTGAGACTTTGCAGAGTTCCGCGAGCGGTGGAAATGCAGTACATCGTGCTTATTCTTAGCACTGGAAGCTTGTCTCACGCTTTATAATCACCAGAGGGTGCTGTTTCTTTCTGTCGCTTCAGTAGATTTTCTACTCGAGAAGCAGCTTTCTCAACGCGAGTGGTAGTGACCTGCCGTGACCGCCCGCATTTAGAAATCTTGCTGGAAGGTGGTTTAGCGCTTGATTTTCTTGCTTGCGCTTGTCAACTTACTGTTGGCAAGCAGCACACAAGAAAAAACTTCGCCACTCGGCGCTTAGCGGAGTTTTTCCGAAACTCCGTGCACCGCTGCACTGCGGAGTGGGCAAAACTCAGTGAAAACCGCCGGAGGAGCAGACTTTACCACACACCCCAACTTCAAGGTCACCTGAGTAGCAGCTGCAGACCACCTGATGAACACCCTTACCACTCTTCCTCTGCTGCCTCCCTCAGCCAACTTTAGCTACGTTGCCATATTGCCAAGTGCCTTTGGCAGCGTAACCTGATGTTAATATGCTACAGTTAGGTGTTTAATTGTTCATTTTACTGCTTCATGAGCTCTTCCCATTGCTGCCATTTTATTTCTGTGCGTTAGCGACATCTTGTTTCACGTCAGAGTTTGGCGGCTGATAATCTCCTGAGATTTGGATATTAAGAACTACGGTTCTTGGGGGAGGTTCAGCTACATAGCCCAGCATATTGTATTCCTCAAAGTTGCGGTAGTGAAGGCAGATTATGTTAGATATAGCCCTAAAACAGCAGGAGCCTCGCAGAAGTACGGCCATCTTACGCGCCGTCTCTCTGACACACCCCACCACTTGGACAATTGTTGACACTGTGTGAAGGGATATAAATAAATATTGATATATGCGTTCCAGAGGTAGTAAAGCGTTTACAATATATATGCTGTTGAAGATAACAATAGTTCATGTCAGAGAAGCAGCACACAGATTGTCAAATGTACCTCTTGAAGATTTGTTGACAAAATGTAAAGGCAAGATAATAAAACACGTTCTAAAAAGGCTTTAAAATAGAATATGAAAGTGTCAATATAAACAGGCAATAAAAGCCGCTGAGAAATATGAAAGCATTTCTCACTACAAGGTTAAACATATAAAATGTAAACTAAGGCGCTTCCAAACACAAACGTGGTCAGTAAAATGTTCAAAATGATGTGTGCGAGCTAAACACGTGACTAGAATGTCAGGGAAGAGCAATATTAAACCCTCCCGTAAAACTGGGGGGCTTACCGGGGGTGGTGTAATGTGAAAGTGCAATGTGAGTGCATTTCAAGTCAGTGATGGTGTGTGATGTGATATTTGCTGTGTTACCTACCTTATGTGTGCGGGAAACAACCTTTACATCGTGGATTTTACTCCACAATACAATCACAACGCGGTCGTTACAACGACCGCGTTGTAACCACGCAGTGCCATTACTACGCAAGTCATTACATCGACTTGCAGTAGATGGCTCTCTAACATAAGGAATAGTATAGTTTACTATTCCAACACCTTCCCTACTGTTACGTAGGCTGGAGTTGGAATAGTAAATTATACATTTCTAATGTTACGTCGCCATCTACAGCAAGTCGATGTAATGACTTGCGTAGTAAAGGCATTGCGTGGTTACAACGCGGTCGTTGTAACGACCGTGTTGTGATTGTATTGCGGAGTAAAATCCACGTTGTAAAGGTATATATTCTATGTGTGCACTTACCTGTTGAGGAGATGTGACTCTATTGCCGATTACACTGTTTTAAGTCACTTCAGCTGGTCAGATACCTATGCCACAGCCAATGCATCATTCCTATGCCTGGGTTTTGACGCATCCAAAGCTCAGCGGCCCGCTTCCCAGAGATGCGTCACTTTTGCAAAATCTCATAAATACCACTGCGTCAGTTTTACGGGGGGTTTTAGGTGGAAATGCCTACCTTGCATAAATTAAAATTAACACGACGCAGCCAATTCCAAAGAAGGGAAAAACTGACGCAGGCCTACGAAAAGTGATGCATCTGCCTAGATGCGTTACCTTGTAAATATGGAGCAAAGAAAGCGCCACCACTGCGTAAAAAAAGTAGTGCAGTAGTGGCGCAAGCTCTTTGTAAATATGTCCCTAGATTTGCAAAGATTTTGTGTTGGAGTAGTGTTACCTTTTAAACGCAGTCCCACGTGCAATTCAGGTTGGTATATACAAACCAACGCAAATGGCGATTTGCGTTGATTTGTATTAAAAAGTAATGCAAGGTGGTGCAATGTGCTGTCTTACGCTACTTTGGTTCAGGTATGCATTCCTTGGGTGGTGCTGGGCGTTCCGGTGCATCCACCCAAGTATTTTTATGTAAATCCATATCTGTAGAGATATGTAGACATCAATTTTCCCCAAAATCCTGTGCCTACATATGGCTGGCATAACGAGGAGAAATATTTTAAACTGCTCTTAATTTTTCCGCTTTCCATGCGTGCTGCATTCTGCAGCACATATGCAAAGAGGATATTGTCTTTCAGCATAGTGTTTGTGGAAGAAAGGACCTTGTTCTGCACAAAAACTATGCTGATCACAAACCAGACACCCTTACACTATGGGGCAATGGTGCCTGCATTGGCGCATGACTGCGGTAAGGGTGCCAGCTCTGGGAGAGAACAAAATTGTTCACGTCTTAGGGGCCGATTACGATCCCGTTCGGAAAGCTTTCCAACCAAATCGGTTCCGGAATTCTTTCCAGACGACTCGTATCGGGGGGGTCCGACCGAGCGATTTGTATGCATCCGGATGCTTCCGGAATACGATTCGGTCAGACTCCCATTGAAGAAAGGGGTGGCTGGGGAAAATCATGCATCTTGTTGCGGGCACCCTGATGTGCCAGCCACACTTTGCATGGTAGGAAAGGGGGGTCCCTTGGCTAGCCCAACAGGCCCGATTCGGAGGGACCATGGTGAAGGGGGGCCTGCTACGGGCTCCCAAAGTCCGATTCCTACAGCTGTTTTGTTCCGGGCAAACCGAATCGGAACGGCTGTCCGAAATTGTCATCTCAATCGCTCGCTCGGAAACAGTGTCCATAGAGCTGTATGAATCAGCTCTGAAAGGCTCAACCTGTACGAATGCCTTTCGGAACCGATTCAGACAGCCCAAATGGTTTTCCATGCATCGTAATCGGTCGTTTGGAACTGGGTACTATTCGGTCGGAAACAAGGGTTCCGAATCGGATTCGGCAAGCCCGAATCCGATTGGAAGCCCTTCCGAACGGGATCGTAATTGGCTCCTTAGTAGACATGGCACAGTTCTTCTCTCGCCTCGTAAAGCAACGCAGAGCAGCAACTTTACTTACTGCACTGTATTATGTGAACTCTTTGTAAAGCGGGTCCTAAATAAATGTACCAAATTCCCCAACAGAAGAGCAACTGCTGGTTGAGTCTTTGAGCGTCTGCATGTTCTTTTTCTGCTCTGTTAAAACCAGAGGGAACCCTTCTCTCAGAGTGCAGTAAAAGGCCTGAGTTCTTTGAACTAAATGATCAGAGTTTGATGTAAAAATACTTCTGCTAAGTACTGATGCTGTGACACTCTTTTTAACCACAGGAAACCATGTTTTTGCATTTGCAAAGCTTTTTACTGTTTTAATGTACATAGTGCATCCACTTCATAATTTGAAATCCCCACACAAAATACTTTCACAAACTAACTGTAGCATGCTCAAAAATAAATCCCCTCTTTGCATGAAATAATTCAACTGCCCGTTCAAATACCGCTGTGCAAATGGGGGGCTATTCACAAACTACAGTTTATAGTACATTTACTAGTACTACTAGCATACTACAAAATGCTATTCATATACCTACAAGTGAAGGTCTCGAAACCCCGCCTCTCCTATCTTTTATGTGCGTAGATGTCGCACACGCAAGTTTTAGTCGTAAATGCTGGATGGACAAAGGGGAGTGGCTGCAAAATGGGGAGTATTTACAACTTAATGAGAGGGGTCAAAGGAGGAGTAAGGAAGGGTTTAGGGAGGAGTTTAGTGAGGGACATGCACCTACCCAGGAAAGAGCACACCCACTGCTATTCACAAACTGCACTTCTAAAGTTAATACAGCTTAAAATGAATTGAAACAGTAGTAAGTGTACCCCAACTCAGAAATGGGGTACGTCCAGCACCACACATGGCCAACCACTGCTACTACAATGCCCTCCCATTGAAATTAATGAAGGCAGCCTTAAAATAAACCCCAGTAGGAACTAATGTTAAATTAAATGTAAGTATGTAAACTATTTAAAAATATATATATAAATAAATGTAATTTAATGTTTAAAAAATATCTATGAGTAAAACATATATTTAAACATTTGAATAACCTTTTTTAACTTTACAAATAATATTATAACATTAAAATTGAATAACAATTGCTAAATTAATTTTAAATATTTAATTCTATACATCACTTTAAATAGTTTTTAATACTAAAATATATATATTTTTTCCTTTGGTGAATTTTTTTAAATTTAAATTTTGGAAATATAATTTTATTTTACTTTACGATATTCTAAATAATTCAATGTTTATTTAAAGTTGTTAATGCTGCAGTATTTTGTTTATAGTATTTTGCACTTAAATTTACAAACTAAATTAACATTAATATTCTACATAAAATAGTTTTATATATATATATATTCACTGAAAAAACCATAGGTTTTAGGGACAGTTATAGTTAGTTGGACATTGCACTCGTACAAAACCCGTGAAATTCCCCCGTTATAGTTAGTTCAGCTAACTATAACTCGCGCCCCCGCAATGCACTGCTGATGACGTCACATATTACATCACTCATGACATGGTCAGTGACATCACTGATGACATCACTGATGACATCTCAAATGACATCACTGATGACATCATCCAGTGACTGTGTGTTTCTGTAAAGTTTAAATATTTTTAATATATATAGGCAAAGGCGTATTGAAGAATGACTGGGTGTATAAGTGTCTCAATGGATGATTGAGTAGGTGCGTGACTGACTCTACAAGTGAGTGATTAAACGTATCTTACTGAATGCATGGGTTACTGACTAAACTGTGTGAATGTCTGTATCCGTCTGTCTGTTGCTGTGTAAGTGGCTGCATGGGATGTGAATAGCTACATGAGTGTTTATATGAGTTATTGATTGGTTGTCTGAGTATCTGTATGGGTGCCTGAGTGTTTGTGTGGGTGGGGTGTGTGCGATTCTGTGCATAGATGTGTGAGTGGGTGATTCACTGGGTGGATGGTTTCAAAAGTGCATCTGTGATAGACTGTATGGGTGGGTAAGTGTGTGTAAGAGTGTGTTAGTGAGTGAATGTATGTCCCAGTGGTACATGTGTGAGTAACTACATATGTGAAAGGCAGTATATATGTGTGTTGGAGTATATAAGTAGCTATAAGCGAGAGTGTGTGATTGTGAGAGTGACTGTATGGATGAGTGTGTGCTTGTATCAGTGCTTGTATAAGAGCGTAAGAATGTGCTAGTATTTGTATGAGTAAGTGAGCTGGTGTGTGTATAACTGTATAGGTGAGTAAATGGCAGTGTGTTTAATTATTTGCATGACTGACTAGGTGTGTGAGTACCTCTATGGATGAGTGGCAGTGTTTGAGTGTCTATATAGGAGTATGAGTGCATATGATAGTCCTGTACTGAGTGACCGTAAGTATGAGTGACTGTACGGGTGAGTGGATGTGTGTGTAGACCTAAGAATCAGTGAGTGGGTATGTAGTTATTGGTGTTGGAGTGTCTATGGTTTTGCGAATGGCAGTCTGTAATTTAGAGTGGGTGTATCAAAGGTTATATTAGGGTGTGAGGAGGTGCATCAGATTATCATGTGGATGATGTCATCAGTGATGTCATCAGTGATGTCATTTGAGATGTCATCAGTGATGTCATCAGTGATGTCACTGACCATGTCATGAGTGATGTAATATGTGACGTCATCAGCAGTGCATTGCGGGGGCGCGAGTTATAGTTAGCTGAACTAACTATAACGGGGGAATTTCACGGGTTTTGTACGAGTGCAATGTCCAACTAACTATAACGTCCCTAAAACCTATGGTTTTTTCAGTGAATTTGTAAGGTTTTTTAAATGCTAATTTCTAACTATAACGTGCCTGAAACCTATGGTTTTTTCAGTGAATTTCAAAGGTTTTTTAAATGCTAATTCCTAACTATAACATGTCTGAAACCTATGTTTTTTTTCAGTGATTGCAAAAGTTTTGTAAATGACAATTTTAAAATGTATTAATTGTTATATTTATTTTTTTGATACTGATTTACTACATTTTTTTAAACTATTTATTTTTACATATTTTATTTTTTAAATTACATTGTAATTACATTATACATTACATTACAAAATATACTTTCTCAGAATGAATTACTTTAGTTTAAATACTTTGCAAATAGGCAATAGACTTTTAAGTACAGTAGTTACAGTTGTTGCAATGGGCAACACAATTTCAAACACAATGCAACATTGAGCTCAATGTGAATTTCTAGTTAAATGCAATTAGTTACTTTATGGATTACTTTTCTAACCACAGGACTGGATCCTAGATTCAGTCCTGGGACATCTCCTGTAAACAGTTGAGTAAAAGCGTTTTGGTTACAGTAGTGATTTTTAAGGAATATTATTGTATTTTAAAAGTTAACACTTAGAAACTTTTTCACATAGAATCACCAATGTTATCCTATGGGAGGAAATTCACTTAGCAGGTAAGTAGTGTTATCGTTACTTTTTCTTACTCAGTGGTGGATCCTGGATCCAGCACTGGTGCATCTCCTGTAAACAGTTGAAAGAATGCGTTTAAGTCATACAGGCGATTTTTAAGGAATATTTGTAGTTTGTGAAAATCGACACTTTGAAACTTTTCTGCTGAAAACCAGACAATGGATTCCTATGGAAGGAAATACAAGTTACTGGTAAGTACGGTGATTTTAGAGGAATATTATAAAGTTCCAAAACTCCACACTTAGAAGAATTTCCAAGTGAAACCAGTCAATGTTAGCCTATGGAAGGAAATTCAAATTACTGGTAAGTACGGTTAGAATTACTTTTCAAGGTCAGTGCTGGGCTAAAAGATGCAGTACTGGGTTCTCTCCTGATAACAGGTGAGTAAATTGGAATTCGTAGTTCGGCTGATTTTAGAGGAATATTTGCACAATGGTGAAGGAAGCGGGTGGGGCCTGAGGTGACATGTCTGCCAACACGCCCTGTGGCGCGTTTTAAGTTGGAGAATTAATTCCTCCTCAATCCCGAGGGTCCCTAGGGGCCACTAGCCCACCAGATACCTCCAGTATGCGCCAGAGAGCTGCGTTGCAGAGAGGTGTTCAGAGGCCACGCCCCTTTTTACAACACTCTGCAACGCAGCTTACTGGAGGTACCTGGTGGGCTAGTTGGCCCCCAGGGACCCTCAGGATTGAAGGGGATTTAATTCCCCATCTTAAAACGCGCCACGGGGCCTGTTTGCACACATGTCACCTGAAGCCCCGCCCTCCCTTCACCACTGTGCAAACGCGCCCCGTGGCGCGTTTTAAGTTGGGGGATTAAGTCCCCTTGAATCCTGAGGGTCCCTGGAGTCCAACTAGCCCACCATGTACCTCCAAAAAGCGCCACAGAGCTGCGTTGCAGAGAGGTGTAAAAAGGGCGTGGCCTCTGTACACCTCTCTGCAACGCAGCCCCCTGGCGCATACTGGAGGTTCCTGGTGGGCTAGTTGGCCCCCAGGGACCCCCAGTATTCCAGGGGAAGTCGGTCCCCATCTGCAAACGCGCCAGGGGGCGCGTTTGCAGACTGCTGCAGAGAGGGGGCGGGGCCTCCCATTTTTTGTATGGGAGGGGGGCTGCGTGGCCCCCCTTCCCTTGGCCACTTTGGCCCCGGGGACCCCATCCCCCGGGGCCTAATGATTTTCTTTTCTTATTTTTTTGTTAAACAAAACGGGAAGGGGGCCGCGTGGCTCCCCTTCCCTGGGCCTCTATTGGCCCCGGGGACCCCATCCCCGGGGCATGCCCACTGTTTTTTTTTAATATACATTTTTGGAGGGGGCTGCGTGGCCCCCTCCTCAGGCCATTTAAGGCCCCGGGGACCCCATCCCCCGGGGCCGGCCTTAACGTTTTTTTAAAAAAAAATTCTTTATGGGGAGGGGGGCTGCGTGGCCCCCCTCCCAGGCCACTAATGGCCCTGGGGACCCCATCCCCCGGGGCCTGGCCTCTGGTTGGGGACTGTGGGGGGGTCCCCAATCCCCCCACAGTCCCGCCGGCTCCCCACGTCCTACGGGAGCTGGCATTGCTTTTCCATAAGGGAGCTGCTGACATGCAGCTCCCTTATGGAAAGGCAATTCTGCTTGCTTCATTGAAGCGCGAGCAGGTTTCCTGCTCTCGCTTCAATGAAGCAAAGCAGTTTGCAATTACAGGAGGGGAGCCGCGAGGCTCCCGTCCTGCCATTGCAAACAGCAGTGTCCTGGGGGTGGGCACCCCGGGACACTGCAGGAGCCGGCCCTGGGGGTGGCGGTCCCCAGGGCCACCACAGGCTCCAGGAGGGGCCGCGCGGCCCCCTCCCATGTCTTTAAAGCCCCGGGAGGTGGTGGTCCCCTGGGCTTCGGGGTCCGAAACGGACCCCCACATTTATTTTGTTAGTGCCCCGGGAGGTGGCGGTCCCCGGGGCATGTGTGGGGCTTGAGCCCCCACACAGGTACTATTAAGTTTTAAAAAGAAGCCCCGGGGGTGGCGGTCCCCGGGGCTCCGGGAGGGCTGAGAGCCCTCCCGCACCATTTATTTTTAAAGCCCCGGGGGGTGGCGGTCCCCGGGGCTTGGGGACCGCCACATATTATAAATACCCCCCCCGCATGCCCCCGGGACTTGGCCCACCCGGGGGCCAATTAACAACGAAGCGCGGGAGACCGCGCTTCGTTTTTTTTTTTTTTCGGCGGTATCCGCGCACCCTAAGCGCATCCTTCCGATTTTTTTTTTTTAAAATGCATTTTTCTGCCCAGAGGGTCCTTATGGGACCCCCTGAGCAGACCTAGGGGGTCAGGGTGTTTCTACCCTGCCCCCTTTGTGCGTTTTGCGCACTTGTTTCTTTTTTTTTTTCTCGGCGGGATCCGCACACCCTAAGCGCATCCCGCCGATTTTTAAAACAAAAAAATGCTTTTTCTGCCCAGGGGGTCCTTGTGGGACCCCTGAGCAGACCTAGGGGTCAGGGTGTTTCTACCCTGCCCCCTTTTGCGATTTGCGCACTTGGTTCTGTCCCTCGGTTCTACCGAGGGATAAAATGGCTGCCAACACTTCCTGATTTGGAGTGTTGACAGCCAATTAGCATGCAGCTCGTGATCGGGAGGGTACGCCGACCCTACTCGGCCATAGATATATATGTGATTTTATTTGTGATTTTATCAGAAACTACTGAACGGATTTACACCATTTAAGCAAAAGGCACGACACTGAACCAAGGGCTACCTCTTTGCCAAATTTGGTGTAATTCCGTTCAGCAGTTCGGGCTGTAGCCGCGATGAAAGGATCCTATGGAAAAATGAATGGGGAAAACGCGTTTTGGGAGCCCGCTTTTTTCTCGGCCCCCGCTTGACGAATCAAACCGAGACTTTCAGGGTAGGAGCGGAGCACCCCAACAAGTTGGAAGCTTTCACGAAGATTCGTCAACCGGCGCAAGAGTTATTTCAAATAGAATGTTGCGGATTTCCTATGGAAAATAGGTCCTAACTATAACTATCTACTGGCGACCGCCAGTAGATAATATATATATATATATATTTTAAGTTTAATAAAGTTTTACACTTTTCCCTATACTTTACCACAGGGTGAGCTCCACCCAGATTGCGGAGTTTCTGTCAAGTGTTTGGAATGTAAACTATAATCATAAAGTCACTACTAGTATTAACTTTACAGTTGTATGTGATGTTTTTAGTGACACCACCCTTGTTTCGGGGGCAGTGACATGTAAGCCTACCCTTTGTAATAAATATACATTTGTAAATGGTGAATAGACTGAACTAGTAAATTTACAACAAAGTGTAAGATTAAACTTACATGTGTAAGTCAATAGATTTCCCTTTGTGAATTTGCCTCAGGGTGTTACCTTTAAAAAAGTACTTGATGTTGGATCTGTGCATTGTCTGCTTAACTTTGTAATAAAACATATGTACATATATAGACACAAAACACAATGGAATGTAAATGACCAGTTCATTGCTGTTTGACTGGTATTATGCTTCAGACAACTTATCCCATAATATTATGTAGTGGAAGGGGTCCCTTTCACTCTAAAAACCATGCTTTAAGACTTTTCCCTCTTCGTATGTTTGCTCTAAAGTGCAATACACATGTAGAGTGGGAAAAACAAGGAGAAATTAAAACATTTCTCCTAGTTATTCCTGCTTTGAGGAGGTGGAGGGTTTTGGCACAAAACTATGTCTACATTCTTTGTAGATAGGGATTTGCAACAGAACCCATGTGGGGCAGCATGGGAATGCCCATGCACCATCATCGACATTGCCCCTGAACGCAAAGTAACACAAGGAAATGTATGAGGTAACTTTGCATTACTTTGAGTTACAATCCAACGTTAATTGCGATTTGTGTGGGATTGTAAATTTGTAAATCCCACCTGAACACTTTGGGCCCTATTACGATCTCGCTCGGAAAGCCCTACGGCCGACTCGGTCCCATAGAGCTTTCCGACCGACTCGTGCTCCTGGGCTCCGAATGCCCGAGTACGATGCGAGTACGCGCTGACGGACTCGGGTCGTTCGGAGCCCCATTTAAGTCAATGGGAGCCTGATGTAAGTTGGGTACATAGGCTTCCATTGCAAAAAAGTACGCTGTGGAAAAGGGCGCCCCCTGTCATGGGGACAGGTCGGTGCCCCCCACACCGTACATGCATGTGCAGGGGGGACCCTTGGGTCCCCTCTGTGACTGAGTTGTAGGGCTACGGGTGAAGGGGGGCCCGCTACGGCCCCCCAAAGTCCGCTTCCCAGAGCTTTTTTGTGTCGGAGGTTCCGAGTCAATCCGGCTGCTCGACGCGCGCATCGTACTTGTTCACTCGGAAATCGGACCCATTGCGCGGTGTGCGTCAGTGAAGTTGGAGTCGACCGGACGGCATCGCTGACGGGTACGAGTCAGTCGGAGCACGAGGCTATATGCGCATCGTACGTGCTCACTCGTACAGCGGTACGAGTTGTCTGGAAATCTCGCTTACGACTCGGACTCGCTCCTGACGGATGCCGTCAGGAGCCCGTCCGAGCGAGATTGTAATCGGGCCCTTGGTGTCAGGTTTGTGTAACTCAAACCCTATGTAAAGCATTTGTAAATCTGCGCCACGGTGTATTGATCACCAGATCTACTACAAGACTGAGTGAGCCTTCTCTATTAATCTTTTGCAGCTTTTGCAATTAATTTTCAGTACTCCTTGCTTCAGTAGGGTGTGTTGTTGCAACATGGCCTTGTGAGTTCTAGTGCTGAAACGTTGGAACTCTATTCCACTTTGTGGATCTTATTAAGGAGCACTTGAAGTGCCAGAAAGCACTGAAATTCTATATCTTCTGTCCAACGAGTGGGTTAGAGGATGTTAGCTCCCTTAGTTCCTTTCTGCATGTGTTACATTACAGGGTATCAAACATACAAAAGGAGATGGAAGGATGCTTGCAATAAGTCTAACAATTGGCAATCACCAGGGGCAGCATTCCAACCCATTGTTCTTTTGCCCACCATGCCACCTCAGATTAGACCTAGCTAGATGCAAATCAGTCTCGACCCTGCTCCAATACGAACAGCCCAGCCTGAACTGCCAGGCCAGGTCCTCTCAACCCAAGACTGATTTCACCCTAATTGGAGCTCTTCAGTCGGTTGTAGCTTGATTCCAGTGGCACAGTGAGCAAGGGTCCCTCATTTGGGCATATCCTTGGCCATTAAGGCCATTACACTAAACTAACAAAAGATGATGGGGGGATGCTTGCTGTAAGTCTAACCTCTGGCAATCGCTCGGGGTAGCAATCAAACCCACCATGCCACCTCGGGGACCCACCTCTGGTTCTGAGAGGGGCTTGGCATTTCGGGCTGGACTATTTCTATTGGATCAGGGTCAAGAGTGATTTGCATATGGCTGGGTATCTAGTTGTGCCAGACCGTAACAAAGTCAAACGTTCAGACCGACTGCTATTGAGCATGGGTCAGGTACGGGACCTGGTTTGGCTCACTGGGAGTGGAATCTTGAGGCCTGGGTGTGGAGGCTGTGAATTGCTGCCTTGCAAGGCTCAGCGTCACTATGTGCCAGATCCAATGAAGCCAGCAATCAGGAGCTGTGTGCTGCTATGATGCAAGGCTCTGAATCACTCTGTGTCTGATCCAGTGAAGTTGGTGATCAAGAGCTGTGTGGTGCTGCGATGCAAAGCTCTGCGTCAATCTGCATCAGATGTAGTAAAGCCTCTGATCAGGAGCTGCACAGTGATCTGATGTGAGGCTCTGCATTGCTCTATGCCACTCTGCAATGGATAGGGTAAATCCTTCAGTTAAGCAGGGAGAAGGACACTCTGACTCCAGCCAAATGTCCAGGACATTGAGGACAGTACTTTGAGGTTAGGACTCACTCACACAGAAGCCAGCAGAGGGGTCCAGGTCAGGTCCAGTTGGGTCTGGTATGCTGGAAAGCAGGAAAGGCCTCTGGAAGCTTGGTGTTTGCTTGTAGCTCCAAAAAGGGGTCAGCCAACTAGCATTTGGAGTTGCTTCTGGGCTCCAGGGAAGCAGGTCAATCCTTACTCTTTAGACAGCAGGGCAGTCCTTCTTCTGAATCTTCTCAGGTCAGGAGTTTACTGATTTCAGGTTCTGTTGATGCAACTTTTATGCCCAGTACCAGCCTGTGGGTGAGGACACCCCTTGGTCTAACTTTAAAGTTGATTTAGGACAGTTATTCCCTTAGCCTTGGGCTTGTCTCCAGTTTGACTAGTAAAACAAAGTGCAGGCAGGCTCAGGTGTGAGCTGCATCAGCCAGTGAAAGGGTAGGCTTCTTATTAAGTCAGGAAGAGTTGGGTACAGCCTCCAGGCAAGTTTATTTTGCCAGGTCGAAGTGGCAGTTTTGTATTGCACTACAGGTGGCAATGGCAGGACTGAGACATGTTTTATAGTGCTACTTTTAATGGGTGGCGCAATGAGTGCTGCATTGTTTATTTATAAGGAAAGGCCCAGTAGCCAGTCCTATTCTGGTTTTGTGTCCCTTTTGGATGTAGTAACTTTAGAAATGCTGGTTGTGAATAGCAAAGGCTCACTCTGTGTGGGTGAATGCACGTCCCTCCCTAAATCCTTCCGTAACCCTTCCTAAACCCCTTCACACTCCTCCCTAAAACCCATTAATTTAGTAGTAAGTATGCCCATTATTCCAGTCACTCTCGCAGGCCCTCCACATTTAGTACAAAATAGTGCACTTACATGTGTTAGACTCTCTCTGTAGAAAAGTCAGGAGAGGCGATAGTGGAGATTTACACTAATAGGTTTGTGAATAGCATTTTGTAGCACCTTAGTAGTAGTTTTGTACTAGTTTTAGAATAGGCCCCAGAGTGTCTCGAGGCTGATTTAGCCCACCCCCTGAAGCCATTTGATGCAGCTATCACCTAAACAGTGTATTCCTCACCTCAAACTTAGACCCCTCTCCTGTGATATGAATGGAGAGAAGGACAAAAACAAGTCAAGGCCAGAAATAAAAATACTGGGTGTGTCAAGTGAAGGCAGTGAATTCTTATGAAGGAGCCTTAGAAGTTAGAGGAAGTCAGTGGAAGGTATCAATTGACAGATTAGGGGAGTGGTTGGTGACACAACCTTAGTTTTTACTTTCCTTGTACGCACCTTCGTGCAGTTTTCGAGAGTTGCCTGGCTCCGTGGAAGTTGGTTTTATGCTGTGTTTATGATCGGCTCGTGCTGCAAAGCACAGTGCTGCCACTCCCTTGGACGCGCTGTCTTCATGACTGGCTATTTAGAAGATTGCAGGACGCGTCTGCGCAGCCAATAACAGGTTGGTGACACAACCTTAGTTTTTACTTTCCTTGTATGCATTTTTGTGCAGTTTTCAGAGTTGCCTGACTCCGTGGAAGTGGGATGCCATCTTAGGAGAGGCAGCCCGTTTTATGCTGTGTTTATGATTTACTTTCTCCACTTTTAAGTTGGTATTGACATTGAGTTACCAGTATTTGCACTGCTTCAGTGGAGCCTGTGGTTTGCAAAGGGGGTAGCTGGACCCCAGTTAGTTTTTATTTCTCCCATCTGATTTGATTGGCTCACACTGCAAAGCGCGGTGCTGCCATGCCCTTGGACATGCCCTCTTCCTGACTGGCTATTTAGACAATTCTTAGGGCATGTCCGCGCGCAAGCCCGTCTGCGCCCATCCGTGCCTGGACCAGGCCCAGGGCTGGTCCCACTGGACCGTTAAACCCGCAGGCCACTATCAATCAGTCTTATTCGAGAGAATGGCCGATGGCTCCGGGCAGCATACAAGCATGCTGGCCTGCTTGCAAAACCAAAATCATTGACTTAAAGTTGCAGTAGGACCTTGGCCTTGAGAATTAGGTGCGCCCTGATCAATGCCAGATCCATGCTTAAACATCATATAGAATTGGCGGAATTTATCGAGGCACATTTCGTTGACATTATCTTCATTAATGAAACTTGGGACGATTCAGCTGCTGGCACTGAGGTAATGGTAGCATTACCAATGGGATATACCATCGCCAGGCTTGACAGACCTCTCAAAAAAGGGAGGAGGGTTAGCCTTTATTTATCGTGACTCCTTCCTGGCCACTTGCACTCCCGCCTCTCTTAATGCCCACAAAGCCCTCTTGTTCAACACTGAACTCACTCTCAGTATTTTAATGGAATGGTGATCAGTCATCCACCTGGGCTAAAAGGCCCTTTTATCCAGTTTTTAGAACCTTTTTTGGAACTATCTTCTTTGAATTCGAATTTCACTAGATTGTGTGATTTTAATTTCCATTTAGAGAATTTGGTAAAATTCAGACAAAAAATTAATTATTTAATTTTAATTGAATTTTAATTTTAATGATACTATGTCATGTTGCTCCCTTATTCGGTTAGTAACTGGTCCTACACATATAGCAGGTCACACTCTTGATGGGATATTCACTAATAATCCTTTCATTTCCTGCCCCTTGACGCTTCCTCTCACATGGACAGTCATAAGGCAGTTATCTGGGACATAGAGCTCCCCTGTAAACCCTCATGTATAAAAGGTATCAGGAAACCAGTGCTCTCACATCAGTGGCATAAGATCCAAGCATCTGATCTCAGCCCTCTGCTGGCAAGGTCGCAACCAGAAGAGGCGAATAACATTGACTCGATGGTTCAAAACTTTACAGGGTGGTTAAATGCTGCGGTTTCCTCGCTAGTTCCAGCCAACCCTAAAATTATTAGAAGAAGTAAACTAACTTCCCCCTGGTTTAATGATTCTCTCAAAGATGCCAAAAGGAACTGTAGTAGACAGGAGAGAAACTGGAGGAGGGACTAAAATAATCTAGGAAGGGAAAAATATAAAATGTGGATTGGCAACTACAAAAATCTTATATTAGAGGCTAAATCGGACTTCTTTGTCAAACAAATTCAAGCTGCTAGTAACTGCTCTAGGGTCCTTTTCCAAGCAGCCACTAAACTCTCTACCCCAGCATCCTGTGTCTCAGAGGAAGGCACGCAGGCCTTCTGCAACTCTTCAGCAAACTTTTTCACCAGAAAGCGAAAGTTATCTTTGATAATTTCACTGTCAATGGGCACACAGGAAAGGACAGCCTAGAACACTCAACAAGACCTATAACCAAGTTTACTTTCTCAAGGCTTGCCCCATTAACGAAAGAGCCGGCTCTACATCTGACCCTTGTCCTCCAAATATTTTTCAACTAATTTCGGAGGAGGTTACTCCTTACTTGGCAAAGATTTTTAACTCTAGGCTTAGATCCGGAATCTACCCCAAAGACTGGAAGGCAGCCTCAGTATTGCAGCTTCTGAATAAACCCAATTTGAATGAGCGGGACTTAAATAGCTATCGTCCTATCTCCAGGCTCCCACTACCAGCCAAATTGGTTGAGAAAGCCATGAATGTTCAACTGGCAGCCCTGGATGTAAATAACTTGCTAGATGACAGGTCAATGTGGATTTCGGAGTGGTTTTAGCATGGAATCCACACTTAAGATGGCTACAGAAAAGATTAGGGTTGCAGTGGATGGGGGAGGCAATGCTGCTCTCATCCTTCTTGATTTATCTGTGGCTTTCGATACGATTAATCATAATCTCTTGATTAACTACCTACAGAACTTGGGAATCACGCTAAAGCTGCTGAAATCCTTTCTGACTGACCGCATTCAATTATTCACCTTTAAAGGCTTCACATCTGAATATTTTTTGCTGCCTTGCGGGGTACCTCAGGGCTCCTCGTTGAGCTCAACTCTATTCAATCTTTATGTAACCCCCTTGGCAGCTCTAATTAAGTCCTTTGGGCTATCGTTGGTGTCGGACGCCAACGATTGCCCAAAATATGGCATAGATATTGGACAAAGGTTCAGACATGAGTAAGATCTTTAAAAACTGCATGAGTTTAGTCTGCCGTTGGATGGACCAGAACTGCCTAAAATTGAACTCAACAAAGACAGAGGTCATCCTGTTTGGAAATCTTCCCATGTTCTGGTCCCCCAATTGGTGGCCCAAATAAATGGGTTCCCTCCCTAAGCCAGTGCAGAAGGCAAAAAAATCTGGCAGTCATAATTGACGACCGATTATCTTATAAGGAGCAAGTAAATAAAGTTGTTTCAGCCTTCTATTTCTCCCTGCGTGTAATTAGAAAAATCGCACAATTTCTACCACCAAATATGCTTAAGATGGTGGTTATTGCCTTAGTTCTTTCGAGAATAGACTACTGCAACAGGCTTTATTCTAACCTGCCTTAGAAATACTTGGAAAATTTGCAGACTGTACAAAATGCAGCAGCTCAGCTTATTAAGAAGATCCTTAGACATGGTTCACTCTCCCGAGCCATCAGCAGTCTTCACTGGCTGCCAGTGAGAAAACGTATAATCTTTAAGGGACTCTGTATAGCCTATAAGGCCCTGCAGGGCCAGGGCCCGATGTACCTGGGAGATAGGCTCAGATGGTATCTTCCAAATAGGACTCTCCGTTTGAGCTGGGCTCGTGAACTGATTGTTCCCCCTCACAGAGGAGCTACCTGGCAAGGCAGGAGCCTGATACGGTGCACGGGGAATCGTCTCCTCTAGGAACTAAAAAACGTCACCTCTTTGCTTATGTTCAGGAAGGATTTAAAGACCTGGCATGTCACCCTGGATCTTTGAGTAGTTTATTCTGGAAAGCCAACAAATTCTTCTCTGTCCCTTCTGTCATATGTAGCACCAAGACAACTCAGGGCAATCGTTGGCACTTTACAAAAATTAAATCAAATCAAATTAATTCAAATGGGATGCCTGACTCTTTTTTTTGTCAAAATCCCATTAGCATTTCTGAACTAGCCAAGTTGGGAGGTAGGAAAAAGAAGGATATGGGGGCTGAACTCTTGAATGTGGATACTACTATGGGCAATACGCGCAGCTGTTTGCGAGGTAGCATACAGCTTTAGCTATTATTACTGGGGCAGATGCAGGTGCATTGGAGATAGAAGTCTATTTTGCCCCAATTATGACTGTCTTTTAATGTCCAACCAGGGCCCAGAAAGCCCATTTTATATCCTGCATTAGAGATCATGGCACTGTTTCTCTGCAACTGCAACTGGGAAACACAGAACAGCAACCACAGCTCTCTGTTTTGCGAGCTGTACCATCTGTACCTCACGTACTATCTAGGGGTGGGTGTAACTTGCCTAATTCAGTGTAGCGTAATCACGCAGAATTATCTAAAAATTCAGTGACTTTAAGGATAATTGTGCAAGAATAGTAATTCTGCATTTAGCGCTATTTCTTAATGCAAAAATGCCCCCTCATATCCAAAATGCATTTTGCCCTAAAAAAGTGTTAAATGCAACAGAACATGAATAGCAAGCGCGAGTCGCTGCTCGTGTTGGCTAAATGTGCTTAGGGGTAAGATTTTCACCCAACTTGCCCCAGCATTTAGTGCTATTTTTTTTGTCGCAAAATGCCCCTCTCACGTCGAAAATGGGTGCAAGAAGGCATTTTGCACTACAAACTAGTGCTAAATGTACTGTTGGGGTAAAATATTCATCTCCTTGATCCCAGCTTCTAGCGCTATTTTTTGGCACACAATCCACACTTGCATCCAAAGTGGATGCGAGGATGGATTTTGCATTCAGAAATAGCGCTAAATGCACAGAACACAGATAGCAAGTCTTCTAAATGTGCTCTTGTGGTAGTGTTATATTCCATATAGGTACCCTATATAGGCGCGGATAACACTGCAACCTTTCACCTATATCCTTTCCTACATTACATACATAACGGTTCATAAGGACTGACCTTTTACCTAGATACGACACTACATTCAGAACGCAGGTTTTTCCCTGGTTCGAAACTCATACATTATGCATGAGGCTTCTTGAAAGCACAGCAGGACGAACATCTCCTGTATAATATCTATGTTAAAGTTCAAGTCCGACGTCATCCTTTAGGCCGACACAGTAACACAGCAAGGACCCCTGGGGAGACCTATGGGTGTATATACATCATGTCTTGCTTAGACAGGGAGAGGAGACCGTGACTTCCCGGCTCACACACTGACCAGAGACGCTGAGGTTCCTGCATGCAGACGCTCCAGCTAGCAGTGGTCTAACATTCCTTTTGCTGCGGTGTCCAACTCGAGACCAGGACGGGGTCCCACATTCTCTAACTCTCAGGTAATGGGGTGGACTAGATCCTAGAGGGATTCTTGGCATAACACCTACACGGATGCTAGGTACATTTAGGTACATCTAGTTAGGGAGACATCGTAGGAGTACGCCCTTTCTTATCATGTGTTTTATGTACTTGTATATATTCATGATTACTGCAAGATGGTAGAGCTATACCATCCCTTTACTTTCGTAGTACTGCTAACCATATATCTATGCTACTGTCTAATGGTTGTTGCCGCTCATCTATTCTACACTAGAATAACAACTGTTCAATAAACCTTTATTGAAACGCCCAGACTGTTTATTCTGTGTATCTCTGAGACAAAATAAGTAAGCACGAGTTACTGAGCGAAAAGTAGTATATTGTTTCCACGATCCTGGGGGATCAGGGTTGTCATGTTCTGAGGTTGCCAGAAACTATTCTCTCCGTGATAAGAGGAGATCCTAGTGGCACTGTGAGCTAGCTAATACAGACAGGCTAACGTATCCGGTGGGGGTGCACGGAACCAGTCTGCCACCAAACCCACAGTTTATGTTATCCGAAACGCGCAGATCCTGTATAGGGTATATAGGAACTACACGACAGTAGGATTATTCCCCCCATAATTACTCTTAATTACGTGAGCAGCCGTAATTTCATTATAAATCAGTAAATCCACATCAAAGAGTAACTCGGAATTATCAACATTACTCTGAGTATGCCAGCGTAATTAAAATTATGCCTGGGCCTAGTCCTAACTTGTACAGTTACTAGGTTAGGGGAAGCACACATAGGTCTGAAATCATTCAGAACAGGTGCACAACTCCCTTCTGTGCCTGGGTGCACAGCTCCCTTCTGTGCCTGCAGGTGCACAGCTCCCTTCTGTGCCTGCAGGTGCACAGCTCCCTTCTGTGCCTGGGTGCAGAGCCTTTGATGCACTGACTGCTTGACTAGCTGTCTGAGTACCTAGCACATGAACAATTCACTCTGTGCAAAGGCAGCAAACTGGTGTTAGGTCTGGCGTTAACAAGACCTTTTGATTTTATTATAATTATATGTGTAATATACTTACTTAAAGGGGCTTTTCGCCACCTCTCTTCCTCCATTGGTCACATTTTGCTTTTGCCCACTACAGCATACAGCATTGAGCAATTGTTCAGCCTACTTCAGCCTCTGGATTACATCACTTTGAGTGACTGCATTTTGCTCTCTCACAATGAACAGATATGCACACAAGATAGTTCCCTTCAGTGCCAGTGTTTTTGTTTTTACTTAATAATTACTTTAGTGTTGCCTTTGTGTTTAGAGTCTGAGGTGAAAGCAGGGCTTTTATACCAGACTGACAATGCTATTGTAAATTCCTTTTATAATGTTTTATCTGACTGATGGTATTTCACAGCATAACAGGTTGCATCCATTTGAAGCTGCTCTGTGATAAGTTAACCTCTTTTTACTGTGCATAAAGTGCACAAACTGAAAGCCTCATTGTTATACATGTGAATTCATAAGCAGACAATTCCCCACAACATGTTTATTCTGGACTCAATTTCACCAATTAATCTTTAGTAAACTTTGCCCAGGAAGAAAACCAGCCTTTATAGTGTTTAATTTCCAGCTCTTGTAATGCTTTTTTTTAAATGTATTCTCTTCTTTACTTCTTTCTTCTCATCTTCCTTCTTTATTTCTTTCCTCCTTCTTTGTTTCCATTTTTCTTTCTTTCTTTCTCTCTTGCCTTCTCTCCTTTTTTCTTTTATCTTCTTTATTTCAATCTTGCCTTTCTTTCTTTCTCTTTCTTCCTTTCTTTCCTTCTGTCTATCCTTCGTTCTTTTGTTCTTTCTTTCTTGCCTTACTTTCTTTCTTTTTTTTCTTTTATTCTTTATTCTTTTTTTCTTCCCTTTCTTCTTTCGTGTCTTTTTACTTGCCTCTTTTCTTTCTTTCATTCTTTTTTCCCTTCTTTCTTTCCTTCATTCTAGCTTTATTTGTTTCCATTGTTCATTCCTTCTTAAAGGCAAGTCGCTGGAAGCCAATTTTTTTTGTAGATTTATATTGTGGGAACTTGACCCGAAGGTACCAGAGTTATTTACATGAGCACCACTCACATTACTGAGGGACAAATTCATTTTTTTTTTTTTAGGCAGGGGGAGATTAAGTGATTTGCCCAGAATCACAGGATGTTTGAGCCTTCTGCCAGACTCACACCTGGTTCCCCATCTTCAAAGTTGGCCGCCCTAGCCCTTAAGCCACACCCTCTCCCAATGGCAGAATGATTGGTATTTATAGATTTGCGTTAGCTAAGAACTTTTGATTTTTTTTCCAAAAATAAAACATAGCTACTTATAGGGGTTTTCAGCCACAGTTGAGCATGAACTAAGGGGAAATGTGTCAGTCCACTACAGACATTGGCTGGCTTCACCATGAGTTACAGCTTCCCGCTCTTTCACGAGAAGCACATCCACACGCAAAGTAGTTCCCTTCAGTGCCAGGGAGTACTATGGCAATGTGTGCTTTTTTGAGAGCAAAAAACATTTTTGCCTTTAGTCAATGTTTTTTTTCTAGATTGACGAATGCACCGGCATCGCACCAAAAAAGAAAGTTTTGCATATTGCTAAAACGGGGCCACTCTTTTAATATAGTGCAGTCTCCTCTCTTTTATGTTTTTATGAGGTGTCAATTAAATGCGTCAGTCTGGGAGGGACACGGGTGTCAATGTGACAGCGTTACTATATAAAGTATGCTTTTCATGCTGCTTACGGATGGCAACTCCAATAAAATACCACAATGAAGAATAATGGTATCCTTTTGTTAGTATATATACCTTTTATATAGCCCTTTATTGCCTAAGTATGAAAGCGCAGCAATAGCAAGTGTAATTTACACCCCAATGGTATTCAGTTATCCTCCTCAGAAGGATGAAAGGCTCTGTGGATTGATGCTATGACCTTCACGTTCCATTTCATACAGAATTCCGCAGTAAGCGCATAGGCCTTACGAGCTATGCTCCTTCTTGGACTGCACAATTTGATGTTAACCGTATCAGAATTATTGACATATTGAGAAAGGCTATGTTTGTGTTTCATGTATTTATTGGTTTCAAAATCTTATTCTGCACTTACCAATATTTTCTTAATAAAATGCACAAATGAAATGTTCAATGCGATGCGTCTTAAAGCAGCCTGCATTGTTCCCAGTGTGTAAAACGCTTGGACGACCAGCAGGGGGTGGACTTGCTCCATTTATTTTTACAAGTGACGTTAGATTCACTTTACTCAAAACATTCACTATGTCTCCTCTGATTAAACCCACGTACAACAGCAATGCCATGCAATTCGTTTTTTTTTTGCCCTGGATCGGATGAAGCATTCTAGCACAGAGTAAAAAGGGAAATTTTAACGAGTCGCAGAAATCCAGCAATTTGAATATTAATGGAAAGGATTCCCTCTGCAAATCCATGGACCTGGCGGCCAATGTTGGGATGAAGGAATGTCACGGATACGGATAGCAGACCTTGTTCTCTACATTCTCATTCTCAGAGTCCACTGATTGGAACGCCTTAAAGAGGCGGGGCTGGAATCGACAAAAACTGTGGCAGAATGTGTAGGGGGGGCTAACAGCAGAACCACGAAGCCCTGTCTTCTTCCACCCATGCCTGCAGGTGATATTTGTTGGAAATGAGCAGCTTTTGCCTGGTCTTTCCCCATATTTTTACCTTCTCTTGCTGAACCCAGTTTTTTGGGCCTTAGGGCTCTGCAGTTTACGCCTCCTAACCAGTGCTAAAGTGCCTGTACCTGTAGTGTTGTGGGCCCCAGGCTGTCCTCTCCTCCTGCTGGGCAAAGCTGGGTCACCGTCTTCCTGGTTGTCGTGCTCACTTCATGCGTGTAGGCTGCAATGGAGATCTCTGCCCCCTCAAACACAGGGTTCCCTTCACAGGTGGCACGGCATGGGGTCAGAACCCCTCGTCGCCAATGTAGTGTTGTGGGCCCCAGGCCCGCATGCTACTAATGATACACAGACACTGTGAGTATGGTTAGTGAACTGGCCGCAAGCACGTGCACCCAGGCCCTTTTATTAGCAGTGTCACATCACTTGTGACAGCACAGCAAGCAGTCTTCACAGAGACACTCCCACATTTGACGTCACACGCCAAAATCGCCAGAGCAGAGCAGACCGCCGCGGCAGAGGAGCCGAGCCGCCGGTCCCAGCATCTCAAGACCGAGACAGCCAGCGGGAGGGGGCCAGCGACGAGGGCGCCTGACTTTGCCCCCCACCCCCCAGCACCTCAACTCCTCAGCTCGCACACCGGGCAATCCGGTACCAAAAGCCAAAGCGCAAAGCGGAAAGACAAAGGAATCCCGGCAAGTTCGGCGGCCGTAGCAGGCTGCCGCGAAAGAGTGGGCCCGAAGGGGTTCACGGAAACGGCTCGGACAGTCTGAGTGCGGTTTGCGGCCCCCCGGTGAGCCCCCACTTGCACTTCGTCCTCTTCGTCTCTGGACCCTCTAAGGTGCACCTGCATTTACTGCGTACCACTGCCATCGCACAGAGCAGTGTGGAGCAGAGCAGAGCAGCGCTGCCCAGCGAACTAGCGGTAATTGGAGGTTGCCGGCGCTCCCCATCCACAGTCTACAGTCCCCGGCTCGCAGCGCCATAGCCCTGTCAGGACGCCCAGGGCTCCCCCAAGGCACCCCGAGGCGCCAAAGGCACCAAAGGCACCCGGTGAGTGAGTGAGTGAGAGTGTGGGTGTGGGTGAGGGTAGCTTAGGGGGGGCGCGGCGAGGAGGAGGGGGGCTCTTCCAGTGTACATCTGAGGAACCTCTCAGGGTGGAGTCCCTCCCCCAGCGCCCAGCAAGCCCCACTACCCTTTATCTCTAAGCACCCCCCATCGACTCCTAGCCGGGAATCGTCGCAGGCCTGGTCGAGAAGGGCTCTACAAGCAAGCCGTCTGCTGTGTCCAGCCGCTGCCTGTCTGTCCGTCAACCCTTTATTCAATCTAATGACATCAAACAACACTCTGGATAGCAGGGAAAATAGGGAGAACGGTATCACTGAAGGAAGCTCAGCCAGTCACACAGCGCGCAATTCCTGGGCACAGAGCTGGAAACTGACTTATTAATTAAAATACAAATTTCCCTACAAACTAGAGAACAGAGCAGTGAAAGGTAATCACAAACCTAATCACAAACCATCTCGCTCACAACAAGTGAGGCAAATGACAAAGAGTAAGCCCAATATCAAAATGGGCAAACCTACAGGCACCAGCAGTAGAATAAAGCCGGCAACAAGGGGTCAAGTGCGGCTGGAGTCCACCCCCATGGAGAAATCATCAAACTCAAATTCAAACCC
Source organism: Calotriton arnoldi (assembly GCA_963921515.1). Lineage (NCBI taxonomy): Eukaryota > Metazoa > Chordata > Amphibia > Caudata > Salamandridae > Calotriton > Calotriton arnoldi. Next base: position 1,124,693 of record CAWUFW010004421.1, on the reverse strand, counting down.
CAAATCAAACAGCAAGACAATCTGCAAATATTTTATGCCAACAACGCCTGGACAAAAAATACTGGGAAAGAGTGAGCCCTACTGCAGCGTACCAACACACTCAACGCTACAAGCTAAAAATGGCTTGAGTCAGAGCGCCAGTCCCCGTGCCAGGAAATGAGAAGCCAGGGCATCGGGAAACTGGCCGACGAGACACAGCCCCCCCTCGGGAACATCGGTGCAGTTGTGATCCCACCCTGGGAAAAGGAGAAAGATGATCTAGGGCAGGGAGACTCGGAGGTTTTTGAAATCTCAACATCGTCCGAGCATCTAGAGCACCCAGAGCACTCAGAGCCCCAGGAGAGGGGGAAAGATGCCCAGGCCTGATTCTGTCCCAGGAAATAGAGCAAGACGCACCGGGGCAAGGAGACCCAGAAGTTCTTGAAATCTCATCAGCATCGGAGTATTTGGAGTCCCAGGGAAAGAGGCAAGACGCATCAGGTCTGAGAACTCTGGAAGTTCTAGAAATATCCTCAGCTCTGGAGCCATCAAACAAAGACAACCAACATATGCACGGGGAGATCACGACAAACTCACAGGCAGAGGGCAGAAACAGCCAGCACGATCTGTCCCTGTCCCTGTCCCCGTCCCAGTCACGGAGTCTATCAGCAATTAAACTTTTCACCTTTAACCAAAGCTCACCCTTGATGGGAGAGGAACGGAGAGAGAATAGCCTCTCGGGAGAGCAGAATCTCCTCCATTCCACTGCCAAAACAAAGTGCACACCTCAGAACGGATGCCATAACCAAAATTCTCTGTTGTCTTCAATTAACTCCACATTAACAACGGCCATCAATGCGCTTATCTGGCAAACACAAAAATTGGAAATTCAAATGGACACAATGCAGGCAATCGCAATAGCCATGATCAACATCGAAGCTAAAATTGACACCTTAGCAGGAAACCTGGAACTGCTGAGGTCGCTGCCAATCACCAGGTGCTCGTGTCTCCCAATTGTGGAGAAGCTTAGTTCACTACCAGAAGTTTTAACATCCATTATCACAGAACTTAAGCAAAGACATCAGGACACTATAGTCCAGCCTCACCAAAGAACACCCGAAAGAACTTTAAAAGACGCAAAACAAAATGGAATCAATGACTTAGCGGGCGCTGCAAGCCCCCCCAACGTGCCACCGCAAACTGCAATGAGGGGCGCAAATCACTTCGTGGGTAACACACGCCCAGTAGAAAGGATCTCCACGCAGACTAAAACTCAAGTCAGCAAACCGATTTTGTGTACGGATACACCTCCATCATCTTCGCAGTTGGCATCAGTGATGCGCCAAAGCACATCTCAACATGAGAAAACCGTAATGGGCGAGACCCTGCATAGTAACACCAGCAGGGCAATTAATCTGTAACACACCATAGAACCCTGCAAAACACTCTCTAGGAGAGCAAAGAAACGCTAGAAAAAATGAGCTAAAAACATCAAACAACGTAGCCGGGCAAAGGAATTACAGCTGGGCCTGAGAGAACTAGATGGCACTCGGAGTCAAAAAACACACACAAAGAAGGTTCTCAAACAAAAGAATCTGGAGCCACAGAAACTCTACCCGATTTTTCAAAAGTAAAGTTTTAGTGCTAGGCCGGGAAATGACCAGCCAAACAATATACCAATACCTAAATCAACCATAATTCCGCTCATTGAGGAGAGACTAACGAACAAGATGGAAGAGCAGCCCCAGCAAGCGCCCGAAGTGCCATTACAAACAGATAGGATAGGCAGCCTAACTGCGGAGCAGCACCAAGAAAGCCATAAGCGGGAAGCTCGGTCCTACGCCATGGACAGAGAAATGACAGTCCCCCCACTATTGAACAACAATGAGTTCCGGGGGATCAAAGTCGCCCATAAAGACATCGGAGAAACCATAATAAATGCACAAAGTCTGGCCGCATACTCTTCCGCCGCCAGCCAAAGGGCACAAGGGCAAAGGGATGTGGAGAATAACATCACAATTTTCACACCTGAATATACATCATGGGGAAGCTCCGACATATTAAACAGGTCCAACATCTTACAAATTTTCCAACACATTCCAGAGCTCTCCTCCATCGCGACTGCAGACCTCATCCAAGTACAATTCAAGCTATTGGGTAACAATACAATAAGAGAGTCATCAATATTAAAATGGAAAAATGACTCCATACCCCAAAAAATTATGATAGAAAGAGATCGATTCGCGAATTGGGGGATTATGGTACACATTCCTAAAGAGGAGAGATACCCATTCATGTTAAAAAATGGTTCTAATACCAAAAAGACACAGAGCCTACGAAAGTCCATCTTAAGAGGGACAAACTATGTTGCTCGTACCACAGCATTTCCCAACTTAAGAATACACCTTTCGCCCAATTCTATTCAAACAAGGCGCACGTTCACAGAAAGAGGAAAAATGGATCAAGATAGAAACACCGAAGATGGAACAGCAATAACCCGAACACCGCCAAGATCAAATTGCTCCTAGCACACAAAGAAACGGCTGCCCCAGCAACGGATTGAGCAACACTGTGAAAGTAATTTCATGGAATGTTTACGGGCTAAAAACCACATTACAAAATACGGAAGCATTTGAATTTCTACAGTCTGGGGACCTGTTATGTCTTCAAGAAACTTGGTTGCTTGCCTCAGCGGTCATTCCAGGCTTTACGGAATTTCAGCAGCTAGCAAAAAAGTACAACATATTCGGAAGACCATCGGGGGGGGCTTATCGATATGCACACGAATCATCAGCAATATAAAAGCCAAACCCCTACTAAATACGGACATGGTCCAAGCCATTCTTCTGCAAGGCCTGAAATCGAATGGCTGCCCAATGAAAATTGTACTTCTGAACATCTATTTTAACAGCAATGAGTCACACAGACACAGCGACATGAGGGCTCTAGTGGAAACACTTGAAGAGTTATTAAGCAGTCAGCCAAACTGTGGGATCATAATGGCTGGGGACTTTAACACCCAAAACCTAGGGACTGCACCAGATGAAGCATTGCCTATGGACAGGGCCGGAACGCTAATGAATACATTTCTAAACACGTACAGATTAAAATCAATACAAACGCCTCATCCTCCCAAGGCAGCCTCGAATAAAGAACTACAGAGGAAAAACAAATCCACAATTGATTATATCTTCACGTGCAATCGCTTGTATGGACAAGTCTCTGAATTCCAAAAACCTTTGTTCCAGACTAGCGACCATCTCCCACTGGCCATAGTCATCACATTACAAACCGCCTGTCTTCCGCTCATTGCCATCATGGGTCACACCAATGGGGAGGAAATTCACGCCCTACTGAGGAGATTAAAATGGAATAAAATAGACACATCAGTCCTATGTAAGTGGAAAAGCAACTGGCCCAGACTTGCCCAAGATTTCACAGCAGGCTATGTTTCTGAGAACTGGATCAAACTGGCGATGGAGGTGTGCCATCTTTTGATAAGCAAACAAAGAAAACATCACCGAGCCTCTGGAGAAAGGGTTTGCTGTCAACTTCAACCCCAGTGCGGAAAAGTGGAGCAAAGCAAGCGGGCCTTTAGAACAGCCATCCGCATTCACAAGCGAGAGGGAAAAGAAAAAACACACCAAGATCAACTCCTAGCAAGGAAAATACATAGGAAAAATGTATGGGACTGGAAAAGACAACAGCAAGACTCCCAATGGCTGTATATTTTCAGCCTGTTGACCCCAAGTAAACAGGCAGAATTTTGGTCATACATCAACAGGCTCTCAGGGCATGGCCACGATCGGCGCAATGTGGTCGCCAGCCACACATGGATCAACCATGTGACTACATGGTACTGTTGCGCTCCAAATCTGACTCCACTGCCCCACCAATGTCTTTCCATCACCACTGATTTGCCCAATACCTTTCCTCCATCAACCGAAGAAACATCTGAACCTCTGGTTGCAGGGAATCCTCCAACCACTGAAGAAACAGCTGAAAATCAGGTTGCAGGGAACCGTGTGACAACAATTCTAAAAAACATCAGAAAGGACGGGGCACCGGGTCCCAATGGCTTACCAGGACACCTCTTTAAAGAAGATTGTGACTTCTGGGGAACCATACTCACGCCACTCTATCAGTATTGCCTGGCCAATTCAACGATTCCGGAGACCTAGAAAGGTCCTCTGCTGCAACCCATTCACAAAAAGGACGACACCGGGGACCCATCGAATTATAGGCTGATTGCCCTCTTGGACATCGAGGCAAAAGGATACGCAAGCCTCCTCTTGCAAGACCTGCAGGATTGGGCTAACGATAATGAAATCCTATCAGCATACCAATCCGGTTCCAGTCCAGGAGCGTCAACAATGGACAACATCTTAGCCCTCGCTTACCTGGTAGAACAGTCCACTCAGAAAAAGCAGCCACCACTTTTCGCATGTTTTGTGGACTACTCTGTGGCATTTGACGGCGTTAACCGGAGTCTGCTGTGGCGGAAACTACAAAACTGGGGGATACCGGTGACGCTGTTGAAAGCAATAATCAGTCTCTATACTGGAACCTGGGTATGGGTGAAACTCGCGACGAACTCAGCCACCAAAAAGATCCCAACAGACCGAGGGCTAAAACAAGGCTGCGTATTGGTGCCTCTGCTTTTTAACTTATACATGGCGTACCTCAGCAAAACAATATCTAATGCCAATCTTTTACCCCCTAAAATTGGCCCAACCAGACTATTTTTAATGGAGTACGCAGACGATATGGTGCTACTGGACCATACCAAAACAGGAATGCAAAGATCATTGGAAGCACTAAGCAGCTATAACAACAATAAGGATTTAAGAGCAAACGCAGGAAAGACGAAGGTAGTAATATTTGGGAAGTATGCCAGCAAACTTAGACAACAATGGAGACTGGGCAACTTGAAAATAGCAACAACGACCAAATATAACTACTTGGGGGTTTGGCTTATGAGCAACGGGAAGTCCATAGCACACACCGCCTCCATCGAAACAAAAGCCAAGGCAGTGACGTATGCCCTATGTAAACTGAATTCCAAACTAAGCAGCCCGTTGACCGTATCCATTAGAAAGGTCATAAGTGCCAAGCTTCTCCCCTCAATTACATACGGCCAACTAGCATTCCCCATAGCTTTTATCAATATCATGGAACACGTCAATTGTCGAGCATTCAAGCAGATCTTCTTTCAGATTCCAACCCACGCCCGGAATGCCCTGGTACGATTGGAATTCAAGCTAAACAAACAAAGTCATGAGCATTGGGCTTCGATTGTGCGGTTTTATCGAGGGGTCTGTGCGGCCCCTCCGCACACAATGAAAGCAATTCTAAAAGCAATTTTTATGAAAGGAAACAACTCGTGGACCAAAGGCTTGCACACTGCCTGCACTGAACTGCACCTTGATATGACCAAATGGCAGGACCTTATTCATCAGCCTGGCACTCTAAAATCTATATTAAAAAAACAAGTCAGACTACTATCCAAGGAAGAGGACATGAAGGAACTGAAGCTCTCCAGCAGTAACATCAGGATACTTGCAAGCTCCTTCGAAGACCGACTAAGGCGGCCATATCTTGATGCCGCCCTAAACAAGTCAACTTTAAAGCGAATCTTAACAGTGAGACTTATGGTGTTGCCGAGAAAAGATATCAACACGCGCTGGAAAGCTTTAGAGGCGGTCACTACCTGTAGACTCTGTCACCAGTAGGAGGAATCCATGGCTCATCTGGTTTGCACATGTCATTGTTTGACCCTTGCACGTCGCACTTTACTGAAACCTTTGTTTTTAAAATACGGAACGCGTACTTGTACAGATGGCAAGAAACTTCTTTTTAACTTGGAGATCCCAATGGAACTGGCCAGATTCGTGAAATTTGCACACAAGGTGAAAGAACTTTTGGGCAAAGCCACGCACGCCGCACTTTATTGAAACGTCGCACCCACACAGATGCCATGAAATCTCTTTTTTGGAACTGGATAGATTAGCGAAAATTTGCACACAAGGTGAAAGAACTTTTAGTCAAAGCCTTAGTCACGGACTAGAACTAATTTACGGGTTTAACATTTGTTTTTTTCACCGATTTTATTCGTTCCGCACTTTTCAAGTGCTGTGTTTTTAGATCTATTTTATCTATGTTTTAGTCACGTATATTAGATCTGTCAAATATGTACCAACTATAATTGAAGTAAGTAAGTGCTGGAGACATTTTGCTTGACCTCCTTTGTAACTATTTTTGTTAATTGACACAATAAAATGTATTCATTCATTCACTCATGACGCCTGTGGTGGGCTGCAGCGCTCATTGTGGCACTCACCAAACTAGCCTTATAAAACATATCTCCAGGTTAGCCACGGCAGCCTGGGCATGCAGTTTTAAACTGCCATTTCAACCAGGCAAAATAATCCTTCAGTCATTCCTAAACTGAACATACTTTCCTTTTTAATACTCATAAGTCACCCCTAAGGTAGGCCTGAAAGCTCAGATGGCAGGGTACATGGTATTGAAAAGTAGGACATATTTATTTAAAGTTTTCCATGTTCATGGAGGTAAAAACCGCCAAACTCTTTTTGTTCACTGTGCAAGGCTGGCTCTCTCGTAGGGTAAGACTGGTTTACACTATTACACTAAATAAGTGCAAAATTTAGTTTGGAAATAGCTACAAAAATATTTCAAGGACTCATTTTAATAGTAATTTAAAATCTAAATTGATGGTCAAGTCGGATTTTATATTACTATTTTGGAAATAACATTTTTAGAAAGTTGTCCTTTTCCTACCTAAAACCAAAAGACTTTCCTGTCAGTGTCCAGCTGCCACCTGACTGCGGATAGGTCCTCTGTAGTGAGATGTGTATTGCTCCCAGACAGTGGACAAAGGGCTCTGGGTTTGAGCAGTGGGTCTCTTCCTGTGACAGGATGGCCTGTGGGCTATGCCACGCCTCTTCTTTTAGCATCAAAGGATGCCTACCTTGTCACTGACAGATGAAGCTCACACCTAGGCCTGCCTACCTTTTTTGTTTCAAGTTAGGTTGGCTCAAAGCCAGTGGGAGGGAATTAACTGTGACAAAAACTGATTTAGGGGCAGACAAAGGATTGCCCTTGACCCACATTCGGTCACTGGGCATAAGTGTGGCCCCCACTGACCTCTCCTCAGAACACTGCTGGACCTGTGAAGAATCATAAGAAGGACTGCCTTGCGGTTTAAAGAACATGAAGGAAGACTGGATCATTTGTCTTGAACCTAGGATCCCAGAATTGACTTGAAGTGCCAGCTGACTGACCTCTAGTTTGAGAAGTGACACAATAGGCTTCCAGAGCCTTCTGTCCCTGAAACTGCCCAGCTGACCAGTTACAACTGGACCTGTCCTGAGCCCTGCTGCTGGTCTCAATTGTAGTGAGTCCTATCCCCCAAGCGGTGCCCTCTGATTCTGGACCCTTGACTGGTATTAGAGTGTACTCCTCCTGGCCCCCAAGAAGCAAGAAGTAAATCTTTTTGCAAACTTTCTGCCTGGAGAACTGACGGCCAACAAGGGACTGTTGTCGGAGCTCAGTTGTCGAATTGCAGGTTGGATTCAACTTGCCGGTTTGCCGTAGAGCACTTCACCAGGGCCAGTGCCAAGCTGCATCCAATCGATGTCAAGGCCTTCCATGGCACTGACTTCACACTTAGAGCTTTCCCACCTTCATCGACAACTGCACCAGGACCCCACTCTTCAGCAGTTTACCGTCGTCGAGCTCTGCTTCAGATCCAGCTTGTGGCTTGCCCTGTCGAACACTCATTGATGGTCTATTTTTCTCCATAAACGTTTCTAATTCGGAAGATAAACTTTCACCTGAGATGAACCTGGTCCCTGTATCAGACCAGTGATCCATCACAGCAAGCTTTAACTTTTGACTTTGACCGGTCTAGCATGACTAGATACCAGTGATTGGTATTTTGTGCTGTTTGGCGATATTTATAAATTAAGCTTTAAAAATTCATATCTCTGGTTCTACTTATTGGTTTGTTGTTATTTTGGTTTCATTTTAGATATTAAAATATTCTGTTTTATTCAAGTGGTTTGGGATTTAGCTTGAAATGTGGTTTCTCTTTATTACTATTTGAGTAATGCATAAATAATTTACACATCACCATTTAGTTAAGCCTGACTGCTTTGTGCCATGCTACCAGGGGGTTGGGCACAGGTTATTTAGTGAATTTTCTAGTTCAACTGATTAGGATTGTGATTATTATTTGAAGTGGGTTCTCTCCCCTTCAACTAATGCCCTAATTCCATACATTGGTGCTCTGTGGTGGGATTCAGTACTTGTGTTTGTGCAGTACCACTCAGTGATTTGTGTAAACCGAAAAATTCCCTTTTATATCTTGACATCAAAATCGATTTTTGATTTTTAAATTCTCCTCTTATTTTTAAATTGCCATTTTTGATTTTATTTCTCTAAATTCCACTCATATCCTCATATTTTGCACCTGTGATTTGAGGAGGAATCGAGGTAGATGTCAGCAAATTTGAGGGCTTGATTATGGCACGTCTAAGCAGGTTATGCAAGGACTGAGTGCTGAAGCTGGACAAGGGCTCCAAGAAGCTGGAGTACCAGATACTCCTCAGAGCATGGGAGGAGGTCCATATGCTGCAGCCTACAACACAGGAACAAGCGGATTAGGAAGCGATTGTAGATGAAGAAAATGACCCTGCAGTTGCCCCAGAGATAGACGGAGAGGAGGATACTCCTGCACTGGTCCCAGGACTAGAAGTGGGGTCCTAAGAGTGAGGTCATCTGCCCCATTCAGAGCAGAGAGCAGCGTGTCCTCCCAAAGAGAAAAGCAGCAGAACAGGAATTGGAGGAGAAAGGGTTAACCTTGGCCTTGGAAGAGAGGAAGGCCCTACTGGCCCATAAGATGAGCCAGAAAGAACTGGACTTATAGATAAGGAAGATCACAGAGGCCTGAGACGAAGGTGGTGGCAACACTGCAGTGCCTGGAGTAGACAAAAGGGACCACATACATAAAAACCTGATGCCTAGCTTTGTGGCAGGGAATAATATTGACAAATGATTTGAGGCCTATTAAGTGGCCTTGGATATGTACAGAGTACAAAAGGAGGATTGGGGGACATGTTTCGGGAAACATATGCCAGTGGTAGTCAGAGATACCTTGCTGGCCCCTAGGAAAGCTGATAGAATTAATCATTACCCCATGAAGCAAGCTCTCACCTTCAAGCTTGGTCTGAGCCCCGAGAAATTCTGTTTAAAGTTTAGGGACTGCCAGAAATGATCTAACCAATCCTGGGTTGATCTCATAGATTGCTCTAGTAAGGCACTAGATGATTGGTAATGCGAAAAAGTGAATGATTATAGCAGGCTGACAATGTAATCACTAGAGAGCGCATGTTCAGTAACTGTTTTGCGGAGCTGCATCAAAACCTTATTGATTCCTAGCTCACTGTATCCAGAGAGCTTGTGAAGAAGGCTGATCTCTGGATTCGTTAGAGTGTCCAAGTAGGTACCAGGGGACTCCAAGAAAGGTGAACAGGGTTGCCACAAACTGAAGGGGGGCCAATGAAAACCAAAAAGAGTTCTCTAAAGGCCCACAAAATAGTTTTCACAGGAAGGAATCCCAGTCTAATCCTGGCCAGAAGAAGGGAGGGTTTAATGGGAAGAAACCCCAGGGCATTTCCCAGCCCAATTGTTTTGAGTACTACCATCTCAGGCACAGAAAGGGGAATGCCATCTATATTTAACTTAGTTTTTACAGAAATAAAACCCCCCACTTCGATATCAATGCAATCAGTATAGGTGTATAGGCAAAAACACTATCAGTGCTCCCATGTATCTGTTGGTCGTAGCACGCCCCTTTCCATAGCAGGTTAGGGAAGAGCATGCCACCAAGGGGTAGCCCTGGTGGGTGAGGGTTATTTAAAGCAAAAACTTATTTTTCTTTTTCACTACAAGATTGACATCACTTTCCAATTTCCTGGGAGTGACTCCTCTTGTTTATTGTCTAAAGATCATATTCAAGACAAAGGGCCTTATTATGAGTTTGGCTGTCCCGTGGACAACTATATTGTCAGTGGCCATCCGAGCTCGGTGATCTGAATGCTGCAATATGAGTAGGGTGGATCGGCTTTGGGAAGACCGCCCGACCGCCAGCGGACCGCTGACCACCGGGTTCACGGCCAGGGAAAGGTAGCCACCATAGTGTGTGCAGGGGAGCTGCACTGCCGTCCGTATTATGAGTTGCCTGTTCCACAAGCGGACTGCGGTGGTCCAACTGCCTGCTTCAAGGTTGCAGTGACTTGGGGGCCATACTCACCCCTTTCTTCTTCTTTCAGGCAGTTTCTGACATGGATCCCTTTCTCCAGGCCCCCCCTTCAGAGCATGTTCTTCACCCCAAGGATTACAACACTGCGGTGATCTTCAGGTGATACCGTTTTGAACCATATACCACATTGCCAGGACTGCCCACAAATGGGCTGTACCCCAGTAATTGGTATATGCTTTTTTCCCACATATATCATGCATTTGTGTGCATACGACACATACATCTGCATTCAAAATCCACATACAGGCATCAATATATTTGCGAAACCTACTCACCACCACTGCATGACCCCCGCCTCCACACTGCCGGCCCCGTGGTCAACTTGTAAGATGGCGGTCTTTGGACCACCAGCGCCGTGGGCTACTGGTGGGGGTGGACGCTGTCCTACAGCGTTTGGACCACCAATCTCGCAATAAGGCCCAAAGTGTTCATCATAAAATATATTATAGACCCATTATATGCAATCTATCCTACACATAGAACAAAACGGAAGAAAGTAAATAAAGCATTACAACCTGATAAAAACAGCAAAGAAATAAAGAAGTATGCCACCAGTCGAACCATGATGTAATAGTATTATGTAACCAGTATTGCAAATGGTAAAAAACACTAATAGTAATTTTGTTACTGTGTTTATTTTTAACCTCTCATCATATATGTTGAGTGCAATTGAAAGTGAAGTACATAGTTATCTATTGTCCCAACGCATAAGAATGACCCACTCTTAACCCTTGTATATTTATTCAGTTTCTTTAGATCAATTAGACTCAAATACTTCATTTTCAATAATAATACCACAGAATTACATTGTCCCTCTACATTCTATTCATCTTTTTAATTTGGTGACCAAAGAGATACTTATATTTGAAAATACATTGATTACAGAAACCCAGGCACTTTTTAAGAAATCCAAGTATATCATATTCAGTGTTTCTAAAACCTAATTGAATGCCCTCTAGAATTTATCATCACACGGGTATGTCATTATAAAACCTGCTGATAAAGGAGGCAGTATAGTTTTACAGAATAAATCCAATTATGAACCCGAAATTGTATGCCAACTTAGCAATGACACAGTATAAGAAACTCACAACTAACCCCTCTGCCTCTGTCTTCATACAAATTTGTGACCTTACCACAAATGGTTTAAATGAATCCTAAATCAGTGAAAAAGAGTTTGCTTACCTAAAAAAAAATTACTCTGTTCCAGCGTTTTATACCTTACCCAAGAATCATAAGGATTTAGAAATACTTCTCTGTCGACCTATTGTGGCATGTTGTAATTCCATGCTTCAATCACTAGTGGAATATGTAGTGTTTTCATCAAACCTTTTGTTTGTTCCACTCACTAAAGCTTACACCAAAGGTAGTAGAATGGTAATTAATCAGCTAGAAGGAGAAACATTTGATGTTATACAGAAGTGTTTTTGTCACCATGGACATAGAAAGTCTTTATACCAATATTCCTCAGACAGAGGCACAAGAGATTTTACACTCAGCCCTGGAAATATGCCCTTGCCCTCCTAGAGTTCCCACATCATTCATAGTGGACTGTGCTGCCATTGCACTTGGGCAAAACTACTTTATTTTTCACAATGAATTTTATGCACAAATCAACCGTGAGGCAAAGAGAGCTGCCTGTGATCCAGATTAGCAAATTTATATGTAGGGAAGTTTGAGGACAGCACTATATTTTCAGATATCAGCCCTTTCAATTCTCATATTCATAAATGGCTCTGATTCATAGACAATGTTTTTCTTATCTGGCAAGGAACACTCACTGCACTACTAGCATTCCATAGGTCAGCTTAACAACCAAAGTATCCATAAACATTTCACCCTGGCATATAACAATGACCAAATTAATTTCTTGGATTTGACAATTAGGAATGACTGTGGCTTACTCTATATGAGTTTATACACCAAACCAACTGCACGTAACACTTTACGTAAATATGATAGCCATCATCCTAGAAATGTGAAAGACAATTTGCCCTTTGGGCAGTTTCTACGAATTGGATGCAATTGTACAAAAAGCTGATTATTTTGAGGAAACTAGGATTCTGGCCTTAAAATGGGTTGTAAGAGGCTTCCCACACAGGTTGGTGAAAAGATCCCTAAAAAGATTCTGGTACAAATACAGAGAAGAAAGCCTGAAAGACAAAGTGAAAAATACAAGCACCACATGTTTGGCATGTGTGAATACATATGTCACTGAATCCAGTAATATAAAAAAGTAATTTTAAGAACTGAGATTCATAAGAATAGGATTACTTTACGTTGCAAAGACCTCTGTTCACTTTCAAGGGAGGGCATAATCTCTAACTTCTGAGCAAGTAGTTCTTCTCTACATACTGCTGTATATTAAATTAGACTGTAACAAACAACTATTTTTGCTGGCAACACTTATCTCATAAAAATGATGTTTGCATACATACATTTAGTCCTGTACTTCATAGTTAACTTTGGCTTATTGCTTGTCAAAACAGCAAGTTCGATATTTACAGAAGGACTACACATTTTCTAGCACTAAAAGAGAAAAGCCATATTAATTTGAAATCACAACATGACCGACTATTGGAATACCATATCCCTAAACTCCTTCATTCAAACAGTGTGCATGGATCTACTACTTGACATCTTTTCATTTTGAACATTTGCTCAAAATTCAATGACCCCATAAATGATTCCATGGTAAGGCAACAGATGACAAGATGAACACTATGGAGAAACAACATCATGATAAGGGATATAAAATCATTAGTTTTTTTTTTTTAACTTTTTATTGAACAAAAACATAAAACAGCAGTACAGCAGTGCATTAAGGTCATGTTTTGCATATGAACGTTGAGAACTGGTCAACAATCAATCAATAATATCACATTCCCGCACGTCAAGGTGGACTATCGCTATCAGACACATTACCAAGATTCATTCTTTCACGCCGTAGTTCAATCGTTGGAGACAGACATATATCCCCCCTGTATTTATTCCATCTGCCCCACTTGCGGTCCCATTTCTTAGGACATCCCCTATACTTGAAGACATATTTTTCAGCAATCATGGCTCTATCCATGTCGACTGCCCAGTCATGGACACTGGGAACTACACCCACACCCCACTTCTGCGCTATGTTGCGTTTTGCGATGGCCCATCCCAGCGAGGCCCATGCTTCCTCCGTCTGTGTGAGGTCGGTGGCGTCCCATACATTTAGTAGGCAGAGTTTTGGGGAGGCCTTCAGAGTCTTACCCCCCGCCCTTTCCATTTGTGTGGTGATATCGTCCCAATATGATCGCGTGACTGGGCATTCCCAGATGATATGGTAAAAGGTTCCCTCCTGGCGGCATTGTCTAAGGCACAGGGGGTCAACCCGCCTACCCATTTTGACCAGGACACCCGCATCAAGGTAAACTCAATGTAGGACCTTCAGTTGGACCAGGCGCAGTCTCATGGGGATGGCCACCTCTCTGGGGGAGGCGAAAGCGTCTCGCCAATCGTCATCCTCAATAGCACCTAAATCTGACTCCCAGTGTTGCCGCAGGCGCACCAAGGGGTCTGGGCGATTGTTTATTAACTTTTTATACGTGAGAGATATGGCTTTTTTGTTCATGGGATCTAGTGGTAACCAATCCTCCAGTGGAGAGGCCTCAGGGAGTGGATCACCTCTGGGCAGCACTGCTTTGATTGCATAGCTGATCTGCAAATACCGGAATGTTTCAGTCTGTTCAAGTTGATATTTCTGCTGAAGGTCTGCGAAAGTGGCCAATCTCCCCAATGTCCATACGTCCCCACTGTTGAAATGCCAATCAAATCCCACTTATCAAACCCAGGACAGGCACTCAGGCGACCCAAGAATTCGGGCTCCCAGAGCGGTGTAGCGCGTGTAATTTTGTTATGCCAACCTAGTTGCCTATTGACTCTATGCCACGTCTCAATTGTGCGCGCCGTGGGCCCAGTAAGGTGCAATTTCTGAAGGTACGTGTATAGTGCCCTGTTATATCCTCCGTGTCCCATGAGCCACCAGTGTGTGCGAAAGTTCGGGTCGTCATGTCTCCCGTGTGCCCATCTGTTAATCGCGACCAGTTGGGACGCTTGGTAATAAAGCCTGATATCAGGTAATGCAATGCCTTTCATACCATCCCGCCGTTAGTATTTTCAGGGCGATCTGCAGCGCCCGGCCATCCCACAGCAGGGCACGCACAGCATTGTCGATATTAGTGAAATAGGAGTCAGGGATTTTATTGGGGGTGTTTTGTAACACGTAAAGGAAGCGCGGTAGTGCCAGCATCTTGAAAAGGGCCGCGCGACCCAAGAGAGTTAGGGGGAGAGAGTGCCAGTGCTTGACATCGGTATGGAAGCGCGTCAGAGGTTTAAGTAGGTTCGCTTCGTAAAATAGGGCTGGGTCAAGTAGCGGAAGCCCCTTGATGCCACGGGGATGTCATATCCTCTTGGATTGCATGGTGGTGTCCCCCATAGTATGTATAGTTGAGATTTGGTCCAATTGATTGTGTACCCCGAATAGGTGCCAAATATGTGCAAGATATGGAGGACTCGGCGGAGGGTCGATGATGGTGAGGCCATATATAAGAGGATATCATCTGCGTACACCGAGATGCGGTCCTCGTGGTTCTCTGTCCATTTCAGACCACGGATCATGGGATCCCCCCTCACCCAAACCACAAGTGGCTCCAGTACCAGGGCGAAAATTAAGGGCGATAGGGGACACCCCTGCCGGGTACCCCTTTGTAATTGAAACTGTCCAGAGGTATGTTTATTCACCACAACTTGGGCAATCGGGCAGGCATACAGTAGTCAGACCCATTTTATATAGTTAGGTCTGAAGCCCATTCTCTCCAGTACTGCAAAGAGGAAATCCCACTCAATGGTATCAAATGCCATTTTGGCATCCAGCGACAGCAGGGCTGCGTCCTCCCTAATCATCTGATGTCTACCCAACACCCCGTTTAGTTGTCTTGGGTTCAAGGCAGTATTCCGTCCAGGCATAAAGCCGGATTGGTCCGGGTGTATCAGTCCAGCGACATGGGGAATGAGCCTATTAGCCAGCAGCTTTGCCAGTATTTTGGCCTCTACTGTGAGAAGGGAAATGGGTTGGTATGCCCTGCAGTCGGCAGGTGGTTTACCCTGTTTGTGGATAACCACGATGGAGGCCGTTCTAATGTCTTTTGGTAGCATCCCTTTTTCGAAACGTTCGAGGTACATTTGGAGCAGATGGGGGGACAATTTGGAGGCCATTGGTTTGAAGAGTTCGATCAGGAGCCCGTTGGGTCCCATTGCCTTGCCCGATCAGACATCTCGAATAGCTAATTGGAGTTCCTGTTCCGTAGGTTCTCCTTCTAGGGAGTCTCTAACCTCAGGGGACAAACAGGGGACTTGAATAGTTGAGAGCAGTTCCTTAGCCGCAAGCGGCGTGGTTGTCCCAGTTGACGTGTATACTGAAGTGAAATAGGTGGCAAATGTGTCTGCTATCTGCTGGGGTTCGGCGATTTCCTCACCGCTCGACCCACGCAGCTGATGAACCCATCTAGATAGCTGCTCTTTTTTTCCAGCCAGGCAAGGAGCTTGCCTGTTCTCTCTCCATGCTCGTATATCTTATGACAGGATGATTTATATTTCGCCTTGGCCGCGACTGTAAGAAGTTGCTTGTAATCTAATCGCACAACCGCCAGAGATTGTTGTGCCTCATGGTCGGAGGTTTGTGCAAGCGCCCTTTCCCTCCGTAATATGTCTTCCTTGAGTTGTTCAATGCGCTTGGTTAGTTCTCTTTCATGGCCCAACATCAGTGCCAATGCTCTGCCCTTTATCACTGTGCCAAACGCACCCCACAGGATCTGAGCTGAAGTGACAGAACCTACATTTTCTTTGAAATATAATTTGGTGTCTTTAATCAATCTCGCCTTGATGTGTGGTATCCTGAGTGCCCAGGGATTTATGGTTAGGGTCGTGCATCATGCTGGGGAGCCGATTGTTATCTTCGTGAGAATAGGCGAGTGGTCCGAGATGCCTCATGCGAGGCAACGGGACTCAGAGAAGTCGTGAATGTCTTGTGCATGTGCGAACATGTGGTCTATGCGTGACTGGTTATTATGGGCCCCGGAGTGGAACGTGAATTGAATAGTAGTGGGATTGAGTTGTCGCCATATATCAATCAGGCCCATGGCGGACAGGAATTTGGCAAGCTGGGATCCCCCCGTGGGGTCTCTGCGGGGTGGGAGGCGGTCCAGTGTGCCATCCACTACAAGATTGAAGTCTCCCCCCAGCACAAGCGTGCTAAGCGGGAGGTCTAGAAGAAGCTGGGGAGAAGAAGCCCCCCATGGGGGAGATAAGTCGATATAACATTAAGTGCTTTCCCTTCCCAGGTACCGGATTACGCAACAAATCTGCCGTGTGCCTTTGCGTATGAGTACCCCCGTCCCCCGAGAACCCAAGGCGATCCCTGCATGTGCGGCTAGGTGATACCCCCATCTATTCAGGGCCCCACAGGAATTACCCACCAGGTGAGTTTCTTGAAGGAGGACGATGTCTGGTGCCTGCCTCTTCAGATATTGAAGGACTATCCCTCGTTTGATTTCTGTCCCCCAGGCCGTTGACGTTCCATGTAAGGAACTTAAGATCTACGTGTGGTCCCATGTGTGGATGGATAACTGATATGTGTGCATCCAAAGTGGAGGAATTATGGGGCATATTATCAAGAACGGCGTTAAAATTATCGCCACTTTAGCGGCAGAAAACTGCTGCTAAGCGGCGATAATGGGCTTGATAATATGCTCTTGAGAATTCCAATAGAAGCCCATGTTGACACCAGAACATGGGCTTCTATTGGAATTCTCAAGGGCATATTATCAAGCCCATTATCGCCGCTTTAGCGGCAGTTTTCTGCCGCTAAAGCGGCGATAACTTTAACGCCGTTTCTTGATAATATGCCCCTTTGTCACTGGGCTTACCCTGCCGGCATGGTATATGGGTAGTTGTACCACACTGGTGTAAACAGGTCTGTTCCATCATACAAATTGAGGACGCCCAGTTGTTAGGGTATAGGGGCGTCACTCTTGGATCCCACGTCACCCCAGTGTAGGCATAAATAATGACTTGTGACATTGTATGGAAATAGCACTGCTGCACAAAACTAGAACTACAAGAACTACCCATCCCAACCCCCAGAACTCCCTCCTCCCCCCTCCCTGCCTCCCTGCTAGACGGATTCAAATTACCCGTACCCCCAACAGTGCAGAGTGCCCGTCGCCCACCCAACCCTTTAGTGGGGGAAAACATGGACCAACCCCGCCCCTCCCATCCCTTGTAACAAAACATTCAGTTTGAGCCCCGGGATATGTTATATAACATAAGGTATACTCATCACAGTCTCCGAGCGTATTGCTTGCGGCCCACAAAGAGATAGTACTCAAAGTCAATCAGTAACGGATCAGCACAGAATGTTTTTGATATCGAGTCCACATCTCGCTCTACTTGATCTATGTTGGTCTGGCACCATCATGGCGTTTAGTACTACAGATTCTTCAAAGCTGGGTTTCCCAGTTCGCTACGTATATTCCCCAATGCTATTCTTGTTTTCTCCACTCGAGGGATCGCCGCAAATGTCGTTGGCAGGAGCTTTCAGCATTGTTTTCGCTCTGGGCGTCCGCCTTCTCCCTGTTTCCGTCGTTCGTCGAGCCAGTCCATCCCCTCGCGGGGTCTGTGAAGAACCAGGTCCTGCCATCCGCCTCAACACGCAATTTTGCGGGGAACAACAAGTCATATTTGAACTCACGTTCTCGTAGGGCCTTTTTTGCCTCCAGAAAGGAGCGCATCTGTTTTTGGACCTTGGTGGTGAAGTCAGGAAAGAAAGAAATTATGCTATTCTCAAATCGGAGAGGGGGTGCATTTCGGGCTGTTTGGAGGATGTGATCCCTATCCCGGAAATTGAACACTCTCGCAAGGATAGGTCACGGGTGCCCCCGGTCAGAGTCTGCCCCCGGGAACTCGGTGGGCTCTCTCAATTGAGAAATAGTTGGACAGGTTCTTAGCCTGTAGATGTTTGGTCACTAGCTCCTCGACAAAGAGGTCTGTTGTCGGCCCCTCCGCCCGTTCGGGGACCCCCAGGATGCGGACGTTATTCCTCCTCGACCTCCCCTCATAGTCATCTAGCTGGGCCTTCAGGTGTTCAGTTTTTTGCTGCAATTCCAGGATGTGTTTGCCCATACCAGATACGTCTGTGGCTAGTTCCTGGGTGACGCTCTCAACTTCCTTCACTCTAGAGTCCATGTTGCGGAGATCAGCTCTAAGGAGAGATATATCAGTGGCCACTGAATCGATGTGACTCTCTAGTGAGGTGCGGACTCCGTTAATGGCGGCAAGTACATCTTGGAGCATGGGTGAGACTTGTTCATCTCCTTGTGATTGTGTGTGCTGATCCGGCACCGACGTTGGTTGTCCCCCCTCAGATGCCTTAAGGGAGACAAATTTGTCAATTTTCTGTTGCGTCAATCTATTTCCCTTAGATGACGCCATTTTGTTCTTAGATTCTCCAGGCCACAGCTTAACGGTACTCACCGCCGCCTACCGCAGCATACGCTACGTGGCCTGTCGGGTTTCCCGCCTCGCTGTGTTTCTGCCCCTCCGGGGTCACAGTCCCAAGGCTGATCAGTGCGTTGTCTGCCCTAGTATGGACGGCCATGGGAGGAGGCCAGAGTCTCATGGGGTTCCGCCTGTTCTAGAGCTGGTGGATTTCACATTCCCCCTTTATATTGGGCCTGTAGTGAGGGTCCCCAGCCGGGGCTATTGGCATTCCGAATACAGGCTGATGCCTTTCGACAGACTCTTTCCTCATCAGTTAAAATGCTGAAATGTGTTGTTTGTGTAGCGTTTTCCTCCTCTTCTCCTTGACGATTGCATTTCAGGTGGAAAATAGGAAAATAAATATGCAGGATTGTTGGTGCTTCAGTGTCCCAATGAGGATCAGGTCCCTCTAATTGAATAATTGAGCAGTCACTAGCTCCGCCTGCGGCTCATTTCCCAGTACGCGCTGCAAGGCCCTGCTCCTCAATGCTCTCTCTGCGCGGAGGGAGCAAAATCAATCTATGGCTGTCCCCAACACCGAGGGCAGCGCTCGTCGGGGGGTCTACCTCCCGGAACCACCACTCCGGTTACGAGGCCGTCACTCGTTTCGGGGGGGTCGTGCACTCCGCTTTCAGTGCCGGCCCCTCACCTGGATACGCCCTCTCTCCTCCGGCCGGCCATGTACGTCAGCCTGCGGTCTTCCCGGGCTTCAAGGCCGCAACTGTAATGCTTCTGCTTTCCCACAATGCTCGCTGACCGGAACGGTAGCTTTGAGCTTGCGGCACTCTCCGAAAGCCAAAACTCGGGTGTATGTGTCCCGGGGACAGATTAGTGCCAGGATATTCAGGGAATCAGGGTCGCGGGTCCCGGAGCCGCGTTAGCAAGCAGCCATCTTCTTAGGCTGTCAGCCACGCAGCCCAATCATTAGGTTTTTAATAATTAACATAGGATTGTTTCAAAGCAAAATCTAATAATCATTGAAAATGAATTCAAAATACTGTTTACAAGAGCATCAACAGTCATATGGCCATGATGTAAATATCTAAGTGGAACTCTAATGTGGAACATGACACAGGTTAAAGTTATGTCATTTACTTAAATTAAAGTTCTATTTGATAATACCAAAAATAATAATCTGCATGAATGGCATTATCATTCGTCAAAAATGTATCAAATCACTCCCAGCGTCTTCATCATTGTCATCATGCTGTTGTCCAACACTAACACTGCCCTATGTTTGTGCCTGACACTCCTGATCAGTGATGAATGGTATGTTTCACTGTAGGGCATGATTGTGCAGCATACAGCGGAGCACCACAATTTTACAGATCTTGCCAGGACAGTACTTTCAAGCACAGCTGGTCTTTAAAAGACAGGTGGACTTGGCCTTTAGGAGGCTAAATGTGTGTTCCACTGGCCTTCTGGTATTGGCACGTGCTTCATTATGACAGGCATCTCTGGTGCTGCTGAGTTCAGGCTCTCCTCAGTGCTAGATCTGCCATCTTGTGTGGGATACAGCTATTGCAAACCACTATCAAATAAGTCAGGTTGATCCTGGAAAGCTTTCACAGACACGAGCAATGAAGAGTTTTGAAAAGCAAACCACATGAACATTGATTGAGTGAAAGTGCATTTGCAGGTGAAACTCCTGCTTCTGGTCTTGAGGTAGAACCAAGGTTACATAGGGACAGTCAACAATATCAAACATAAGTGAAATTCCTCTTAAAGCAAGTCACTCAGCCTTTTTTGTGGCATCAACAGTGAAATCAACATACACTTTTGAATGTACAAGTATAACTTCCAGAAACTGTGTGAGTGCAGCAGAAAATGTTAGATGTAAAATGTAATTTGATTCAGTACCTTGGAATGATCCAGTTCCAAACAAGTGTAGCTGCCCTTGATCATAACAAGTGGTGAGATTGCAGTTGAAATATTAATATATATAAAAAAGTTATTTTAAAGATGGTTTACAAGGTCAATATTGTGCTGTAATGTATTCTGTATTTCCTAATGATGTGTCTTTCTTGCATGGTGTAGCAATCAAGATGTTGCCTCGAGGTACAGTCATTACATATCCAAAATAGGATGCTGTATTTGTTTACTAAACAAGGACATATAAACGTATGTTTTTAAACCCATACATCTCACACAATAAAATAATCATATAACTAACATGACATAATTAAGAGAAATGTATGCTTTGTTAACCTGGTTAATATATTTGAATTTTAGCATTGTGTGAAAAGCTTTTACATGTTTTAAAGAGCATTTCACAATAAGTTATGCATTAGTACATCTAAAACATGTTAGGATGTGATTACATATGTTTTATAGTTTTTTACATGTAACTTACTCATATTTTAAAATGTTTTCATATTTTTAAGTTTACTATATTAAATATTAAAAATTAAAATCAAATTTAAAATACTTTCAAAATTATTTCAATATTATTTATATTAAAATAAAAATTCTCTGGAACATCATCTGATGGGCCACGTAATGTTATCTAGACTGTTGTCTACTGTTGTTTTGGCAGACAAATTATGTTGACTATTGTAACGGGGTAATAGCAGACAACTTATTTTGGTCCTTTATTGAATTTGTCATCCTCAGTCATTTGTGCACTTTTGCATCCTCTGTCCTGGTCCTTCTGTCATTTGTTATGATTAGCAGACAAGACTGGTAAACATGAAGGGGCAGAATTACAAGGACTGGCACATCTCTGCAAATCAGCAGGGATGCGCCAGAATAGATGTGACACGCAATTCTCCCCTTGTGCAACCACGGATGCGTCGCATTTACAATGCGGCGCACCGTGGCGCAAGGATAGGCAGATGCGTGTTGCATCTTGTGGCGTAAGGGCGGCGCAATGCTGGAGTCATGTCCAAAGCGCGACGCAACTCCAGCAATGCTCAGGGGCCGCCCATACTTAACGTGGTGCATCACGCCTTACGCCTGCTTCAAGCAGGCGTAAGGGTTTGACGCAGCGGCGTCGTAAAACTGACTCAGTGAAATCTTGTAGATTTCACTGCATCACTTTTACAAGGCTTTCCTGCGACGGAACACCCACCCTGCGACGGAACGCCCACATTAAACCTGACGCAGGTTTCATGTGGTGCAGTGCTTTACAACGTGACGCATCTCCCTAGATGCGTCACGTTGTAAATAAGTCGCAACGTGGCACATGGTTTACGCCGCCGCTGCGTCACAGAAGTGACGCAACGGCGGCGCAAATGTGTCGCAAGGGGCTTGTAAATCTGCCCCGAAGGATGCAACATGATTGATGTTGGCTGTGCCCTTTAATTAATTTCCTATATGCCAACTTGTTAGTCATTAAATTTTGCTGCAATAAGTGGAAATTGTAGTGGACATAACATGGAGGTTGACATACTTGTCTGCTGTGAATGACGGACATCTTTGTCAAAGGAGTTAATGTTGAATTGACAGAAGTGTACCAACCAACATCTACTCTGTCAAAGCAGCATACTCAACCATGCTGATTAAACATTTTACTTGTCTTGCCACCACTGAGTTGGTAACACCTCTTCCATTGCTGCTGCCAAATTATTCTGCACAAAAGAGATCATGGCTGAGGCAACCAGTGACAAGGTACCCAATTTCATTCGAGAAGAGATGCAGATCCTGGCAGAAGGTGCCCTGACAAAGTACTATTGGGTATGTGGTCTAGAAGGCAAACAGCTGTGTAGACAGACAATTATTGCATGAAATATATGCCTATGAGGTCATGGGTGTATAATAATATTAATAGTATATGCTCAAATCTGTAATTTTACATTTTTAAAGATTTGTGGTGGTATATATGTCTTAACTTTATTAAGGTTTTAGAAGGAGGCTCAATTTTTGATCAAATAATTCTAAGTACTTTCATGTGAGAAAACCTGTTTGAGCACTTGGAAGAAAATACTCAAGTCTACGGGCCACTATAGTCAAGTTTTCTACTGAAATCTCAGAATATTTATTATTCTTAATTTTTTTCCAGCAATCTACATGACTAAACAGGATTGTATGGCATGATTGGTCCTCTCAAGAGAATCTAACTTTGCTGTGAATTCAATGTGCTCAGCGAGAGTCCTATGTAGAGTTTGGAGGTAGGAGCAGTCAGTCACCAAGGTGAATGTCCTGTTTGCCATATTATAGTTTATTTTAGTATCCTGTTCGCCAAACCTTAAATAAGGCCTTAAGTCTGAATACCTAAATATGTTAACTTTTCTCATTATAATTAATTCACCTCTTATAAATTATTTTTCAATGTTTTATGCATATTTCTCCTTTATAAAAATGTATATACAGCATAGGGCCCGATTACGATTCGGTCGGAAAGCCTTTGACCGACAGTCAGATTCCCCTAGACCTTGTCGGAACCTATCTGCCCGACTCGGTCGGAAACAATTCCAACCGACCGATTACGATGCATGGGGTCGGAAAAGAAACCATTCGGACATTCCGAATCGGTTCCGACCGGCATTCGGAGACTCTGAGTCGGTCAGAGCCTATTCGTACAGCTCTACGGACAGTGTTTCCGACCGACAGATTACAATGTCGGATTCGGACAGCCTTTCCGACTCTGTTTATCTGACATGAAAAGGCTGTCGGAAACTGTCTTTGGGGCCCCTAGCAGGCCCCCCTTCATCCTGAGGCCTCCGGTTGGGGGCCGTGGGGGTACCCAAAGGGCCCCCCTTTAAAACCATGCACAGTGTGGCAGGCACCATGGGGGGCCTGCAACAGGGTGCAAGGTTTTCCACAACCACCCCTTTTTGCAATGGGAGCCTGTGTTGTCGGGCGGAACACAGGCTCCCATTGAAGTCAATGGGAGACCTTCCAAACGGTGTTCGGAAGCATCATAATCGGTCGTGCGGAACTGCCGACTGTGAGTCGGTCGGAACCGAATCTGACAAGGCGTCAGTCGGTTTAGTTTCCGCACAACATCGTAATCGGGCCCATAGTTGGTGAATAAATCAAATCCCAGCTATATAGTTATCCCAGCCTGGGCCTCAGCTTAGACACTTGACTTTGGTTGTTATTGAGAGTTTAGTTCACAGAGTATTATACCATTAATGTGGCGGCCAAGGAGGCGAATATACTTAAATGTGATGAGCAGTCATCTCCTAGAGTGGCATAGTTATGACCACTGCCACCCTGGTGGGTCGCCTGACTCTCCACCAAAAACCCAGTAAACATATTTTGTTTAAGCAGAAAAACAAATGTCAGTATTAGCAGTCTGAATTTCTATAATGTTAAATAATAAAACTGTACAAATGTTATTGTAGTTATTGTACATTAAAAAACCTACATGGCGCCTCATACATCCCCGGGAGAGGGAATGCACTTATCTTCCCGGGGTGCAGAGCACTTGCTCCAGGATTGATTATTTTCTCCTGAACCACTCCACCCTGGAGGCACTGAGGGACTGTAGAATATTGAAAGGGGAAATAGCGGATCATACCTAGTTCTACTAGACCTGGACCTGTGTCCTATTACAAAAAACCTCTGGAAAAGCAGAGGCTCATGGATCACCTGCAGAGATACCTGGCCGAGATTGAGGGGACAGCAAACTCGGCCCATACCATCTGGGATGCCAGTAAGGCTGTCCTGAGGGGCAATCTAATGCGCAACTCGGTGATCTGTAAACCGGAACTATCTGCTTGGCAACAATGCCTGGAACAGATAGTACAAGCACTGACGACACAGTACACAGAACAATTATCCCCTCCAGTTCTACGCCAGCTGTAAAAGCAAAAATGGATCTCAATTTGCTTTATACATCCAAGGTGGAGTACCCCCTACTGTGCCTGAAAATAAGACATTACGAACAGGGCGAGAAGGTGGGCAGACTACTTGTGCCACAGCTTTGACAAATTCAACAGCTCAAGGTTTGCCTTGCCATACTGGCAATTCATGATGTGGCTTGTCACTTGGTACCCAGCGTGAATAGTGGAAACCTTCATCTACTATCTGCGAGCCCTATATAGAGATAAAGCACCACACATTCCAATGGGCAAACAAGAATTCATGGATAGTGTCCGCCTCCCGACTTTATCACTGGCTGGCTGACATCTGCTAGGCGGGGATTTAACAGAGGTAGAAATAGCTGGGGCTATGTCATAAATGCCATATAATTGTTTTCCCACAGAGTTTAACAAGCAGAACAAGCAGATAGTGACCCCAATCCTATGCTGGGGTTAAAGAAGTCTGAAGAATGTGGTGGATTCCCAGCAGAATACAACAAGGGCATTGTTTGACTCATTCTTAAAGCAAACAAAGGCCCCACTGATGGCGCCTGCTACCACCCAATTTCACTCCTCAATGAAAATCTTGACCAATGTCCTGCCTAGCCTGATGCATCACTCACAGCTGGGATTCATCCTGGGCCACTCCTCCAGAAACCACAGCAGGCTATTGCAAATACTGTGGCAGATATGAGATGATGGAGATGAGAGGATACTACTCCCCCTCGACACTGAGAAGGCGTTCAATTGAGTTGAATGAGGATATTTATTCCGCACTCTGGAGACAGCAGGGCTGGTTCGGGGTTTCAAGGCTAAACTTCGCTGTATATACTCCAAATCTTCCGCTCAAATAAACTGTGGAGGATTTATATCCCAAATCTTCCCAATACACAAAGGGACCCACCGACTGCCCACTGTCTCCACTTCTTTTCCTTTTAGCCCTGGAGCCCTTAGCAGTGGCCATTAGGCAGTGTGGTAGAGTCTGGGGCATTGCTATGCTGGAGGCCGAAAAAAGATTCTGTTATAGGTAGACAATATCCTCCTCACACTCTCCGACCTGACTTCAACCCTGACATACATCTTCACAAACTACATGCTCAAACAGCCAGATGAAGATTTTGGTTTCATGCGAAAAACGATCAAAATAAAATACGTTGGTATCCTGGTGAACAGAAGGCTTGAGAATATGACCATGGACAACCTGCAGCCACTGCTGTCCAAGACCAACAATGACTTTCTGAGATAGACATCCCTGCATCTTTTCCTCTGGGGATGGGCACAAGGGGTAAAAATGGTCACAGGCTCCCCACTTCAATTATATGCTCAGCATGCTAACATTTCCCATTTTCAAAGGCATATTGTGTGCGCTTAATAAGCATATAAAAGCTTACATCTGGGCTGGTCGAAAACCTCACCTAAAACCCATCAAAATACATGCTGACGAGAGAGCGGGAGATCTCAGACTGCTCTACATGTATAACCTAGCGGACCACCTCTTGCAGTTATCGTACTTCTTGAGGGAGGGGGACGACTAGCCTGAATGGGTTGCCAAAGAGAGATCGCTCATCAGAGCTCAACCAGGCTTGGGTGTCCTTTATGGAACTAAACTTCTGGACATGGGTTCCTGCCCACCACCGCTGAAAGCAATGTGGACAATTTGGAAAGACCTGCACAGACTGCAGTCTGTTCATAAATCACTCAATCGAGGAGCACTGTTGTGGTCCAATGACTGCACCTTGAACTGAACAAGATGGCAGACCTGGATACGGATAAAAACAGTGAATGACCTATGTGCGGATGGCGTGTTCAAACTCTTTAAGGTCCTTCGCGTGTAACACGCCCTACCCGAAGCGCAGCTCTGGCGATACAGACAACTCCGCCATTGCATGAAAAAGGCATGCTGGAACTTGAACACATCCTACTATGGGAACCCCTGCTCCACAAGTACTTGCAGCTCTGGGAAAAAGCAGAAAGGGCGGTCACTAACTTCTACCAGATACCCACTAACCACTCTTACTCCACCTTTGAGCCTAAAGACTACTGGCAGGACCGGCTAGGCATACGATATGAAGAAGAGAACTAGAAGCAGCTCATGGATCTTACTTTGAGAGCGGCTGTGTTGAAATATACACACTTCAAAATACTACATAGCTGGTACTGGACCCCCTATAAGCTGAAACGTGTCAGACTCACTCCAGACAACAGGTGCTGGAGATGCACACAACCAGACGGTGAACTGCACCAAATTCTGTGGCTGTGTCCATACCTCTGCAGTTACTCGGCTAGCATATGGCGCACGTTGCCTATTACCAGCCTGTTCCCTTCACCAAACCAGTGAAACTGGCCCTTTTATACGGCATGACGGATGTTGATGACGGAGCATCCTTATGGAAATGGTGGATATCAACAGCTCTGACGGTAGTAAAAATATGTACCCTACACCATTGGTGTTCTTTGAGAGCACCCACACATGTAGAATGGACAACGGAATCGCTCACACTAGCTGCATAGGAGCTAGTTTATTCACTACAAGATCAGTTCCTGAGGTTTGAGGAGGTGTGGGCACTATTTTTACATTGCGTAGACCCCTAAATTGCCCTGTGGACCAGCACACGGGGAGGCGTGTGGATTCAAAAGACAAGAGATTGGAAGACCAAGGTAGGACACTAGGCGAATTGCAATGCAATACTACAATAATTTTCACATTGACATGGATAATTGTATGTTGGATTGTGTTCATATTCTGATGAACTATGTATGCACATACAAAATCTGTTAGATTGTTTGAAATATCTTTAGAAAGATCTTTGGAAATATCAATATAGAAAAAATGTAAAACAAATGCAAAAAAACCCCTGGTGCTAATTAGTAATACTTTTTTTTTACTTCCACTCTTTAAGTCAGCGCTCACACCATGAAAACGTTTTGGCGGTCCATAGGGAATAGTTCCACAGGATGTATGTAGGGAAACATTGAGAGGCTTTCCGCCTATGGTGCCGGTTAACTGCTTTGCATCACAGGGGAGGACAACCTAAAAGAAGCAGATGTGGTGCGTACTGGAGGTGTCTACCCTGACATGACAGATCAGTGGGGCAGCTGCAGGCCAGAGTTGGGCAGCAAAGGGGTGAGCCTCAAACATGACATATTTACACTTTAAAACATGAGTTATGGGTCTAGTTTATAAATAAACAAAAATGAGGCTATTTCGTTATATTTAATACAACATATGTAATTTCACAACATTCTCTTGTGTTGAGAATTATATTGTTCTGTTACAATGTAGTGAAATCATTTTCATAATTTCCTGGTCTTGGAAACATTCATTGATCTATCAAAATAAAACATATCTTAACAATTCAGCCATTCCTTAACATCATTAAAGAAGTCATTTGGGCTTTTTTCGTTAGGTGAGTGTGAGGAATGCCATAAAACAGGGCTTCTCCCACTTTTCAAAAGCAAGGGTTCATTTATAGGAGGACAGCCATAACCAGGCTTCCTTGACCGTGTCCCACAAGAAATGCATACTCGACATGGGCCAAGAAAATTATTTAGAATTTAGAACATTTTGAAATGTATAGAGCGCATAAAACCAAAAGGCATCAAAGCGCTGTCACCAAGAAGGCACCAAAAGGAAGGGGACAACCCTAGCAGGATAAATGGAGACAAACAAGTCAGGGAGTCAACCAGGCAACAGAGTTAAAGAAATAACCAGGTTTTCACTTACCTCCGGAAAGTAGCATCAGATTCCAGATTCTTTGGGGCTTATTTACAAGCCGCTTGTGCCGCCAGTGTGTCACTTTTAGTGACGCACCTGCGGCACATTTTTCTGCCCCATATTTACAAAGACATGAAAAGCCACCTTGCGTGGCTTTTCCTGTCCTATGAATATGCCCCTTTACACGCAGCACTTTGCATGAAAGAAGCGTTCCATGGGTGTTTCCGGAACCTCGGAACTATCACCTTTCTCTATCCTGCCGATCTCAAACGTCTGCTAGGAGCATACCAATTAAAGGCGGCCCTAAGATAACATGAGCTCTGTTGATTTAGATTCCACATGCACAGTGGACAGGATCCCTGGTCATCTGGTCCATTTATTTTTTACTCATTAGAGAAAATGCCATTTTGCAAGTTTGTTTCCTGCTATTAAAAACAAAATATGAAAAGAGTGTGCTTTAACCATGATGCACACTTAGAATACTTCACTTCAGTGAAAGAAGATGCCAGGGGCATCCACGTCCCTCCAGGCAGGCAGTGATCTATTGATAAGGTGGACATTTCTCCACCAGGTCATATCCTCTAAACTCAAGGCATGCCAACAGGCCACACACCAAGGGCTAAATAAGGACTATAGATATATAAATGTTTACACGATGTTGCTCTGGCACAGACATTGTGAACCCAGCATATGTAAGGCGTCTGTGCCTCATGGGAAGATTGATACACATGAAATTGTGTGCCGTGACATATATCAATATAAAGCATTGTGCATTAATTAGAGCTTTTCAGAGACAACCATGGCAGATGTGCATCCACCATATTGCAAATATACTTAAGTCAATGACACTTGTAATACATGTGACAAGGTGTAAATAAAGTCCCTGTTTTATTGAGTATGTGCATGGCTTACATCTAAAAAAACAGTATTTCTATACTGGTTCTAATTTAATTATAATATGTGTAACCAACCGAAGATACATATTTTTAATATTATTTTTAGATCTGGATTTGAGAAGAAATATGATGCAGTCTCTGGGATTGATGTTATCATTAGCATGTCTTTGCCATATGATTACTAAAAAGATAGTTGTTTAACAGGTACCAGTCTTTTTCTATTTTGGAATTTGCAGTTATTCTTTATTTGTGTATTTAATGTGGAATCCTCTACACAATCTGAGGGAGAGGCCAGCCCATCATCTGGCGAAGCATTGGAGCAGCCACTGGAGTTGGGAGGTGTCAGTGTTACAGAAAGACCCAGTAGAAGGGGCTGATATGGAATGTATCTCAGTATTAGTGTCTAACACTGAGTCAGATGATAGCTTTCAGGACCATGACCATCCCCTAGTGGCGGCTGCAAAGACAGTGACATATTCTGCTACAGCTGCACGACGACAACCACCTCCATTGTTCCAGCAACAACCCGAAAGAGGTGGTGCCTAGCCAGGAGACATTGGGCCGGGCTCTCCTTTGCTGCAGACACCTCTGTCCTTGGTTGCCTCCCACCACTCCTTGTTTCCAAGAAGGCACTACAGGCCATGAGGAACCTTTGTGCTCGATAG
Organism: Calotriton arnoldi; assembly: GCA_963921515.1. Classification (NCBI taxonomy): domain Eukaryota; kingdom Metazoa; phylum Chordata; class Amphibia; order Caudata; family Salamandridae; genus Calotriton; species Calotriton arnoldi. The sequence goes on along the minus strand of CAWUFW010004421.1, from coordinate 1,094,772 downwards.
ACTACAGCATTTGATGTCCTCAAGGATCTGATCTAGAAAGTGGACCAAATGGTCCAAATCATGGAACAAATCAATATAATTTGATTGAAAAAATAAATAGAAATAGTATATATTTATTATTCAGTTATAAAATATTTTAATACCCTATGTTGAATTAAAAAACTAATGTAACAATAATTTTCATTGAATTACAACTGCATGCATTGTATTTAATTCTACGCATAACTTTTGATCATTTTATTGCCTATTAAAATATATATTGTTTTTTCTTCAGGTATGATTTTTTTTAATTAAACATCAGAAAAAATGTTTTTAATCTAATATATCAGTTGCGGTTCCTCCTAAAGGGCGGAGTAGCATCGCCCCGCCTGCAGTGAGCACAGCAGGTACATGTAAATAATTGTCATTACTATTTCATTATAGACCAGTGCTGTTCTAGCACGAGCACAGATTTTGAGGGTGGGGCTAATGGCAGCAGCAGGATGACTTGAGTACCTGGCATCTGCCAGTGCGGTGTGCGCATGTCAGATTGGCCGGCTGCCATGCGATGGCCAGCCTGACATGCACACTTCTGACCACACCAACTCCAGCAGTGTTAAACTGCCGGGGGATTACAGGCACAGGCACCTAGCCTCAAAAGGAGCACTGGGTTAGCCTGCTCAACCCAATCCTGGTGCTTCTCTCATGCTGAAAAAAACATGAGAGCAGCTCCAAGTTTCCCTGAAAGCTGGTTCCCAGCTACTATCTGCACTTGCTCATTCCTTCTTCGCTGTACCGTTTCTCCGTTTTACCGCTTCACCTGCCCAGCCTCAGTTTTTAGCCCCCTGCTCCAGCATCTTTGTGTCCTGCCAGGTTTCAGCGGGCTTTGACTTGATTCCATTTGGCACCCGGATTCAATTCCTAAACGTCCTAAACACGTGAGCTCCTTCTGAAGAGTGGAAAGCCCAGTGGTAAGCTCAGCTGCACCTCAATCTTCTTCTGCTCCTAGCTCTTGTGGAGGTGTGCGGAGGTGGTCGGAGGCGAAACTAGGCCGGCTGCATTCCAGCAGGGGTGATTTGGCCATTAGGAGGGGACCGTCACAGTGGCCAGTTTCGATGGCCACTGTTTATCCCCAAACTTAAAATGCGCCACGGGGCGCGTTTGCACAGTGGTGAAGGGAGGGGGCGGGGCCTGAGGTGACATGTGTGCAAACACGCCCTGTGGCGCGTTTTAAGTTGGGGAATTAATTCCCCTTCAATCCTGAGGGCCCCTGGGGGCCAACTAGCCCACCAGGTACCTCCAGTAAGCGCCACAGGCCTGCGATGCAGAGAGGTGGTCCAGGCCACGCCCCTTTTTACACCTCTCTGCAACGCAGCTCTGTGGCGCTTACTGGAGGTACCTAGTGGGCTAGTTGGACCCCAGGGACCCTCAGGATTCAAGGGGACTTAATCCCCCAACTTAAAACGCGCCACGGGGCGCGTTTGCACAGTGGTGAAGGGAGGGGGCGGGGCCTGAGGTGACATGTGTGCAAACATGCCCTGTGGCACGTTTAAAGTTGGGGAATTAATTCCTCTTCAATCCTGAGGGTTCCTGGGGGTGAACTAGCCCACCAGGTACCTCCAGTAAGCGCCACAGGGCTGCGTTGCAGAGAGGTGGTCCAGGCCACGCCTCTTTTTACACCTCTCTGCAACGCAGCTCTGAGGCGCTTACTGGAGGTACCTGGTGGGCTAGTTGGACCCCAGGGACCCTCAGGATTCAAGGGGACTTAATCCCCCAACTTACAACGCGCCAGGGGGCGTGTTTGCAGAGTGGTGGAGAAGGGGGGCATGGCCTTTGTCTACCAGTGATGTCACTGACCATGTCATGAGTGATGTAATATATGACGTCATCAGCAGTGCATTGCGGGGGCACGAGTTATAGTTAGCTGAACTATCTATAACGGGGGAATTTCTCTGGTTTTGTACGAGTGAAATGTCCAACTAACTATAACTTTCCCTAAAACCTATGGTTTTTTCTGTGAATATATATATATATATATATATATATATTAATGTATGTATGTATATTTAGATATATCGATATCGGTCACCAGTAGGTAGTTATAGTTGGGACCTAGTTTCCATAGGAAGGGCAATTTTTGTTTTGCCAATAACTTTGGCCCCGCTTGACGAATCTTCACGTAATTTTCAAAACTTATACTTTAGCCGGTTCAGCTGCTGTATTTAAAGTTTCAGCGTGATGTGTCCAGTGATGGCTGAGAAAAGGAACCATATAGTCGCTCACATACCCACTCACACATGCATAAAGCCACTTAGACACCAACTGACAGACTGATACAGACATTCACACAAGCAGTCACTCACCCATACATTCACTGAGACAACTGATACAGTCAGTCACGCACCCACAGAATCATCCATATAGGAACTCATACACCCACTGATTCAACAATAAACCTCAGTATATATACTTAACACTCATAAATGTTTAAAAACACTCACAGTCAGTGGATGATGTCATCAGTGATGTCATCAGTAATGTCACTGACCATGTCATGAGTGTTGGAATATGTGAGGTCATAAGCAGTGCATTGTGGGCAGCGCGAGTTATAGTTAGCTCAACTGCTGAATTTCACTGGTTTTGTACAAGTGAAACCTGAGACTAACTATAACGTCCCTGTAACCTTTGTTTTTTTAGTCAATATATATATATATATATATATATATAAACCTCGCCCTTCAAACGGTCCCATCCGCAGGAACAAACGAGAGTGGACCCAAGATAAGTGCTATTTTTTGTTTATTGCTCCAAAAACATATTCCTCTGCCTCTCGGGTCGGGGCTTGTACAGTGGGCGTCACCGCTATGAACATTCCAAATGTAATCACGAGCTGCATCAAAGCAACGTGAAGCAAGCCCACCTTCCGATCCTCATTTCATTATGTTTTTATTTGCAGCCAAAGAACAACCATTACGCGTTAATTGCAGGGACAAATGCCACATTGCAGACCCTGGCCGCCTGCATGAATTGCATGCTTTACAGATAAACATTGTCCTGGCGCGCCTCCCGTCATTCAACAGTGGCCTCACCTTGATTAGTCCATTTGTTAGATCTAACAACATGGAGTAGCTTTTAAATCATCAGGAGCAGCATTGTGAAAAAATGGAAATCCTTTGCACTATATGAAATTGACTTCTTCGAGGCATGTTTGGGATTAATGACATGACAAGCATTGAAAGGACCAATAAAGTTGCATTAATGTGTTACATTCCTTGAGCAGTGCATTATGGGCATTGGAGTCCTGGATTTATAACACTGAGAGGATTAGCAGTAAAAAACGACTAAAAACGAAAATTGTAGTACTTTTACTAATAAATACCAACAAAATTTCATTGGAGAAAGTACATTTTCACTGTCTCATTAAGGAAACACTGCTTAAAGGATAACTTGTAAGAAAAACGAAAGTCTTCCTACAATAGTCCTTCTTTGCTGTCTGCAATAAGCTTTGTGTTTAAAAAGCCAAGTAATCAGCTGCCTGTTGTTTGCCATATGATTAAGACCTATGGAGGTCGAAACGCGTAATGGTTGTTCTTTGGCTGCAAATAAAAACATAATGAAATGAGGATCGGAAGGTGGGCTTGCTTCGCGGTGCTTTGATGCAGCTCGTGATTACATTTGGAATATATATACATATATATATATAACCTACTGGCAGTCTCCTGTACGGAGTTATAGTTAGGATGAAGTTTCCATTGGAAAAGCTTTTTTTTCATTTGGCAATATCTTTGTTGTCGTATGACAAATCCTCGCGAAATTTTCAAAACTAGTATGATGCTCACTCCAGCTGCTGTCTTGAAAGTTTTATGGTGATCAGTCACGTGGGGGCCGAGAAAAAGTGGGGGTCCCAAAACACTTTTTCCCCATGTTAATTCCCATAGAGATTTTAGACACAACTATAGCCCAAACTGCTGAACGAATTTACACCAAATTTGGCAGAGAGGTAGCTGTTGGTCCAGAAAGTGACCTTTTTGTAAATTGGCATAAATCTGTTCAGTAGTTTTGTAATATTAATGAAAATCCAAATTTGTATATATACATATACATATATATATACACTAGGATCTTCCAAGGAATCGACAGTCCCCGTGCTCAAATCTGATTGACTGCCAGCACTTCAAACCAGGAAGTGTTGGCAGCCATCTTGGGGCTCGGCTTGATCCATGGGGCTGAAATCAGCCCGGTGATGGGGGCCACACGGCCCCCTCCCTAAAGGGTATTCTTTCTTGCTATCTGCTGTTAAGACCAGAGATCATGTCCTAAACTTTTAAAAACTAGAAGATGTAGTGTAGGAGATGGACTATACATTTACCCAACGAGGTAGCACTTACTAATTAGCCAGTAGAAAGTACTCTAGCTGGGTAGAGGTGTTGCACAAAATGCTGACCTCTTCTTGAATAAAGAAATAAAACCTCAACAATAAGAACTTACAGATATAAACAAAGTAGGTGTCTGAGTTGAAGCTCCACTTCTGTAAAGTACTAATCCTCCTAACTTCGTAGGCATGGCCAAGGCAAAGCAAGTGTGTTTTCTCTGTGTTTCCACTGTGAAAAGTTATCTGTGATTCTTGAAGGAGGTGTTTGCATCCTGGCTTTTCTCGAGCGCAAAATCTCATACATTGTCTGTGATTTGGGGGTTCTTTCTTGTTATCTGCTACTGAGTCCAGAGATCGTGTTCTAAACTTTTAAAAACTAGTATTTAAATGACCTAAAAGCCCTGCTTGTTTGGCCCAGCTCCATATGCATTATCAGTATGCAACATCGCCCCCCCCTTTTCCCGGGATGAAGGACAGCTTACTGAAAGGCCCCATCAGTGCATTTCCTTTCGATTTTGGAGACACGTTCCTCATGCCTAGGAATATGATTGCATCTCCACCAAACAAAGAAGCACTTACTTCTGCAAAGTACAAATCATACAAGTGTGTTTTCTCTGCCGTTCTACTTTATAAAGTTATCTGATGAAGACACTCAAGGAAGAATCACGTTGGCAAAGTTACAGACACACAAGGTCACTGGAGACATTTTCTCTGCATCCTTTATGCAGCTGCAGTGTAGGAGACGCATTATACATTTACCCTACAAGGTAGGACTTACTAATTAGCCAGTAGAAGGTACTCCATCTGGGTATAGGTGCTGCGCAAACCGGTGGCCTCTTCTTGGACAAATACGCAGTACAGGATTCAATCTGGCACAATGCTCATTTCATAGAAATTAACCCTCAACAAATTACAGTTGTGAAATAAATTTAAAAAAAGGAAAAAATTCACTGAAAAATCCAAAGGTTACCCGCACGTAATAGTTAGGAAACAGAATTTACAAACCATTAGAAATTCACTGACTATACCATAGGTGACAGGAACATTATAGTTAGGCAACAGAATTAAATAAACCTCAGAAATTCACTGAAAAAAACAAAGGTTGCATGAACGTTATAGTTAGGCTGACAATTCACTCGTACAAAACCAGAGAATTTCAGCAGTTATAGTTACCTGAGATAACTAAAACTAACGCCACCTCAATGTACTGCTTATGACCTCATATACTACATCACTCGTGACATGGTTAGTGTCATCACTGATGACATCTCAAATGACATCGCTGATGACATCATCCATAGACCCACTCACAAACCCACTCCACCCCCATACAGTCTCTCGTATGCCCCCTCACGCACCCACACAACCACTCACATACCCGTTCAAAGACCCATACAAGTACTCACACACTCACTCACTCACTCCTCCATAGAGATACTCACACGCCCACTCACTCACTTATACAGCCACTCATACAACTGGTCACTCACCCACACAGCCACTCACACACCCATACACTCACCCATACAGCTACTCACACACTGATTTATTCACCTATACAGCTACTCACACACCCACTCGTACATGTATACAGCATCTCAAGACAGCCACTCACTCACCCATGGAATCACTCACTCACACATCCACACAACCACTTACATATCCATTCACACATCTATACAAGCACTCCCATATCTGCTCACTCACCCATACAGTCATATTCACAGACACTCAATCTCTAATGCAACCACTCTCATACCAACTGACTTAACCAAACACTCACTCAAACAGCCACTCACTCATTCACTCTTACAGCCACTTACATACCCAGTCATTCACTCATGCAGCCATTCAGACATCCACTCACTCACCCATACAGTCACTCATACAGCCACTCACTCACCCATATAGATACTGACACATCCACTCACTCACCAACATAGTCACTCACACACCCACTCATTCACCCACACAGCTGCTCACATACCTTCTTATACACCCATACAGCCACTCACATACCCAATCTTACACCCATACAGCCACACACACCCACAAAACCACTCACACACCCATACAACCACACAGATACCCACTCACACACTCATACAACCACTGACACAACCACCCACATGCCTACAGACCTACTCAGAAATTCACTCATTCACCAATACAGTCACTCATGCATACACTCACACACCCATACAGCCAGTCACACACTGATACAGACACACACCCACTCAGATCACACATGTTAGAGATACTATTGTTCATTAGTAGTACAACTAGTATACTAATCTAACTTTTGTATTAGGTTAGTATATTTGTTTAACACCCATAAACTCTTAAAACACTCACTTGATGATGTCATCAGTGATGTCATTTGAGATGTCATGAGTGATGTCACTGACAACATCATGAGTGATGTAATATGTGTGGTCATAAGCATTGCATTGCGGGCCATAAGTTATAGTTAGCTCAGGTAACTATAACTGCTGAATTTCTTTGGTTTTGTATGAGTTAAATGTCAGCCTAACTATAACGTCCCTGTAACCTTTGTTTTTTTCAGTGAATATATATATATTGCCATGTCTCACACAGTTCTGATCAATGCATTGTCAGTAACATTGTCACGGTGTGCAATAGTAATGCTTTCTTTAAAAACTGTATTGAATGTGGCATTAGACACATGAGTGTACATACAGTTTATATAGTCAGTCAGAAATGAAAGCTGATTTACAGTCAACCCATGACAGCATCAAGTTAGTTAAGTTTGCATGTATTTGATTTGCGTTCATATGGAACTTAATACTTATTGATGGTACTGCTCAGATAAGCTGTAGATAACAGTGTTTTTCTTATAAGTAGTTTGATAACAGTGTCTTTCTTGTCATACAGTTAGGTCCCTCAGCAGGGAAAAGCAAACACTTATAGGCAAATGTGTCGTCCTTTTTTCATATGTTCAAAACATATCATAGGTTGCAAAACATAAACATAAGATAATTCATTGACCATTCCCATGACGTGTAAGGATTTGTATTGCTGTATGATATAAAATATATGCACCTTTTTGAATGATGCATTGTTGCAGTGAGATCATTACTTTATGTAGTGATAAATAATTTTCTGACTGATTTGAATGTTACATGTGGTCTCATATGAGTGGAGTGACTTTAAATAGATTTTTATCAACCACAACCTCTTGCTTGAAGGCTCTAACAGTGTGTGTATCAATTTTAAATTAAAACATTTTCATGGACATAGATGACAGAGGGTCATATGTCACCTATTCAAATCACTTCAACATTGCAATGACTTTCCAGTACAGAACTTTGTAACTGTAAAATGATCTTACAATATTTATAAATTTCATGGACAGGTGCATTCATAATTTTGATTTGTCAATTTGCTGCTCGGATTTCAGAGAAGAATTCATAAGACAAGAAATTGTTCAACATGTCATCTTTCCTCCTTTGGCCCTCTGTGTAAGAGTCCACATCGGAGGACAAGTTTGAAGATTCTTCCTCAATATAAAATTGTTCTTCTTCATCAAGTGGTATTGTCCATCTCACTGCAATGTTGTGGAGTATGGCACAGGCAGGTATCATTCTATGCAACTCTTTTGGACTCTACAGTCACCTTCCACCTGAGAGATCCAGAGAACAAAATTATGACATCAGGATCCAAAATGTTCTTTCTATGATGGATCTAGTGCAGTGCTATGCTGCATTGTAAGACACATCTACTGGAATCTTGGAGATACCAAATAGTGTCATGAACCATGGCCACAGGACATAGCCCTGCTCACTAATTGAGGAAAGGGGAGTTAAAGGTCAGGTATGTTGCACAACAACAGCCATTTGATATATTTAACATGTACAAATATTACTTGTAAGATGCACGTTAGTGTACCCCTTCCATGGGTGTCCTGTCCATATTACAGGTGCTAGATGTGATATTTTCCAAAAATCCCCCCCCAACGTCACAGAAGAGGACATTATTTACAGCTTTGTCAGATGTGTTGATGGTCAACAACAATAGATGTAAAACATCACTCAAAACAGAAACAAGTTAACTGGATTACTTGTATCATCATAGCTGAAACATGATATGCATATTAGAGATAGTTGCAGATTCCTGCTTCACAGCATATCATCCTAAACCCCTGAGATTGCTTTCTTTTGTTCTTTCTTTTTGAATAGTAAAACCACTGAATGCACCATTTACACAGTATGTAGGGCCTGATTCAGAAAGGTAAACATACACTTTTGTGCAGGTTTACGATTGTTTGCTATTCATAAAGGGATTTACGATAGTATCTTTACGAATGTGTGGAGTCTCCGCACATAAAAAGGCCTATCTTTTTATGTGCGGAGACTCCGCACTCGTAAAGATACTTCTCGTAACTCCCTTTGTAAATAGCTAACAATGGTAAACTTCCACAAAAGTGTACGTTTACCTTAGTGAATCAGGCCCAAACTGTTTAAACGCAAGATGCATGTCTTGCACCACTATGTACACGCTTCAGCTTCAGAAGATCTTTGATGAACCATCCACCCATCAGGACAGCTTTCATCTTGTGTACCTCTTTCAGTATCTGAAGAATTGCATGACAGCACACAGCATGCACATGATTAGCCATTCCGCCACCCCAAAAATCTTCACTTCAGTTTCATATGATATTGAGCTCATATCTTACTCTGAGTTGCAAGTTACTGTAGTATTTAATGGATGTTGTGGGCTTGTGTTGTTACACACCTAGTTAAATTTCTATTTTGGCTTTTGTGTTAGATACTTCAGAATCACTTTGTGGCATTGCTTGTGTCAGTTTACAACTGAGTCCATCTCGTGCTCACATGCAAGTCTTTGTAAAACATTCTAGTATTAACATGCTCTCAACAAAACAACATTTAAAAAAATGGTTGAGTTGGGATTCTACTCTGGAAACAATGTATTCCAGTGTGTGTAGAAGACTAAAGATTGTAATATGTGCAGTAGTGCTTTCTTCTGCGATGTTAGCATGTCCAATGTGACATAGGTACTTGTAGACACACATACATATGTGAATAGGTTTGTGTTTGACATTGTCTCCCTGGAAATGTTTCAGGCCACTAAAACTGTTACATTGGTCTTACGATCAAAGTCGTTCTTTGTGTTGATTACTGAATTCCTCCAGCTTGAATGTGTGTTAGCACCAACACAGTGAGTTTTATGTGTCATAATTTATAAGGTTTTTGAAATTTGTGCCAGTGCCATTATGATGTTTGCACCACTTTAGGCATAGTGGTTATGTACCTTAAGTGTTGATACTTCACATAGGTTATATCATGCAGTGCCTTATGTATGAAGCTCTTGAGTTGTCTTGACACAACCATTAAGTCATTCACAGAAGAAGCACACTTGGCAAAATACATTTTCTGTGAGAGATTTACATTCCATGTCCACTTACCAAGCAATAGTCTGTATCTAATCATCCTGCTTTCAACACTTTCATTTATGGTGAAGTGCCAGAAGATGGAAGAGCGACTTGCAATCCTATGGCATTTGCCCTGACATTGAAGAAGCAGTACCAGTGAATCCATATGGTCTGAACACTGATGATTACTGTGGTAGAGGTGAGTGGTGGCTGATAGTGGGTGCAGTCGATTTCACATGGTGGAATTGCGCTAGCTGGTGGATGTCTTGATATATTTGTACCTGTTCACTTCTGGGTTTTGGGAATTGTAGGTGCTAGTGTGTCATTTCCAAGATGCCATCAAGGATTAGTGGTAGGCACACATTGTGCACTTTGAGAGATGACTGCCACTTTGACATATCTGCTCTGAAATGACCTACAGCCATGTAGGTAGAGTGCTGCTTACATCTTGGCATGAGCTGGTATGGCATGTGACCTGGCTGTGGTGGGCTCCAAGCTGACCCCAAATTGAGTCGGTGACATTTAAAAATGGCATCATCTCTCTTTGAATTCCTGTGAACCTCTGTATAAAGAGGCTCTCCTTTCTCTGCCTTCTTCTTCTGGCAAGTTGGCAGGGGCATAGGCGCTGACTGTGTCACAGGATAACACTCTCAATGATTGGTTCCCAGTTTGGTAAAATTGGTCCAAATTTTTCCACCTGCTCTGATCTTGCATTATTTTTCTGCGCAAATTGTCCTATGTTCTACTAAGAATAACTTCGCAGGAGAATAGTAGGATGCTTTGCATAGGTTTTCCTTGAGTTTTGCAGTCCACCTCACATACATTAAAAAGTACAGTGGAAAGCAGGTTTTGCACCATGAATGAGCACAAAACCTATGCCAAAAGACCTTAGCAACAGATTGAATGTGTGGATTAGCACAATGCAAATGTGGTGCAAGGGCATAGTAAATCTGACCCAAGATATCCAAAGACATTTTGTATCTCTGCAGTTCTCGATTACCTCTCATAAATTATAAGGCTGACCACAAGTTACACTATTATTTCAGCCTTGTAGAAGAGAGACAGGATCCAATTGCATATGGTGTTTATTATAGTGCACCCAAAATGGTTGACCCCCAAGTCTAGTAGTATGTGATAACCCTATAACAAGGGTCAGATTTAAAATTGGTGGATGCTGGCCATCTGACAAAAACAGCAGATGTCACAACTACCCAATTTAGAGTACATAAACGTCTAATAACTCTAAATGGGTGGACAGGACATCTACTACTTTTTGGCAGATGTGCTGCAAACAAAATACTCCAAATCAGCCCCATTTTTCTGAGATTTTCAAATGTTGGTGATGTTTGTCATCTGCATGAACTTTGTATTGTTTGTGGCACAAAGTCCTCTCCTTCTTTTGTCTGACACTGTTTCGAGTTATGTGACTATGGTAACAAGCCTAAGCATACACCCTGATGTTTTGACAAAGTTCTGCACACACATCTATCAGATCATGTTGTCATAGTGTCCTGTGGCTTTTGAACAGGGTCGGATATAGCCAAGAGCCAAGCTGGCTTGGGATGGAGAGCTCATGAACCTTTTCCAATGAAGCACTGATTTGGCAGGTTTGTACTTACTAGGAAGATGGGAGCGTGTATTAGCAGCCTTCTTACAGAACTCTCAGTTCTTCTAAATGGTCCTGACTCGGAAGAGACATACTGCTTGGATTTCTGCTCCTTAGTGCTGTAGTCTTCTCAGGTCGCTGCTTCTGTGATTGAGGGGGCTTGAGGAGAGACTGGCACAAGCTTTTTAGTGCAGTGGAACCCATGTCACTCTTTCTCAGTGCTTAATTTGAGCTGGTGGTTGCAGGTGACGCCCGCCGGCACTCATTTGGGGTTCCAACACTTATTTTTCCTGAACAAATTTTGACCCATTGCATGCTGGAGAAAACCTCAAAAGGGAAATTAAGGAGAAGAGATGAACAGAAAAATAGTGACCAAGGGACAAAGCAGATATAAAACAGATGCAAGAGTGAGATGAAGGGGGAGTGTCTGGTGGTAGATTATAATGACATGAAGTGGAGTCAAGACTACGCAGCCTTGGTATTCAGCAAGCACCCTGACCTTCAATAGGACAGACCACTGGTTTCTGAACACAAATTTGGGCCTCAGCACTTATTTTTTCTTACAAATTAAGCACTGCTACTCCTTCACTTCACCAAGAGAGGCCACTGACCTATTTAACTCTGCTTAAATCTGCATATCAGGTGCTTGCAGTATTGGAACACTAGTCAGACTTCAAGTGATGACCTGTCAGAATCTGTTTTTTTACCATCCTGAGTTGACGATCCTCTGGATTATAATGGAAAACCAATAGATTAGGAACCTCTGTGGAGCATTGAACATCCCGCAGAGAAAGGCACTGAGAGGAGGACCTTGTACGTAGTGATCATTTTTATGATTGGTTAGAATGTTTACTACTAGGAACTGGTTAAAGATCATGTATCACAGACAGAAGGTCTTAGGAAATCTGATGTTTAGGGATGATCAACCATGGGAATTGGGTGATGCTGTCAAGACTTTGATTGTGCCTTTCCAGTGCATATGATCTGATCAATTAAATAGTCTTTGTGGTATTCTGTCGTCTGTTCTAGGCTGTTGTGTCCTCTATTCTTGCCTTATTCTTGGCTGGTATGCAATGCTGAGTCATGTGGAGTGTATGATGTCATAAAGGTAGAGTGTTCTATCCCTGTCAGTTGGAGTTGATTTCTACAGAGGGGGGCTGAGCTTGTTACATCCTAGCTCCCGGTCGGGTTCCGTTACTTGTAACTTGTTCCTTAATTAAGTACCTGTTCTTGCCTGGCTCCTAAAGCCTCCTTATAAACCTACAATTTCAAATATAACAGTGTGGCATGTGAATTTGCCAGTATTATTGGCTAAATATATATATGTTTCCTGGGATGCGGTTGCAGGTGTGCTGCCTGATCGGCAGGGGTGCCTCCTCACTCAGCGCTTCTGCAATACCCACTCGACTCGTCTTCACATCTGAACATGAAGGAGGCACGCCGATTGAAGTTATCAAGTGTGAATTTATTAAAGGCTCAAGGACAATCTATGCATTTCGGTAGCCAACCGCTACCTTCGTCACTATTTTCCCAAAAACTATGGGTGTTGAGGTGGAATGCCCACTGCAACACCCATTGCACACCCCTTTGCTGCAAGAGGACTGTGGCGGAAAAGGGCATATTTACAAGGTGTCGCTAAGCCACTTTAAGTGGCGTAGCGCCACCTAGTAAATAGGTAAAATGGCACTACGCCACTGGAGCATCAAAATTAGTGACGTTCTAGTGGCGAATGGGGCTTGTAAATATGCCCCTTATGGGGATATTTACACTGAAGTGGTGGAGAGAGGCGTTAGCCTTCTCGGCTTAACGCCTCTCTCCGCCACTTCTGAAACGCAAGGCTGCACCATATTTACAACGATATGGTGCAGCCTTGCATTTCCCCCTGCGCTGGCGCTACACTTAGCAGTGTGGCGCCAACGAAGGCACCCTTGCACCATAGTGCAAGGGTGTCTGCGTGCAGGGGAGGATTGTTTATGTGTAGGAAGGTGTCCCTTCCTGCAAAAAAACAATCCTGAAATGCCATTTTGTCACTTTCATGTGTGCTGCTTAATGCAGCACACATGAAAGTGACAAAATGGCATTTTTTTTAAAGATTGCTTATGTACATAAACAATCCATGGCATTTTGCATTTTCCATGTGTACTGCACAAGGCAGCACACATGGAAAAAGAAAAAACGAGGAGAAATAATGCATTTCTCCTCGTTTCGCAAACTTAAGACCAGGTTTTCCCTGGTCTTAATTTTGGTGCTGCCTCCTGTGTACGCCACCCTTATACATAGGGGGCAGCGTAAAAAGCAATGGGTGTTGCGGTGGAACGCCCACCACAACACCCACTGCCCACCCCTTTCATGCTAACCCTAGCCTGAAAGGGGTCCTTATTTACAAGGCAGCATTAAACCACGTTATGTGGCTTAACGCTGCCTTGTAAATACGGCTAAGCCCCTATCGCCATCACAATGTCGATAAAAGTGAAGTTGTGGTGGTGATAGGGGCTTGTACATATGCCCCTCAGTCTCTTATTTGGAAGATGAAAATCTCCAGCGGAACAAAGGTGGAGGCTGCAGTTGACGAGAGTCCAGGGGTCCAGATACCCCTTTGCTGAAGAACCACTGAACAGGATTTGCTGCTGCAGAGAAGAACGTAGCGGGAGCTGCCATGAAGTTAGGCTGTAGCTCCTTTGGCAGATAGATAAGCAAATTGGTCCTGGTCTTCTCTTGGTTCTTATAACAGATTTTAGTCAAAAAATGTATAAGTCTCAAATTTTGGATTATTGCTATCTGGGCACATTTAGCACCAGCACCAAGGGTCCAGGACTGGAGTTGCACTCATGGGGGGGGGGGAGGGGGTAGGACTCACTCCAACTGGGTCCAGGTGTGGGTTCAAGATGGTTGGAGCCTATTTTGTCCCTGAGGCTCTGATCAGGAAGCCAGCCAACTAGCTCTTTTTTTTTTTTTTTTTGAAAAACCTTTATTGAAGGTAAACAGGGAAGCATTGCAGAATACAGCACTATGCCTACATCCCCAAAGGGGCCGGCCGTGGAGTGCGCAACCGTGCATTACAGAAGAGAAAATAGAACGGATACCCAGCAAGCCGCCCATAGCCACTTAGGGCCGGCCGCGTCGCGGAGGAAGGAACAGTCGGATAGATATCTGCATTATATTACCTCCCACAGCATCCAGATGGAGAAAAGACAATAATATTAACCAAGTGTATAATAGGAACAAGGCAGAAACCCCCCCCCCACCTCCCTCCCCCTCTGGCACAGTAACGATATGACAACTAAATCAGAAGCAGTTTGGCTTTCACTAGACACATCTATAAGGATAAGACAGAAGTCCGGGGATTGATTAGGCAGGACACCTCCATTCACGAGTCTCAGAGGATAGATCAGCTTAGAGGTCAGGGTGACTCGCTAGATATAGAGTGAGCGGGACCCAAATATCCTTGGGGCGGGACGACTCAGGCAGCTCCTCCGCATAGATTTCTAATTGCTCCCTGCAGTAGGATAGATCCCTAAGCCACTTACGAACCGTGGGCAATCCCTTTGCACCCCAGCACTGCGCCACAGCCCGCTTAGCAATAAGTGTGGCCACTGCAACCAGTCTTCTATTGCACGGCTTCAGGGATGCCACACTGCCCAACAGACACATCTCAGGCATACATTGCACTCTCTCCAATACAATATCCGTGAGCACAGCCGTCACCCGAGCCCAATAGGCAGCTATCCCTGGACAAACCCATGAAAGATGTAAAAAGTCAGCGTCTGCTTGTCCACAGCGCACACAGCGGTCATCATCTCGCAATCCAAATCTCCGCAATTGTACAGGGGTATAATAAAGTTGGTGCAGAAATTTAAAATGTATAATACGCAAGTTACAGTTGGCCGTCAGTCGCCCAGTCAGTTTGCAGCAATAGTACCAGTGGTCCTCTGACAGGCTCCCCCCCAGGGCCGTGTTCCATCTAGCAAAGGACGGATGCGCCACCGCCTCCCGCTCACGAAGAGATGAATTGTAAAGTTTAGTAATCAGCCCCTGACGGGTCGCACCCGCGAGCACCGCCTGCAGTGCCCGCAGCGTCTGGGGCTCCGCGGGGAAACATCCCGGACGGCCTGACGAACCCGCACGTAAGTGAAACCCAGCATAATATCGTGAGGCCGGTTCGCCTGCACGTCCCGTAACGAACGGAATCGGCCCTGATTGTAGAAGTCCCCCATCTGGGTGATCCCGACTGCTTGCAACGTGGTCCGCGCCAGGCGCTCCTGCAGTGCAGATATGCCGGGGTGTGCTGCTATCGGCAACTTGGGGGCATACAGGCATGTTAGTGTCGCACGACGCGCCAACGTCCGCCAAGCCCAAGCCGTACACTGGACCGGGTTGATCTCCGTCCGGGGACCCCTAGTCCCACCCGAGAGAGCCGCAGCCACTAATGGGAGCGGGAGAATCGCATCCGCCTCAATCGCAGTATGGGGCAGGAGACGCTGCGGATAGAACCAATAATGCGCAAACTGCGCTTGAGCGCAGAGATAGTAAATGCGCATATCAGGAGCTTCAAAACCACCGCAGTCGAAGGGTTGAACCAAGGTGTCCCAGCTACAGCGAGGCCTGTTGCCCCCCCAGACAAACGACAATAGGGCCGTCTGCAAAGACTTAAAAATAGAAACATTCAGGCGGATAGGGATATTCACAAATAAATATAGTAGTTTAGGCAATATAACCATTTTAATGACTGCTATACGGTCCGCCAGTGAAAGCGGCAGACGAGCCCACCGCGCCGCTCGCTCAGTAAGTTGAAAGATTGTACGCCCATAGGTCATAGAGATTACCTGCGCCGGATCCCTGTGAAGCCAAATCCCAAGATATTTGACTGGTTCATGAGTCCAGGTCAAAGGGAAATCCATTTCAAGCTCGCAGGTCCCTGCCGTCAGGGGAAAGACCGACGACTTGGTCCAGTTTATCCCCAAGCCAGAGAAGCCCTCGAACCGGACATATTCTCGCAGCAAGGCCGGGAGATATGTCGCAGGCTCACGGACATACAGCAGCATATCATCCGCATATAGCGAGACAACCAATGGTCGCAGCCTGAAACGCAGCGCCGCAGAGGCATGGAGCTGGCGCAGTTTGCAGGCCAAAGGCTCCAGAGCCAGGGCGAAAAGCATCGGTGAAAGGGGGCACCCCTGCCTCGTGCCCCTTCCGATGTAGAACTCCGAGGACACCCAGCCGTTCACGCGAACCCTAGCCGCCGGGGCGGAGTACAGAACCCTGATCCACTGCAAAAAGAAGGGAGGGACACCCATTCTGGTAAGGACGGAGAACATGTATACCCAGGAGAGGGAGTCGAACGCTTTCGTTGCGTCAAGCAACACTGCCACGGCCTGGAAGTCGGCATCAAAATAGTGTAAGGTAGCGAAGACAGTACGCAGATTAAGCACCGTAGATCTCGCGGGCACAAAGCCCGACTGGTCCGGGAGCACCAATAGGGGGACCAGCGGCTGCAGACGCAGAGCGATCATTTTTGCTAGTATCTTGGTGTCAATATTAAGCATTGAGAGGGGTCTATAAGAATTACAGCGGTTGGGCTCTTTGTCGGGTTTCAGGAGCATGACCAGGAGAGCCTCCCGCAACGAAGGTGGGAGATGGCCAGTATCGTAGGCTTCCGCATAGACTTCTAGAAGTCTAGGGGCCAAATCATCGGCGAATGCCTTATAAAATTCGCTCGGGAGCCCGTCCAACCCGGCAGCCTTGCCAGTGGGGAGGGACATAATAGCCACCTTCACATCCTCCTCATCAAAGGGCTGGGTAAGATGATCCCGATGATCTGGGGCCAGCCAGCCCAACGCCACATCTCCTAAGTACGCATCAACGTCTGCCGCCAGAGCCGTATCTTTGTTGCTATAAAGGGCAGTATAATAGTCGAGTATAGTCTCGCTAATGGCTGCCGTGCCGAAGCGGGCCACGCCCGCCACGTCCTGCATCTCCGTGATGTATGGTTGGCTCCGAGGTGCAGTCAGCTTCCGAGCCAGCGAGCGACTAGGCCGACCCCCCTCTCCGTAGTATCTAGCAGTGCTGCGCCTAGACTTGTGTTTTATTTCCTGGTCCGCGGTATCATTATGTTCCGTGACTAAGGCGCGAATCTTGGACACAGTGTCGGGTATTGGATTCGCATCGTATGCCCTCTCTAGCTCAGAGATATCTTCCGCCAGTTTCTGGATCCTGCGCCGCAGATCGCGCAGTACCCCGGCCTGTGCCCCCATGCTGACTCCCCTAATAGTAACCTTGAAGGCCTCCCACATAGTCCCGGCGCTATCCACAGAGCCCGCATTCTCCCGGAAGAAATTGCGGATCGCCTCTCCTACCGCGGCCCTGAATACCGGGTCTGTCAGGGAGGATGGCTGTAGTCGCCACTGGAAAGGTGGCCTCTTGTAGGTCGGCACACACAGATCTATAAGCACCGGAGAGTGATCAGACAGTGTCCGAGCCAGGTGACGCACCCCTGTCGCCCAAGTGCATGCAGCTTCAGTGACCAGCCAAAGGTCCAAGCGGGACCAGGTCCCGTGCACTGCCGACACAAACGTACTCTCCCGCGTGCCAGGGTGTTGTAGTCGCCAGACATCCCTCAAGCATCCAGCCTCCATTATACCACGCAGAGCCTCCGCTGCCTGTTTAGGTCGTGCCCCCTCGCTACCCATACGGTCTGCATCCATATCCAGGCATACATTAAAATCCCCCCCCCCATATAATTTCCGCATCAGGGAACCCAGAGACGCGACGCCAAACATCCGCAAAAAAAGCCGGGTCATCAACATTCGGCCCATACACATTCACAAAGAGGACACTCGTCCCATCCAGCAGCCCATGCACTATTGCCACTCGCCCCTGGTCGTCTGTCTCAGATCGGAGAACCTGAAAGTGTATCCCCTTTTTATCAAGATCAGCACCCCTCGGGCATAACTAAAATAGGAAGAGGCCACCCGGTGTCCAGCCCATCTTGCCCCCACATTTTTATCAGATACATTCGTTAAGTGAGTCTCCTGTAAGAAGGCGATGTGGATAGTCATTCTTTCTAAGTAAGCAAACACTGCCCTGATCTTTTTGGAGAGTTAAGCCCCCGGACATTCCAAGTCAAAAGCCGTAAATTTCCACTCATCCGGTCAGTAGATGGTAAGCCAACAGAACAATGGAATATTTCAAAACCATGGAAGGTCTAGTGCAAATAAGAAGTGAAATAACAGGCAATATAATACACAACATACCGTGCCAGAGGGTGCCCCCCTCAGTTCCCCCCTCCCCCACCCACTTCAGCATCCCCAACTTGCTAAAGCCATCCCTTCCATCCCCCCACCCCATCCCATCAAACGAAGGTGAAAACCTCAGTTGGGGTGTACCCATGTGGGGCGCTAGAGTGCAACTGCCCTCCCAACTAGTAGGAGGTGGCTGCGCAGGGAGTGGATCCATACCTACAGACACCAGTACACAAAAGCCAAGACCACCAGAGTGGCATAGATAATGCCGTAAGCCCAGGCAGCGGCTACCCAGACAGGGGAATACTCCATGGCAAAGATGGACATGCTCAACAAATAGCTCCTATATATCAACTGAACGAGCTCAACACCCCAATATGACCAGAAATGCACCCCAAGAGCTTAGTGTTCCTCCGTGTCCGACTGCTGGTTAGTATCGCGTCGTCGTCGCTTGAGACGTTTGGCATGTTCGAGAGCCGCCTTAGGGTTGTTAAAGATCTGAGAGTCCCCGTCGGGCCCTATCTTCAAGCGGGCCGGGTAGAGCATAGCATATGGGACCTCCTCGGACCTGAGGAACTTTTTTACATCGGCAAACTCCCGTCTTGCCGCCTGGACTGCCACCGTGAAGTCTGGGAAGAAGGAGAGCCGATTCCCTTGATAGTCAATGTTGCCCTTCTCACGTGCCAGGCGCAGTATCACATCGCGGTCCCTGTAATTTAAGACTCGTGCAATAATGGGCCGCGGGGCAGCCCCGGGCGCCAGGCGAGCAGCCAGCGAACGATGCGCCCGCTCCACGATGAACATGGGGGAGAGCTGTTCCCTGCCAAAAATGTCCGAAATCAGCGTTTCCATGAATATCTCCATCCGGCCCACATTGGTGGACTCCGGCAGGCCAATAAGGCGAATATTGTTACGCCGTGAGCGGGCCTCCAAGTCCTCGTTCCTGGCCTGGATGACTGATAGGACCTTTTCCATATTCAGGGCTTTCCCCGCGACGTCACTCAGTCCGTCCTCAGCCGCCGAGACTCTCTGCTCCACTTCCCCCATGCGGGCACTCTGCTTCTCCAACTGGGATGACATGTGGTCCAGCCGGTTGTTAACTGCTGCCATTGTGCTCTCTATTGATTGGAGGCTTCGTTGCATTGCCAAGAGCGTGGCTTCAAGGCCCGAGGGAGCCCCCTCTGTCACATCCGCCTCAGAGTCCGAGGCGGCCTTCTGTGACACCTTGGCGGATTTACGTGCCTCAAACATGAGACGGGGTTGCGTTTTGTCCGTTTTACCCATGGCGCCTCGTAGTATAACTTGGCACGGGGGTGCTCGAGGAGTCTAGTGCAAAATTGGTCCCCAGCAGGAGCCGGGTAGAGGCCCACCCCAAAATCAACAGGTGGGTGGGGGGTAGTCTCACGACAGGCCCGCCCTCGCTAGCCGGCCCGCGGCCACCCGGGCCGCCCTCCAAGTGTGACCAGCCCTGGATGATCACGGATGGCAGGGGTTCCGCCGGCTCCGCTGCGCAGATTCAAAGGCCATCGCACCAGTCGCCCCTCCACCTATCAATAGCGCCTTGAACTGTCTATCGCCGTTATGCCACCACTGACAGTGCCGCCGCTCTCCGGTCGTTATTCAACTCCCCAGCTCGGCTGTGTTAGCCTGTGCGGCGCTACGGTGCCCACTGCCAGATGCACTCCCGGTGCAATCGGTTCTAGTGCGTTTCCCCCTGGGGCAGCAGCCAAGACGCAGCCAGCGCGGGTCAGAGCAGTCTACACATCCTCAGCAGGATTTAAAGGAGGTAGGTTGCAGCTATATTGTTTCACTCCCGCGGCGTGCGAGAGGGCCCGTCCGCTCCTCCCGCTAACCGCAACTCCAGCTGCGTCCCCCGCGGGTCCTCCCAGCACAGGGGCCCGCGTCCAGTAAGTTTCCCCTCTCGCAGTGTCCAGAGAGCAGTCCCACAGGTGGAGTTAGGGCCACCAGTACCCCCCCAGAGCTTTACGGCAGCCCGCAGAGCGCGATCCACTGGCAGGCCCGCACCCGCCTCCACAGTCGCCAGCCCGCAGCAGGCCGCACCCCACTCACCACTTTCGGCTCCGGGGAGCCCAGCGCCCACCGCGATCTCTGCTGCCGCCGGTACTCGAAACCGCAGCTTCCCGTGGTCCTCAGCGGCGATAGTGTGGGGCACCGCCACCAGCTAGGCACTGCACCGCAGGTCCCCTGCCCCGGCAGGAGCACAGGTCACCGATCGGAGCTCCGGGCCTCAGAGCACTCCGGGCGCCGCCATTTTGAGATCTTTCACGGCCGTCTCCGCCGCCGCCGAGTTATCGCCTTTCCACCTGTCTCGGGCCGTCCCAGGCGTGATATCAGGTTCGGGAGCCCCTCACCAGTCAGGCACTCTCCGTCACCTCGCAGGATAGTCGGTCTGTAGGTCGGATTATGGTCGGGTTACGGCGCCGCCGGGCAGAGCCTCACTCAGGTGCGGCCATCTTGCCGTGCGCCCTCTAGCGCCCCAGCCAACTAGCTCTTGAAGTCACTTTGGGAGTCCTGGGTTCAAGCAGAAAAGCAGGTCTCAGGCAGCAGGGCAGTCCTCTGAGGGCACAAGGCAGGCTTCAGGCAGCAGGGCAGTCCTCTTGTTGCAGCAAGACAGTCCTCTGGTGTATACACAAGGCCACAGGCAGCAGGGCAGTCCTCTGAGAGTCCCCCCACAGGTCTAGAAATGAACTGAAGAGTGGGTCTATGGGTCTTGATTTTATACTTGTGCCAGCTTTGAAGTGGGAGAAACTTTCTAGAGTTTTTCACCACAGAGGGTAGTCGAATGTCCTTCCTCCCTGCCCTGGTCCTAGGATGTATGGGGGCACAAAAGACTAGTGTAAAGTTCTTTGTGTTTGGGCTGAAGCAGCCTCTTTGAAGTTTAGGTGGGGCTGTGCACAGCTACCAACCCCATCCTGTCAGGATAGCCCATCCTGACAACACCCAATCTCCCGTTTTGGGTGACTGACTGGGAGGAATACACAAAGGCCAACTGCCAACAACACCTAGTCATGTGACCGACCCAGGAAATATACTGGTGGCACTTAATGGTTAAGACAAAAAAAAGCCAACTTTCTAAAAGAGTCTCCTAAAGGGGAGTGATTCTGTTAAGGACTGAGGAGGCTGGAATCAAAATAACGTCTCTGCAATAAATTACCTCCCAGACCATAAATTACCATAGGTTGTGGAGCCGGGATCTGTAACAATAACCCTGCTCAGGTTCTATCACTGAACTCTTTTTACTTTGGTGCAGTTTTTCACAATCTATACAAATCCCCGTTTCCAAATTTTTTATTACAACCCAACTTATTCAATAAATACTCTTACACTAGGTCTTTGTTTGATTTTTTATCACTCTTGTTAGTATCAAAGATTTTGTATCATCATTTCACATAATCACATAGACAAATACAAAATTTTACCGACATACAAATATATAACACACTTCACTGTATCATCATTTGACATAGACACGTGAACAGATACCAAATTTTACAGTAACAAAAATATGTAACACAGTTCACTGTGACAATTTACACAAACCTGAAACAAATTAACAATTCCAACAATAACTGACATTGTGTGGCGACATAACTTACACGAAAAAACTTTCCAGAAGCAGTGAGACATGTCATGGTACATTACACATATGTAACATATATTTACAAGTATTACTCATAATATTTACAAGTGTTTTATTCTTCTAACAGATTGTAGAAGAAGCCAGTTCTGAAGACTTGGCCTCGCAATGTATTGCGAAGTCTGGAGAGTCCAGTGATTACGTCGCAAAAAGCTGATGATCTACTCTAGATTCCCCCCTCTGTGGACATCCAGTGCCTTTAATATTCAAATATATTCCTGGATCAGGGGATCTTTGGCCCCCCGCTCCCACATGGGATTGAACTCGATGCTCTCTTGCTCTGTGGCTGCTAACTTTTTTGGGTGTTACCAACACTCGCCCCCTACTTTTCCCCTTCATTGCATCCTATTGTACAACTCTCATTGACAAGAAACATAATCTTCCCTCTGTGTTTTTCTTCGATTATTAAGTGGGCTCGTGGATCACTCAGCTGCTTGGCCTCACCCTCTCTGACATGCCCCTCTTCTTAGCTCTAGCTGAGTGACTTAATTTTGTGGAGTTCTTTGTTGAGCCTCATCCCCTGGTTCGGGTTAAGGGGTTTATTTTGTTAATGGTGCCTTCTCTACTATTACTCCACATATTTTGGGCATCAGTTCTACCGTCTCGACATCAGTGGCTTTGACTCCCTTGCTACAGCTGGCTCTGAACTAATTGTAGGGCTTCTGGAACCCATCACATATGTCACTTTCCAATCACTGCAACTTGCTGACGTGGAATGTCAGGGGGATGAATTTGCCTCAGAAGAGTCACAAAATCTGCTCTTTCTTGCTCAGATGGCAAGTAAGATACTCTACATGAAACCCACTTGCTTTCACCTGGACTCTCCAGACTTCACAATACATTGCGAGGCCAAGTCTTCAGAACTGGCTTCTCTGCTTCTGCCAGAGGGGTAGTGCTCTGAATTAGAGCTGGAGGCCTTTAAAGTGATCATTTGTGAATTCTGCAATAAATCGGTGCTCGGGGTAAGTAGAGTGTTGTCTGATGAGCTAACACGCCTAGAAACCTCACTACGCTCCCTTGAACAGTTGCTGGGGTTCCACCCTGAGCATCTTACACCCCTTAGATATTCCCTTTCAGATACTACAAACTAGCTTCGCAGCTTTGACTACAATGCTTATCATGCCAAGACTCATAATAATGAGGGTGACAGAGCGAGTAGACATTTGGCTCATCCGGCTAAACCAAGGCCGCAAAGCTCTACTCCACTCAGACTGTCTCTCATCGGGGGAACTACTGACCTTCTAGTCGACCATTAATAAAGCATTTCGTGTTTATTACAAGAAGCTATATGCACCTTCCACAGGTTCCACTTCCAAAGCGACGGTCTAGTCCCTTAAGCAGCTCCTATCACCCTGACAGTCCCCTATAGCTAGGGAAGGCCTTGACCTCCCACTCTCACTCCAGGAACTCAATGCGGTTTTACACAATCTAACTAGAGGGAAATACCCAGGTTCTTTGCTCATCAGTTAGTGCCTAGACTTCTCCAGCTCGATATCATCACCTTGAAGAAGGGAAGCTTTCCAGACCACAAGGTTGCGATGGAATTGGCCTCTTAGTGTCCATTGTTGATCAACAATGCAGACTTTAAGATCCTCACTAAACTGCTGGCCAATAGACTACTTCCACATCTCACCTCCCTGATCCATACCGATCAATTGGGCTTCATCCCAGATCGTAGCACCTCAAATAACCTTCGCAGACTTTGGAATGTCATTGCAAGTTTCGCTGATTGCTTCCACAGAGTGGTGTGCGTGGCCCTGGGTATGGACTCCCTTCAATGGGATTACATGCTGTAGGTTCTGCATAGGATAGGTGCAGGCCCTGATTAGTGTAGGTGGATTCACTTTATATATGCAGCCCCTACCACTAGGGTTAATACAGGGCAGTGTATATCTCGACACTTTCCTACAGGTAGAGGCATGCACCAAGGGTGCCCTCTCTCACCATTGCTCTTTGCAATAGCCATGAAACCTCTTGCAATCCACGTGAGATTACAGGCTGCTCACTGGGGAATTATTATTATTATTACTTAACATTTCTAGAGCGCGTAGCTACCCAGAGGCATCCCAGCACTGGCGGAAGAGAAGTAAAATGGAGGGAGGGTCTACAGACTAATGTTTTGAAATAGCCACGTTTTCAGATGTTTCCGGAAGTGAGGAGATGAATCTCCGAGTGTAGCTTCAAGGGTAGGGCGTTCCACAACCTGGCTATGCTATAAGAGAAGGAGCTGCCCCCGCTACGAGTTCTCTGAATTTTCGGCAACACGGCCAAGCTCAAACTGGCGGAGGGGAGCGATCTCCTGGGTTGGTAAAATGTGATAGGAATTCCACTGTGGACCACTTTCCATGCTGTATCACTCTATGCAGATGATATACTCCTTTATGTTCAGGATATCAACCAGATCTTACACTCATAGCCAGTGTCTTGTCGGAGTTTGAGGAGATTTCCGGGCTGAAAGTTAATTGATCCAAGTCCTGCCTTTTTCCTCTCAGCACGGGTTATGCTCTCTCACCTCTTCTCCCCCTAGATTCTGAACTCACATGGGACCATGGCACATTCAAATAGCTTGGTATTAATGTGTATCAGTTACTGGAGGATTTACGTGATGGCAATTTGGGAGAGCTATTAGATTGCTGAAGAAACAATTCACATTCTGGGCAACATTGCAGCTATCAGTTATGGGCTGGATAGTGCTGTTTAAAATGATAGCTCTTCCCTGCCTCTCATATTATTTTTCCATCTCCCATTATCTCTCCCCTATTTCTTTTTCCGCAACCTGGATGTGATACTCAGTGACAAGGGTAGTAGACGAGTGGCAATGGCCACTTTCAAATTTCCAACCGACATAGGTGGCTAGGGACTGCCAGATTTTGAACAATATTATCTCATGGCCCAACTTTAATGGCCAACTCGCTGGATAGCCGGCCATTTTCTCACCAAGATTGGCCTCCACAGCGAGGAACTAGTCTTGGGCTCAATACACACCATAATCCTTTGACTAAGTTGCCCTTTTCCTAGGACTCCCTTCCTGCTCCCTGTTGCCCCATATTGTGTTCGACATTCAAGAGCCCTCCAAAAAATAGATCTCTCCATGCTACGCCAATCCCTTTGACAGGGGCAGTAGCTTTCAATAACTATGTACCTCTGTTTCATTTGGAAGAATGGGCTGCCCTGGGAATTATGATTCTTTCTGATTTCTTTTCTGACAGTGAATTATAATAATTTAATGTGCTCCAAGAGGACTACACAATCCCCCTGCTACTTTCTCACTCATGCTCCACTCGAACAAGTGCTGAGAAAGGTATTCCTGGTCAGAGACATGGAATCCCCTACAAACGCGGTTATACAGGCACTTTACATGTTAGCAGATAACACACATTTAGTTTCCTGGTTATGGTTGATTGTTTGATATACAAAGCTCACCTCCAGTGTTGGGATCTGACAGAACTCCCCTTCAGGAGAAATGGGGGCATGACATAGTCTGACCAATACATGATTTAGAATGACTCTGTCTTACCCTACCCTCATTTGGTCTCTCACAACTCACGCTTTAAATATTTCCAATTCAATATTCTGAACAGAGCCTATTTACTCTGTATTTTTAAGATATATTCAGGGTTCTCCTCAGTTTGCCCCTGCTATTGTTCCCCTGCTGCAGACATCTCACATATGTTGTGGTCGTGTGGGCTGCTGAGGGCTTACTGGGATGGAGTCATTACTGTACTTCACCAGGTCACAGGACTTCGTACGACCAATTCTTTAGAGATGCTTATACTATGCCTTTTCCCTCACCCAGACAGGGATTCGACTAGATTCATTGACTTGACTCTTCTATTGGTGAGGCACCACACTTCACTAAGATGGAAGAACCCTGTATCACAGACAGTTTAGTCCTGTGGCATAGCGACCACCCCCTGGAAGTCATCTGAAAGCATCCGCCTACATCAAGAGGAGAGGGCGGGCTTAAGTAAGTACCTTATAGCCCATGACTGGGACTTGTTGGCTGAGAAATGTTCACATCTAAATAAAGACGACACCCACCCTCCCTGAATGCTGCACCACTGTTTTAACATTTTACTGGCTTCTCCTTTATTGGACCCTACCTGAACCCACATTACTTAGGATGAGTCCACCACTACTGCAGCTTAGAGTTTATCATGATGATTGGTTTGCCGAAACAGTCCAAATTTATATATTTGATATGTTTATAGCCCACACTGACATTTGCAATGGGAAAGAACCAGTTAGGGTAGCTAACATTTGCAAAGGGAAAGAACCAGTTGGGGTGGGAGTTGGGTGGAATGGAGAGTTAGTTTTGGGGTAAGGGATGGGAAGGTACTTTGTGACTGAACATCTTGGCAACTACATTTTTTATTCTGTATTGTTTACCGTATTGGTATACACTTCAATGTTGGAACTTGCATCTCTCTGTAGACTGCTAATACAGATATTTAAAAGAAACAAAATCCTGCATTTGCATGACAATACTGAGGTTCGCCAAACTGTGAATGTTCTAACAATGACTTGTCAGGAAATGAATGCAGTGGATGAGGAAACCCACACTGTGGCCCCTGTCTCTTCGTTGTATGTGAGTGAAGCTTCCTGTGATAGTGATCTGTGCTACACCTGTTTTGTGTGTGAAGAAATAGGTAAGGCAGCAGCCTCTTTGTTACCTTTCTCGGTACGTTCAGGAAGCTTTCACTGCCGCTGTGACTGCTGTACCTGTTCTCTGTATGTTAATGAGCCTTGCACCATTGCTACCTGCAAAATACTGCTATTTTGTATTAGGGAAGCTTACACTGCTGCTTGAATTACCCATATCTTTCCTGTTACCGAGATGTTTGTGGAGGTACCACGCATTGCTGCTGTCTCTGCTGTACCTGTTCTATATATGGTGGGGAAGTGTGCACTCTCCTTTTTCACTTCTACTCCTACTTTTCAGCCTGTGCTCCAGCCATTTACTGGGTTCCCCTGCACCTTGTGTTCTATACACACCCTGCATTCTCTCACCCTCTTCTCCCCATGCCTAACACACTCTTTAACCCTTCGCCCAGTGGCGGCCGGTACTTTTCTTAGGGAGGGGGCAGACGGGACACAAACACACACACAAACACTGACTCACACCCATGCATTCACACGTGTGCACACACACCCACACATCCATTCACAACACTCACTCTCAAATATTCATGCATGCATGCACTAAACATTTTAAAAAATCACACTTACCTGCGCAGCTGCGCCTTTGAGGTCCTAGGAGGGATGGAACTGCTGCCTTCCCTCACTGGCTGACAATAGGTCAGTCAATGAGGGGAGGCAGCAGTCTCTGCTTGTCAAAGAGTGGGATGGGGTCAGTGAGTGTTGCTGACCCCACCCCACTCTGTGAAGAGGTGTCAGTGATTGACACTCGGCCCTGGGCACTTCAGGGCTTAGAACTGAACGCCCAGGTCTGAGGCAATCAGTGACGCTTCCCCTCATCATGAAGGGGAGGGCCGTGAGCTGCTTTGCCAAGCTGAAGAGGACGCGCACACAGGAGCTGTGACATCTTCAGCCCGGCAAAGTTCAGCTCAGGCAGCCAGGAGACTGCACATTTAGCGCATGTCTAGCTCCTAGCTGCCTGACCTTAAAATAATCAGTGTCCATCGGGCTCACCTTTGCTCAGCCTGACAGACACTCTTCTTTTTGGGCAAAAGGAGAGCGGGCGTGCCCCTCCCCCCACCCCCCTGCTAGGACCATAGCTTCTAAAATGTTGTTAGTATAGCGGGATATAGAGCAAACTTGCCACAAGGGCAACAATGATGTCACAAAGAACTGTTACAAGCCGGCAGGCTTTGTGGGATCTATGCACTGGTTCCTGATGGTGCTTTAAATGGTTGCTCTTTGGAAACAATGAATTCTGTGACCTTCTTTAGTGAGTTACCAAACTGTTGGTAGATATAAAATTCAAAATATATACTTCTAGCAAATCTCAAAAACCCTTCACTCTAGAAAGGAAAAGAAATGGACACAGGTACGGGGTAATCACCGGTTTATGTCACTGTAGCGGTTTTCTTATCATTTTCAGGGTTATAATAGGATTGCGAATCCCATTTCGAGGGAACAGAAGTACAATGCTTTGTATTTGAGGAGGAGATTGGAAACCTTGCTTTTCTTTGCAGTAATCCCAGCTGTGCAGAAGGATGTTCATTCAGGGTCAATGCGCGGTGCTCCAATAACCACAGTTTGAAAGGTACATAATTCCATTATACTGTTTGATAATGTGACAGTACATTTCTCCAGGGCTAGCTGACATCTTTATCTGCTGACAAGGTGAAACAGAAGGACATGGCCGCTATTACCCCTCTTACACATTATTCTGAAAGCCGCAGTCGGCAAGGGATTTAAACACAATATGAAACACACAGAACTTTTCAATTTCAGGATTTTCAAATGTATCGTATAAAGTACATTTTGGGATTTCCTGTTAAGGGCAAGGGGTAAAAATAAACTTTTCTGCTACTCTGTAAAGTTTGTCTTGATGTACTATATGTAAACAACGTTTTATGTTTAAATCACACAGATGAGCACATTTGTGTATCAGCCTGCTGACTATTCCACATATACTCATATCACATTATGGACATTGGTGGTTTTCAGTGGGATGTCTCAGGGACTCTCATCAAAGGAGGTAGTTCCGCCCAGTATTCAGTGCTTAATTTGTAAAATATTTAGTGCAGGTGCTCACATTTGTAGGGAGGCCATACCCACTTCCCCGGCTCCGCCCACTTTATCCAGTGGCTCCACCTACTTCCTCAAGCCTCAACACATCTCCTTATCTCTTGAGCTCCACAAGAGGCTGAAGACCTGGCTCTTCACATTAGCACCTCGGAGACCTCACACTTACCCACCTGCCCAAGCGCCTGGAAACCCTCTCCTGTGATTAGTGTGCTATACAAATCAATATAACATAACATACTGTAACATATGGGAAGCCTTTGGCAACAACCTAAAAGTGATCTCACATTAGAGAATGCATGTGAATCTCAAAATGCAGCTTTAGGAAAGGTCATTTGAGGACTTAAGGCAGCTTTGCAAACTAAAGAGAATGTGCTTGTACTGTGCTGTTTAAAAGAAAGGAAGGGATGAAGGAGTACCTTAACGAAAGCAGCAACAAATGCAGACAGGGAGGGCAGCACTGAAGGAAAGAAAGAAGTAATTGATGAAAGAAGGAGGACATAAGAAAAGAATGTTAAAGGAAGAAATGAAGGAATAGAGGGAGAAAGGAAGTGAAGGATGTGTGATGGATGAATAGAAAGAAGAAAGGAAAGGATGAAGAAAAGTAGAAGGAATGATTGAGGACAAGAAAGGAAGAAATTAAAGAAGAAATGAAGGAAGGAGCAGGAAAAAAGAAAGTAAGGAATGAATGGAGAAAGAAGGAAGAAATGCAGAAGGGAGGAAGGTTGGGGAATGAATGAGGGTGTAAGGAAGCAAGAATGGAAAGAAGAAAGGAGGCATGGCTGTAGGTGTGAGGCAGAGAAAAGGGAAAGGAAAAAGATGGGATGAAGGAAAGAAAGGAGGTCAGGGGAATGGATACGAGTATGAAAGGTACTGGGTCAAGGAGGGACAGAGGGAATAATGACAGTGTAATATTGCACAGAAATTGAAAAACAAAAGATTAAAATGCATTTCTGTGTCCTTAGCACACCACATATGTTTGTAAAGCACATATTCACCAGAAGGGGCCTTGACACCGAATTAAAAATGTTGTTATCCACCTCAATGGCACTCATTTTACTGACCTCAGAAAGATGAAAGACTGAGTGACCACATTGAAATTGAAATTTATGACTCGGAGATCAAACACTGATTCCAGTAGTGGATATAAAGATATGCGCAAGAAGTAAAAACATACGAGGGAGAGTGAGAAAGAAGAAAAGGTCTGAAGGCAAAGATAGATATGGTAGACAAAGAATGTAAAGAGAAGTGGAGAAAGCAGATATTGGGAGAGCAAGATTGGAGTGGGACATGAGGAGAATGAAAAGGGGAAAGGCAAGGGAAGAAGAGCTGACAGCGGGCAGTGCATGAAAAGAGAGTGGAAGGGAAAGATGGGATGGTGAAAAATGAAAAGCAGTTAATGAGGGCAGGCAGCGAAACACAGACGTAGGGCAGAAAGAGAAGGAAGAATGGAGACAAGAGAAGGAGTGAGGTGTGAAGGGGAGGAAGAAAAGCAGACACTGAGGGAGAGGAAGAAAAGAGTACACCTCTGGTTTATTAAATATACAGTAAGTAAAAAAAAAAGAAAAAAAAAGAAATGGATAAAAACCTAGAACTCTCAGGCCGCCATGCCTTTACCATCACATACCCTCCCAATCTCTCCAAAAATGCAGCAAAGAAGTTCAAGCGTAGGCTAATGAAATCTCACCCTGAGATTCTCATTTCAGATCCCTACTTCTGCATCAGCAAAGGTCTACTATCGAACGACCTTATCTTCTACACCTAAAAACGTGCGCAGTGGAGAAATACTTTCTACTCCATGCTCCAAATCTCCAATGTAAAAAAAACCCGCATGCCCTCAAACTGTCGATAGTCACGTCCAATGTTCCCTCTAATTTTTTTCCTCTGTGTGCGGCAGTGTAAGGTCTATGTGCGCTGCAACCAAGGCTATGTGCGCCAGTAACCAGGCGCGCGTGTGGGTGAAGCGCCAAATATCACTCCAAACTTTTGCTTAAAAAAGTGAAAAGACAGTGCATTTCCACACATACAGATCTACGTGAACGGTCATAAGGCAGGTTTGAAACCGTCCCACATAGCAATTTGAAACCTTAGCAGCTATGTTGCTGCATTTCTTTTCTTAATAGAGCTGGGCTGCGGGGTGATTGTGTGCATTTGTTCAAGTTTTCATGTTAATTTCAGCTCATGCTGGGCGCTGCGATTAACATGAAAACTTTAACAAATGCTCTCTTTGAGCAGGAAAAATAAAATAATAATAACGTTATTAAAATTT
The DNA here is from genome assembly GCA_963921515.1 of Calotriton arnoldi. NCBI lineage: Eukaryota > Metazoa > Chordata > Amphibia > Caudata > Salamandridae > Calotriton > Calotriton arnoldi. The sequence continues at coordinate 1,063,523 of CAWUFW010004421.1, read as the reverse complement.
TACTTTTCGCAGTTTCAGGGCTGGGTTAGGGTAGGGCCGCATCAGGCTTTCGACTAACACATTTTGATGCTAGTGTCCACATTAAAATGAATTAGTCACGTATTCTAGCGCCCCTCTGACAATACTGCAATTGAGGCACACTGCCAATGAGGCAGCACCAGCAACTGTGCCTTCAAATTTAAAATGCTATGCGTCAGAGATATAATATTCATGAACAGCGCTGAGCAGGCAGGCCAGAATTTAACAGATCAATTAGCCGTGCCCCAACCAGCCTTCCTGTGAGTCTACTCTGGGGGTACCAGCCATCACGAGGGTGATCCATGGAGCGGGTCTTGCCTGCTGGTTTTCCCACAATCACACCACCCTTTTGGTGACCAGAAGCACACACATGCTTCGAAGATTGGACACACCGGCGGGTGGTAGCTTTGTTTTTTCTTTTCGCACCCCTTAGCTGAGAAGTCACATTACCTGAGCCTCTTGCGCAGGATGTTATAGTTTTACAGCCTGCTGGGCCCATTCCTTCCTAAGCCCCCGCATCAGCCTGGACAGAGATTGTTGACAAAACAGTCAACTTCTCAGCCCCTGCCGTGCCCTCTGAACATGTGTACTTTCCTGAACCGGAGGCACAATATTGGTCTTGTCACTTGATCCCGGGACTTGATTGTCGACAGAGCGGCACACAGTGTTTAAGTGTGACCGGCAGAGGTAGCGCAGAGGGCTAATTTGCCTGCTGCAAAGAACATGTACCATCCAGATCACAAAGTGCACATAATGTAAATGGGTCAGTGGGTTACTGCTTTTGTCAGTGAGATCCTTTTGGTACTTACAGTTTATAAGTCAAAATCCTAACATAGAACAGTGAGCTATTAACTGTCATCTAAGAGTTGCATGTTTTTCCCCAGTCTGATTATCCTAAGGGTTCATTTAAATAGAAATCAATTCTGGTTATTAAAGAGAACCTCCAATCATGGTATTACGTTCTAAATTCAGTGTGTTTCTCCAGACCAATCACTATTAAACTATACTGCCTACTCGTATGGATGTCATGTGACTCCTACACCTTGTAGTCCTTTGTCTTATGTAACATTTCCTATACAGAGATTTACACACATATGATTAATTGTCTCTGTGTAATGAGTGTGATGTAAAGTGCTCTGACACCCTACACTGGTATCAGTGGTGCTGTCAATCAAGTTAAATTCATCTGAACGAGAGTATTGTTATGGAGACTTGAGGGGCACTGTTAAAGAGTGGTAGCGAGGGAATCAGTGGCGGAAGGAGTCATTGGGGGGGCACCAACAAACATTGTCACACAGGGCTCCACCAGCGCTAAAGCTGGCCCTGCCCTTGAGGCCAGGCCGCCTCACCCATTGGTCCCTCCGTTGGCCTTATTTCAGCAGTAGTAGCTGTAACTCACTAGGAGTCAGCAATGCAGGATTTGCAAGCACACCAAACTAAGTTCACAAACTTCACAGTCTCTGCTTCATGCACAAGCACTTTTAACATGTGCTGCCTGCTTTGGGGCCACTGGAATTATGCAGCAATGGAGGAAAAAATTATACCACAGTGTTGACTAAATTATGCAGCAAAAAGAAGGCTGCAGCGTAATGCAGTATATTTTCTGATACTTTATTATTTTTACAGATGGTAACAGTCTCTGGAAAAATGTTGCCTTATTAGTACCAGTGTAACATACAAATCCAGCAGTGACAAAGGTGATCAGACAACCTTTGCAAAGGGCCATCCACTTCGCAGAAACACTAGTCACATTTTTTAGTAACATTTGATCCGTTTGCGCTACAAACAATTTTTTAGTTAAAATCATCAAATTATGCAGCATATGATGCATTATGCGGTAAATATTGCAGAACCAGAATTATATAGAAAACATTTGCAAACTAGGATATTTTGCCATTCATGCTTCAACTGCTCTAGTTGAAAAAGGGAGGAGAAGTGCTGATGACAGAAGCTGCATGGCTCGGAGACAAATGGTTTGTGCTTCCACTTTTAAGCTTATGTCACCTGGACAGAGACATTTTAAGGCATGGGCAAAGTGGGCTCTGGCCCTCTGATAGAGCCAGCTCTGTTCTTAATCATCAGATTGTTTTAAATACTGTTTCTCTTTAATTTAGTTGTGATGTGAGTGGTGCGTGAAAGTCTATTACAAAGATTTTGCAGCAAAATGTTGTGTTTGTTTCACGCAACACCCATAAATAAAGTTTCATTTAGATCAAAACAGGACTTCATATATGAGAAGTGGGCGGGTGTCACAGAGATTATTTGCAGTAATGTAAGTGAGCTGCTGCTGTGCTACAATATTAAAAACACTCACCACTATCCATGAACATTAGATGTAACAACTTTAGAATTGGACGAGTGTGCCTGCGCACTGTCAGTGACCTGGCCTAAGAGGGCATGAAAAAGCTTAAACTGGATCATAATTCAAAACTGTTCTGAACAGGGGCCCCCTAAAAACTATCGGCCCGGGCCGCCAAAATCCTTAAGATGTCCCTGAGCATAAGTGCAGGTGGGGCCACCACTGGCAAACAACAGCATACGTTAAGCACTGGTGCCATTGTCATCAGGGCAGGAGTCGGGCGCAGGAAGGTTCCTCAGTTTATGTTTTAAAACTCTCACTTTTAATAAATGCAGTCTACAAAATGTGATGTATTAAAGTGAAACGCTTCTGTGTGTTTTTTTGAATTTTGAAGACACCTTTTCAAATTCTAACCTGGTATTTCGTGCATGATTTCCCCCCACCTAAAAAACAATAGTTAGAAATAGCATGATGCTGCTGACCTGGTGTGATTAAAGGCAGATTAAACAAGTCACAGGGCCTCCAGATGATCAGTGAATGCCAACATTTATTAATGTCTGCAGCTAGTTCCTTCCTTCTCTTGGGTCCCCGCTGCAAGAAACGAGATGAGACATCCTCTGAATCGAGGGCTCATCTGCTTCATAACGCTTTCAGAATGAAACCATGCCCCACTAAACACGTCCGTGTACTGCAAATTTATCAGAAGCAAGGCACCCCTCCTTCAGCCGCCTCCTCTCCTGATGCGCAACAATCTGTTGCCACCCACTACCTCATTGTGACCTTCGGCCTGTGCTCCCCCACCATTTAAATGAATGGAGTTTCGTTAACTCCTCCCAGGGCCACTGTGCGTGTGCCCCAAAAGCAACCTCATCCATGGCATTGGAATTCACCGCACACTGTTTCACACCTGGGTTTCTGGATAACGGTAGGATCTACCTAGATCTTGGGGTTTTGTACTTGTGACAAATTAGTAAAAAGTGTGCATCAGTTTCCGACATATTAGGACAGAATGGACAACATACTAGTGCTTCTCCGTTTTTATCACAACTCAATGTAAAGGTCCTAAGTGGCAATGTGCCAATTCAAAAACGAATATGCAAGGTCTTAGCCTCTGTGGGAATTATTCTATCAAGGAATGGTTCAATTTTCAGAATTTTCTCCTCCTAAAATTGTCACTGCTGTAGCGTGTGACCTGGAAGCAAATGCCGCGTTTGTAAGCTTGCTGCATTTCTTCTAATAATAGAGCGCAACTGCGGGGTGATTGTACGCCTCTGTTAACGTTTTCATGTTAATGGCAGCACCCTTCATGGGCTGCAATTAACATGAAAACTTTCAAAAAGGCACACTATCACCCCGCAGCCCAGCTCTTATTTAGAGAAGAAATGCAGCAAGCTTACAAACACAGCGTGTGCTTTTAAGTGATTCTAAAAGCACACGCTGTGTTTGGTGCTGCATTTCTTTTGTTTTCTAAAGCGTGGCTGCAGGCAGATTTGTGCTTTTGTTTAAAGCATTAGTGTTAATCGCAGCTCATGACAGGCTCTGCAATTAACACGAATATTTAAACAAAAGCACGCAATGAACCCCACAGCCGCACTCTAGAAAACAAAAGGCATTTAGCAAGAGGGAGCATTAGCTAAATGCAGCTGCGGCGCGAATGCTCTTGGGGATGTGTGCGCGCCACAGACACAGCCATGCGCGCTCCGGGGCACGGAGGTGCGCGGACGCACAGTCGCGCGGCTTCGAGGGAACACTGGTCACGTCAGACTTCTGCCCTGCGAATGCCACTATCTCCATATACAACAACGGTAATATCCTTATACAAGCCTCTAATTCCAATCTCGCTACCATAGACAAGATCTTCCCTACTCTCAAGAAAGCAGTGAACAGCAAGAAAATCACACCCCCGCCACTACTTTCCCCGATTTTCCCGATGACACCCCAACTCTACTACAAAATCCCATAATAATCTCTATGGAACCGATATCTCTCCACATCCCCAATGAACTCTACCCCTCCGTCACATCGATCTCAACCACACTGGGATCCCTTGGCCCAGGAGGGACAGGGTTACGCTTAGCTACTGGCCACCACATGGCAGACACACCATTGATATCCCTGGTGTCTACGGGAGAATTCACCAACCTGGATTCTACCCACGACATCCCTCTCTCCCCTTCTCCACCTGAGCTGGCATGCATAGCTCCCCATGACCTACCGCCTACCCCGTTACCTGATCGGCTCCCAACACCCCTGATACTCACTCCGCCCTTACGAACTCACCACTCATTGACCATACCCCTATCACATGCGTCAGCCCCTATCATGCGGTCACATCCCAAGGCCTTCCCACACACTGATTCGGACCTTACAACGAACACCCTTGATCAACTAACCCCTTCAATCCCTAATAACGTTATCCCCAGGCAACCAGATAACGAGATACCCATGCAACCAAACCTTGTTTGTCGACCTCCCGCTAGAATAGAACTCACACCTACACACACATCTAATTATCCCAATTCTGATTGGATCGAACGATTCAATGAGCTAGCCAGCGGCCTAGCCCATCTCAAGGATGAAATGCAAAATCTATCAACCATCACCAAAGAACTCCTAAACACACACAGAGCTACTAGTGCCACCGTGAACCGAATCAGTCACCAAACTAGCAGATATATCACCAAGAACTCATACCTCGAGGATACCAGACAGTATAAGATACCTTCCCCCAATGACCCATCTCGTCCTAGGAGGGCAACTGCTGTACTATCTGACAATGACATTGATGACCTCTGCATATCCAATGCCAGCCAGACAGGCATCAGTGAGTCGCGTTGTGGCATTATCCAATCCATTCAAACCAACCCCCTCAGAAAACCCACTCACAACTACAGATCCATTAATAGAGAAAACCTCACAAATATCAACATAGTGCAGACCACTCCCCCCCATTCGACTAGCAAGCTGAAATGTGCACTCATCAATTGCAGATCTGCTAGCAAACATGCCCCTGACATTTACGACTTCATCCTCGCGAATGATCTTGACATTATCGTCCTTACCGAAACATGGCTAAATAGTTCCTCCTCTCCCATCTTGGACCTACTGGTACCTCCTAATCACAACCTAATCCGCCTAGACAGAAACATGCAACCCGGTGGTGGGCTAGCCTGCATTTATCGAAACACAATCGCAGTCAATCAAGCAGACTCCATCTCTTTATCCTCTTGCGAATATCTCTGTATCAACATCTCTGATGACAAGCGCCTCGCCTGCAAACTTCACATAATTTACCACCCCCCGGGTGATAACTTGACGTTCATTGATGAGCTAATGGAAGTTATTACATCCAATGACAACTCACAAGTGCCACAGATTTTCCTGGGCGACTTCAATCTCCATTGGAATAACTCAAGCGATCATGGTGTAAGTTGTCTTAAATCTTTTCTGGCAAATCAGGATCTGTCCCAACTATGTGACAGTCCAACTCACAACAAGGGAGAGACACTAGACCTCATCATAGCTAAAATGAACACGGTATCTTTAGAATCCATCACCCCATGTGACTGGACAGACCATTATAGCATTCTCTTCTCCATCAATATCGTGGTAACTCCTAAAAGGGGTCAACCCACAAAAACAAAACAATGGAAAAGGAATATACAAAATATCAACCCCATCGACCTGGCAAACCGATGCAACTCCGCCCTGATCCCCTCGACAGACATGGCTGACGTCCATGACCTTACAGTCTTTTACAATTCCACAATGCTTGAAATTCTTGACTCTGCAGCGCCCATCCAGGAAAAAAACGTTTCCTCCAAACTCTCCAAATCATGGTTCAATGAGAACCTGAATTCGGATCGGCAAAAGCTAAGATCAGCGGAGCGACTATGGAAATCAGCACCCTCCATTGAGCACCTATATCAACTCAGAGTGCTGAGGAATTCATACAATAGGAAGATCCTAAAGGCTAAAGCACACTTTTTCAAATCCCAGCTGAACCAAGCCATCAACCGTCCCAAAAAACTATTCGAAATCGTCAAACAACAAGCGCGCAACAAGCCAAACTCCCTGGAACCAGGCGACTCGGTTACACCTAACTGCGATGAGCTGGCCAACTTCTTCCTAGAAAAACAAAATCCATTGAACTCAACATCCAATCTAAGAAGGCCCTCCCTCAAACTATGGCCCTTGATGATAAATCTCACTCTCAGATCAAGGTCCATTTTATTACTCCGACGGAAATCCCAAAAAACAATGCCTCTTGGCACACCTTCTCGCCCATCCCTGAACAAGAAATCTATAACACTCTTCTAACGATTAACCCCTCAAATCACTTCTCGGACCCCTTACCTCCTTCTTTATTCAAAATGTTAAAAATCTCTATTTTTCCCCTATGGTCAAAGATCGTAAACGCCTCCCTGAGACAAGGGTCCATACCGGACTGTCTTAAAATAGGGCAGGTCACACCTATACTAAAGAAGTCTGACTCCCTCCCCACTGATCTCAACAACTACCGCCCTATATCCAACATCCCCACTCTGGCGATATTGCTGGAAAAATGTGTTCATATACAACTATGCAACCACATCGAGAATTACAACCTCCTAGACAAACACCAATCCGGCTTCCGGCATGGTCACAGCACTGAATCTGCACTCACCCACATAATGGACGACATCCTAAAAATGCTTGACCACAATGAATCATGCCTATTGATACTTCTTGACTTATCCTCCGCTTTTGATACGGTTAAGCATGACAACCTACTGTCCTTACTGGAACGAAGGATGGGCCTAACTGGCTCAGTGCTACAATGGTTCACCTCCTTCCTAAATAACAGAACACAAAGAATTAAGACGAAGAATTCACTCTCTCAACCCCCCACGGTCACCATCGGGGTTCCACAGGGCTCAGCACTCTCACCCATCCTTTTCAATTTACTCATGGAACCCCTGGCAAACGCACTGAACTCTGCGAACATTCTATATCACCTATATGCGGACGACACTCAACTGTATATGAAAATCTCCCAACCAGAAGACTTCATCTCCCTCAACGCTATTCTACAGAATACTCAAAGTTGGCTCACTGACAACCACCTCATGCTTAACACCAAAAAAACGGAATTCCTTCTCATCTCCCCTCCCAATCACACACCCAAGATAGACTTATGGTTGAAGCATCTTACTTCCTTTGACTGTGCTCCCCACATCGACTCCGCGAAATCCTTGGGAGTCACCATAGACAAACACTTAAACATGCAGGCGCAAATCAATATTGCCACCAAGGGAGCTAATCATCAGATGAGCATACTAAGGAAACTCAAGCTCTTCCTCCCACAGAATGACTTAAAAGTGGCGGTACAAGCCCTAGTGCTACCAAGATTGGACTATGGAAGCACCACCCTATGCGGTCTTCCCAAATACAAGCTTGCCCCTCTGAAGGCTTCGCTTAACGCTGCGGCCAGACTGGTCTCAGGAACTAAAAGAAATAATCACATTTCTCCAACCTTGAAAGCTTTGAACTGGCTGCCCTACAAGGCTAGAATACACCTAAATATCGCCTGCATGACCCACAAAGCCCTGCATAGCACTACCCCCAGCTACTTAGCACGAAAGCTTGAGCGTTCAGGAGGATGCAGACTATTGCGTAGTGCGAGTTCATTACTACTGAAACCACAATCCTTCCACAAAAGAGAACTGATTGCAGAGCATTCTCAGGGATCGCTCCGAAGATTTGGAACTCCCTACCTCCAGTGGTTCGCGGAATCACTTCCTTTACCTCCTTCAAAAAAGAAGTAAAACTGCTCCTAATGAACTAATTCACATCCTAAGACTTTAATTCTATGATGACTACCAGTATCCAATGCTACCCTTATACCACTGTCTACCTCTTTTGTACTGAATGACGTATATCGAATGTATGTATACTACCTCAACCACCTAATATGTAATAACCTGTGTATTGTAAAGCGCTCTGTTTCCCTCGTGGATCATTCCTTAATAACTACTAGTCTCCTATGCCACCCATATACTCCTATCCACCTCTTTTGTACTGTATGGCACAACAACTGTATATTGTAAAGCGCTCTGATACCCCCGTGGGTCATGTTCGCGCTATATAAAACTTTATAAATAAAATAAATAAATAAATAAGTAATTAAGTAAAGTTGAGGGGTGACAGGGCTGTATCATTCTTGTCCTGTCTCATCAATGCATAGCTGTGCTGTCCAAGACCCACAATAACGATTCTTTAACTGTGTTAAGGGTTTATGCTATCAAGAGATGCTTTGTGGCATCACAGTAGGTATTCCTGCTAAAAAATAATAAAGTGTCAGTTATACCATCTGGATTAAGCTTTGATGGAGAATCAGGCTCTCATGCTTCAAACAAATAGTTCTATTACATGATCATGCTATAAGTCTCAAAATCCCACTGCCACCTATTTCAAAATGAAGTCAGGCATTCAACTCCATTCAGAGAGGCTTCCACTTGCACCTTTGAACTAATAAAACACAAAATGCAACTGAGTCTGCCGTAAATACTCTATTAGGATTGTAATTTATGAACAGCGAGTAACAAAAAGATCTCTGTGACGAAAACAGAAACCCACTGACCTGTCCACATAAATATAGTGCTGTAATCTGCATGGTACACGCTCTTTGTCAGAAGTCACATTAACCCTCTGCGCTACCTTACCATGAGTCAAAACTACCACTAGACAAAACTCTGATCTCTCTCCAGCAGGAAGATAACATTTAATCACTAGTGGTCAGCGTTATCTTGACAATTTTATTACTGCCTGAATCCTGCTGGAACACGCAAGGAACTCTTCAGCAGGCACTTTTAGTCGAAGTTAGTTCCTAAAACAGAGATACATGTGGAGTAAATAGAAATACATAGGGGCATATTAGCAAGAGCGGCATTAAAATTATCGCCGCTTTAGCGGCAGGAAACTGCCGCTAAAGCGGCGATAATGGGCTTGATAATATGCCCTTGAGAATTCCAATAGAAGCCCAGGATCACAGCAGAACATGGGCTTCTATTGGTATTCTCAAGGGCATATTATCAAGCCCAATATCGCCGCTTTAGCGGCAGTTTCCTGCCGCTAAAGCAGCGATAATTTTAACGCCGTTCTTGCTAATATGCTCCTAAGTGACACTATATAAAAATGGGCTACATCTTCATCACGTATGTAACAACAGACAGTAGTACATATGCATAGAAAAGCGTGATTCTGTAGGAAGCAAAAAACAAACAAGACGTACATTGGCCCATGAAATCTTCATTCCAGCTCCAAACATAAAATATACACACAGACATCTAATAGACAGAGGTTCCTTCAGTAGTCAGGAGAAAGCATAGGTAACCCCATCACAGGGTTGGTGAAGGGCATGGGACAGGATCAGTATTGATACTGATGGAGCAAGGTTTTTCGTGAAATGAAACCTGCTCGAATTGAACCCTCGGTAACACTTACTAATTGTGTGTTGGGAAAAAACTTATGCAGAAAAGGGTTTAACATGAGGGAAAATGCTACTGCGCAAACGCAAAACTAAAGCACTGAAGTAGGCCAAAAAGGCTTTTCTAGGCCGCAAATGCTTTTGGCTAATAAAAGGACTAATGCTGCTTTATTTCACTTACTAATGTATGTTAAGAAAATAATATTAACTCGGGTTGCGCATGGGTAGATGCAACACAGAGTGGGTGGGTAAAATGCAAAACATTATAAGTGATTAATAATGTTTGTGTTTGTTTTCCGTAGAAGTATGGTTTTCTGCGCTGCAGGAAACGTTTGAGTTAATAAAAGAAATAAAAGTCGTTTAATTCTGAGTGAGAAGGGGAAGGTGGAAGACAAATCCACCTTCCCGGGTCCTATGTGCCTGCCAAGAGTCCACAAGAAGAAACAGTTTTGCTAATCAAGAGAAGGAACACTTCCTTTGAGAAGAGGGCACAAATGGACAATGTGACACAGAGTTTGTTACATGAACGGGTTGGAGGAAATGTGTCCTAGGACAGCGATTCGAAATTGTATTTCCGTGGGGTTGAAGTTGATAAGATGAATAAATGAACAACAGGTCGCTGAGCTAATGGATATGACGAGAGTGGTGTGACAGTACACCCCTTCCTTAACCAATCAAATGTTGAGAAATTTTCTGTTCCGACACAAGTGTGGGTTGGACTATTAGGTTTTAGGGTATAATTGAGGTTTCTAGTGGGAGGGGTTAGAAGAGAGATTGCGGTTCCTACCTGCGTGAGGAGAGACCCGTGTTGCTGTCTCCTATTTTTGAGCTGGCTGTTCCTGTCTGCTGATTCCTGACTTAGTCTTTGCCTCTTCAAATCTTCTTGAGGGGCCATGCTGCTCTCATGGTCAGAGAGTAGTTTCCCTATTTCCTATTGGGTTAGTATAGACAGTAAACAGAATTTGCATAATCATTTGCAAATGTATTTTGTCTCTGAACCTTCTGTCACTTCGCCTTTCCACTCCTTTATGCAATGTCAATGAGATATAATTTTGTCAATTTCTCTAATGTTGTTTCTTGTGATGGTCTATGATTCGTACTGTATTTGGTATTGATGAGCATTTTCACATTATTTAGATAAAGCATTATAAATATACAAATGAGTTTGTTTTTATTAGAGGTGTTTATTCATGATTTATAAGAACAATAGAATCAGGTATTAGTTTGCCAAACCCTGTCAACTTAAATAAAGATTGCATCGCCACAAATGTTATGCAGAGACGATGATACAAATTGGATTTTGGTAAGTTCGGTATTACACTCACCTAGCGTGAAGGGACTTGTTGGGTAATAAATTTGGGCCTTGTCTGTGAAGATTTATCAGTCCCCGATCGCTGGATCAGTTTTGGTAGCAGCCTGATGGTTAAAATTGATTATTTTGGCAAATTAATGGTTCAAGTAATGATTTTGGTTACTAACATGAAGTGTTAGCGTCTTGTTCTATGTAGTCTGGAAGTATGGGTACGGAGTTGCATAAGATCCCGGGATGTTGTTTTAGCCTCAGGGGCAGAGGAAGAGTGTGGAAAGTAACACACTAGAGAAGTACTTTTCTGTTGTTGTAATATTGAACAATGAAAGGTTGTTGATATTATCTAAGGGACCTATTCTGAAGAAAGTGAGTAAGCTGATTGTAATAGTGAAAGTCCTCTTCCGAAACTTTAGAAAGTACACCTTAAGTAGTACCAAGACCTCTTTTCACTTGATTGAGAGTGGAGTGTCGCTGGTCGTTATTCTACTGGTTGTAAAAGGATCTCTTTGAGTGAACAAACTATCTTTTTATTTAGTGGAGCAGACAAAGTAGCAGGGGCATATTATCAAGGGCCTTATCGCCGCGTTAGTGGCAGTTTCCTGCCGCTAACGCGGCGATAATCTTATCGCCCTGTTACCAAGCTGTCGCTAACAGCCGTTAGCGACAGCTTTCCGGCGATAGCGTCCGGATTTTAGATCGCCAAGCATGGCAGCGATATTTATCGCTAATGACATGCAAGGTAGGCGTTCCATCGGAAAAACGCACGCTAACACCACTTCGCTATATTATCAAGGATGGCCCGGACCCGCGAAGCGATAAAAAAACTATCGCTAAGGCCCGTTAGCTGCAGGAACTTAAGACCTGAAAAAAGCTGGTCTTAAAAATGGAGATAACACTTGGGGCCTCATTACTGCAGGTTTTGGTGCAGGACAGCGCTGCAAGCAATCTTGCAGCGCTGCCCTGCGACAAAACTACAGTGCAGGAATGCACACAATCAATAAGATAGTGCGCATTCCAGGGCCCCAGTCATGAAAAATGTTGCTGCGCAGCGACAAGACAGCGTTGCAACACTTCTCACTACGCCCTTCTTGCAACAGCATGGATGCGCTGTATTCACTGGACAGCGCTCCATGACGCAAGTAATGACAGATACGTCAGGAATCCTGACGTATCTGTCTGCGCTAAAGTCACGCATTGCTGCAGTCGTGTCACAACCATGACGCAACTCCAGCAATGCATGGGGCCAGCCTATCCCTGGGGCACTGCCTCACCCTCACGCCTGACATCAGGCAGGCGGAAGGTACTGACGCAGTGCCGTTCATGAGGGGTGCCCGAATGTCGGCGATGTTGGAGATCCATCCGTGGTGGCTGCGCGCTGCGGTGTCATCGTTTGGAAGCATTGGTGGAGTCCTGGTGTGGAGGAAGTTGACGAGACTTCCTTCGGTGTCCTTGATCCAGCTGCGAGGGGGTGCGATGATGGCAGTGGCATCCGGTGGGCAAGGTGAAGACGTGATGTTAACAATGATGGTCGTTCCAGGAGAGTCCGGTGTTGTGGCTGTAGTTGAAGTTCCCGCTGGCGGAGGTAACGTGCTCGACCATGTGTCCTGCTATGTGACTTGTTGCAGTGACTTGCTGCTTGCGTCTGATGTAGGGGACCTTCCCCAGGAGGGGGTGGTGTCCTGGTCACTGGGGTTGTCGAGGTGGAACTTGAGTTCACCGAGTAGGATGTCGTTGGTGGATGGGAGACCCTGGGGTGCAATGAGATCTACAATGGTATTGGACAATGGGGGGCCATGGCCCGGGGGGCCTGCACATGAGGGTGCCGGGAGGATGTTCTTGGTCTTGGTCCGGATCTGGGAGTTGACGTGGTCCATGGTCACCCTTGGGTCATTAGAGTGCGTGGTCAGTCGGAGTGTGCTTCTGAAGTGATGGCAATGCCTCCTCCTTGACGGTCGGGTTGCTCCTTACGCGTGATGCTGCAACCGTCAGTGATGGCGAAGGCGATGTCCGGTATGAGCAGAGGTTGGTCCTGGTAGGCGAGGTGGCGTCCAGGGTTGATGGTGAGGAGGTTGCTGGCGTCGTAGTGGTGGAGTGTCCAAGAGGAATGCTCCTTGGTGCTGAGCGCGGTCCAGGGGCAGACAGACGCAAACGGTGTAGCCCATGGGTTGCCTTTGGCATGGGAGACGACCATTACAATGCAGGCAGTACATTGTTAACAACGCAACTCCGACAACGTGGGTGCCTTAGCATCGCATTTGATTACAATGCATTGTGAGGTCAGTAATGGGGTAATTTAAAGTTATTCGGGTGGGTATGGGTATTGTATGTAAAATATGAAAATTGGGGTGTGTTTTGGGGTAAAATATGAAAATTGGGGTGTGTTTTGGGGTAAAATATGAAAATTGGGGTGTGTTTTGGGGTACAATATGAAAATTGAGGTGTGTTTTGGGGTAAAATATGAAAATTGGGGTGTGCATTTGGGTCAACTTTTACTTTTGGGTGTACAAAAATGGATTCCAGTGTTCACGTTTGGGGTGCTAAGGTTAGTTTAGGGTTGCACTCCCTGAAGTGGGAATAGTGACATTTATGTATCCGCTATGAAACACCTACCCTACTGTTGCAATGTGCCTAGTATTAGTATTCATTGGACTGTAATGCGCTGTTATGGTATGCGTTGTAACTAAGTAAGTGCCTTTGGCACATGAGTGGTGCGCCCGCTGTGCATGGGTGCACAGCGGGCGCCATTGAGAAGTGCTGCGGGTGGGGGGCTGGACAGCTGTGAGGTGGTAAACACAGGAAAGATTACTGGATGGGGTGTGGACGCGGGGATGTGTGTGTGAGCGGGTGTTGTAAATATTTCAATGAGGGAAGTCTTACATCGAAGCCGGGCCCCGTGTCTTCGTAGCTCCTGCTCTCCTGCGTCTGCTTCCAGGAACAGGAAGTTGGCAGCCAGGCTCCCTCCCCTGAGTTAATCACAACGCTGCGATGTGGCAGTGGGATTGGTAATTGGCAACGGGACAAGGCATGCAGCCAGGGGCTGGAGGGGTGGGCAAGTTCTCCATGCAGGCTGTGATGCAGCCTGCATTGCGAACAGGGAAGTGCGCATGACTGCTTTGGGCGGCCTGAGTGGGCTGATCAAACAGTCATTGCGCACTTGAGTGGGCATGCCACTCCGCCCATGGCCTGCTCCGTGCTTGGAGCAGTCCTACCCACCCTCCCACCCCCTAAGGAATCATCATGTGATGATTGTCCCTCTTCTGCACTGCTTGAAGGCAGTGGGGCAACGCTCATCCGACACTGGGGGTGCGTCGTCTATGTGTGATAGGCCTGAGTGACTCTCCCCCCGGCACACCTGCGCTACGCGTCCCACCTTCTCCTTACCTGGACAGGACCTCTGACCACGGCCAGGTACGTGCTCTCTCCCTCCGTAGCTCCGGCTGCTGTGCTGTGCATCTGCCCTAGGCAGGACTCAGTGCAGGTAGAGGTTCGAGCCTCGGCTCCTGGCTAGGTTGCGCCCTTCTTGTGTTTGCCCCGTTGTCTCTCTGACTGCCTTTCATCATTGTGCTTGTATACTTTTGTGCTATTTATTCTCATTTCACTTATTGTGCCTTAGTTTGTTATTGTGCCATTCCAACCTCTCTGCCCGTTTGTTCCCGCTTCCCCACCCGCCGCTGCTGCCCCCGCGGCCCCTCCCCCGCCGATTCACGCTCCCACCTCACAGCTGTGCCTCCCTCCCCTATTTAATGACGTCCGCTGCGCGGCCACCTCAAAGGAACTGGAGCAAGATCACAGAGAAACACCTCAACACCACCCTCCTCCATGACCCCCCCTCCGCCACGACCGACGCCAACTCCGCAGCCAAAGATCTACACAGCTGGATCTACAGCTGCGCTGACAAGCTCGCACCCCTCCGCCACCACGTCAAACAACGCCCCCTGAAGCCCGCATGGTTCACCACCATACTCCAAGAAGCCAGGCACTCCTGCAGATGTCTCGAGAAACTATGGCGGAACAGGAAAACCACCAAAGACCAGAACAACTACAGGCACGCCATGAATGAATACCAGCGCATAAGAGCCAGCAAGCAGACAATCATCAAGAACAGAATCCACACCAACGCTAGTGACGCCAAGGAACTCTTCAACATCATACAGCAGGTCACCAAACCACCCAGCAAAGCAACAGACGTCACACCTTCCCAGGACCTCTGCAACAAGCCCAGCTCCTACTTCCACATAATAATCAGGGCCCTCTACGACAACTTCAGCGAACAGACTCCGGTCTACACCCCCCTCCCCACCACCGACAACCAACCGACCATCACCAGCTGGAAAACCGCAACTACCAGATACACCTCCACGACCATGAAAAACACCCACTCAAGAGCCCCCACGGACCCCTGCCTGCCGCACATCTATCAAAGAGCCGCCACCGCCATAGCACCCGAACTAGGCCGGACCATCAACGACTTCCTCGAATCCGGCATCTTCACCGACGACTGAAAGCGGGCAGAGGTCAAGCCACTCCTCAAGAAACACTGCCGGCCCATCTCTCTCCTTCCTTTCACAGCCAAAGTCACTGAGAGATTCCTCAACGCCCAGCTGACCACCTTCATCGAAGAGAACCCCATCCTCGACTCCTCCCAGTCCGGATTTCGCAGCAACCACAGCACCGAGATCGCCCTCCTCGCTGCCATCCATTACATCTGCATGCTACTCGACCAGGGCCACACTGCGGCCCTCATCCTACTAGACCTCTCCGCAGCCTTCAACACCGTCTCACACGCACTCTCGCAGCCAGACTCCACGACGCCGGTATACGAGGAACGGGCCTCGACTGGATCCACTCCTTTCTCTCCGGCAGAACCCAAAGGATCAGACTCCCACCCTTCCTCTCCGAACATACAGAGATCAACTGTGGAGTACCCCAAGGATCCTCGCTCAGCCCCACGTTCTTCAACATCTACATGGCCAACCTCACCACCATCGTAAGACAGCATGGGCTCAGCATAGTATCTTATGCCAACGACACCCAGCTCATCCTCTCTCTCACAAAGAACCCCAAATACACCAGACTCAGCTTCCAAGAAGGAATGAAAGACGTTGCAGTATGGATGAACGACAGCTGCCTAAAACTGAACTTGGAGAAGACTGAGGTCCTCATCCTCGGACCCTCCCCCACTGCATGAGACAGCTCCTGGTGGCCCCCTGTGCTCAGAGACCCACCCACCCAGACGGACCATGCCCAGAACCTCTGCATCATTCTAGACTCCTCCCTCACCATGACCCGCCAGACCAACGCCATCACATCCACCTGCTTCAACTCCCTCCGCATCCTCCGCAAGACCTTCAAATGGATCCCCCCAGAATGCAGAAAGACCGTCACCCATGCACTCATTACCAGCAGACTGGACTACAGTAATGCCCTCTACATAGGAATCAACAAAACCCTGCTACACAAGCTCCAAACCATCCAGAACACTGCAGCCAGACTCGTCCTCAGAACACCACGACACAAGCATATGACCCAGCACCTACGTGACCTACACTGACTCCCCATCGAGCAGGGAGTAATACTCAAGCTACTCACCCACACCTCCAAATCCCTCCACAACATCGGACCCAAATACCTCAACAAAAGAGTCTCCTTCCACGTCCCCAAAAGGAACCTCAGCTCCGCCGACCTGGCCCTGGCAGACACCCCACGCATCGGCAGAACAGCTAAGACCTGGAACGCACTCCCAGTCAACATCAGATGCTCCCCCACCCTGCACACCTTCTCTTCAAATAATCCGGAGCTGCACCCACCCCCTCCCCAGCGCCTTGTGACCCTCACGGGTGAGTTGCGCGCTCTATAAACCCCTGATTGATTGATTGATTGATGGACATTGACACCGTGGTGCAATCCACTGCACTCTCTCCAAATATGTGACTCAGCCAGCAGGAGCCTGAGCCAGGTGTGATTTCACTAGGCTGGGTACAGCAGTTGCCACCTAGTCCGCTGGTGGACCTCCCGATGCAGTTGATGCAGCAGGGCTCCCTTAGGCGTGCAGTTGCAGCACTCACACCACACAAGTTCAGCGTAGCACAGGGGCCTCACCCTCCACAGAGTACGGCCAGCCAAACATCATCCGGCCTGTGATGCAGGGAGACGGCACCCACCATTGGTAATCCCCTCCATGCACCCCGGTGTAGAGGTGGATTGTAGTATTCGATGCGGACCTCACTACGTTGGTGCGCAGGAGCGCCTCTACCATGAACTGCTCCAATGGGCGCAAGGCGGTCTCTCACACAGGTCAGCAATGTGGCTCCATGCGACCTGCCAGACTTCACCACCAGGTACAGGCGATCGTCACGCATCGATGTCTCCCACCATGGATTATCGACTCCACAGATCCCCCACATCCCACTCCAGGCTCCAGACGCAGGTCCAGTGAGGCATCCAGGCTCCAGACGCAAGTCCAGCGAGGCATCCAGGCTCCAGACGCCGGTCCAGCGAGGCATCCAGGTTCCAGACGCAGGTCCAGCGAGGCATCCAGGTTCCAGACGCAGGTCCAGCGGCGCATCCAGGCTCTCATCCTGGTCATCCTGGCTGCTCCAATTTGCATTTCTGTTTTTTTTGGGCATCTTTTCTATGGGAGGTGGACTGATAGGCTATTTTTAACAATTGGGGTAAGATTACTCATGTTGGGCTGCCTAGCATGCGTTTTTTTATCGCTGATGGGCTTAGCGCTAGATTTCGCCCGCTGACGCTAGAATTTCTATCGCCATCACGCTATTGCTAACGGCATTTTTATCCGCTGATCCCTGGAACTATCGCCTGTTAGCAACGTGTTGGTAATACGTCGCTAACAAGGCAATAAATATCAGGGATAGACGGCGATGAGAAAACTGCCGCTAACTGGGGTTAGCGGTAGTTATCGCCATTCCTTGATAATATCCCCCGCAGTGTTTTGTGTCGTTTCTAATAAGAATTTATTTAGAAAGACTTTGTAGTACATTGCCATATTATTTCGTAAAGGGAGGGTCAGTTGAAGGAGTTATGACTTCACAAAAAGCGAAGCTGGCATTGGTCAGATAGCGGGTGTGTAAGCAGCAAGTAATTGTGCTGTGATTGGTTGGTTGGCGTGAGTCGCGCTAGTATTGGACAAGTGTGAGCAAATAGCGTGAGCAGAATTACGGAAGAATTTCCTTGATTTCTGAAAATAACTAGCGAAGACAGAGAGTTGGAAATGAAGTGGGTAAAAATGGTACCAGCTTTCTTTAAAAGTTTAATAGTTACTAGAGAGCGAGTTCCTATACCACCTCCTAGATCACCTGCTGGTTATATGTTGTTGGAGCGTGGATATCATTCGTGTACATGGTTGGAGAATTGGGTGAGGTATACTGAAGGTGATGGAGTTTTAGCTTTCCCAGAGTATGGTACCTTTAATGTTAGGATTCTAGAAAATTTGAGGAGACGGATGAATTTGTTGAGACCAAATCCCAGACCTATGCAGTATGAGGCGCTTGAAGAATGGGAACATGAGGCGTACAGGAGAGAAAGGGATAGGAACGGGATAAAATACAGGAATACATTGAGATGGTATTCAGAGGCTAAATGGTATGCGCAGATGAAAAGATGGAGGAGAGATGTAATCACAGAGGGATTATATCCAGTGATGGTGGCTGAGGATCAGGCTGGAGGGAAGTGCAAAGAGAAAAAGAATAATGTAGAAGGTACTGAAGATATAGATCCGAATGAAATTGATGATGAGTTACTGGATGAGATGTTATTGCAAAGACCTCCGCCATATCAGGAGAACCCGGAAGGGATTACTCCAAGTGCACCATTAATTGAGGTAGAAGCTCCACAGGTTCCACAAGCTTCACAAGTTCTGTTAGCTCCACAGTCTTCACAGGCTACACGAGCTTCCCAGGAAAGAGAGATTGATATACTTAATAGAGCGAAAGAAGAATTGACACAGAAAAATAATCAGATGAGCTTGAATACAGAAGCATTGTCAGTTCCGGTGACAATTGGTCCTATATATATATATATATATCCCATTGTATAGTGAGGGTCAGAATATTTCAAGAGTGCATGCATTGACAGTTCCAGTGAATAATGTTAGGAATGGTAATGGATCAGGACTGAATGGGATGGGAATACCATTGATTGACATTTCAGAAAATCAGAATGTGATAGAGACACCAAAGAGGAGTGTGCAAATGGATCCTAGAAGATTAGTGCAGAATGTGAGAGAAACGAATCTAGTATCAGGGAGTTCAGTGGGACCTTCACCAGAGGAGTTGGATGATTGGATTAGAGGAATGGCGCCTAGTAAGTCTAAACCGAGTATGGATGTAGGTAGACTGAGAGTAGATCTAAAAGAAATGATTATTGGTACAATCAGTCCAGACAGATTGAGTAAATATCAGGAAGATGAGTTGCTATTTTTGTGTAAGAATATTACATTGAGAGCGAAAAATTTGCATGAGAAGTTTGCAGAAGCTGCACAGGCATATGGAGTGAATATTGAGAAATCAAAGGCTTTGCAAAAGACATATAGGTTGGATTTTAGTGACAAGGATCTAGAGAGTTTGAATGCATCTGGTAAGCGATTGCAGATAAAAGAGTTGATTAATACTCTGAAAAGATGGGGTGATTTGGAACGATGGAAAGGCAGATGGGCGAAAAAGAAAGAAGAAATGCTTATAAATAAAGGTGTGACTGCATCTCCGTTGCTTCCGTTGAGAGAGACTGAGTCTGCTGAAATGATATATCCAATGAGAGAAGTTCCGGGTGGTGGATATGTTCATATTCCCTGGACGAGACAGGATATTTTGTCTTTTACAAATGAATTTCCTAGATTGAGAGAAAAGCCTGTTGAATTGTATAAGCAGGTAGAGAGGTTTGTGAAAGTTTCAAAAGTGCTGTTGAAAGACTTAGATGACATTGTGGTTCCAGCTGACTTATGGACAGAGTGTAAGATTGCCGTTGATTGGCGAAAAGAGGAATATCCTAGAGATGTTAAAACTGGAGCACCATCGGAAGAGGTGATGAAGAAATATAATCAAGTAATTACTTACTTGAAGAGTAAAATTTCTCCAAAAGAAACAGATTGGGTTAAGATTGACAGGACAACACAAGAGTCAAAAGAACCAGTACATGCTTATTATGAGAGGCTTTTACAGGTGTTTAAACAGTATAGTGGTTTTGAGAGCATAACTGATAAGGATATGGGACATTTTGTATATAAGTTTGTGTTCGGATTAAAACCAGAGATTAGTAATATGATTCAGCAGCATCTGATTTGCTGGCAGAACAAAACGATTGATGAAATTTTGAGGTATGCGAAGTATTGTAGTGATGATATTGAATCAAGACATAAGAAATTGAAAGAGAAAATTATGTGGGCACAGGTGAAAGCAGCACAGCAGAATTCTCAGACAGGTTTTCAAATGAAAGGTCAGAGTCAGAATTTTCAAAATGGTCAGGTGCCTAATATAAATGTTGTACCAAATAGTGGTGTGCAAGTGCAGATTCAAGGAAAGGGCAAATGTAAAAAAAAATAGAGAAGAAATGAAAAAAAAATATCCTTGTCATGCGTGCGGAAAGATGGGACATTGGAAGAACGAGTGTAAGTTCTTTTTAGGGAATAATGGAATGGTTCAAAATTTCAATCCACACATGCAGAATGAAATGGTTATGAATCAACAAAAGCTGCAGCAGCAACAGATAGTTACACCTCAGGTACAACAGGTACAAGTACCTCAAGCTCCTATGCCTAATAATGTGAATGCTCAAGTACAAAGATACAATGCGAATACTGGATTTCATGCGGGTGAACAAGTTGGTAAGAATCAAAATGTACAAATGGTTTCACAATACTGGTTACAGTGTCCTGAGAGGGATTCTGATTCATCTCAATGACGGTGCCTGAGGGGGGAGGAAGAGTCCGTGCTTCGCGCATCTCTAGAGGTAGATCAGTCTGGTCCTTTTGTGGATGGGAAAGTGGAAGGTAATGATATTACATTCCTTGTGGACACTGGTGCTACCCGTTCTACCGTGAAAGCAGCAGAAATTCCAAACCTAGCCCTCTCAGGAGAAACTATCCAAAGTGTGGGAGTCTCAAATAAGCTTATCAAAACTCCGGTGACCAAGCCAATGGTGGTTCACATTGGAGAATTCAGAGATTTAAATCGGTTCGTGGTGTGTGATTCAAGTCCAGTAAACCTTTTAGGTAGAGACTTGTTGTGCAAAATGAATTGCACCATCTACTGTACTCCAGGTGGCATTGCTTTTCAATCGCCAGATGAGGATGTTGCTTTCAACGTGATGTTAGTGAGGCAAGGGACAGAAGTGAATGATTTATATCCTTTATTTACAGCGAAGGATTTGCCTGTTGAATTGAAAGATACAGTGATGACTGATGTGTGGGATTTTACAAGGAAAGACATTGTATTGATGAAGGGTGTTGATCCTATTCAAATTTCAGTCAAACAAGGTGCAAAATTTCCAAAAACACCACAGTCCAAAATGAGTCCTGAGACTATTGCAGGAGTTACTCCTGTAATTGAGCAAATGATTGAACAGGGTATTCTGAGAGAGATACTAGGGAGTCCTTGTAATTCACCTATTATGGGAATTAAGAAACCGAGTGGTAAGTACAGGATTGTGCAACATTTGAGAAGGGTGAATAAGATTGTGGTACCCTGTTGTCCGAAAGTGCCAAACCCAGCAGTGATTCTTTATCAAATTCCCTGTGATGCAGAATGGTTCACAGTGATTGATTTGTGCCAAGCATTTTTCTCGATACCCTTACATCCGGATAGCCAATATCTTTTTGCATTCCAGTTCGGAGACTGTGTTTTGGCATGGTGCCGAGTTCCTCAAGGGTATACAGAGAGTCCTTCAATTTTTAATCAGATTTTGATAAAGTGTCTGGAGTCATTGGTAATGCCGGAAGACTCAGTATTGGTGCAATACATAGATGACCTATTGGTGGCATCAAAGACACGAGAAGCATGTGTGATAGATACAATTGCTCTACTGAACCATTTGGCAGAAGGTGGGCATAAAGTGTCACCAGCCAAATTACAGTTCTGCCAGAAAGAGGTTCAATACGTGGGACACAAAATTGAAAAAGGAGTCAGGAAAGTATCACAAGATCGGATTACTGTGATCTTGCAAATGGGTCCTCCTAGAACAATCATATCATATCATTTGTAAAGCACACTACTCACCCGTGAGGGTCTCAAGGGGCTGGGGTGGGGAATGCTGCTACTGCTCGAAAAGCCAGGTCTTGAGGAGTTTTCTGAAGGTCAGCAGGTCTTGGGTCTGCCGTAGGTGGATGGGGAGGGTGTTCCAGGTCTTGGCGGTGAGGTGGGAGAACGATCTGCCACCGGAGGTCGCTCTTCGGAAGCGGGGGACAGTGGCAAGGGAAAGGTCGGTGGAGCAGAGCTGGCGGGTGGGGGTGTAGAAGCTGAGTCGTCTGTTGAGGTACGTTGATCCGGTGTTGTGGAGTGCCTTGTGTGCGTGGGTGAGGAGTTTGAAGGTTATCCTCTTGTTGACCGGGAGCCAGTGCAGGTCTCTCAGGTGGGGTGTGATGTGGCTGCGGCGAGGGATGTCGAGGATCAGGCGTGCAGAGGCGTTCTGGATGCGTTGGAGCCATCTCAGGAGTTTGGCCGAGGCTCCTGCGTAGAGGGCGTTTCCGTAGTCCAACCTGCTGCTGACGAGGGCCTGGGTGACCGTTCTTCTCGTTTCAGTGGGGATCCACTTGTAGATCCTGCGGAGCATGCGGAGGGTGTTGAAGCAGGTGGAGGAGACGGCGTTGACCTGTTTAGTCATGGAGAGGGTGGAGTCGAGGATGACCCCTAGGTTGCGTACATGGTCGGTGGGTGTTGGGGTGGTTCCCAGTGCGGTCGGCCACCATGGAGTCGTCCCAGGCCAAAGGGGTGGATCCGAGGATGAGGACCTCCGTCTTGTCCGAGTTCAGCTTCAGTCGGCTGTTCCTCATCCATTCAGCGACGGCCTTCATTCCTTCGTGAAGGTTGGTTTTGGCGGTGTGGGGGTCCTTGGTGAGGGAGAGGATCAGCTGGGTGTCATCGGCGTAGGAGATGATGTTGAGGTCGTGCCGACGGGCGACGTGGGCGAGCGGTGCATGTAGATGTTAAACAGAGTTGGGCTGAGGGAAGAGCCCTGGGGTACGCCGCAGATGATCTCGGTGGCTTCGGAGCGGAAGGGGGGAAGGCGGACGCTCTGTGTTCTGCCGGAGAGGAAGGAGGTGGTCCAGTCCAGGGCCTTCTCTTGGATCCTGGCGTTGTGGAGGCGTGTTCGTAGTGTGTGGTGGCAGACCGTGTCGAAGGCGGCTGACAGGTCCAGGAGGATGAGGGCCGCCGTTTCTCCGTTGTCCAGCAGGGACTTGATGTCATCGGTGGCGGCGATGAAGGCAGTCTCGGTGCTGTGGTTGCTGCGGAACCCGGACTGGGAAGGGTCCGGGATGTTGTTCTCCTCGAGGTAGCGGGTCAGTTGTTTGTTGACGGTCTTCTCGATGACCTTTGCCGGGAACGGGAGCAGGGAGATGGGCCGGAAGTTCTTGAGGTCCTTGGGGTCCGCCTTGGGTTTCTTGAGTAAGGCGTTGATCTCGGCGTGCTTCCAGCTCTCCGGGAAGGTTGCTGTCTCGAAGGAGGTGTTGATGACTTTCCGGAGATGGGGTGCGATGGCTGTGCTGGCTTTGTTGAAGATGTGGTGTGGGCATGGGTCTGACGGAGATCCGGAGTGGATAGTGTTCATGATCTTGATGGTGTCGTCGTCGTTGATGTTGGTCCAGGAGAGCAGGCAGTTGGTGCGGATGGTGGTCGTGGGGGCGGAGGTCTCAGTGGTTGTCGGGGCGGTCGTGGCATTGAAGCTGTTGTGGATGTCTGCGATCTTGCGGTGGAAGAAGGTGGCCAGCGAGTCGCACAGGTCTTGCGAGGGTGGGACGTCGTTGGTGTTGGAGCTGGGGTTGGAGAGTTCCTTCACGATGTTGAAGAGCTCTTTGCTGTTGTGCACGTTGTTGTCTAGGCGGTCTTTGTAGGAGGCCCTTTTGGCGGATCTGATGAGGTGATGCTGTCTGCGGGTGGCGTTCTTGTGGGCTGCGTGGCTGTCCGGTGTTCGTTCACGGAGCCAGATCTTCTCCAGCTTTCGGCAGGTTTGCTTGGAGGCCCGGAGGTCTTCAGTGAACCAGCTGGCTTTCTTGTTGGTGTGACTGTTGGAGGGTTTCTTGATCGGGGCGAGGGTGTTGGCGCAGTCGTTGATCCACTGTCTGAGGTTGCGGGCGGCGGTGTCGGGGTCGGTGGGGTCGGCGGGTGGGCTCTGGGCGAGGGTGGTGGTTAGCTGGTCTTCGGTGACTTTGCTCCAGCAGCGGCGGGGCATCTGTTGGGTGCGGTGGTGCGTGGTGGGTTTCTTGAAGGTGAAGTGGATGCAGCGATGGTCGGTCCAGTGGAGTTCGGTGGTGTGGTTGAAGGAGACGTGGGGGCTTGCGGAGAAGATGGGGTCAAGCGTGTGACCGGCGGAGTGGGTGGGTGTTGTGACGAGTTGTCTGAGTCCGAGGTTGGCTAGGTTGTCGATCAGGGTGGTGGAGTTGGTGTTGTTGTTGTTCTCGAGGTGGAAGTTCAGGTCCCCGAGGAGGATGTAGTCCGTGGAGGCGAGGGCATGTGTGCTGACGAAGTCGGCGATGGAGTCGTTGAACTGTGGTCGGGGTCCGGGGGGTCTGTAGATGAGGGTTCCTCTGAGGGTGGTGTTGGGATCGGTGTGGATCTGGAAGTGCAGGTGTTCGGCGGTGCTGAGGGTGTCGTCGGTGTTGGTCGAGACTCTGAGAGTGTTCCTGTGGACGATGGCGATTCCTCCTCCTGCTCCGTTGGTGCGGTCCCTGCGGGTGATCTTGTAGCCTTCCGGGACGGCTATGGCTTGTCAGGTGCCGAAGCGGGGTTCAGCCAGGTCTCCGTCAGGAAGGCGACGTCTGGGGAGGTTGAGTCGAGTAGGTCCCAGAGTTCAACGGCGTGTTTGCGGGCGGAGCGGGTGTTGAGAAGGATGCATCTGAGGTGGTTGGGTTCTTTCCTGGTCGGCGGCATGGTGGGGCGGATGCTTGTGAAGCTGCAGTTCCGGCAGGTGAAAGCTCCGTGGGTGCGTTTCGGGGCAGCCAGGAAGCAGGTGTATGATCGTCCGGTGTTGAGTGCGTGGAGGGATCTGGCATCGTAGCGGTGTCGGGTGTCGTGGCGTTCGCGGGGTCCAGGGGTCCTGGCGCTGGGTGCGGTCCAGGCGCGGACAGGCGCAGACGGGCTTGCTTTAGGCGTGCCTTTGGCGCGCCCGCTGCGCGGCCGCTGTGCGGCCGCTGCGCAGCCTCCATATGAGGGGATGTGGGAGGCGGGAGCGGGGCGGCGAATGGGATTGCAGGGGGGCGGGGCCGCAGGGACGCAGTGGCGAGAAAAACGGGCGGGGGCCGCGGGAGATCTGGGCACAGGAAGGAAAAACAAGTTTAGGCAAGAAAACAAGTACAGGCACAGAGGAATAAAAACAAGTCTGGGCAAGAAAGCAAGTTAGGCACAGGGGAATAAAAACAAGTCTGGGCAAGAAAGCAAGTTAGGCACAGAAAGAAGTTCGAATGTTTCTGGGCATGGTTGGATACTGCAGACAGTGGATCAGTGGTTTCTCACTGATAGCCAAGCCATTACAGAGATTGACTCATAAAGATGTAGTTGATCCAATCCAATTGGATGAAGAAAGCATGAAAGCTTTTACTGAGTTATGAGACAGTCTTTGTCGAGCACCTACGTTGGGAATGCCAGATTATTGTAAGGATTTTTCGTTGTTCTGTTGCAAAAGAGACAGATGTGCACTTTCAGTTTTGACGCAGACACATGGAATGGCACGTCGCCCAGTAGCATATTTTTCTGCTACCTTGGACTCAGTGGCTGCAGCATTGCGAGGTTGTTTGAAAGCAGTGGCTGCTACTTGTGTAAGTCTGGAGCAGAGTGAATCAATTGTGATGGGACATCCAGTGAGAGTGTACGTGCCACATTCTGTTGAAATTTTGCTGACAAGGACAAGAACGCAGCATTTAATGAGTAGTCGTTTGACTAGATATGAGAGAGTGATCTTGGGTACTGAGAATGTGACAATAACGTGATTCACTGCACTTAATCCAGCGACTTTGTTGCCAAGCACAAGTTGCGAAGAAGTGATGGATGAAACAGATCATGATTGTTTGGATGTGACAGAGTTGTGCACCAAACCAAGGCCTGATATTAAGGATACACCACTGCCAGAATCAGATTGTGTGATGTTTGTAGATGGTTCTTATTTGAGGGACAAAAGAGGTGCTTTGCATGCGTCTTATGCAATGTGTACAGTGGCCATGATTCTTGAAGCATCTTGTCTGAGAGGGATGAATTCAGCACAAATTTCAAAACTGGTCGCTTTGACCAGGGCCTGCATAATTGGTAAAAATTTGAGAGTAACCATATTTACGTGGTGCATGATTTTGGACAGTTGTGGATGCAACATGGGTTTCTGACTTCTTCAGAATCTCCTTGCTGGTTGCATTACAGTTGCCCAAAGAGATTGCAGTGGTCAAATGTCCGGCACATAAATCAGGAAATGATTATGTGACTAGTGGGAACAGATATGCTGACCAAGTGGCTCGTTTCTGTGCACAAAATTCAATTTCAATCAACAAAGGGACAGAGAGAAAGAATACAAATTGTCACTTGATGTTCTCTACTGTAGAAACATGGGAAGAAATAAGACAGTTGCAAGAAGAAGCCAGTGAGGAAGAAAGAGAAATCTGGATTAAATCAGGTTGTACACGAAGAGCTGAGGATGAAGTGTGGGTGTGTACAGATGGTAGGCCAGTAATGCCAGATTGTCTACTTTCGCAGATGGTCAGGATTTACCATGGACTGACTCATGTGGGAAGAGATGCCATGATCAGACTCTTCAAGCAGTCCTGGTATAATACTAAGTTCGGGGTCATTGCAGAAAGTCTTTGCCAGAGATGCACAGTTTGCCAGCAGCAGAATCCAGGGAGAAAAACTGTTGTTAGTTGGGGGCGAATTGGAAAAGCAGCAGGACCGTTTACACGGTTACAGGCTGACTTCATAGAGCTCCCTCCTTGTAATGGACTGAAATATGTGTTGGTTGTGGTCTGTATGTTTTCTCATTGGGTGGAAGCATATCCAACAAGAAGAAATGATAGCTTAACAGTTGCTGAAATTGCTTTTGATAGAGATCATTCCTAGATTTGGATTTCTATCTCTTTAGAAACAGATAGGGGTACACATTTTAATAATGAAATAATTTGGGTGATTTGCGCAGCATTACAGATTGAACATAAGCTGCATTGTGCCTATCGACTAGAAGCCTCAGAGGTAGTTGAACAAATTAATGGCACTATCAAATCCAGACTATCAAAGGTGTGTGCATCCACAGCACTAAAATGTCCTGATGCTTTACCCCTGGTTTTGATGAGTCTAAGAAGCATTCCTAATAAAAAGACTGGATTATCCCCCAATGAAGTCATAATGGGGAGAGCAATGAGACAGCCGATTGTACCAGTGAATCAACTGATGAATATTACTGATGATCTAGTGCTCGATTATTGCAAAGGATTGGCTGATGTGGTGCGTTCTGTGTTTCACAAGGTTGGAGAAGTTGCAACCACAACACAGCAAGAACAAGCGCATGATTTAAGTCCAGGAGAGTGGATCCTGGTGAAGAAGCATGTAAGAAAGTCGTGTTTGAAGCCTCGTTGGCACGGGCCATACCAGGTAATACTGGTGACAAAGACAGCAGTGAAGTGTGGTGGCTTGCCAAATTGGATACACGCGAGTCATACAAGAAGAGTCCCAAGTCCACTTGAAAGACTAGAAGAGGAATAACAGCAACAAGCAGAGAGACAAGCAGAGCCTGAAGCCACAGAGCCTGAAACTGCAGATCTTGAAGCTGTTGAACCTGTGATCGAACCTGAACAAAGTCGAATAAAGTGGGCACCAGCTATTGGGCCTCGTAAGACTGCTATTGAAGTCAATGTTGGAGAAGTTTTGAGTGAAGATCAAGAGCAAGTGCAACAGAGAAAAGAATCAAATAAGAGGAGTTGTGAACTTGACTCTGAAACAGAGGAAACTGTGAAAGTTAAGAAAGCAAGAAAAGGTGATGTGTGGCCAAAGGGAATGAAAAGATTGAAATACACTCTGAAAAAGAAAACACCAGACACAATAGTAGAAGTATCAAGCCAGACTGAACAGAGTGAGTCGGTAGAAGATTCAGTTCAGAAAACAAAAAGAGCAAGAATTCTGAACAAGAAATACACAGCTCCTGAATGGACATATGTGGTGTTGGAAGAAATTGATCACACAAAACAGAGCAAAGAGAACGCTGGTACAGAGCAAAGTAAATCAAACAGTTACGAGCCACCCTAAAAGAACTGTGTAAAATTAAGGGTGCAGAAAATTGAAGAGTTTGTTCAGAAAAAGTGCAGAGAACTAAAACAGAAATTTAATTAAAGACTACGAAGATATAAAAAAATATTTAAAAAAAAGAGGGGGTGTAGAAAGAAGGCTTGAAGTGTTTGGATACACTACTTGGATAGTTTTCACTTTTTTTATATATATATATATATATATATATCGTTTTTTAATATAATTCTTATAGTTTTTTCTTAGTTTTTTTAATTGATAAAATGTTTCTAGAAATGGCAGAGACAACAGAGACTGGATATAAAAATCGTAGTTTTAAACGTAGATGTATTAATGCTTGCTTCTTTAGTATTCTATTACTAATGTTGGTGTGGTTAAAACTAATTATTGTCATGCCTGTCTTTCTGTTGACTAATGGAAATAATAATACTAACAGTGTGATGAGTGAGAAGGTAGATTCTAATGGTCTTAAAGAAGTCTCACATACTAATATAAAGAGAATGGTAGACGATAGTATCTATCATGAGGATAGGTTGATTAATGACTTTTCGTTAAATGTTTTTACCAAGTTGTTATATGTGTATGTTGATACAATGGATGTGAGAGATTGTTATGTGTGCATGCAATTACCATTGTCTGTCTCAGAGGGAGTGACCTACCATCACTTACCTTTAACATGTGGAGTGTCTTGTAGTGTTCTAACCAGTCTATTTTATGAGAAGGGTAGCTTACAATATTATTATTCTAACATGGATTTAGTATTTTCAGAAATTCCCATTAGAAAAAACATGAATAGAGTAAGTAGTGCCAAAGATGCAGAGTTTATGGGGGAATTTTTCCATTCAACAAAGGCAATAGATACAGTATATGCACATCGCAATAACCTTACCTGTAGTTTACGGTTGGAAGAAATAGAGTTCATCAACATGGTAGAGGATAGAAGGCAACATTTTAAGAGAAAAGCTGCTGAGCAAAAGTCTCATGTACCTCCATGGGCTTATAGAGATGGCAATTATAGCAAGCATTTGCAATGCAATAGGTCTCGCATTTAGGAGATTTTGAGCTATTGGCATTGTAAATGACAATGCCTTTTATTTATGTGTTGTTTTTAAAACAGATAAATAAAAGGCATTGTCATTTACAATGCCAATAGCTTAAACTCTCGCAAATGCGAGACCTACTGCATTGCAAATGTGTAATATAAAAAATTTAAAAAGTGTTAGGAGAGAGCATATGCTGCCTGCAACAGTAGGCAGGACAACACTATTTGAGAAAATAGTGCTGGGAGGCTGTAATTAAAGCCTACAGAGCAACAACACACGTAACAGGGGGTGTCGCCATGGGAGGTTACAAAATGAGACAAGGCGGTACTAAGGAAGGACTACTAAGCTTTTTGACCAATGAACAGCCACAGTTTACAGTGGACAGTGACACAAGCCAATGAAAAATGTGGGCGGAGAGTGTGTGGAGCTTCAAGTCCCTACCTCAATACAGCATGCCTCCCAGAGCAGTGCATGCACTGCCCAGGCTAAAAACCCTTACGGGCTCTAAACTGTCCTCGCAAGCAAATAAACACAGTAAAGAGCCTGAAATCCGAGGAACACCAACGAGCACCTTCGGTGGGAGGGGCCCCAGCTGTGTAGAGTTTGCCCTGGGACATAGGTTCGAGGGGAGGAGAAAAAGAGATGTCAAGAGAGGAGAAGAAAGCGGGAGAAGTAAAAAATAAAAGGACCAGAAACATCCTACAAAGAGGAGTAAAAATAGAGTCTAGAATAGATACAGAAGAAGAGAGCCATGTGTATGCAGAGGTCCAGACAGGCTCAAATTGTGTGCGTTATGTTCAATATTGCAATAACAATGATAACAAAATAAACAGTATTGCATGGAGGTAAGCACATACTAAGGTTTGTTAAAAAGTGTCACTCATAGCATCACACATATGACATGTCACACGTAGGCACACTGAGAATATGGAAATGTGAGAACTTGACAGGTTTGCTTTGAAGTGCCCCCGAGGGACCTTCAGCGCGATATGTTGTTGGCTAGTAGTGGGTGGTTGCGGTTCTAAGGAGCTGTAACTTCTTAGCACAGTTCCGGTTCGGCGGAATAGTCTGCATTGCCAGAGGCGGATTATTTTGAATCACATTGACATTTCAGAATGTATCACCATCTTAAACACACTCTTGCATTATGTGAAACAGGTTCATCTCTCTTATCCCTAAAATGTAAGCGCTCCCCTCATCATGCCTATTACTTTTTCATTTTGTATAAAATATCAATTAAGATACCAAGATTACCTAAATGATGGAAGCTAATCTTGATCACGATGGGGTCAATGATGAATGTAC
Organism: Calotriton arnoldi; assembly: GCA_963921515.1. Classification (NCBI taxonomy): domain Eukaryota; kingdom Metazoa; phylum Chordata; class Amphibia; order Caudata; family Salamandridae; genus Calotriton; species Calotriton arnoldi. The sequence goes on along the minus strand of CAWUFW010004421.1, from coordinate 1,032,643 downwards.
TATTTTACTTTCTTTTTACTACTTGTTTTATCATAATTTGTACTATTTCTAATTTTACATTATACTTTCTATGTTGAAAAATTCTGCATATTCTTTAAAAAGTAATAACAATGTTTGGACACAAAAAATAAACATGTGAGGTAAACAAAAAAGTAATACACATTTGTAAATCAACTGTATGCTAAGTCAATTGCAGTGAAGTACACAATAGATTGTGCACTTACATTTGTCTTTTTAGGCTTGATACTTGAAATATGTGAGCTGTTACTCCCACGCGGGGGACCCATTTTCAAAGTTAATATTTCATTCACAAAAGTGAGCATGATGATATGAATTTTAATCTAAATTTACCGAAAAATAAATTAATTGAAACCAGTATGGTGCAGTGTATATACATTAGTACATTTAACGGTAGTTGGTTGGTTGCACAAATGCCTTAAACTGTGGTTCTATTGTCTAAGGGGGCAGCAGCCAGCAATGAAAAAGGTCTATGAGGTAGTGTGAATCCAGTAATACCTAATATTAATGCTCAACAAACAACAACTTGTAAACAATTGTTCAAAAATAGGACAGGCAGTAATTCAAAACTGATCTTTGACTTAGTACAAATCCGCTGTGCAGCTGCTGTGACACGGAGACTATGGTGTGTTAAGGGTCTGTAATTTACTTCTGGAATGGAGTCCAGTAGTTTGGGCAAATAAATTATTAGTGCATTGTAACACTGCTCAGCTGTCATCAAGAACCAGACCAGTGGTGTCTCTTTTGTATTGATGACTTCTACGTCTCAGTTTATGCTGCCTCCATGCGTTTTCTATTTTTTCCCCACATACTTTAGATTGCATGGGCAAGAAAGTGCATAGATGAGGTTTTATGTACTACACTTTGGAAAAAGAACTTTGTTTCACAGCGTATCTATGAATAAAATCCTCGCTGATGATTGTGTATTGATGCATAGTGCAATTACCACATCTGAAACAGCATTTGATTGGTGGGTGAACCATTGCGCACTCTTTGTATAACTACCACTCCTTTAGACCTGAATGCGCCGATAAGACAATTTTTAATGTTCTGGTATTTCAACACAAAAATTGATTCGTTCATTGCTTTATATTCTGTGCTTAAAATATGTTGGTTGTCCAAAATGAGCTTGTTAAACCCCACATTCTTGAAGGTAAAGATAGCAACGCTCACTAATGCTACCGTCAAGAGATTAGCCAGGTTGGGGACAAAAGATGTCCCCATGGAGGCATCCTTTCCCGAGTTAAGTAATGCAGTTTTGAAATCGAAAACATTATTTTGTAAATAAGTGTGACTAAATTTCTGGCTGATAACCGAAGGGACCTAGGATGTGTGTTAAAAAGTGACTCAACACAAGTCGGTGATCCCTCTTTTGAACGTTGGTGTATAGAACTTTAATATCAAGAGTCGCAGAGAGATTGGTAGAATTGGTGCTTGGGATCTTGCATAACGTTGTCCACATATATGGTGTCCTGTGTGTTACCTTTTGTTTTCAAAATAATTTGATAAAAAAGAAATCAACAAACCATGTCAGCATTTCTATGGAGAAGCCACATCTAGACCCTCTGTAATGTATTTTTGGTTACATATAGGCGGCTGATGTTCTAGAATTGCTACAATTAAGGGAGGCTTGCTCCTTGGAGCTAATCCTCGTACCCTTTATGGACTTTTAATTTCTCTAGTGACTTGTGTTCTACATCAGTTGTCTAGTTTCCTGTGATGTTAGCCTGGCTACTTCACATCATGTACCAAGGAAACTCTGTCCACTCCTGGGGTTTTAACCTGCAAGTCATTTCAGGTGTTTTAGTCTTAGTTTAATGGAAGCAAGCCAATCACGACTACAACATCCAGAATGCATCAGTTTGTCAGATGAAAGCCCAGTACTGGAAACGTGTCCCTGATTATATGGAGTGATTGGGGCACCCTGTGCAGTGCTGTTTAATTATAAACTCATGTATCATGCAATATGATATCCCAAAGTGCAAAGCGCCACTTTTTGCTGGGAGGCTTAATTAATATTGAGACACTCTCACTTAATGTACAGAATAAACTTTCTGTAGGCAACATGTTAGGGGAACAAAATGGCATTTGTACTTGATTTTTTTTTTTGCCAACTTCTTGAATATCAACTTCTCAGGTTGCCTAGGTGAGGCTGGATCTTTTTGATGCAAATTAACAAAATGGAAGTCTTTTTTCCTTAGAAACTGTTTTTCCAATTGTGCACTTGCAGGCTCAGGAATGCAGTATTCACGAAGGTTACGCCCCCGCTGAGTGCTGCCATCTCATTTGTTACAGGTGTGTTTCGGAAAGAGAAGATTGGTATGTGCAACAGGTTTATGTGTTGGTAAACTGGCTGTGACTTCTGTTTATGCGTGTGCTGTCTTGTTGCCGTTTGTAAGCGGATGGGATAAATTTAACAGGACTTCCTAGGACTGATTTGACTTCGTTTCACTCTCTGTACCCGAGACAGGGCAGGTGGAGCTGGGCTCAGCTGACTCTTTGCCGGCTTTTTCCCCCTTGTGCCATATCCCGACATGTGAGTGTGCCCAGCCCTAGTAATGTCTGGGTGGTTGCATGACTGTAGTAGTACTGCCTGGGTGATTGGAAAAGTGCGCCCAGCACAAATTCTGCCCAAAAATTCGTGCACAGCTCGGATGCCCGTGGAACCTGCCCGCATGCACAAGGGTTATGTCCCTCCTTGTTTATGCACAGATGACCTAAGGTGACGAAGAATCAATCGCGTGTCATCAAGGTTTTCACGAAAATGTCTCGGATTCAAGGGGTTCAACTCTTTATTACGCAAACTCTTTACTCCTGTTTACTTGTTTCACCGGCTGACGTCGACGCTTCAGTAACTTTGCTCTTTTATCAAGAGACTTAACCAATTCCGGTGCAAATCAAGACACAAGTTTTAAAATCACTGTGCTACTGTGATTCCATTCCATTCTGCTTCCAATGATCCCCCAGTGGTTGCTTCTCCAATAATGTACTTCGGCGTAACTGTTCCCATCTTCTTCACACCGCCTGCAGTCACACCGCCCCCACAACAAACACCAAATGTTCTTTCAGCCCAGGTCTCTGTCCTGGTCAATCCGATTTAGGGCCGGTCCTGCCCTTAAGCATAAACTGCTTTTTGGTCATGCACACAGCATTGTAATTATTCTACATAGCAGTACTTTAAATGGGCAGGTACTCTCCGGTACTAAATACCTGCACTTTAATTTGAAGTGGAGTACCTACACTCATCGGCGCTGCTTCAATACATTTAATGGGCGCGCACTGGCACTTTTCAGGAGCGGACGCCACACTGTTCTGTACCTATTAGTATCCAACACCGGAGATGTGTCCCAAACTACCAATATCTACACGTATGTACTAGTGACCATTCCGACATCACCAGTACTTCTCTGTGTCATGTAGCAGAGACCTGTCTCATCACCAGCACATTTAAGGAGCTAGTACTGGAGACCTGTTCAGCATAACCTGTACCTATCATACTAGAATCTCCCAGTGGAGATTCCCAGTACCTGCTGGTTTCTTGAATCTCTGAGTGTCACCTGATGAGGCCATTGCTTCCTAGTCACCAGCACTTGTGACGTGTCAGTACGAGTACCAGTGGGTCCAGTACTGGAGATCTATCTTTACCAGTACCTGGGCATGTATTTGATATCCAGTGCCACCCATCCCAGTGGCTGAATCCTCATTCCAGACCCAAACCTTCTTTCCCTGGGTGGGAGTGCTGACGTCACAGGTGCTAGGCCAGCCGAGGAGCCCACAGTGCCCGCGACGCACAGCTTTCAGAGGCGAAGAGGACAGCACTGCACAGGGACGCAAAGTACCCTACCTTTGTAATTTGTTAAACAAATAAAACATGATGCATTAGTGCAGTGGCGCAGCTGGGGCGCCGTGGGCCCTAAAGGCATTAAGGGCAGTGCCCCGGGTGCCCCTTGTTTGGTAGTAAAAGCCATCATTTGAGTGCTGGGGTCCCTCGCAACCCTCGGTGCGGTGCTACTGCACCTGCTGCATTTCCACTTCCGCTAGCTACTCCAACAAGCATGTGCAATGCAATAGGACACGCATTTACGCGAGACCTATTGCATTGGAAACGGGACTGCGGGTGGGCAAAAAGACACGAACTGGAGTGCGGGGTGGGAGCGGGGGGCCGAGAAGTCACAGACTGCGGAAGGGGAGGGGGAGAGACACGGGAAGAAACTAGTGTTGAAAGTAAAGGGGCCAGTAGCCATGGAAGGATACAAATGACGACATGCTCGTCATAAGGAGGGTCTAACAAGCCTAAAACCAATCGGAAGGCAGCATTTAGGACCTAAGCCAATGAAAAAGATGGGCGGAGAGGGGGCGGAGCTTCCACGAAGCTTCCACGATATACTGAATACTGCATGCCTCGCAAAGCGAGCCTCGCAAAGCGAGCACTGCATGCGCTGCAACGCTAGGCTCAACCTAAAAAGGGTGAGACATACGCTGCAATGGCCCTGGATTGGCATCATAGAGGGAAGCTTTGTTTGCTTAGATTAAAAACTGATTTTAACAACTATTTCATTGGTACTAGAGAGTGTGATCATGTTTTCCTAATTACGGGAGGATGGGGAATAAGAGGAGGAACTGATCCTGTCTTTCCGGTAATTTATTATGTGTGTGGTAAAAATGCCTATTATAGGTTGCCTGCACATTAGTATGGATGTTGTTATATGGGTACAATCTTTCCAAAGGTGTACCACTTGAATAAGAATGATGGAATGAATGAAATAAACAATGGATTAATACGTAGTAAGAGGGGAGCAAGTTTTTCAGAAATTATAGGTGATATTTTTGGAGCATTGATACCTTCAGTTGGAGTTATTCCAAATTCACACAAAATTAGAGAATTATCCACAGTGGTTGATCGTTTATCAACAGACACTTCTGGTGGGTTTTTGATGATTGATACTGAAATGGTTGCGATTAGGTCTATCGTTTTACAAAATTGACTTGCCCTTGATGTGCTGTTGGCTAAAGAGGGTGGAGGCTGCAATATGTTGAAAATACAACAATGTTGCACATATATCCCTGATAAGAGTAAGAGTTTAGAGGGGTATATAAAGGATATTACAAATCTTCGTGAAGATTTGGCAGAACTGAAGGTTGATGGTGCTGGGGAGAAACTTGGTAAGGGTTTCTCCTCTATGGGTAATTGGTTTGCTACATTTAGGAACAGTATGTTAGGGAGAATATTAACACCAATCATTGTAGTGACTACAGTAATATTAAGGTTTTCTTGATTTATAAGTGTTGCAAGTGCAAAAAGGAGTCACCTGATGTTAAACGAAGAGCAAGAAAGAGAAAGAGAGATGAGATAGAGTTAGAGGACTGGAAAGGAAATTACTATGAAATAATGAAGGATTTAGATGGAATTATGATGAAACGGGAGAGAACAACAGACTTCTGAAAGTGATAATTTGTATTGGTGGGTATTTTGGTGATGGCTCGAAACGCCATCAAAGGGGGATTGATGGAGCAGGGTTTTTGTGAAATGAAACCTGCTCGAATTGAACCCTCAGTAACACTTACTAATTGTGTGTTGTGAGAAAACTTATGCGGAAAAGGGTTTAACATGAGGGAAAATGCTACTACACAAACGTAAAACTAAGGCACTGAAGTAGGCTGCAAAGGCTTTTCTAGGCCGCAAATGCTTTTGGCTTATAAAAGGACTAATGCTGCTTTATTTCACTTACTAATGTATGTTAGGAAAATAATATTAACTCGGGTTGCGCATGGGTAGATGCAACACAGGGTGGGTGCGTAAAATAGAAAACATTATAAGTGATTAATAATGTCTGTATTTGTTTTCCGTAGAAGTATGGTTTTCTGCGCTGCAGAAAACGTTTGAGTTAATGAAAGAAATAAAAGTTGTTTAATTCTGAGTGAGAAGGGGAAGGTGGAAGACAAATGTCCTTCACGGGTCCTATGTGCCTGCCAAGAGTCCACATGAGGAAACAGTTTTGCTTATCGAGAGAAGGAACACTTCCTTTGAGAAGACGGCACAAATGCACAATGTGACACAGAGTTTGCTACAGGAATGGGTTGAAGGAAATGTGTAATAGGACAGCGATTTGAAATTGTATTTCCTGGGGTGGAAGTTGATAAGATAAATAAATGAACAATAAGTCGCTGAGCTAATGGACATGACGAGAGTGGTGTGACAGTACACCCCTTCCTTAACCAATCAAATGTTGAGAAATTGTCTGTTCTGACACAAGTGTGGGTTGGACTATTAGGTTTTAGGGTATAATTGAGGTTTCTGGTGGGAGGGGTTAGAAGAGAGATTGCGGTTCCTACCTGCGTGAGGAGAGGCCCGTGTTGCTGCCTCCTATTTTTGAGCTGGCTGTTCCTGTCTGATGATTCCTGACTTAGTCTTTGCCTCTTCAAATCTTCTTGAGGGGCCATGCTGCTCTCATGGCCAGAGAGTAGTTTTCCTATTTCCTACTGAGTTAGTATAGTAAACTGAATTTGCATAATCAATTACAAATGTATTTTGTCTCTGAACCTTCTGTCACTTTGCCTTTCCACTCCTTTATGCACTGTCAATGAGATATAATTTTGTCAATTTCTCTAATGTTGTTTCTCGTGATGGTCTATGATTCGTACTGTATTTGGTATTGATGAGCATTTTCACATTATTTAGATAAAGCATTATAAATATACAAATGAGTTTGTCTTTATTAGAGGTGTTTATACATGATTTATAAGAACAATAGAATCAGGTATTAGTTTGCCAAACCCTGTCAACTTAAATAAAGATTGCATCGCCACAAATTTTATGCAGAGAGGATGATACAAATTGGATTTTGGTAAGTTCGGTATTATACTCACCCAGCATGAAGGGACTTGTTGGGGAATGGATTTGGGCCTTGTCTGTGAAGATTTATTAGTCCCCGATCGCTGGATCAATACCAAGAGGACTGTCCTGACTTTCCGAGGAAGAGAGCAAACTCTCGTGCTTGGACAAAGCAGAGACAGTTGATCAACTGGCGCCAAGCTCTGTAGCCCCAAAAATAGGGAAAGAATACGAAAACAACAAACGGTTAACCCACAGTTAAGAGTCACCTGCGGCCTCCACAAGTTGGAACTGGACACCACCAAAAAACTAGAGGGCTTTAATTAGCAAAACTGCTCCTTGGAGGTGCGAGGAGACACAAACGCTGCAACCTGCTTTGCCCAGGACTGCCCTTCCAAACCTGTCACCCTCAGCAGTGGAGAGGGTGAGGTTTGCAGCAAGAGTCACTCAATGGTCAGTGCCATTGGAGCGGAGGAGAGATCAGTCAACAGCCATTGCGTGGATGCACCCCCTATGAAGCCCACCCACGTCAACATACATACCTCTGCTCTGGCCCGAGATTAAGCTCCGAGCAGGCCCACCTCCCCCGGCTCCGCGGCGGCATCAGGCGCCTAGTTAGGAGGGCCGTCTCGCCATTCCAGCTGCTCAAACAAACCACTCCGCTACGTCGCGCAAGGCTGCTTCCGCCACTGAAAATAATCCTGCTGCTCCCAACCGAAACCAAATTTTAATCCACAGTCATCTCCGTGACGTGATACACCTGGCAGGGTGGGCCTTTCTGTGAGAACATACCAGGTAACCACAGAAGGAGAACAGGAATTAATTTTTAATAATTGCCGTGCCTACTGCCCAGGGGAGAAAAATTGTATAGACCCGGCCCCATGAAATAAGTGCTGGTGCTGAACACCAGAAACCACCGGCTCAAATTAAGCACTGCCAGTATTATGTCAATCTTCGTATGCAACCTCAGCAGGGACCATTTGGGGCTTTCTTTGGTGGAAAACTTCTTCAAAATGGAGTAAACACAGGATAGACTACTTGGTAGCCTAGATTTATATCCACTGGCAAACAAATAATTGTTTAGATATGTTTACTCTTGTCTGAATTTACTTCATCTTGTTTTTCTGTAGCCCTCTCAACAGGGAGAGGGTCTCTAAACAGTGGTGTGAGTTACCCAGTAGTAGCCTGACTAAACTAGCCAGGTTTGCAGGCACTTCCCGGTTACTGTGTTTTTCCCAGGATAGCCACATGAGACAAGAGTGGGTGCCTCGAGTACCGAACATACACATTTTGCCTCAGGTGGTTTGTGCAGTTCCCATAGGAAAGGGGAAAAACCAGAGAATGCCATGATGTAGTCCCTGATTACTACAGATTTGATTGAGCTAGGGGTTTAACTATTGCTGGGTCATCTCCTATATTAGCCTAAATAATATAGTCTGTGCTCCACTACCTTGCAGGACCCAAAAAGTACTAAGAGGCAGTCAATATCCTATGCATGAACAATGATAAAGGAAAGCTAAAGGAAGGCAAGTCATTGGTGGCAGGGGCTTCCCAGGAGGTATTTGACATGGGACTGGGGCCTTAGATTCTAGCTTCACTTGTAATGGATACCTCACTACCGATCAGAGTGGTCTGAGAAGAGCTGATAAATAGCACTGCACACATTTGCAGTCTGCAATTTACAATTTGATGCTGTCTTTCCTCCAGTTGAAGCTTCCCATTGTCATTGTTTCCAAAAGGCAGGATTTTGGAGGCGGTACTAACAATAACTATTGAAGAAAAGAGTAGTAGGGATGGTTCTGGGCCATGTCAGAGTTTGGTCAACATCTGCTTTTGGTGAGAAAAAGAGATGAGATGAGGTTATCTATCCTGAAACAAATCTGAAATTGTGCAATGGTTTCATTCTCTGCAGAAATTACAAGATTGAGGGCATTCATTGTTTAAGTGACTCTCTTTGACTCATCTTGACAGGGGGTTTGAAGGGTCGGATTGGATTTGAAAGATGTTTATTTGTTGGCACCACATTAAAAAAAATTCTCTTCTTTAAGGCTCAAGAAAGATTCCAATAATGGACTCTTTGTTTTGATCCCTCCTCAACTTCATACAGTTTTACAAACCTCTAGAAGCCAGTGGTGGCTCTATTTAGGTAAAAGTGAATATGAATGATCGCAAAGTGGGCAACATGTTTTTCATGGCCTAGATCAAGGGACAGAATGTCAGGAACATCAACACAATATGCAGTACTTGCTGTCAGAGTGGGAGAGGATTGGTCACGGGAGCCAGTCAAGGTACAGGCATAGGTATTAGGTACATTTATTTGGAGGGTCTGATGTATCTTTCTCAAGCCAAGATAGTGTCCACATTGTGAGAGTCACATACCAAATGAGAAAAGATGTTAACTAGACTGTGGTGATTATCTTTGAAATGTAGGGCCAACCTTAAGAGGCCCCTTGCGGCACTTTTGCGCCGCTGGAACATCACTTTACGTGGCTTTTCATGGCCTTGCAAATATGTGCCCCTTTCACGCAGAACACTGTTTGAAAGGGGTGTTCCATGGGTGTTGCTGTGGGTGTTCCCACGCAACACCCATGGAATCTGAAGCATTCCCAGATTTACAAGAAATCGTGAACCTGGGAATGCATCAGATTGTAACGCCACGCCAGGGGTGCGTGAGGGAGGCGCAATGAGGAAAAATGTTTTCATTTCTCCTCGTTTTTTCCTTTTTCTATGTGTGCTGCAATCTAAGCCCATTTAACGACTTGGAAAAGGTTTTCTGAATTGATAAATGGGTTTAGGAAGCCATACTGAATCTGTATTGGGAAGGGGCATGTTTAGGATATACCATCCAATTACCGATCACTTATTTAAAAAAGAAAATGTTTCATTTTATATAGCGCAAACTCATCCCGAAGGTATCAGAGCACTTTACATTATCACCAGTTCATTACAGACAGACACATTCATTTTGCACGGGGAGATTAAGTGATTTGCCCAGAATTACATGATGTTGAGTGTCCCTGCTGAGGCTTGAACCCAGTTCCCCAGTTTCTAGGTCAACTGCTCTAGCCTTTAGGCCACATCCTCTCTCACATCTTGTATGTACTAATGTTCAGCGACTGAAATACAGATGCAAAACATTAATATTTTTCTGACTACACAAAGTTATTTGTAGTTCTTGGGACTGATGCTTTCTACTAAAATACAATTGTGATCACAGGCATGGTGGTTTGCTGAGCCTACCACCATGCCTGTGACTGCAACAATTTGTAGTGAGTCAGAATTTGCGACCTACCTCTTTAATATGCATGAGATAAGCTGAATTCCGACCCACTGCGATTTGGATTTTTCAGATCCATCCTATTTGTACATAGCTCAGTTCTTAAAAATCTAGTAAGTAAGTATTTGTTGATAATTCATTAAAAGCATTGCAATATGACATCTTTAATAGAGTCCGTGCTTAAACATGATTGTGCAACACATTTTTTGTCTTGTATTACAATAAAAAGATGTCCATTGTGGGGTACAAAAAAGTCTGAGGGGCATATTCTCAAGGAGCTATTGCCGAGTTAACGGCACTTTATCGCAGCCAAATCCACGATAAATTTATCACCCCATTCCCAAGCTGGTGCTAACAGCCCATAACACCAGTTTACCTTCGATAGCAGTCGCAAAAACATCGCCACAGAGGAGCCCGGCAACTAACGCTAATGATATGCAGAGTAGGCGTTCCCGTGCTAAAAGCCGCGACAACACCACTCCACAACATTCTCAACGACCAGCCAGATCAGCGATAAGATCACAAAACTTGTGCTAAGGCGCGTTAGCAGCAGGAAACTAACACCTGCTCCTACCTGGTGTAAAGTCGGACGACAACCGGCACCAGACAAGAGAGCACAGCCTATAGCCACACATGAAGAACAACAGATGCCCTGGAGCAACCCATCATGCAGGCCTGAGCCCCAATAGGTCAACAACACACACCGCCACCACCCCCAGGACCCCACCCCCCCACTCCCCCCCGGGCCCTACCCCGGGCACCTCCCCCCCCCCTATGGACAAAGATATTGCACATCAACTCCACGAAATCATGAACCAAACAAATCGCCTGAAGTCGCACAATCACAACACCCAACATACATGTGTGGCCAGAAAAAGGGAAATCATACACCCATATCAAAATATCCAAACAATACGTTTATTACAGAACAAACCAAAAAAAAACAATTCTGAAGAGGCATGGCGGGTCGTCTCAGGACATTCTTTAAGTCACAGCCTGCAAAACAGAAATCTGGATCCGAAGGTGTGCCATACGCCCATCAAAGTACAGAGAGAGAGAGCGAAAGAGAGGAAGAGAGAGGGAGAGAGAAAGAGAGAGGGAGAGAGGGACAGAGGGAGAGAGTAAGAGGGAGAGAGGGAGAGAGAGAGAGAAAGAGAGAGGGAGAGAGGGAGAGAGTGCCGACACTGCGGACCTAGGCCTCACTGCTCACCTGCTGCCACCGGTGTGTCTCCAACCACGTGCCGGTATTCACAGCAGTCCCCCAGGTCCCTCATCTGAAACAGTTTCCAGAGACATGAATGGCAGAGTCCATACAGTTGCACACGCCATCATCGCTTGCCCGCCCCTGCGCACACAGGCTGCTGCACCCCAGTCCCTCCCGCCGCCCAGTGGTGATTGCCCGCCCCTGCGCAACCAGGCCTCACTGCTCACCTTCCGCCACCGGCGTGTCTCCAAGAGGGCCCACCACGTTCCGGAGGGATCTCCAAACCCGGTGCCCGTGACCATGGCACCCTCCACATCATGCAGCCCCGCACCGCGGGCCACCAGGTCACTCACCTGACTCTGGGTCTTGATTTCGCAATGGCAGAGACCACATCAGTGCACACGGCATCATCGCAGGTTGCACACCCGCTCAGCGCTTGAGGTGCCACTAACTCTGTGAAGCTCGACGTAACGCCACGTGGCGGGAGGGCCGCACTGCCCGCTGGCCCAGGCCTACAATGTGGTCCAGCAGGGCTCACACTAATCATTGCCAGTCCGGACCACCAGGACGGCGCATCATTGCAGGCTGCACACCCGCTCAGCACTTTAGGTGCCCCTATCTCACTGCACTGCAAGACACCGTCCCGTGGTGGGGTGCCTGTGCCTGCCGCAGTGTATCCGGTGCCACCAAGTCTGTGCACCGCTAGCCATGGACCCTTAATGATTGAGTCCCGTTGTGCGGATGCCATCATGTCACCCCCGGCACTGAGCAATGTGAGGTGGCAGGGCCCTAGGCTCTCATGCACACATGAGAACTACACGGAGACACCCAGTCAGAGAGAGTGGAAATGGCGTCCAGCACGTGCGCCAGGCCCTTTTTATTGCCAGGGTCACATGTTCTGTGACGCCAGTGCTGGATGGGTGTGGTGTGGGTGTACACCAGCCGTGAGGGAGTGGCTGTGGCATGCTGACAACTAGACCTGTGAGCTGCAGATCCCCACAGTGAAGACCTGGGACATGTAGCATTGTCGTCACCCCCTGTGTGCATAATCCGAGTGGGCTGTCCTGGCGTATGCCAGTCCAGCGTAAGGGTGTGAACAATGACCCCGGGGCTCTGGGCGTGGTTCCGTCCTGGGCTGGACAAGGAAGTGACTAATGGATGTGTCTCCGTTGTAGTGTCGGCGCCACCCGGACCTGAATCGGCAATCTGTCACCCTGTGACAATAGTCCCACAACATGGGCAACATGGACGTAAGGGGGAATCACTGACCCTACATTCATCCATACTTCCACACTTGAAAGATCATAGACATAACACATCTGTGTGGATATGAATGTTTATTACACATTCAAGGGAGTGTTGTAGCTGGAGCAGTACAGGGCCATGCCAACCCCACTTCACATCGTCGGCCCGTGGAGGGCCAGCCAGAGTCCTTCAGGGAATGACAGGTACATCAGGAGAGGAGGAGTTCAGTCCGCAGTCTGATAGCTGTGTCATTGGTGACCAAACAGAATATGGCAGTCCATGTCGAGGTCCAAGGTGAGTGTCGCAGAGTGCATCGGGAGACAGTGGAAGGTGATGATGCAGAGGGCAGAACCAAGCACAAACAGGCCACATGGAGGAGATGAATGCTACTGCGTCCTCCTGACCACGAGGGCTGATTCATCCGCATCTTCGTCCTCTGCTGTTGCATGTGCCTCACATGTGGGTGGTGGTGTACTGTCTCCAGCACTGTGTGGCACAGACACATCAAGGGCCGGAGATGTGGATGGGATGGTAGCAGCAGCATGCATCAGCGCCAGGCCTTGTGGCAGCAATGCCATGAGGAGGGTCTTTAGGGCATTGAGGGACCCAGCTACCTCTCGCTGGTGTGCAGCCGTGGCAGCCGCTCTTTCCGCCTGCGTCCGCTCCATGTTCTCCATTATCCTCCGCATGTGTCCCAACTCCCGGGCGAGATCGCTGGAGGCACTCTGGCTAGACAGTCGTTCTTGTCGCAGAGTCAGGACTCTGGCGATGTCAGCCATGGTCCGTTGGAGAGCATGGAGCGGACTGTGGGTGTCCGTTAAGGACTGTGAGTGGTCCCTGATGGGACTTAGACACCCACGTATGGCGTCTAGTTTGGCTGCCATGCGGTCGAACCCCACCTGCACCTGTTCAGCCAGCTTCTCCTGGCACCCCAACACATGGCGTTGGAAGGCCATGTGTTTGTCGTGGGGGTCCTGGGAGGCAGCCGTGGTGGTGGGTGCTGCCTGCTGTGTGTACTGTGCAGGGAGGGGGCTCCTCGTGGCAGCTGGGCTGCCCTGATCCTGGAAGTGGGCTGCGGAGGCTCTCCACGAGCTGTTCGAGGGCGTCTGAGTCGAAGTTGTGGTGGTCCTCTTCATCATCAGAGAAGAGAGGTTCGGACTGCTCTGCAGGAGGTGTTGGATTTCCCCCTGCAATGTGAAGGGGAGATGCAGTTTAACATCGTGTACACATGTATGTTGACGCATTGTACATGTCTGCATTCAGACTGCATGACAGTGTACATTGTGACTGTTTGGGGGGAGCTGCCTATTTGATGCGGGACAGTGGACATTCCGACTACATCACAGATGTGAGTTTGTACTTATACATTGTCAACTCACATTTCCCTGCAGTGCCATATGTGATTGGCCAGTTTCTACGCACATGCGGCACCTGTTGTGTCCTCTGTTCTGTTATGGATGTGTTGCATATTGTACCACCTCGTAGTCAATGTTGATGTGCTCTGCATGTTATGTGTGTGTGCCGCATTTTGGGGGAGTCGCCCCTGCAGCTCTGATTTATCTGCCCTTCTCCCTTCCATGCGGTGTGCCTCTGGGTTCTGTGCTTATGCAGTGCTGAGATGTTGCATACCTGTGTGCATTGGTCTCTTGGTGGGAGTTGTGGGTCTGGGGCATGTTTTGTCCGCAGATGTGCTATGCTTAATTTGTTTTATTTTTATTTTTTATTTGCAGAGTTTTATATAGCGCTGGCTAGACCCGGAGGTATCAGAGCGCTTTACATGAGTATCAGCGAGTTACAGGTTACAAAAATTACATCAGTTACAGGAGTCAAGAATAGACATAGGAGAGAAACAGTGATAACACAATATCAAGAGATATTAACGCATAAGCCGGAAAGGGGAGGTAGCCACAGGATCATGGAGGGAGGAGGCGGGGAGGGAAGGAAACACAAAGGGGAGATCGAGGAAAAACTATGTCCAATGTCTGGCTGCAAAAGACACACAATTGATGGACGGAATGCAGAACAAATCAAAACATTCACCCCCAGTCAAGAGATCTGGGTTAAATCCATCATTCTTTTGCTCACCATGCCACCCCAGTTTAGACCTGGCCATATGCAAATCAGTCTTGACCCTGTGCCTCATGGGAACAGTCCAGCCCGAACTGCTAAGCCAGGTCCTCCCTGGACCGGAAACAAGCATCCTAGGACCGGTTTCGGGGTATCACTCCTCTTCAGCCCGGATAGCTTGAATCCAGTGGCACAGTGAGCCCGGGACCCACGTCTGGGCTTACCCGGCGCACTTAGGGCGAGGAAGCAAAAGACACACAATTGATGGACGGAATGCAGAACAAATCAAAACATTCACCCACAGTCAAGAGATCTGGGTTAAATCCATCATTCTTTTGCTCACCATGCCACCCCAGTTTAGACCTGGCCATATGCAAATCAGTCTTGACCCTGTGCCTCATGGGAACAGTCCAGCCCGAACTGCTAAGCCAGGTCCTCCCTGGACCGGAAACAAGCATCCTAGGACCGGTTTCGGGGTATCACTCCTCTTCAGCCAGGATAGCTTGAATCCAGTGGCACAGTGAGCCCGGGACCCACGTCTGGGCATACCCGGTGCACATAGGGCGAGGAAGCAAAAGACACACAATTGATGGACGGAATGCAGAACAAATCAAAACATTCACCCCCAGTCAAAAGATCTGGGTTAAATCCATCATTCTTTTGCTCACCATGCCACCCCAGTTTAGACCTGGCCATATGCAAATCAGTCTTGACCCTGTGCCTCATGGGAACAGTCCAGCCCGAACTGCTAAGCCAGGTCCTCCCTGGACCGGAAACAAGCATCCTAGGACTGGTTTCGGGGTATCACTCCTCTTCAGCCAGGATAGCTTGAATCCAGTGGCACAGTGAGCCCGGGACCCACGTCTGGGCATACCCGGCGCACTTAGGGCGAGGAAGCAAAAGACACACAATTGATGGACGGAATGCAGAACAAATCAAAACATTCACCCCCAGTCAAGAGATCTGGGTTAAATCCATCATTCTTTTGCTCACCATGCCACCCCAGTTTAGACCTGGCCATATGCAAATCAGTCTTGACCCTGTGCCTTATGGGAACAGTCCAGCCCGAACTGCTAAGCCAGGTCCTCCCTGGACCGGAAACAAGCATCCTAGGACCGGTTTCGGGGTATCACTCCTCTTCAGCCAGGATAGCTTGAATCCAGTGGCACAGTGAGCCCGGGACCCACGTCTGGGCATACCCGGCGCACTTAGGGGCGAGGAAGCAAAGACACACAATTGATGGACGGAATGCAGAACAAATCAAAACATTCACCCCAGTCAAGAGATCTGGGTTAAATCCATCATTCTTTTGCTCACCATGCCACCCCAGTTTAGACCTGGCCATATGCAAATCAGTCTTGACCCTGTGCCTCATGGGAACAGTCCAGCCCGAACTGCTAAGCCAGGTCCTCCCTGGACCGGAAACAAGCATCCTAGGACCGGTTTCGGGGTATCACTCCTCTTCAGCCAGGATAGCTTGAATCCAGTGGCACAGTGAGCCTGGGACCCACGTCTGGGCATACCCGGCGCACTTAGGGCGAGGAAGCAAAAAACACACAATTGATGGACGGAATGCAGAACAAATCAAAACATTCACCCCCAGTCAAGAGATCTGGGTTAAATCCATCATTCTTTTGCTCACCATGCCACCCCAGTTTAGACCTGGACATATGCAAATCAGTCTTGACCCTGTGCCTCATGGGAACAGTCCAGTCCGAACTGCTAAGCCAGGTCCTCCCTGGACCGGAAACAAGCATCCTAGGACCGGTTTCGGGGTATCACTCCTCTTCAGCCAGGATAGCTTGAATCCAGTGGCACAGTGAGCCCGGGACCCACGTCTGGGCATACCCGGCGCACTTAGGGCGAGGAAACAAAAGACACACAATTGATGGACGGAATGCAGAACAAATCAAAACATTCACCCCCAGTCAAGAGATCTGGGTTAAATCCATCATTCTTTTGCTCACCATGCCACCCCAGTTTAGACCTGGCCATATGCAAATCAGTCTTGACCCTGTGCCTCATGGGAACAGTCCAACCCGAACTGCTAAGCCAGGTCCTCCCTGGACCGGAAACAAGCATCCTAGGACCGGTTTCGGGGTATCACTTCTCTTCAGCCAGGATAGCTTGAATCCAGTGGCACAGTGAGCCCGGGACCCACGTCTGGGCATACCCGGCACACTTAGGGCGAGGAAGCAAAAGACACACAATTGATGGACGGAATGCAGAACAAATCAAAACATTCACCCCCAGTCAAGAGATCTGGGTTAAATCCATCATTCTTTTGCTCACCATGCCACCCCAGTTTAGACCTGGCCATATGCAAATCAGTCTTGACCCTGTGCCTCATGGGAACAGTCCAGCCCGAACTGCTAAGCCAGGTCCTCCCTGGACCGGAAACAAGCATCCTAGGACCGGTTTCAGGGTATCACTCCTCTTCAGCCAGGATAGCTTGAATCCAGTGGCACAGTGAGCCCGGGACCCACGTCTGGGCATACCCGGCGCACTTAGGGCGAGGAAGCAAAAGACACACAATTGATGGACGGAATGCAGAACAAATCAAAACATTCACCCCCAATCAAGAGATCTGGGTTAAATCCATCATTCTTTTGCTCACCATGCCACCCCAGTTTAGACCTGGCCATATGCAAATCAGTCTTGACCCTGTGCCTCATGGGAACAGTCCAGCCCGAACTGCTAAGCCAGGTCCTCCCTGGACCGGAAACAAGCATCCTAGGACCGGTTTCGGGGTATCACTCCTCTTCAGCCAGGATAGCTTGAATCCAGTGGCACAGTGAGCCCGGGACCCACGTCTGGGCATACCCGGCGCACTTAGGGCGAGGAAGCAAAAGACACACAATTGATGGACAGAATGCAGAACAAATCAAAACATTCACCCCCAGTCAAAGAGATCTGGGTTAAATCCATCATTCTTTTGCTCACCATGCCACCCCAGTTTAGACCTGGCCATATGCAAATCAGTCTTGACCCTGTGCCTCATGGGAACAGTCCAGCCCGAACTGCTAAGCCAGGTCCTCCCTGGACCGGAAACAAGCATCCTAGGACCGGTTTCGGGGTATCACTCCTCTTCAGCCAGGATAGCTTGAATCCAGTGGCACAGTGAGCCGGGACCCACGTCTGGGCATACCCGGCGCACTTAGGGCGAGGAAGCAAAGACACACAATTGATGGACAGAATGCAGAACAAATCAAAACATTCACCCCAGTCAAGAGATCTGGGTTAAATCCATCATTCTTTTGCTCACCATGCCACCCCAGTTTAGACCTGGCCATATGCAAATCAGTCTTGACCCTATGCCTCATGGGAACAGTCCAGCCCGAACTGCTAAGCCAGGTCCTCCCTGGACCGGAAACAAGCATCCTAGGACCGGTTTCAGGGTATCACTCCTCTTCAGCCAGGATAGCTTGAATCCAGTGGCACAGTGAGCCCGGGACCCACGTCTGGGCATACACGGCGCACTTAGGGCGAGGAAGCAAAAGACACACAATTGATGGACGGAATGCAGAACAAATCAAAACATTCACCCCCAGTCAAGAGATCTGGGTTAAATCCATCATTCTTTTGCTCACCATGCCACCCCAGTTTAGACCTGGCCATATGCAAATCAGTCTTGACCCTGTGCCTCATGGGAACAGTCCAGCCTGAACTTCTAAGCCAGGTCCTCCCTGGACAGGAAACAAGCATCCTAGGACCGGTTTTGGGGTAACACTCCTCTTCAGCCAGGATAGCTTGAATCCAGTGGCACAGTGAGCCCGGGACCCACGTCTGGGCATACCCGGCGCACTTAGGGCGAGGAAGCAAAAGACACACAATTGATGGACGGAATGCAGAACAAATCAAAACATTCACCCCCCGCCAAGAGATCTGGGTTAAATCCATCATTCTTTTGCTCACCATGCCACCCCAGTTTAGACCTGGCCATATGCAAATCAGTCTTGACCCTGTGCCTCATGGGAACAGTCCAGCCCGAACTGCTAAGCCAGGTCCTCCTTGGACCGGAAACAAGCATCCTAGGACCGGTTTCGGGGTATCACTCCTCTTCAGCCAGGATAGCTTGAATCCAGTGGCACAGTGAGCCCGGGACCCACGTCTGGCCATACCCGGCGCACTTAGGGCGAGGAAGCAAAAAGACACACAATTGGTGGACGGAATGCAGAACAAATCAAAACATTCACCCCCAGTCAAGAGATCTGGGTTAAATCCATCATTCTTTTGCTCACCATGCCACCCCAGTTTAGACCTGGCCATATGCAAATCAGTCTTGACATTGTGCCTCATGGGAACAGTCCAGCCCGAACTGCTAAGCCAGGTCCTCCCTGGACCGGAAACAAGCATCCTAGGACCGGTTTCGGGGTATCACTCCTCTTCAGCCAGGATAGCTTGAATCCAGTGGCACAGTGAGCCCGGGACCCACGTCTGGGCATACCCGGCGCACTTAGGGCGAGGAAGCAAAAGACACACAATTGATGGACGGAATGCAGAACAAATCAAAACATTCACCCCCAGTCAAGAGATCTGGGTTAAATCCATCATTCTTTTGCTCACCATGCCACCCCAGTTTAGACCTGGCCATATGCAAATCAGTCTTGACCCTGTGCCTCATGGGAACAGTCCAGCCCGAACTGCTAAGCCAGGTCCTCCCTGGACCGGAAACAAGCAACCTAGGACCGGTTTCGGGGTATCACTCCTCTTCAGCCAGGATAGCTTGAATCCAGTGGCACAGTGAGCCCGGGACCCACGTCTGGGCATACCCGGCGCACTTAGGGCGAGGAAGCAAAAGACACACAATTGATGGACGGAATGCAGAACAAATCAAAACATTCACCCCCAGTCAAGAGATCTGGGTTAAATCCATCATTCTTTTGCTCACCATGCCACCCCAGTTTAGACCTGGCCATATGCAAATCAGTCTTGACCCTGTGCCTCATGGGAACAGTCCAGCCCGAACTGCTAAGCCAGGTCCTCCCTGGACCGGAAACAAGCAACCTAGGACCGGTTTCGGGGTATCACTCCTCTTCAGCCAGGATAGCTTGAATCCAGTGGCACAGTGAGCCCGGGACCCACGTCAAGCGCTCCGTCCATCATCCCCTTTAGTATCGCTTTGTTCGCCCTAAGTTGGCAGGGTATGCCCAGACGTGGGTCCCTTGCTCACTTTGCCACTGGATTCAAGCTAGCCTGGCTGATGACGGCTGAATAGCCAGAAACCGGTCCCAGGATGCTTGTTTCCGGTCCAGGGAAGACATGGCTTGGCAGTTCGGGCTGGACTGTTCCCATGAGGCACAGGGTCAGACTGATTTGCATATGGCCATGTCTGAACTGGGGTGGTGGAGTGAGCTAAAGAATGATGATGGATTAAGCCCAGATCAGTTGACTGGGGGTGAGTGTTTGATTTGCTCAAGCGCTCCGTCCATCATCCCCTTTGGTATCGCTTTGTTCGCCCTAAGTTGGCAGGGTATGCCCAGACGTGGGTCCCTTGCTCACTTTGCCACTGGATTCAAGCTAGCCTGGCTGATGACGGCTGAATAGCCAGAAACCGGTTCCAGGATGCTTGTTTCCGGTCCAGGGAAGACATGGCTTGGCAGTTCGGGCTGGACTGTTCCCATGAGGCACAGGGTCAGACTGATTTGCATATGGCCATGTCTGAACTGGGGTGGTGGAGTGAGCTAAAGAATGATGATGGATTAAACCCAGATCAGTTGACTGGGGGTGAGTGTTTGATTTGCTCAAGCGCTCCGTCCATCATCCCCTTTGGTATCGCTTTGTTCGCCTAAGTTGGCAGGGTATGCCCAGGCGTGGGTCCCTTGCTCACTTTGCCACTGGATTCAAGCTAGCCTGGCTGATGACGGCTGAATAGCCAGAAACCGGTCCCAGGATGCTTGTTTCCGGTCCAGGGAAGACATGGCTTGGCAGTTCGGGCTGGACTGTTCCCATGAGGCACAGGGTCAGACTGATTTGCATATGGCTATGTCTGAACTGGGGTGGTGGAGTGAGCTAAAGAATGATGATGGATTAAAGCCAGATCAGTTGACTGGGGGTGAGTGTTTGATTTGCTCAAGCGCTCCGTCCATCATCCCCTTTGGTATCGCTTTGTTCGCCCTAAGTTGGCAGGGTATGCCCAGACGTGGGTCCCTTGCTCATTTTGCCACTGGATTCAAGCTAGCCTGGCTGATGACGGCTGAATAGCCAGAAACCGGTCCCAGGATGCTTGTTTCCGGTCCAGGAAGACATGGCTTGGCAGTTCGGGCTGGACTGTTCCCATGAGGCACAGGGTCAGACTGATTTGCATATGGCCATGTCTGAACTGGGGTGGTGGAGTGAGCTAAAGAATGATGATGGATTAAACCCAGATCAGTTGACTGGGGGTGAGTGTTTGATTTGCTCAAGCGCTCCGTCCATCATCCCCTTTGAGTATCGCTTTGTTCGCCCTAAGTTGGCAGGGTATGCCCAGACGTGGGTCCCTTGCTCACTTTGCCGCTGGATTCAAGCTAGCCTGGCTGATGACGGCTGAATAGCCAGAAACCGGTCCCAGGATGCTTGTTTCCGGTCCAGGAAGACATGGCTTGGCAGTTCGGGCTGGACTGTTCCCATGAGGCACAGGGTCAGACTGATTTGCATATGGCCATGTCTGAACTGGGGTGGTGGAGTGAGCTAAATAATGATGATGGATTAAACCCAGATCAGTTGACTGGGGGTGAGTGTTTGATTTGCTCAAGCGCTCCGTCCATCATCCCAATTGGTATCGCTTTGTTCGCCTTAAGTTGGCAGGATATGCCCAGACGTGGGTCCCTTGCTCACTTTGCCACTGGATTCAAGCTAGCCTGGCTGATGACGGCTGAATAGCCAGAAACCGGTCCCAGGATGCTTGTTTCCAGTCCAGGGAAGACATGGCTTGGCAGTTCGGGCTGGACTGTTCCCATGAGGCACAGGGTCAGACTGATTTGCATATGGCCATGTCTGAACTGGGGTGGTGGAGTGAGCTAAAGAATGATGATGGATTAAACCCAGATCAGTTGACTGGGGGTGAGTGTTTGATTTGCTCAAGCGCTCCGTCCATCATCCCCTTTGGTATCGTTTTGTTTGCCCTAAGTTGGCAGGGTATGCCCAGACGTGGGTCCCTTGCTCACTTTGCCACTGGATTCAAGCTAGCCTGGCTGATGACGGCTGAATAGCCAGAAACCGGTCCCAGGATGCTTGTTTCCGGTCCAGGGAAGACATGGCTTGGCAGTTCGGGCTGGACTGTTCCCATGAGGCACAGGGTCAGACTGATTTGCATATGGCCATGTCTGAACTGGGGTGGTGGAGTGAGCTAAAGAATGATGATGGATTAAACCCAGATCAGTTGACTGGGGGTGAGTGTTTGATTTGCTCAAGCGCTCCGTCCATCATCCCCTTTGGTATCGCTTTGTTCGCCCTAAGTTGGCAGGGTATGCCCAGACGTGGGTCCCTTGCTCACTTTGCCACTGGATTCAAGCTAGCCTGGCTGATGACGGCTGAATAGCCAGAAACCGGTCCCAGGATGCTTGTTTCCGGTCCAGGGAAGACATGGCTTGGCAGTTCGGGCTGGACTGTTCCCATGAGGCACAGGGTCAGACTGATTTGCATATGGCCATGTCTGAACTGGGGTGGTGGAGTGAGCTAAAGAATGATGATGGATTAAACCCAGATCAGTTGACTGGGGGTGAGTGTTTGATTTGCTCAAGCGCTCCGTCCATCATCCCCTTTGGTATCGCTTTGTTCGCCCTAAGTTGGCAGGGTATGCCCAGACGTGGGTCCCTTGCTCACTTTGCCACTGGATTCAAGCTAGCCTGGCTGATGACGGCTGAATAGCCAGAAACCGGTCCCAGGATGCTTGTTTCCGGTCCAGGGAAGACATGGCTTGGCAGTTCGGGCTGGACTGTTCCCATGAGGCACAGGGTCAGACTGATTTGCATATTGCCATGTCTGAACTGGGGTGGTGGAGTGAGCTAAAGAATGATGATGGATTAAACCCAGATCAGTTGACTGGGGGTGAGTGTTTGATTTGCTCAAGCGCTCCGTCCATCATCCCCTTTGGTATCGTTTTGTTCGCCCTAAGTTGGCAGGGTATGCCCAGACGTGGGTCCCTTGCTCACTTTGCCACTGGATTCAAGCTAGCCTGGCTGATGACGGCTGAATAGCCAGAAACCGGTCCCAGGATGCTTGTTTCCGGTCCAGGGAAGACATGGCTTGGCAGTTCGGGCTGGACTGTTCCCATGAGGCACAGGGTCAGACTGATTTGCATATGGCCATGTCTGAACTGGGGTGGTAGAGTGAGCTAAAGAATGATGATGGATTAAACCCAGATCAGTTGACTGGGGGTGAGTGTTTGATTTGCTCAAGCGCTCCGTCCATCATCCCCTTTGGTATCGCTTTGTTCGCCATAAGTTGGCAGGGTATGCCCAGACCTGGGTCCCTTGCTCACTTTGCCACTGGATTCAAGCTAGCCTGGCTGATGACGGCTGAATAGCCAGAAACCGGTCCCAGGATGCTTGTTTCCGGTCCAGGGAAGACATGGCTTGGCAGTTCGGGGTGGACTGTTCCCATGAGGCACAGGGTCAGACTGATTTGCATATGGCCATGTCTGAACTGGGGTGGTGGAGTGAGCTAAAGAATGATGATGGATTAAACCCAGATCAGTTGACTGGGGGTGAGTGTTTGATTTGCTCAAGCGCTCCGTCCATCATCCCCTTTGGTATCGCTTTGTTCGCCCTAAGTTGGCAGGGTATGCCCAGACGTGGGTCCCTTGCTCATTTTGCCACTGGATTCAAGCTAGCCTGGCTGATGACGGCTGAATAGCCAGAAACCGGTCCCAGGATGCTTGTTTCCGGTCCAGGGAAGACATGGCTTGGCAGTTCGGGCTGGACTGTTCCCATGAGGCACAGGGTCAGACTGATTTGCATATGGCCATGTCTGAACTGGGGTGGTGGAGTGAGCTAAAGAATGATGATGGATTAAACCCAGATCAGTTGACTGGGGGTGAGTGTTTGATTTGCTCAAGCGCTCCGTCCATCATCCCCTTTGGTATCGCTTTGTTCGCCCTAAGTTGGCAGGGTATGCCCAGACGTGGGTCCCTTGCTCACTTTGCCACTGGATTCAAGCTAGCCTGGCTGATGACGGCTGAATAGCCAGAAACCGGTCCCAGGATGCTTGTTTCCGGTCCAGGGAAGACATGGCTTGGCAGTTTGGGCTGGACTGTTCCCATGAGGCACAGGGTCAGACTGATTTGCATATGGCCATGTCTGAACTGGGGTGGTGGAGTGAGCTAAAGAATGATGATGGATTAAACCCAGATCAGTTGACTGGGGGTGAGTGTTTGATTTGCTCAAGTGCTCCGTCCATCATCCCCTTTGGTATCGCTTTGTTCGCCCTAAGTTGGCAGGGTATGCCCAGACGTGGGTCCCTTGCTCACTTTGCCACTGGATTCAAGCTAGCCAGGCTGATGATGGCTGAAAAGCCAGAAACCGGTCCCAGGATGCTTGTTTCCGGTCCAGGGAAGACATGGCTTGGCAGTTCGGGCTGGACTGTTCCCATGAGGCACAGGGTCAGACTGATTTGCATATGGCCATGTCTGAACTGGGGTGGTGGAGTGAGCTAAAGAATGATGATGGATTAAACCCAGATCAGTTGACTGGGGGTGAGTGTTTGATTTGCTCAAGCGCTCCGTCCATCATCCCCTTTGGTATCGTTTTGTTCGCCCTAAGTTGGCATGGTATGCCCAGACGTGGGTCCCTTGCTCACTTTGCCACTGGATTCAAGCTAGCCTGGCTGATGACGGCTGAATAGCCAGAAACCGGTCCCAGGATGCTTGTTTCCGATCCAGGGAAGACATGGCTTGGCAGTTCGGGCTGGACTGTTCCCATGAGGCACAGGGTCAGACTGATTTGCATATGGCCATGTCTGAGCTGGGGTGGTGGAGTGAGCTAAAGAATGATGATGGATTAAACCCAGATCAGTTGACTGGGGGTGAGTGTTTGATTTGCTCAAGCGCTCCGTCCATCATCCCCTTTGGTATCGCTTTGTTCGCCCTAAGTTGGCAGGGTATGCCCAGACGTGGGTCCCTTGCTCACTTTGCCACTGGATTCAAGCTAGCCTGGCTGATGACGGCTGAATAGCCAGAAACCGGTCCCAGGATGCTTGTTTCCGGTCCAGGGAAGACATGGCTTGGCAGTTCGGGCTGGACTGTTCCCATGAGGCACAGGGTCAGACTGATTTGCATATGGCCATGTCTGAACTGGGGTGGTGGAGTGAGCTAAAGAATGATGATGGATTAAACCCAGATCAGTTGACTGGGGGTGAGTGTTTGATTTGCTCAAGCGCTCCGTCCATCATCCCCTTTGGTATCGTTTTGTTCGCCCTAAGTTGGCAGGGTATGCCCAGACGTGGGTCCCTTGCTCACTTTGCCACTGGATTCAAGCTAGCCTGGCTGATGACGGCTGAATAGCCAGAAACCGGTCCCAGGATGCTTGTTTCCGGTCCAGGGAAGACATGGCTTGGCAGTTCGGGCTGGACTGTTCCCATGAGGCACAGGGTCAGACTGATTTGCATATGGCCATGTCTGAACTGGGGTGGTGGAGTGAGCTAAAGAATGATGATGGATTAAACCCAGATCAGTTGACTGGGGGTGAGTGTTTGATTTGCTCAAGCGCTCCGTCCATCATCCCCTTTGGTTTCGCTTTGTTCGCCCTAAGTTGGCAGGGTATGCCCAGACGTGGGTCCCTTGCTCACTTTGCCACTGGATTCAAGCTAGCCTGGCTGATGACGGCTGAATAGCCAGAAACCGGTCCCAGGATGCTTGTTTCTGGTCCAGGGAAGACATGGCTTGGCAGTTCGGGCTGGACTGTTCCCATGAGGCACAGGGTCAGACTGATTTGCATATGGCCATGTCTGAACTGGGGTGGTGGAGTGAGCTAAAGAATGATGATGGATTAAACCCAGATCAGTTGACTGGGGGTGAGTGTTTGATTTGCTCAAGCGCTCCGTCCATCATCCCCTTTGGTATCGCTTTGTTCGCCCTAAGTTGGCAGGGTATGCCCAGACGTGGGTCCCTTGCTCACTTTGCCACTGGATTCAAGCTAGCCTGGCTGATGACGGCTGAATAGCCAGAAACCGGTCCCAGGATGCTTGTTTCCGGTCCAGGGAAGACATGGCTTGGCAGTTCGGGCTGGACTGTTCCCATGAGGCACAGGGTCAGACTGATTTGCATATGGCCATGTCTGAACTGGGGTGGTGGAGTGAGCTAAAGAATGATGATGGATTAAACCCAGATCAGTTGACTGGGGGTGAGTGTTTGATTTGCTCAAGCGCTCCGTCCATCATCCCCTTTGGTATCGCTTTGTTCGCCCTAAGTTGGCAGGGTATGCCCAGACGTGGGTCCCTTGCTCACTTTTCCACTGGATTCAAGCTAGCCTGGCTGATGACGGCTGAATAGCCAGAAACCGGTCCCAGGATGCTTGTTTCCGGTCCAGGGAAGACATGGCTTGGCAGTTCGGGCTGGACTGTTCCCATAAGGCACAGGGTCAGACTGATTTGCATATGGCCATGTCTGAACTGGGGTGGTGGAGTGAGCTAAAGAATGATGATGGATTAAACCCAGATCAGTTGACTGGGGGTGAGTGTTTGATTTGCTCAAGCGCTCCGTCCATCATCCCAATTGGTATCGCTTTGTTCGCCCTAAGTTGGCAGGGTATGCCCAGACGTGGGTCCCTTGCTCACTTTGCCACTGGATTCAAGCTAGCCTGGCTGATGACGGCTGAATAGCCAGAAACCGGTCCCAGGATGCTTGTTTCCGGTCCAGGGAAGACATGGCTTGGCAGTTCGGGCTGGACTGTTACCATGAGGCACAGGGTCAGACTGATTTGCATATGGCCATGTCTGAACTGGGGTGGTGGAGTGAGCTAAAGAATGATGATGGATTAAACCCAGATCAGTTGACTGGGGGTGAGTGTTTGATTTGCTCAAGTGCTCCGTCCATCATCCCCTTTGGTATCGCTTTGTTCGCCCTAAGTTGGCAGGGTATGGCCAGACGTGGGTCCCTTGCTCACTTTGCCACTGGATTAAAGCTAGCCTGGCTGATGACGGCTGAATAGCCAGAAACCGGTCCCAGGATGCTTGTTTCCGGTCCAGGGAAGACATGGCTTGGCAGTTCGGGCTGGACTGTTCCCATGAGGCACAGGGTCAGACTGATTTGCATATGGCCATGTCTGAACTGGTGTGGTGGAGTGAGCTAAAGAATGATGATGGATTAAACCCAGATCAGTTGACTGGGGGTGAGTGTTTGATTTGCTCAAGCGCTCCGTCCATCATCCCTTTGGTATCGCTTTGTTCGCCCTAAGTTGGCAGGGTATGCCCAGACGTGGGTCCCTTGCTCACTTTGCCACTGGATTCAAGCTAGCCTGGCTGATGACGGCTGAATAGCCAGAAACCGGTCCCAGGATGCTTGTTTCCGATCCAGGGAAGACATGGCTTGGCAGTTCGGGCTGGACTGTTCCCATGAGGCACAGGGTCAGACTGATTTGCATATGGCCATGTCTGAACTGGGGTGGTGGAGTGAGCTAAAGAATGATGATGGATTAAACCCAGATCAGTTGACTGGGGGTGAGTGTTGGATTTGCTCAAGCGCTCCGTCCATCATCCCCTTTGGTATCACTTTGTTCGCCCTAAGTTGGCAGGGTATGCTCAGACGTGGGTCCCTTGCTCACTTTGCCACTGGATTCAAGCTAGCCTGGCTGATGACGGCTAAATAGCCAGAAACCGGTCCCAGGATGCTTGTTTCCGGTCCAGGGAAGACATGGCTTGGCAGTTCGGGCTGGACTGTTCCCATGAGGCACAGGGTCAGACTGATTTGCATATGGCCATGTCTGAACTGGGGTGGTGGAGTGAGCTAAAGAATGATGATGGATTAAACCCAGATCAGTTGACTGGGGGTGAGTGTTTGATTTGCTCAAGCGCTCCGTCCATCATCCCCTTTGGTATCGCTTTGTTCGCCCTAAGTTGGCAGGGTATGCCCAGACGTGGGTCCCTTGATCACTTTGCCACTGGATTCAAGCTAGCCTGGCTGATGACGGCTGAATAGCCAGAAACCGGTCCCAGGATGCTTGTTTCCGGTCCAGGGAAGACATGGCTTGGCAGTTCGGGCTGGACTGTTCCCATGAGGCACAGGGTCAGACTGATTTGCATATGGCCATGTCTGAACTGGGGTGGTGGAGTGAGCTAAAGAATGATGATGGATTAAACCCAGATCAGTTGACTGGGGGTGAGTGTTTGATTTGCTCAAGCGCTCCGTCCATCATCCCCTTTGGTATCGCTTTGTTCGCCCTAAGTTGGCAGGGTATGCCCAGACGTGGGTCCCTTGCTCACTTTGCCACTGGATTCAAGCTAGCCTGGCTGATGACGGCTGAATAGCCAGAAACCGGTCCCAGGATGCTTGTTTCCGGTCCAGGGAAGACATGGCTTGGCAGTTTGGGCTGGACTGTTCCCATGAGGCACAGGGTCAGACTGATTTGCATATGGCCATGTCTGAACTGGGGTGGTGGAGTGAGCTAAAGAATGATGATGGATTAAACCCAGATCAGTTGACTGGGGGTGAGTATTTGATTTGCTCAAGCGCTCCGTCCATCATCCCCTTTGGTATCGCTTTGTTCGCCCTAAGTTGGCAGGGTATGCCCAGACGTGGGTCCCTTGCTCACTTTGCCACTGGATTCAAGCTAGCCTGGCTGATGACGGCTGAATAGCCAGAAACCGGTCCCAGGATGCTTGTTTCCGGTCCAGGGAAGACATGGCTTGGCAGTTTGGGCTGGACTGTTCCCATGAGGCACAGGGTCAGACTGATTTGCATATGGCCATGTCTGAACTGGGGTGGTGGAGTGAGCTAAAGAATGATGATGGATTAAACCCAGATCAGTTGACTGGGGGTGAGTGTTTGATTTGCTCAAGTGCTCCGTCCATCATCCCCTTTGGTATCGCTTTGTTCGCCCTAAGTTGGCAGGGTATGCCCAGACGTGGGTCCCTTGCTCACTTTGCCACTGGATTCAAGCTAGCCTGGCTGATGACGGCTGAATAGCCAGAAACCGGTCCCAGGATGCTTGTTTCCGGTCAAGGGAAGACATGGCTTGGCAGTTCGGGCTGGACTGTTCCCATGAGGCACAGGGTCAGACTGATTTGCATATGGCCATGTCTGAACTGGGGTGGTGGAGTGAGCTAAATAATGATGATGGATTAAACCCAGATCAGTTGACTGGGGGTGAGTGTTTGATTTGCTCAAGCGCTCCGTCCATCATCCCCTTTGGTATTGCTTTGTTTGCCCTAAGTTGGCAGGGTATGCCCAGACGTGGGTCCCTTGCTCACTTTGCCACTGGATTCAAGCTAGCCAGGCTGATGATGGCTGAAAAGCCAGAAACAGGTCCCAGGATGCTTGTTTCCGGTCCAGGGAAGACATGGCTTGGC
This sequence comes from Calotriton arnoldi, assembly GCA_963921515.1. Classification (NCBI taxonomy): domain Eukaryota; kingdom Metazoa; phylum Chordata; class Amphibia; order Caudata; family Salamandridae; genus Calotriton; species Calotriton arnoldi. Next base: position 1,003,519 of record CAWUFW010004421.1, on the reverse strand, counting down.
AGTTCGGGCTGGACTGTTCCCATGAGGCACAGGGTCAGACTGATTTGCATATGGCCATGTCTGAACTGGGGTGGTGGAGTGAGCTAAAGAATGATGATGGATTAAACCCAGATCAGTTGACTGGGGGTGAGTGTTTGATTTGCTCAAGCGCTCCGTCCATCATCCCCTTTGGTATCGTTTTGTTCGCCCTAAGTTGGCATGGTATGCCCAGACGTGGGTCCCTTGCTCACTTTGCCACTGGATTCAAGCTAGCCTGGCTGATGACGGCTGAATAGCCAGAAACCGGTCCCAGGATGCTTGTTTCCGATCCAGGGAAGACATGGCTTGGCAGTTCGGGCTGGACTGTTCCCATGAGGCACAGGGTCAGACTGATTTGCATATGGCCATGTCTGAGCTGGGGTGGTGGAGTGAGCTAAAGAATGATGATGGATTAAACCCAGATCAGTTGACTGGGGGTGAGTGTTTGATTTGCTCAAGCGCTCCGTCCATCATCCCCTTTGGTATCGCTTTGTTCGCCCTAAGTTGGCAGGGTATGCCCAGACGTGGGTCCCTTGCTCACTTTGCCACTGGATTCAAGCTAGCCTGGCTGATGACGGCTGAATAGCCAGAAACCGGTCCCAGGATGCTTGTTTCCGGTCCAGGGAAGACATGGCTTGGCAGTTCGGGCTGGACTGTTCCCATGAGGCACAGGGTCAGACTGATTTGCATATGGCCATGTCTGAACTGGGGTGGTGGAGTGAGCTAAAGAATGATGATGGATTAAACCCAGATCAGTTGACTGGGGGTGAGTGTTTGATTTGCTCAAGCGCTCCGTCCATCATCCCCTTTGGTATCGTTTTGTTCGCCCTAAGTTGGCAGGGTATGCCCAGACGTGGGTCCCTTGCTCACTTTGCCACTGGATTCAAGCTAGCCTGGCTGATGACGGCTGAATAGCCAGAAACCGGTCCCAGGATGCTTGTTTCCGGTCCAGGGAAGACATGGCTTGGCAGTTCGGGCTGGACTGTTCCCATGAGGCACAGGGTCAGACTGATTTGCATATGGCCATGTCTGAACTGGGGTGGTGGAGTGAGCTAAAGAATGATGATGGATTAAACCCAGATCAGTTGACTGGGGGTGAGTGTTTGATTTGCTCAAGCGCTCCGTCCATCATCCCCTTTGGTTTCGCTTTGTTCGCCCTAAGTTGGCAGGGTATGCCCAGACGTGGGTCCCTTGCTCACTTTGCCACTGGATTCAAGCTAGCCTGGCTGATGACGGCTGAATAGCCAGAAACCGGTCCCAGGATGCTTGTTTCTGGTCCAGGGAAGACATGGCTTGGCAGTTCGGGCTGGACTGTTCCCATGAGGCACAGGGTCAGACTGATTTGCATATGGCCATGTCTGAACTGGGGTGGTGGAGTGAGCTAAAGAATGATGATGGATTAAACCCAGATCAGTTGACTGGGGGTGAGTGTTTGATTTGCTCAAGCTCTCCGTCCATCATCCCCTTTGGTATCGCTTTGTTCGCCCTAAGTTGGCAGGGTATGCCCAGACGTGGGTCCCTTGCTCACTTTGCCACTGGATTCAAGCTAGCCTGGCTGATGACGGCTGAATAGCCAGAAACCGGTCCCAGGATGCTTGTTTCCGGTCCAGGGAAGACATGGCTTGGCAGTTCGGGCTGGACTGTTCCCATGAGGCACAGGGTCAGACTGATTTGCATATGGCCATGTCTGAACTGGGGTGGTGGAGTGAGCTAAAGAATGATGATGGATTAAACCCAGATCAGTTGACTGGGGGTGAGTGTTTGATTTGCTCAAGCGCTCCGTCCATCATCCCCTTTGGTATCGCTTTGTTCGCCCTAAGTTGGCAGGGTATGCCCAGACGTGGGTCCCTTGCTCACTTTTCCACTGGATTCAAGCTAGCCAGGCTGATGACGGCTGAATAGCCAGAAACCGGTCCCAGGATGCTTGTTTCCGGTCCAGGGAAGACATGGCTTGGCAGTTCGGGCTGGACTGTTCCCATAAGGCACAGGGTCAGACTGATTTGCATATGGCCATGTCTGAACTGGGGTGGTGGAGTGAGCTAAAGAATGATGATGGATTAAACCCAGATCAGTTGACTGGGGGTGAGTGTTTGATTTGCTCAAGCGCTCCGTCCATCATCCCAATTGGTATCGCTTTGTTAGCCCTAAGTTGGCAGGGTATGCCCAGACGTGGGTCCCTTGCTCACTTTGCCACTGGATTCAAGCTAGCCTGGCTGATGACGGCTGAATAGCCAGAAACCGGTCCCAGGATGCTTGTTTCCGGTCCAGGGAAGACATGGCTTGGCAGTTCGGGCTGGACTGTTCCCATGAGGCACAGGGTCAGACTGATTTGCATATGGCCATGTCTGAACTGGGGTGGTGGAGTGAGCTAAAGAATGATGATGGATTAAACCCAGATCAGTTGACTGGGGGTGAGTGTTTGATTTGCTCAAGCGCTCCGTCCATCATCCCCTTTGGTATCGCTTTGTTCGCCCTAAGTTGGCAGGGTATGGCCAGACGTGGGTCCCTTGCTCACTTTGCCACTGGATTAAAGCTAGCCTGGCTGATGACGGCTGAATAGCCAGAAACCGGTCCCAGGATGCTTGTTTCCGGTCCAGGGAAGACATGGCTTGGCAGTTCGGGCTGGACTGTTCCCATGAGGCACAGGGTCAGACTGATTTGCATATGGCCATGTCTGAACTGGTGTGGTGGAGTGAGCTAAAGAATGATGATGGATTAAACCCAGATCAGTTGACTGGGGGTGAGTGTTTGATTTGCTCAAGCGCTCCGTCCATCATCCCCTTTGGTATCGCTTTGTTCGCCCTAAGTTGGCAGGGTATGCCCAGACGTGGGTCCCTTGCTCACTTTGCCACTGGATTCAAGCTAGCCTGGCTGATGACGGCTGAATAGCCAGAAACCGGTCCCAGGATGCTTGTTTCCGATCCAGGGAAGACATGGCTTGGCAGTTCGGGCTGGACTGTTCCCATGAGGCACAGGGTCAGACTGATTTGCATATGGCCATGTCTGAACTGGGGTGGTGGAGTGAGCTAAAGAATGATGATGGATTAAACCCAGATCAGTTGACTGGGGGTGAGTGTTGGATTTGCTCAAGCGCTCCGTCCATCATCCCCTTTGGTATCACTTTGTTCGCCCTAAGTTGGCAGGGTATGCTCAGACGTGGGTCCCTTGCTCACTTTGCCACTGGATTCAAGCTAGCCTGGCTGATGACGGCTAAATAGCCAGAAACCGGTCCCAGGATGCTTGTTTCCGGTCCAGGGAAGACATGGCTTGGCAGTTCGGGCTGGACTGTTCCCATGAGGCACAGGGTCAGACTGATTTGCATATGGCCATGTCTGAACTGGGGTGGTGGAGTGAGCTAAAGAATGATGATGGATTAAACCCAGATCAGTTGACTGGGGGTGAGTGTTTGATTTGCTCAAGCGCTCCGTCCATCATCCCCTTTGGTATCGCTTTGTTCGCCCTAAGTTGGCAGGGTATGCCCAGACGTGGGTCCCTTGCTCACTTTGCCACTGGATTCAAGCTAGCCTGGCTGATGACGGCTGAATAGCCAGAAACCGGTCCCAGGATGCTTGTTTCCGGGCCAGGGAAGACATGGCTTGGCAGTTCGGGCTGGACTGTTCCCATGAGGCACAGGGTCAGACTGATTTGCATATGGCCATGTCTGAACTGGGGTGGTGGAGTGAGCTAAAGAATGATGATGGATTAAACCCAGATCAGTTGACTGGGGGTGAGTGTTTGATTTGCTCAAGCGCTCCGTCCATCATCCCCTTTGGTATCGCTTTGTTCGCCCTAAGTTGGCAGGGTATGCCCAGACGTGGGTCCCTTGCTCACTTTGCCACTGGATTCAAGCTAGCCTGGCTGATGACGGCTGAATAGCCAGAAACCGGTCCCAGGATGCTTGTTTCCGGTCCAGGGAAGACATGGCTTGGCAGTTCGAGCTGGACTGTTCCCATGAGGCACAGGGTCAGACTGATTTGCATATGGCCATGTCTGAACTGGGGTGGTGGAGTGAGCTAAAGAATGATGATGGATTAAACCCAGATCAGTTGACTGGGGGTGAGTGTTTGATTTGCTCAAGCGCTCCGTCCATCATCCCCTTTGGCATCCCAATGTCTGGCTGGGTAGGTGACGGCCGATGGGGTGAACCAGAGCCAGACTCCTCTATAGCTGCCTAAACAGCTCCACCGGGCATCAGCCATGTTGCTCGGTCTCAGAGCTCTTTACATGAGAACACAGTAGTACAGAATTACATCAGATTACCAGAGCATAAATAATACTACAACAAGTCCCAATGGGGCATAGAGGGAAACGAGGGGGAGAGGAAAATGAGTCCAGCAGCTGGAAAACAGACAGAGGTGAAACAAACCGGCAATGGGAGATAGTACATCAGGAGACCCTCAAAGTCACAGTCCACGAGCCCACAGACCAGTTAGGGTCACAGAAACACATCATCTGGGGCCAGACTCGCTCTCTATGCCGGAGCACCAAAGGTCGAGAGGGGTGTCTTGTAGTGGGCATCCTTATCAGAAGGTAGTGTATGCGTCCCGGAGAGGGGGGTGTCGACTTGGAGCACTAGTCCAGATTGGAAACACCAAGACGTAGACCGGCGGCCCATAGCAATCGTAGAAACCGGTCTTTGCCGACATGATGGTGGACCCAGGTCTCAGACTCTCCAGCACAAAATGGAGGGACAGCAGATCAATAAAAAAAAAAAATCCATGATGAAACCCACCTCAGGGAGCCGGACTGGATGTAGGAGGCAGCCGGACTGGATGTAGGAGGCAGCCATGGGATTGGTGGGACTGAGAACCAGAAAATCGCCCATCTCACTCAGGTCATTGCGACAAAAATACTCGGGAACACAACAAGGCAGCAGCATCTCAGTTGTAACTTGCTGCTTTATCAGGGACGTCGACTCGGGCGCCCAGGAGGCAGCTCCGGATGGGGGAGGCAGACATGGGGACGGGTGGGCGGATGATAGGGAATACCGCCACACTCGCCCGGAGCTCATGAGGGACACAAGCTCAGGGACACAAGCCGGTAATTATTTAGCCCCGGGAGATCCTCGCATCCGACTCAGCCGAGTCTCCTAGGTCGGGTCCGCACGGGGGCCCAGCTCACCTTTTTTGGGTATGCAGTGCAGCTCAGAAGCAAAGCGGAGCTTCATTGAGAACCCACTAGTCCTCGGGTTTCAGCTGGGCATCTCGCCACAACGGACTGCTCCCCCTATGCAGCAACCACGAACGGGGCCCTCCCCCGCCACCACTCCAGCCACTGCGAGTCCAGATCAATGGAGACCTGCCAGCGGGATCCGCGCTGCGCGAGGGATTCAGTCGGGCATTACCGGTGATCACCGCCAGTCTTAATTGTGCATGTGTGCCATTGTGCCCATCTCCCCCCGTCCCCCCAGTCCCTGGTGGTTACTCACCCTGTTGCTGTTGTGTCCGGTCATGTTGAGCAGTGTCCGGTCCCCCGACTCCTGCCACCATCTCCCTACTGATGACTGTGGAGACCATTTCCTCCATCTCGTCCAGCTCCTCCTGTGGCACTGGACTCCCACCTCCAGTCTGCATTGCTGCCTTCCGGTTGTTTGCGAGTTTCAGCTTGGTTTTGCGCTTCACATCATTCCAGCGCCTCTTGACCTCATCCATTGTCCTCTTCAGCACTCCGATTGCATTCACCTTGTTCACGATGGTCTGCCATATTCCATTTTTAGTTGCCAGTGACACAGTGGAGGTGACGAACAGTGATTGATGGTGTTCTATCACCTCCGTTATCAGGATCCTGTTTTCCTGCGGACTGAACTTCGTCTTCCTCTTCTTCTTGTCCTTGCCCTTCCCTGACCCCAAGGTCCCAGGCTGGTCCTCCGTGGGGCTTGTGGGGTTCTGGTTGTCCTCTGTACTTGCTCCGGCTGCCTCCATTGTGCTTCGCTGTTGTTTGGCTTTTGTTTGTATGTATTTTTCTACTTTTATAGTGCATTTTCCCGCATGACGCGTGGGAATTGCAGGCCTGCGGCTAGTTTGCGTAGATTTTTGTATCGCGATTGGCGTCATCGCAACTATTTTCGCGGTGGGGTTTCGCGTTTTTGCAGCGTTGCGTTGTTTTTAACGCGTTCATTTGACGCGTTGTCCTGTGACTATCGCATGGTACCGCCGTGTTGTGAATACCACGTTAACACAGAGTTGTTTTCCCGTGATGGACTGCGATGTGTGGGGTTGCGTTAAGCTACACTTGCGGTAGTTATCACACGTTCTTGAGAATATGCCCCTGAGTGCGTTGTGCAGTGTTAGAGAACTTTGGATCATATCCCCTTGTGTGATGAAGCACCGAGTTTATATACCAAAACCATAGCAAAACATTTATAAAGCGCACGGCTACCACCAACGGCGGTGTCCCGGCGCTAAGAAGAGACAAAGAGAAAAGGATAAAGAAAAAAGGACAAGCTAAGGCAGATCAAAAAGCCAGGTTTTCCAGGCTAAGGAATTTAGGGGCTGATTATGATGGCATCCGACCGCCATCGTTGTGGGAACGGTACCGACCGACAGGTAGTCGGTGGTCCGGCCTGCCAAATTAGGATTCAACTGCTGTGGAGGCCGTCGGAAACATGGCTATTTGTATTGAGGCTTGTGCAGCGGCCCGTAAAAGGTCCTCAGCACAAGCCCCAATGCAAAGAGGCATGTTTTCAAACATTCCTGCACCCCGTGGCAGGCACCACGCGGTGCCTGCCACAGGATGCAGGGATGTTTAGGGGGCACCATAGGTGCCCTCAGGACCCATAGCGGAGGGCCACGGGGAAAGAGGCCCTGCTAGGGCCCTATAAAAGCCTTTCTGTCAGCTTTTTCACATCAGAAGAACCAACGTGAAATGGCTGGAGGAAATGTGGATCGTAATCCCCACAGTGGTGCCTGAGAAGGCACCGCCTCTATTGTGGTGAATGCGATTGGACCGACCGCCCGAAGGGCTCCTTGAGCCCGTCGGAAACTGTGGGTCGGTCCCTGGGCCAATGCAGTCGGACCGACTGCATCCTATTGCGGCAGTCTGACTACGGTGAGATGTCGGTGGGACCGACATCATAATCGGCCCCTTAGGTCCCTGGCAGGCTAGGGAAATTGCGACTCCACTTAGCCAGCACATAAAGGTTTTCCTACAAGTATGTACCTGTGATTTTAAAAAGAGAAATCTGAGTAGCATCCTTCTTAATTCCAAGAGAGCTGTACATGTGCAAAAGATGCAGATTATCGTTCCTTGCTTGTACCCACGTAAGCAGCAGCTTCAGTATATCGGCTGAGTCTTCCATGACGGCATGAGGTCTTTTGTTTCTAACAGCCCAAAACATACAACATGAACTGACGTTTTAATTCTAGAGAAAAATGGGTAGTCAAATAACACAGAGGTTTTAATAGCTGGTAGAATGCAATAACAGTCCAGGTGTGAAGTTTCATTTTGAATGTGTTCTTATCTTGCCTTTGTGACTGGGCTTTAGCTGAAGGGCTGCTTAGCTAGAGGAAGGATGCTCTTTCCATCGAGGTGGCCCATGCATCCTTGATACCAAGTGCATCTATTTCCGAAGACAGGTATGCTACCCAGGATTTACTTTGGTTTTTACTCATCTGGGACTCTTTTTTCCTGCCAACACAAACCCCCTTTTTCCTGGGGTCAACCAGGCGGATCACCTTTGTTTTGCATCGGTTCAGCTCTAGAACTAGGAGCTCAACATATCCGACCAAAGCGTTTATTAACCGTTGTAGCCCAACTAGAGTCTGACTTAAGATGACTATGTCGCATGCGTATTGCAGGTGACTGATTCTGCCGGATGCCAATTTGGGAGGATGTCTCTCAACTAGAGCCAGATGACGATTAAGGTCGGTCAAATATAGATTGAACAGGCAAGGGGCTAAGATACAACCCTGCTTCAGGCTGTTATTTGTTGGAATCTTGGAGATGACTTTGCTGCCATTACGGTTTTAAAGGTTCAGTGACAGAATATCGAAACCATAAATATCGTGCTACCAAAATATAATGTCAAAAATATAAATCATAAAAGTATCATTTTTCTACACGTCATGGTAGTACAGACATATCGAACAAAAATATTGTTATACACTCATATCGAAAAAATATATGCAAAAATATAGTTATGTGTATATATATATATATATAGTATTCCTGCGCTGGAAACCTTCTTCTTTATTTCATGTTTTCCCCTTGCACAAAAAATTAGGTAAGCTTCAGCTACACAGTCTGTTTTGACATTTTCACTTACTTTTTCAAAATGCAAAGAGACTGCCTCCCGTGATCAAGGCTCTACGGAGCAGAAACGTTGGGACTGTGAGCCTCCTGCCTCTGTTCATATTTCATGAATTAAACGGATTTGAATGCAACACAACCAGAGTCGGTGCACCTCTTTTGAAGTGTCTAGGAGGGATTGTGTGGATATATATATATATATATATATATATATATATATATATATATATATATATATATATATATGTATATATATATATATATATATATATTATCTACTGGCGGTCGCAGTTATAGTTACAACCTATTATCCATAGGAAATCCGCGACATTCTATTTGAAATAACTCTCTTGCCGGTTGACGTATCTTCGCAAAATTTTCAAACTTTATGGCCCGCTCCGGTCCGATCCTACCCTGAAAGTCTCGGGGGATTCGTCAAGCGGGGGCCGAGAAAAAGGGGGGTCCCAAAACGCGTTTTCCCCATGCAATTTTCCATAGGAAACTTTAGACACAGCTACAGCCCGAACTGCTGAACGGAATTACACCAAATTTGGCAAAGAGGTAGTTCTTGGTTCAGAAAGAACCCTTTTGTTAAATGGTGTAAATCCGTTCAGTAGTTGCTGAGAAAATCAAAAGTAAAAAGATAGTGATATCTATGGCCGCGTCGGATTCGCGCACCCTCCCGATCACGAGCTGCATGCTAATTGGCTGTCAACACTCCAAATCAGGAAGTGTTGGCAGCCATTTTGTCCCTCGGTAGAACCGAGGGACAGAAACAAGTGCGCAAAGCGCACAAAGGGGGCAGGGTAGAAACACCCTGACCCCCTAGGTCTGCTCAGGGGGTCCCACAAGGACCCCCTGGGCAAAAAAAAAAATTAAAAAAAAAAAAAAAAATCGGCAGGATGCGCTCAGGGTGCGCGAACCCTGCCGAAAAAAAAAAAAATCGAAGCGCGGTCTCCCGCGCTTCGATGTTAATTGGCCCCCGGGTGGGCCAAGTCCCGGGGGCATGCTGGGGGGGGTTAATTTTATGTGTGGGGGGCCTCTAAGGGCCCCCCAAGCCCCGGGGACCACCACCCCCCGGGGCTTTATGTATAATGGTGCGGGAGGGCTCTGAGCCCTCCCGCAGCCCCGAGGACCGCCACCTCCCCGGGGCTTCTTTTTTATTTTTGAAAAACCTGTGTGGGGGGCTCCAGCCCCCACACGCCCCGGGACCACCACCTCCCCGGGGCACTAAGAAAAATTACAATGGGGGTCCGTTTTGGACCCCCAAGCCCCGAGGACCACCACCTCCCGGGGCTTTCAAAATGTAAGGAGGGGGCCGCGTGGCCCCACTCCTGGAGCCTGTGGTGGCCCTGGGGACCGCCACCCCCAGGGCCGGCTCCTGCAGTGTCCCGGGGTGCCTACCCCCGGGACACTGCTGTTGCAATGACAGGACGGGAGCCTCGCGGCTCCCGTCCTGTCATTGCAAACTGCTTTGGATATTGGAAGAGAGAGCAGGAAACCTGCTCTCTCTTCCAATATCCAAAGCTGATTGCTTTTCCACATGGGGAGCAGCATGTTAGCTGCTCCCCATGTGTAAAAGCAATGCCGGCTCCCGTAGGACACGGGGAGCCGGCGGGACTGTGGGGGGTTTGGGGACCCCCCCACAGTCCCCAACGAGAGGCCAGGCCCCGGGGGATGGGGTCCCCGGGGCCATAAGTGGCCACGGAGGGGGCCACGCAGCCCCCCTCCCCAAAGGTAAAAAAAGTAAAAAAAAAAAAAAAAGTGCAAGGCCGGCCCCGGGGGATGGGGTCCCCGGGGCCTTAAATGGCCTGAGGAGGGGGGCCACGCAGCCCCCCTCCAAATAAAAAAAAAAGAGGCCATGCCCCGGGGGATGGGGTCCCCGGGGCCAATACAGGCCCAGGGAAGGGGGGCCACGCGGCCCCCTTCCCGTTTTTTTTTTTTTATTTTAATTAAAAAAAAAGGGGTAAGGCCCTGGGGGATGGGGTCCCCAGGGCCTAAAAATAGGAAAAAGGAAGGGGGGCCACACAGCCCCCCTTCAGGGGGGGAAAAAAAAACAAAAAAAAAAAACGATCGGGCCCGCAGGCCCCGCCCCTTCCTTCACCACTCTGCAAACGCGCCCCTGGCGCGTTTGCAGAGGGAGAACGAATTCCCCTTGAATACTGGGGGTCCCTGGGGGCCAACTAGCCCACCAGGAACCTCCAGTATGCGCCAGGGGGCTGCCTTGCAGAGAGGTGTACAGAGGCCACGCCCCTTTTTACACCTCTCTGCAATGCAGCTCTGTGGCGCTTTTTGGAGGTATATGGTGGGCTAGTTGCACCCCAGGGACCCTCAGGATTCAAGGGGAGTTAATCCCCCGACTTAAAACGCGCCACGGGGCGCGTTTGCACAGTGGTGAAGGGAGGGGGCGGGGCTTCAGGTGACATGTGTGCAAACAGGTCCCGTGGCGCGTTTTAAGATGGGGAATTAAATCCCCTTCAATCCTGAGGGTCCCTGGGGGCCAACTAGCCCAACAGGTACGTCCAGAAAGCGCCACAGAGCTGCGTTGCAGAGAGGTGTAAAAAGGGGTGTGGCCTCTGTACATGTCTCTGCAACGCAGCCCCCTGGGCATACTGGAGGTTCCTGGTGTGCTAGTTTCCCGTAGGGACCCTCATGATTCAAGGGGACTTAATCCCCCAACTTAAAACGCGCCACGGGGCGCGTTTGCACAGATGTCACCTCAGGCCCCGCCCCCTCCCTTCACCATTGTGCAAATATTCCTCTAAAATCAGCCGAAATACGAATTCTGATTTACTCACCTGTTATCAGGAGAGACCTCAGTGCTGCATCTTTCAGCCCAGTACTAATCCTGAAAATAATTTTAACCGTACTTACCAGTAACTTGAATTTCCTTCCATAGGCTAAGATTGACTGGTTTCACTTGGAAATTCTTCTAAGTGTGGAGTTTTGGAACTTTAAAATATTCCTCTAAAATCAGCCGAAATACGAATTCCGATTTACTCACCTGTTATCAGGAGAGACCTCAGTGCTGTATCTTTCAGCCCAGTACTGGTCCTGAAAAGTAATTTTAACCGTACTTACCAGTAACTTGAATTTCCTTCCATAGGCTAACATTGACTGGTTTCACTTGGAAATTCTTCTAAGTGTGGAGTTTTGGAACTTTAAAATATTCCTCTAAAATCAGCCGAAATACAAATTCCGATTTACTCACCTGTTATCAGGAGAGACCTCAGTGCTGCATCTTTCAGCCCAGTACTGATCCTCAAAAGTAATTTTAACTGTACTTACCAGTAACTTGAATTTCCTTCCATAGGATATAATTGCCTGCTTTTTGCTGAAAAAGTTTCTAAGTATTGATTTTTGAAACATACAAATATTCCTCTAAAATCAGCCGAAATACGAATTCCGATTTACTCACCTGTTATAAGGAGAGACCTCAGTGCTGTATCTTTCAGCCCAGTACTGGTCCTGAAAAGTAATTTTAACCGTACTTACCAGTAACTTGAATTTCCTTCCATAGGCTAACATTGACTAGTTTCACTTGGAAATTCTTCTGTGTGGAGTTTTGGAACTTTAAAATATTCCTCTAAAATCAGCCGAAATATGAATTCCGATTTACTCACCTGTTATCAGGAGAGACCTCAGTGCTGCATCTTTCAGCCCAGTACTGATCCTCAAAAGTAATTTTAACCGTACTTACCAGTAACTTATATGTTCTTCCATAGGAATCCATTGTCTGGTTTTCAGCAGAAAAGTTTCAAAGTGTCGATTTTCACAAACTACAAATATTCCTTAAAAATCGCCTGTATGACTTAAACGCATTCTTTCAACTGTTTACAGGAGATGCACCAGTGCTGGATCCAGGATCCAACACTGAGTAAGAAAAAGTAACGATAACAGTTTTTACCTGCTAAGTGAATTTCCTTCCATAGGATAACATTGGTGATTCTATGAGAAAAAGTTTCTAAGTGTCAACTTTTAAAATACAATAATATTCCTTAAAAATCACGACTGTAACCAAAACGCTTTTACTCAACTGTTTACAGGAGATGTACCAGGACTGAATCTAGGATCCAGTCCTGTGGTTAGAAAAGTAATCCATAAAGTAACTAATTGCATTTAACTAGAAATTCACATTGAGCTGAATGTTGCATTGTGTTTGAAAATGTGGTGCCCATTGCAACAACTGTAACTACTGTACTTAAAAGTCTATTGCCTATGTGCAAAGTATTTAAACTAAAGTAATTCATTCTGAGAAAGTATTTTTTGTAATGTAATGTATAATGTAATTACAATGTAATTTAAAAAATAAAATATGTAAAAAAAAAATCTAAAAATGTAATAAATCAGTATGAAAAAAATTAATATAACAATTAATACATTTAAAAATTGTCATTTACAAAACCTTTGAAATTCACTGAAAAAACCGTAGGTTTCAGACATGTTATAGTTAGGAATTAGCATTTAAAAAACCTTTGAAATTCACTGAAAAAACCATAGGTTTCAGATAAGTTATAGTTAGAAATTAGCATTTAAAAAACCTTTGAAATTCACTGAAAAAACCATAGGTTTTAGGGACAGTTATAGTTAGTTGGACATTGCACTCGTACAAAACCCGTGAAATTCCCCCATTATAGTTAGTTCAGCTAACTATAACTCGCGCCCCGCAATGCACTGCTGATGACGTCACATATTACATCACTCATGACATGGTCAGTGACATCACTGATGACATCACTGATGACATCTCAAATGACATCACTGATGACATCATCCACGTGATAATCTGATGCACCTCCTCACACCCTAATATAACCTTTGATACACCCAATCTAAATTACAGACTGCCATTCGCAAAACCATAGACACTCCAACACCAATAACTACATACCCACTCACTGATTCTTAGGTCTACACACACACATCCACTCACTCACCCGTACAGTCACTCATACTTATGGTCACTCAGTACAGGACAATCATATGCACTCTTACTCCTATATAGACACTCAAACACCGCCACTCATCCATAGAGGTACTCACACACCTAGTCAGTCATGCAAATAATTAAACACACTGCCATTTACTCACCTATACAGTTATACACACACCAGCTCACTTAATCATACAAATACTAGCACATTGTTACGCTCTTATACAATCACTGATACAAGCACACACTCATCCATACAGCCACTATCACAATCACTCACTCTCGCTTATAGCTATTTATATACTCCAATACACATATATACTGCCTTTCACATATGTAGTTACTCACACATGTACCACTGGGACATACATTCACTCACTAACACACTCTTACACACACTTACCCACCCATACAGCCTATCACAGATGCACTCTTGAAACCATCCACCCAGTGAATCACCCACTCACACATCTATGCACAGTCGCACACACCCCATCCACACAAACACTCAGGCACCCATACAGATACTCAGACAACAAATCAATAACTCTTATAGACACTCATGTAGCTATTCACAAACCCATGCAGCCACTTACACAGCAACAGACAGATACAGACATTAACCCAGTTTAGTCACTAACCCATGCATTCAGTAAGATACGTTTAATCACTCACTTATAGAATTAGTCACGCACCTACTAAATCATCCATACACACACTTATACACCCACTCATTCTTCAATACGCCTTTCCCTATATATATATTAAAAATATTTAAACTTTACAGAAACACACAGTCACTGGATGATGTCATCAGTGATGTCATTTGAGATGTCATCAGTGATGTCATCAGTGATGTCACTGACCATGTCATGAGTGATGTAATATGTGACGTCATCAGCAGTGCATTGCGGGGCGCGAGTTATAGTTAGCTGAACTAACTATAACGGGGAATTTCACGGGTTTTGTACGAGTGCAATGTCCAACTAACTATAACTGTCCCTAAAACCTATGGTTTTTTCAGTGAATATATATATATATATATATATATATATTTCTCCCTTCTAGCTGCCGATTTCCTCGCCACTTTTAACGGGGGCCCTGACGGGGTGGCGGCCCCTATAATCCTGCACAAATGTCTTACTCCAACTATGAAAAGACAGTCAGGGCTCAAATTCGTGAAGCGTGAATGCTTTTAATTCAAGACAATATCCAAAAATACGTCCCGCCGTGTTTCAAAGCCATGCTTCTTGATCACGGGTCAGTTTACGTCCACCATTACAAAACATAAAGACATGTGATCTGCCATCACCATAAAGGTGGGACAGGGCATTCTTTTTGCTGACTTTGGCGGCCATCTTGTAACGTGGGAAGAGTACTTACATTAACCCCTTGTTATTTACATTGACATTCCACCAATACACAATTGTACATATTCTGACAGGATACAATATACTGTAATGACATCTAATGTTTAACCCCTGTAAGTCTTTTATCGGATTTACCAGTCATGTACCGGTATTCTTAACTGTTACCAACAGAAATACAATTATTACAGGAAATTAACAACTCTGCCAGAGTGGGCGATTGTGCATTCTCATAAATGTCCAATTCTGCCCCAGTGGGTTACATACTAGTATAGTGTGTCGACCCATCACCTTCTTACAGCAGGCAAAACCGCAGCTCTGCTATTCGGTAGCTTCCCCAAGATATAATCTCTTTTGCATTCTTTATGCCCTTTGTAACCTACAAAAACATAAAAACAGTATTAGATCATCTTGCATCTTATTCTTAAAATTTGTAAACTTATTTTCTATGAAATTCATGTCGAAAATACTTCTCCAGTTCATGAAAAACATCCTCAACTTACACAATCGTTTACCCCAAATGTAACTCCCCATAAAGAATACTTTCAATGAGGTTCTTAGGGTGACAATTAGCTGCATGAAGTATGCTGTTCCCTGCTGTTTTCTTGTGGAAAAGTTCACTATCCAATTTATCATTGCATACTTTTAATTTGATATCTAGAAATTCAGTCTCTGTGGGACTTACATGACTCGTAAACTGTAAATTAAAGTCATTAATATTCAGTAAATTAACAAGAACATCACCCTCCCCTTTTGTCCCATTCCAAATGCAGAATATGTCGTCAATATACCTCACCTAGAGGACCACATGGTCCTTGAATAGCCTGATGTTATTGACTATTTGTTCCTCCCAGTATCCCAGGTACAACCCTGTAAAAATGGGAGGAAAACAAGTACCCATGGCGGTCCCCTGGGTCTGCCTATAGATAACACTGTCAAAAGTGAAGAAGTTGTTAGTCAAACATATATAGATCATCCTCAGAATCATCTCCGTATGTAACAGATATGAAACCGAACGTGATCTCAGAAAGTGTCTTCAGGCATTGATGCCGAGTTCGTGTGGTATACATGTATAAAGGCTGTTGACATCTAAATTCATAAGCAAAAAGTTCTTCTCCCATATAATGCCATTTATTTGACATAAGAAGTCACCTGTGTCTTGTATATATGAAGGTAGTGTGAGTACGTGTGTTCTTAAGAAATGATCTATATACTTAGACGTGTTTTCATACATACTTTCTTTTGAGGAAACTATCGGTCTACCGGGGGGGGGGTTAGAGCTATTTTTATGCAGTTTGGGCAGCATATAAAATGCTGGTAGCTTTGGAAAAAGACAGTTGAGGTATGCGTATTCATTGTCATCAATCAGGAGTTCATCTTTCCATTATTTAAGCTGATTCTAACCGCGGGCGGAGAACTCTGCTCCGCCCGCGGAGTGTGCGGAGATTTGCCTACTCCGCGTTCCGCGGAGAATGCGGAGTAGGCAAATCTCCGCACACTCCGCAGCAGAGCGGAGTTGGCCAGCCCCCTCCTCCACCCCCCATATTAACAATGAATCCTACATTAATCAGAAGTAAAATGAAAGACACTTACCTGTACTGCGGTGTCCCCGGGCTGCCATCTGTGGGTGATCCTTGAGAAAACTGCACATGCGCGTGCTCGCGCGCATGCGCAGTTCTCGCAAGAAATGCGCATGAGCGGGCGCGCGCGCTTGCGCAGTTTTCGCAAGGATTACCCAGACGGCGAGGAAGAGGAGGAGGGCAGCCCGGGGACGCCGCAGTACAGGTAAGTGTTTTTTATTTTACTTTTGATTAATGTAGGATTAATTGTTAATAGGGGGGTGGAGGCGGGTGGCGTAGCGGGACGGATGGTAAACGACAGTTGAATGACATAACTAGTTATGAAATTTCCAATAGGCTAAAATATAACCACAGCATTGAGTTGTATAGGAATCAGCTTAAAGAATGGAAAGATGAACACCTTATTGATGACAATGTATAGGCATAGCTCAACTGTCTTTTTCCAAAGCTACCGGCATTTTATATGCTGCCCAACTTGCATAAAAATAGCTCTAACCCCCCCCTCCGGTAGACCAATAGTTTCCTCAAAAGAAAGTATGTATGAAAACACGTCTAAGTATATAGATCATTTCTTAAGAACACACGTACTCACACTACCTTCATAAATACAAGACACAGGTGACTTCTTACGTCAAATAAATGGCATTATATGGGAGAAGACTTTAGATGTCAACAGCCTTTATACTTGTATACCACACGAACTCAGCATCAATGCCTGTAGACACTTTCTAAGATCACGTTCGGTGTCATAACTGTTACATACGGAGATGATTCTGAGGATGATCTATATATGTTTGACTAACAACTTCTTCACTTTTGACAGTGTTATCTATAGGCAGACCCAGGGGACCGCCATGGGTACTTGTTTTGCTCCCAGTTTTGGAGGGTTGTACCTGGTATACTGGGAGGAACAAATAGTCAATAACATCAAGCTATTCAAGGACCAAGCGGTCCTCTGGGTGAGGTATATTGACAACATATTCTGCATTTGAAATGGGCCAAAGGGGAGGGTGATGTTCTTGTTAATTTACTGAATATTAATGACTTTAATTTACAGTTTACGAGTCATGTAAGTCCCACAGAGATTGAATTTCTAGATATCAAATTAAAAGTATGCAATGATAAATTGGATAGTGAACTTTTCCACAAGAAAACAGCAGGGAACAGCATACTTCATGCAGCTAATTGTCACCCTAAGAACCTCATTGAAAGTATTCTTTATGGGGAGTTACTTTTAGCCAGAAGAAACTGTAGTTCAGAGGACAGTTTCGAGAAAGAAATGTCAGAAATGAGAAGAAGGTTCATTGAAAGAGGTTACTCCAGAAAGGTTATTGATCAGGCATGCAAGAGAGTTAAAAATATCCAAAGAGAAGATGTGTTGGTAAAAAAAAGTCGATAAAGAAGATGAACAACCAGTCAGGTTTATAACCGAGTTCAGTACCCAAGCATGGGACATCAAAAAGAGTCTCAATAAATTTTGGAATGTCTTACAAACTGACGAAACCCTAGTTAAATCAGTGGGTGACCATGCGCAAGTTACCTTTAAAAGGTGTGCATCCTTGAAGGATGTATTGTGCAGTAGTACGTTACAGGAAAGTCACAATAAAAGCAGTGTGCAAGGGTTCTATACCTGTGGTATGTGTAAAGCCTGTGAGTACAGTACCAACTGTAAAGAGGTTAAACTATCTCAGAGAAGACCAGCATACACGATTAGCAAACATCTAACATGCAACTCTGATTACTGTGTATATTGTTTAGAATGCCCGTGTTCATTGTATCATATTGGCAGTACAATACATAAAGCCAAAAAGAGGATTTTAGAGCATTTACGGGTTGTCACCAATGAAGATAGACAGTATCCAGTGGCAAGACATTTTAAAGAGAGACACAAAAAAGACACTAGTCTGTTGAAGTTTTGCATACTGGACAGAATCCCGGTACTAGAGAGAGGGGGTAACAGAGTTCAGATGTTACGTAGACTAGAATCTAAATTAATCATTAAATACGAAACTGTGTTTCCTAATGGTTTGAACAGTGACAAAGAATTATCTGTACATTTGGGGTAAACGATTGTGTAAGATGAGGATGTTTTTCATAAACTGGAGAAGTATTTTCGACATGAATTTCATAGAAATTAAGTTTAAAAATTTAAAGAATATGATGCAAGATGATCTAATACTGCTGTAATGTTTTTTTAGGTTACAAAGGGCATAAAGAATGCGAAAGAGCTTATATCTTGGGGAAGCTACCGAATAGCGGAGCTGCAGTTTTGCCTGCTGTGAGAAGGTGATGGGTCGACACGCTATAGTAGTATGTAGCCCACTGGGGCAGAATTGGACATTTATGAGAATGCACTATCACCCACTTGGGCAGAATTGTTAATTTCCAATAATAATTGTATTTCTGTTTGTGACAATTAAGAATACTGGTACATGACTGGTGAATCCGAAAAAAGACTTACAGGGGTTAAACATTAGATGTCATTACAGTATATTGTATCCTGTCACAATATGTACAATTGTGTATTGGTGGAATGCCAATGTAAATAGCAAGGGGTGAATGTAAGTACTCTTCCCAAGTTACAAGATGGCCGCCAAAGTCAGCAAAAAGAATGCCCTGTGAAGTCCTACCTTTATGGTGATGGTTGATCACATGTATTTATGTTTTGTAATGGTGGACGTAAACTGACCCGTGATCAAGAAGCTTGGCTTCGAAATGCGTCAGGACGTTTTTTGGGATATTACCTTGAATTAAAAGGATTCATGCTTCATGAATTTGAGCCCTGACTGTCTTTTCATAATTGGAGTAAGACATTTGTGCAGGATATATATATATATATATATATATATATAAATAGTAAATATTAAATATTTTAACATGTGACATTCATATAATGTTAATCAAACATGGTTAAGTAATATTTAAAGATAAATATACTTATTTAATCACACATATATATTTATATGTGTATTTTAATGTACACATATATGAATTAAAACTACAATTAAAAATATTCATTATAAATTATATTATACTTTTCTTTTTTTATTCACTAATATAACAAATATAAATACATATATATTAATGTATCCCTTTTAGGGACAGACCAGTGATAATTGACAAATTACTAAAATGCAAGACTGAATTCGCCATTTACGTGCTGGAGTGCTCTTGTGGACTGCGGTATGTGGGCAGTACAAAACTGCAAGTCCACAAGAGAAGTCTCCAGCACTTACGGGCCATAACAAATTCAGACATAACAAATCCTGTGGCCCGCCACTTCAAGGAGGTCCACAGTAACAATTTGGACCACTTGAAATTCTTTGTGGTAGATACTGTCCCCCAACAAAGACGTGGTGGCAATAGAGAAGCCAGCCTAAGGAGACTGGAAACAAGATACATCTTGGAGATGGACAGCAAAATTCCTCACGGTTTGAATACTACTGAGGACTTACATACATGGCTTTAATTCTGTAACATCATCATTGTAGTAACATAAGTCTCCAAACATGACCATATGAGAGGAAATAAAACACCATTATGGTATATAGAATCTCAATCTGCTGCTATCCCACTTACCCGCTAAGAACCACATCCCCATTTTATTGCAAATATAAGTTCATTCTGAACCTATCTTTTACAATCAACTTTTTAAATTTGCACTTGGCACTTTTTTCCGCATAGGAGTTTCCATATGCGAATTAGCACTTTAGGCACTTTTGCACTTTCAGGTTTATTGTTTACAAGTGGCAGGGTAGATGCCCACAGGGGCGGTATTTTTGTGATATCTTTTGCATTTTTGCACATGTAATAATGAGTGGTCCTCTTAATGATTGGTTTTTACATTTTTTAAACATTATTTATATAGGTACGTGTGTGTATTTTACAGCCATATAAAAACAGTAAGAATATATCTGTTTTTTTAAGTACCTTTAAAATATGTTTTTTAAGAATGTTATTTACTATGTATGCATTTACTTACCTGTATTTATACAGACTATTTTGCGTATTTTGCACAGTATATAAATTTGTGGACTCATGGTTACAACAAAGTGATTATAAATGCTGCTATACTTGTATTATAATAGACAAAAACAGACGAGTAGTCTATCTTCTATATTCATTGAGGCACTTGGCACTTTAAATAAGGGGAGTTAATGGTGGCACACCATGTGATCAAGGCCCTGCGAGGCCGAAACGCGTCATGGCAGCACAGCGCACGAAATAAACTGTTGGCACAAGAAAGAGGAGTCCGTTCCGTTTTTCGATTCAGCGTTGCAGGAATTGGTGGAAAAAGGATTATTTCTTATATATTAATGTATATATATATATATATATATATATCAGCTGTACTCCGTGACTTCCTCGGATATTTCCAATACACGGACCCAAAATTGTGCTTCAAGGTGAATTTATTTCGCCTCAGTCGCCATTACGCGTTTCGCCTTCCACAAGGCTTGATCACATGACAGTAGTAATGGGATTACGTTCGAGATTTTAAAGTACTCAGTGCTCATTCTGACAAGCATCACATGATAGCTTTTACCATAGACATAGAAAACATTCAAAACATTTACCATTAACATTCTAAAATGTATGCATATGTTTTCGTTTCAAATGCTTTGTAACTGACTGTTTCATATATACACAGTTAATTTTGTGCACAGTGTATTTATCAGTTTTCTGTTTTGAAACGGTCTTTTTATCCTTTGACAATAACATTTGTCCTGATTTCTTTTCTGATTTTTACAGATCTCGGTTTAAATACCTGATTATTCAATCTTGACATATTTGTTATAAGGACCTATCATAATAATGTTATATGATCGACCTGCTGAGTCATAACCATTGGTGACGCATTAAAGTGCTGAAGTGCATTAAAAACTTGAGAAAGCAGAGCATTTATATCTTGTAAATATTAATGAGTTTAAGGCAACTAGAAGTTATTTTAGAAAATGCACTAACATTGGTTCCTACAGGTATCAGGTATTTCATTATTTATTCTATATCTCCCATTGATTTCTCCAGAGCCGATGTTAACACTCTGTATTGTTTACGTCTGACCATCACATCATTGTTATAGGTTATCTTTTTCGTGTTTCTGGATCTCAGGATAATTTAATGTGCAAACTAACGCTTTATAAATATATAAATATATAAAATACATTTAAAAATCATCATTGACTCTAGATGTAAAATATAATACCTAATAAATGCATATGCAAGTATATAAAATCCCTTATATAACCCTGAGCAATATTACATAAAATCAACATTCGATGCCTTAATGTAGAACGTATTGATTATCTATTATTTGCTTTTAAACCCATTACGATCCATAAAACAGAGTTAATTAATATATGGTGGCATAAAAATTAATGATTGTAGTAGACGTCCTAATTGAGTTCTATTTTCATGAAAGATATATGTTAGATTTGTCATGTGAGGCTGGGTACTCATATTAGGCAAGTGTGTAAGTCCTCTGTTGCATTTAGGCCCCCCGGGGACTTGGAATCTAATTGGAGAATGTATCGTGTTTCTAGTTTTCTCAACTTAGTTTCCCTGTCCCCTCCTCTTCTGCTTGGCGGAACTGTGTCAATCACAAAGTATTTGAGCAAGGTAGTGTCTGAATTGTGCTTATCCTTAAAATGTCGAGCTACTGGATAGGTGTTAACATGATTCATTATAGCCCGTAGGTGTTGTAATATCCTTTTGTGTACTGGTAGCTTAGTGCTGCCTACGTACTGCAAGCCGCATGGGCACTGCAGCACATAGACAGCAAATTCCATCTTGCATGTAAGTAATTTGGGTATTCTAAATTGCCTTTCACTGAAAGGTGTCTGATATTTGTTTGTGTTGATACCCTGCGTACATGCCTTACATGTTTTGCATTTGTAAAAACCCTTGCCTGTTTGGAGCCAATTGTTGCCTTCAATGACCTCCGGACTAGTTTTAACAATCTTGTCTTTCATTGATGGGGCCTTGCTGTGCGTAATGGACACCCTCTGCGGTAGCAGGGGTCCTACTATCGGATCAGTTAGAACCATAGGCCAATTTTGCTGTATTGTGTATCTCTCTGTGTTGTCTGCTGAATTTGACTATAATTCTAAACTTATCCTCTTTTAATGTAGTTAGTACACTAGTTTGGGTTTTAGAGGTTGCTGTTGCTGGTTTAGTCTTTTCTATAAGTGCTCTTTCCCTTGTGATTGCCATTGATTTGCTGATGGCTTTGTCAATCACTTTCATCGGGTACCCTCTTTGCAAAAATCTTTTCTTGCTTTCTTCCTGTGCCACTGTCAGGTCCTCATTGTTGCTGCATAGACGTCTCATCCTTAGCATTTCCCCATAGGGGATGCTGTTTATCAAATGTTTAGGATGGGCGCTGCTTGCGTGAAGAGTGGTATTTCCTGCTGTTACTTTTCGGAATAATCTGGTCTCTAACTTGTTGTTATTTACATACACCTCTGTATCTAGGAACTCAACACTGGTTGCACTAATAGTAGCGGTGAAATGCAAATTGACCTGATTACAGTTGATAGCCTCTACAAAATTATTTGCTTCATCTACATTTCCTTGCCATACTATGAACAAATAATCAATAAAATGAAGCCACATCCTTACGTGTTTGTGCATGCTTTCACGGTGGGTTTCCATGAGGACCTGCTCCTCCCACCTGCCCATGTGTAGGCAAGCATAACTGGGGGAGAAGCTGGCCCCCATGGCTACCCCCCTCACTTGTTGATATAGCTGTCTATTGAACATAAAAATATTGTTCTGCAGGCAAAACATGATCATTTCAATCAACATTACGTTATGTTCTGTATATTGATTAGGTCTGCGGGATAAAAAGTATTTGACTGCTGCAATCCCATCTGCGTGTTCAATACTTGTATAC
The DNA here is from genome assembly GCA_963921515.1 of Calotriton arnoldi. Taxonomy (NCBI): domain Eukaryota; kingdom Metazoa; phylum Chordata; class Amphibia; order Caudata; family Salamandridae; genus Calotriton; species Calotriton arnoldi. Next base: position 980,479 of record CAWUFW010004421.1, on the reverse strand, counting down.
AGTGATGTTACATCCAATACAATTAATATGTAATCTCCCTGCCACATAACTTTCGCAATTTTTCTTAGGAAGTCGCTAGAGTCTTTAACATATGATGCCAATCCCTTAACAAAATCCTGTAGGAAATAGTCAATATATTTAGTTGTGTGCTCCATTAAACCATCCCTTGCCGATATAATTGGCCTTCCTGGTGGTTTGTTTTTGTTTTTGTGTATCTTGGGTATAAAATATAATGATGGTGTCGTTGGATTATCTTTTTAAGGAACTTGTGTTCATCAGTACTAATCAATTCTACATTTTTCCATTGGTTTAATTTGTCGTAATATTCTTTGTGGGTTAATTTTAGCTTGATGTTATCACTGCGGATGTAGCATGTTCTGTCATTCAATTGATTGAAGGCCTTTTTTTTGTAGTCCTCCTGTGGCCAGATAACTATGTTTCGACCCTTGTCGCTATTTCTAATTACGACGTTTTTGTTATTTTGTAGTTTTGTCATTAGATTGGTATATTGTTGATTACTTTTTCTGTATACTCTTTTCTTTGCTTGCACTTTTTTGTTGAGCTTCTTAAGTTGGGCAGTTACCGATTCATGAAATATGTCAATTGAATCTCGTGTCATCACTGGGGTATATGTTGATTTGGCTTTAAACGGGGTATTTGGTCTTTTGCTGATTGTAGCAGTTTTATTTGATGCTCCATTTTGCTCTCCCTGTTGATTGACATTTTCCTCATATAATTCTTGCATAGTTCTTAATAAGGGTATATCTGATTGGGATATTCCTTGTATCAATGTCTCATCCGATGTTGTTTGTTCATTGGTTTTTCTCTGTGATGCGTACAATTTCTTTAATTTTAATTTTCTGACTCCTTTGTATACATCACATCTGGTAGTAGCGTAATCAAAATCTGTGTCCGGTGCAAATGACAATCCCAGACTAAGTATTTCCTTCTCCTGTTTAGTCAATTTGATTTCCGCGATGTTTATAATGGTGTTTTCATTATTGAATTCTGTAATTACTTGCTTTTCCAATATCCCCTCCCTTTTCTCCTGGTTTGTTTTTGTTCGCTTTGTCCTTGATTTGTGCCTCTGCCTTCGTCTGTAGTTGTTGTATGTTCTTCGTTTTTTTGTGGAGGCCTCGGACGCAGTGTTTGCCTTCTCTCTACACATAAAAAATTCAATTCCTCGCCTGGGGATGGTTTAGGTCGTTGTTTCGCTTGTTCCGTGTTCCGAACTTCTGATTCTGATTCACTTCCCCCCATTGAGCTTGCATCAGATTGTGAAGTACTTGGACTGTGCATATTGATTCTTGTAACTGACATTGCTGGTCCATTCGCTCCTTGAAATTTAGATTTTCTGATGGCATCATAGCGTTTGGCAAACGTGAATATTTGTCCAAGTTCATAATCCTTCTTATCTCTTAAGATTTTGAATGCCTTTCTTTCCTTGATTTTTTCTTCTTCCCGTCTCAGCCGTATCATCATGTCTTTCCTTAGTTTGTCCTGTTCTTCCCTGTTAGTTAATTTGTCCAATTCCTCATTAATTTCTTCAATGTCTTTTAGAAGCTTGGCTCTGTCTATGTCAGCATATTTGATGAGGATTAAAGTAAGTTTGCACAAAGAGTCTAAATTGCATTCAGCCCATTCCTTCATTAGCTCCGGGTTCGGTTCGTCATAGCTGGGGGCCATTAAAATTCTTAACCCCTCGGGATTCTCCCCACGTCTATGTAGCCTTGCAATGATTTTGACTCCCACCATTTTTGTTGTTCTGATTTCATTTTCTTTTCCAGTTTCTTAAACATTTCTTTTGTAGAATTTGTGCTCTGTGTGTTTTCATTAGATCGGTTATTTGTATTTACAGTCATTGCGAGGATATCGGTAAACATACTCATTGCCGCTGCCTCTCTCGCTCTTACCACGTCGGCTGACATGAGGCTGATTTATCGGTTTGATTTTGGATTACTGGCGAGTTCTTTATTTCGCTCTCACACTTAGTAATTTGCCGATATTTGTGCACACCCCTTCTCCCCGTGTTTGTCCTGTATTCGCAACTCCTACCTGGATCGCTTAGTGTTGGTCGGGTCCTCCGACTCGACATCCAAAAGACTCTCACAGGGTCCGGCTTGCTTTCCTTTCTGGACTCACGGGGGGTCAGGCGCTTAGAATCCTCCTGGATTGCGGGTAATTCCCGGTTAACCCGGAAGCTATGTCTCACTATCAGCCCCGTCCATTTCGATGGGGGGGCTCCGTGTGTGACCGCGTGAAACTGCGGTCTTTAACATCAGCTGTACTCCGTGACTTCCTCGGATATTTCCAATACACGGACACAGACCCAAAATTGTGCTTCAAGGTGAATTTATTTCGCCTCAGTCGCCATTACGCGTTTCGCCTTCCACAAGGCTTGATCACATGACAGTATTAATGGGATTATGTGCGAGATTTTAAAGTGCTCAGTGCTCATTCTGACAAGCATCACATGATAGCTTTTACCATAGACATAGAAAACATTCAAAACATTTACCATTAACATACTAAAATTTATGCATATATTTTCGTTTCAAATGCTTTGTACCTGACTGTTTCATATATACACAGTTAATTTTGTGCACAGTGTATTTATCAGTATTCTGTTTTGAAACGGTCTTTTTATCCTTTGACAATAACATTTGTCCTGATTTCTTTTCTGATTTTTACAGATCTCGGTTTAAATACCTGATTATTCAATCTTGACATATTTGTTATAAGGACCTATCATAATAATGTAAATATATATACATCCACCAAAGTTAGCAATAGTAGCGCGCTCTCGGGTCAAGAATGCACAATCAACGATCCAAGTATCAGTGGGGTTTATTCACTTCATAAACCTCCATGACGCGTTTCGAACCTAAAGAGGTCTTGATCAAGACCTCTTTAGGTCAAAACGCATCATGGAGGTTTATGAAGTGAATAAACCCCACTGATACTTGAATCGTTGATCGTGCATTCTTGACCCGAGAGCGCGCTACTATTGCTAACTTTGGTGGATATTGATTGCCGGTCTACTTCGCCGGTCTGTGCGCCACCACTCTAAGGGCAGTGATTTTCGGAAGAAGTTCGTGGCATTTGGATATATATATACATGTATATTTACATATTTACATACACATAAAAAATAAATAAAAACTATAACAAATAAAGTAGAAAACACTTTAAAAACTTTACAATTTAATTATACATAAAAAGCAAACAATATGAAAGAATAAGTTTTAATAAAAATATATTAAAAACAACATGTATTTCTTAATATAAAAAATATCAAATTAAATACACAAACAAATAATAATACATAATTAAACAACACTAACAAAACCATTACATTTTAGAAATAATAAATATACTATTCCTGCAACAGTAGGGAAAGCGTTGGACTCAAGAGGGGTAACATTTACCATTCCCACTTCGTTCTGTGCAATAGTAGCGAAAGCGCGGACTGGTGAAGGGTAAAGCATTACACTGCGGAGGAGCAAAATTTACTATTCCCACTCCACTCTGTGCAACAGTAGGTAAAGTCATGGACTCATGAGGGGTACAATTTAATATTCACACTCCAGTCTGTGCAACAGTAGGGAAAGCATTAGACTCAGGAGGGGTAAAATGTACTATTCCCACTCCAGTAAGGGCAACAGTAGAGAAAGCGTTGGACTCAGGAGGGGTACAATTTACTATTCCCACTCTAGTCAGTGCAACAGTAGGGAAAGTGTTGGACTTATGAGGGGTAAAATTTACTTTTCCCACCATAGTCTGTGCAACAGTAGGGAAAGCGTTGGATTGCAGAGGGGTAAAATGTACTATTCCCACTCCAGTCAGTGCAACAGCAGGGAAAGCATTGGACTGAAGAGGGTAAAAGTTAGTATTCCAACTCCAGTCTGTGGAGCAGTAGGGAAATATTTCACTTTAAACACATACCATATTTTAAAACATGAATTAATGGAACAAAAATATAAACTATTAAAATAAAAAAAGGCACATATATATATATATATATATATACATATACATTAAGTAATATATATATATACATAAATATATATATATAAATAGATTTTAAAAAGAATTAAACAATGTACATAATTATATATTTTTCTAAATAATTAATATCAAATATTAATTGCCAATAAATGATTATTCAATTACATTCCCACACTATACTCCCATATACCCAGCAGCTCAAATATAAAATATAATTAAAATACAAAACTATAACACAATTAACATATTAAGTAATACATAAAATCATTATTAATAAATGAACAATCAATTGGTAATTCAATATTACTTAACCCCCTACAAACTCAACAACAAACCTAATATATAAAATAAAAAATATATTTATTAAATAATTTACATATTTATAAATAAATTACACATTTTAATTAAAATTCTTGATTAATTAAAATTTAATATTAACTTAATTAACTTCCCATTTCATACCCCTACAAACCCAACAACCTGCACATAAAATCTAACTTAAAAAAATAATAATCGCACAATTTACATAATGAATTATCAATCAATAATAAATAAATTATTACTTAATCAACTACCCATCCTATAATATAACATTTACACAATTTACATAATTAATTATGAATTAAATAGTTAATAATGAATAATTAATTACTGATTACTTAATTAACTACTCACCCTATACCCCTACAAAGCCAACGACCCACACAATAAACATAACTTAAAAAAATAATAATCACACAATTTACATAATTAATTATCAATCAATAATTAATACATTATTACTTAATCAACTACCCAGCCTATACCCCTACAAACCCAACAAACCTCACCTAAAACATAACTCAAAAAATAATAATTACAGAACTTACATAATTAATTATCAATGAAATAACATAACTCAAAAAATAATATTTTTACATTTTACATAATTATCAATTAAATAACTAATATTAATTTAAAAAAACGTATTAATTAATTATACTATAACCCTCACAACCCGCTACAACACTATAAATTACAATAGCGAATTTTATTAAAATTATATTTAACCTATGTTTACAAACTATATTACAAAGCATTAACAACAATTATACAAACAATATATAACATACACAATTACAATATTATTTAAAACATATAAAGATAATTAAAAAACTATATTTCTTACAATGATATTATTGTCAACGATATTAACAACGATATTCTTGAAAGCGATATTACTTACCTTAAAAAATCGATATTTTTGTCAATGATATTCCTGCATCACAATATCTCTGTGACACAATATTAAAAACTTAATATTAGTGTAACCCGATATTTATGGCTTGATATTTTTTGCAAATACCAATTTTAAACTGAACCCAGGTGTCACTGTACAGGGCGATGACTGGGTTCAGCAATTGTTCCCTCGAGGCCCCGAAATTTGGGCATGGGGAACTCTTTCGAAGGCGGATTTGAGGTCGACAAAACATGTGAAGAAACAGCTCCTTTGTTATATTGTCTTCTCTTCCAGGATGGTAAGTGCTGACAGATTTGTTCCCAGACCTGCCTTGAACCCCGTTTGCTTTTTTGGGATTAGTTGCTTTTCATTTGCCCACTTTTGGAGTTCTTGAAGGAGACAGGAGGCATATAATTTGGCTTCGATGTCTATTAGGGCTATTAGCCTGTAGTTCGAGGGGGAAGTTTGGCTACTTCTCATATATATTGGGTCAGATATTCTCCCTCTTCACAAAGGAGGAATGGTATTGAAACTATAAATTCTATTAAAAAGCGGTGTTAGATACTCAGCCCAGAAGTTGCCTTCTTGCTTGAAGAGTGCATTTGGGACACCATTTGGGCCTGGAGCACAATCTAACTTCAGTTTGTTTAATATTTTCTCCAAGCACTTAATGTCTGTTAGTGGTTCTTCAAGATCGAAATGAATATTAAGATTTTTGTGACTCAATGGGGCTCTGTGGAAGGAATCAAAATTTAGATTTTCTGTGAGTTGATGGTGGTTGATGGAATCTTCATGGCTCTTTCTGTAATCCTGCTGTCCCCTGGAGGAGTGGAACACTGATGTACCTGTTTTTGTTTTGTTCAGACAATTGCCACTAGTGATCGCACAAACTGGGGATGAGTACATGGTATGATTATTGGTCACTCAAGCTTACTCAGAAATTCCTGCGTTCTGGTGATGAGCTTGACCCAGAACCATCCTGTTTATCTTGCCCCAAAATAGTTTGCTGTTTGATTGTTTACAGGACTGGAAGAGTTTAATCCATATGCCTTGCTGGTAATTTCTATTTGCTAGCCAACATGCTTTGTTGTAGGTTTTCCTCAGTTGTCGGAGTGGTGTTCTATCTAGCACTTTGCCAGGTTTCGGGTACTGATAGTGCCTTCTCGCTTCTCTGTTGGTTTGTTTTATTATTTCACACAACTCCTTCACGTACCAATGCTGTATTTCAGGGCATGGGGAGGCCAAATGTTCTTGGTGGTTGTAATTAATAAATAGACAGGTTTGGAAATGAAGTGACTAAGTGGCTTTTAGGTCCTCTCATGTATGGTATCCTGCTCCTTTATATTCACCATACTCTGGGTGTTATCCGCGAGAATGTAAACTAGAGCCATTATTTGCTCTGTGTACAAGCCTTGCCATTTCAGTCTCTTAAAATTGTAACTGTTAGGAATTGAACTTAAGCTAGTTGTGGCCTTCAGATGAGAATCTGCAAATTCTATTTTGAAAACCTGAGGAAAGTGGTCACTTTCAGGACGCGGGGTCAAGTTGGAAACATTTGACACAGGAAAATGAGTCACTGTTTATTAGGCTGTAATCGATGATCGAACAACTACTACCATTAGAGATAGTTATTGCTGCAGGCTTGTCCTCTTTGAAATTCCCATTCAAGATTTTTAGGCCTTTGCATTCTAATTTTTGACTTACTTTGAGGGATAAACCATTGCAACTTGTTGTCTTTGCTGAAATGAAGATGAATTTGATGCAAGTGGGTTTTGTAGGAATCTAATACTGAAATCCCCAGTGACTACAAAGTGGGAATTTTGATATACTTGTTGAAGGGTCTTTATCAATGCTACAAAGCATGCGGCCCTCTCAGCCTTCTTTACTTTGCATGGATGAATATATAAGTTTAGGAGGAAGAGGACTTTCTGATGTTCATACTGATCTTTGGTTTCTACTTTGGTTGCCTGTAGCTACTTGGCACCTTGATCTATGTTTTCCTGTGTCTGTTTGTATTCCGTTGAGATGAAAGTGGAAAGACCTGATCCAGCACTCAGGGATCAATAAATTTACAATAAACAAGGCCCAATTACATTACTCAACAAAGTCCCATTCACGCTGGGTTCAGTGTAAAATGCAAAGTTCAGACCTAACTTACCAATCTCCAACCGAACCTTCATTACTCATAGAAAAATAATGTGGCGATGACATCTTTTTATAGTTGAATAGTTATAGGCAATAATTTATAAACACACCCTAAATAATAACGGACACAGTGTGTATATTTATAATGTTTATCTAAATAATGTGAAATAAATGCTCATCAAGTACCAATACACAGTACAAATCATGAAATATCACCGAATAAACATTTAGCAAAAAGAAATGTCAAAATTCATATCACATTGACAGTGCATTGAAGGAGTGGAAAGGCGAAGAGAGAAAAGTTTCAGAGACAAAAATACATTTGCAAAATGATTATGCAAATTCAGGTTTCTATCTATACTAACCCAGAAGGAACAGGAAATTTACTCTCTGGCCACGAAAGTTGTAAGGCCCCTCAAGAAGATTTGATAGAGCAAAGTCTAAGTCAGGAATCAGGAACAGGAAGAAAACAGGTAGGCCTCTACAGCAAACCGACGACAGCGACGATCACACCTAACGCCATCAGCATCGCCAACCTCACCAGACCCCTCCCACCAGGGCACCTCAATTATACCCTAAAACCTAAATGTCCAACCCACACTTGCTTCAATTCAGAGACAATTCTACATTTTGATTGGTTAAGGAAGGGGGTGTACTGTCACACCACACTCGGCATGTCCATCTTACTCAATGTTCTATTGTTTTGTTTTTTCAACATCACGACTACATCATTCCAGGAAATACAAGTATACAAATATCAGACTTCAGCTTCCTTCTCTCTCTGCTAATGTTTCCAGTTCTGTTACTTCTTGTGTCACTCGTGCGCTTCCAGAGGAAATGTTCATCACTTGTCGATTGTTTTTTCGTCTTCACGTTTAACTTTTGGCAGGCACACATAAATTCGAAGGTCGCTAGCCTTTGCCTTCCCTCCACATTCTCTTTTGCTTTTTCAGTTAATACATCTTTTGCTTAACCCATGCTTCTAGGGAAAATAAAACAAATATAATTACTCATTTTGAAATGCTTTTCCTTACGCACCCTCCCAAATGCTGCATCTAACCATGCGCAACCCATATTATTTTCCTATCAAACTTTAATACCGTGCATAAAAGCAGCATTAGTCTTTTTATTTTCATTAGTCAAGCATTTGCAGCCTAGTTCAGTACTTTAGCACGCGCTTTCGCAGCATTATTTTCCCTCATGTTAGTTATTAAAACCACGCGTTTTTCACTGCACACTGTTAGAAAAATTTGAAAATGTTACTAGGGGTTTCAATCCGTGCAGGTTTCATTTTTACGAGAACCCTGCTCCATCAATCCCCCTTTGATGGCGTCTTTGAGCCATCACCAAATGCCCACCAATAAAATTTGTCACTTAAAAAGCTGTTGTTCTCTCGCGTTTTATCATTATTCCATCTAAATCCCTCATCATTTCATAATAGTTTCCTCTTCTATCCTCTAATTCTATTTCTTCTCTCTTTCTTTTTCTTGCTCTTCATTTGTTATCAGATGTCTCTTTCTTGCATTTGCAACATTTATAAATCAAGAAGATCATTAATATCACTGTAGCCACTGCAATAATAGGTGCTAATATTCTCCCTAATAGACTATTCCCAAATGTAGAAAACCAATTTCCCACAGAGGAAAAACTCTTACCAAGTTTCTCCCAAGCACTATCAACCTTCAATTCGGATAAATCTTGATGAAGACTTGTAATATTCTTAATATACCCCTCAAGATTTTTACTCTTGTCAGGGATATAAGTACAACATTGTTGCACTTTCAACATATTGCAGACTCCACCCTCTTTAGCCAATAATACATCAAGGGCAAGTCGATTCTGCAAAACCATAGATCTAATTGCAACCATCTCAGTATCAACCATTAAAAACCCACCAACAGTGTCTGTTGATAATCGATCAACCACTGTGGACAATTTTCTAATTTTGTGCGAATTTAGTATAACTCCAACTGAAGGTATCAATGCTCCAAAAACATCCCCTATAATTTCTGAAAAGCTCGCTCTTTTGCTACATATTAGTCCATTCTTTACTTCATTGATTCTATGATTCTTATCGATGTGGTATATCTTTGGAAATACTATTGCTAAATAACAACACCCATACCAATGTGCAGGCAACCAATAGTAGGCATTCTTACCACACACATAATAGATTCCCGGAAAGACAGGATCAATTCCTCCCTTCAATCCCCATCCTCCTGTAACTAGAAAAGTATGATCACATTCACTAGAACCAATGAAATAACTATTATAGACAGTCTTTTGTCTAAGTAAACAAAGCTTCCTCTATGATACCAGTCTAGGGTCATGGCAGCGTAAGTCTCGCCCTTCTTGTAATCTCCTTCTCTGAAACCCCATGGAGGTACATGAGACTTTTGCTCAGCAGCTTTTCTCTGAAATTCTTGTCTTCTATCTTCAACCATGTTAATGAATTCTATTTCTTCAAATCGTAATCTACAAGTTAGGTTATGTCTATGTGCATATACTGTATCTATTGTTTGTGTAGAATGGAAAAATTCTCCCATATATTCCGCATTTCTAGCACTATTTATTTTATTCATATTCCTTCTAATGGGAATTTTTGAGAATACTAAATCTATGTTAGAATAAAAATATTGGAGACTTCCCCTCTTGTAAAACAAACTAGTTAAGACACTACAAGACACACCATATGTTAAAGGTAGGTGATGATATGTCACCCCCTCTGAGACAGACGATGGTAATTACATGCACACATAACAATCTCTCGCATCCATTACATCAACATATTCATACAATAATTTGGTAAAGACATTTAATGAAAAATCATTAATTGATTTATCATGATGATAGATACTGTCATCTTTCATCTTTTCCATTTTAGTATGTGAGTCTTCCTCTAAACCTTTAGTATCTACTTTTTTACTCATCACACCATTAGTATTAGTGTAATTCTTTTGATTAGTTACCATTAAGACAGGCACAATGACAATTAGTGTTAACCATACTATCATTAGTAGAAATATACTAAATAGGCAAGCATTAATACATTAACTTTTAAAACTACGATTTTGATGTCCAGTCTCTGCTTTATTTGCCATTTCTAATTAAATTTGAACTAATTCTAAAAAGTAAGAAAAAACTCAAAAATCTAAGTTAGAATAAAAAAAATATCTAAAAAATCTAGGGGCATATTAGCAAGACCCTCGTTAAAATTATCGCCGTTTTAGCGGCAGGAACCTTCCGCTAAAACGGCGATAATGGGCTTGGTAATATGCGTTATAGAATTCAATAGAAGCCCAGGTGCAGGACATCTAACCTGGGCTTCTATTGGAATTCCATAACGCATATTAGCAAGCCCATTATCGCCGTTTTAGCGGCAGTTTCCTGCCGCTAAAACGGCGATAATTTTAACGTGGGTCTTGCTAATATGCCCCTAATCTATAAAAATATCTATCCAAAAAATATTATCTATCCAAAGTAGTGTATCCTCACACTAATGGCTTTTCTTCTTTACTCCCTCTTTTTTTTTTCTTTCTTTTTTATATATCTTCTTCTTTTTCAAATCTTTTGAATGATTCAGAATAATTTTCTCGAAAATTGTTGCACCATAATTTTTCTCAGTTCTTTTAAGGTGGTTCAAAACTGTCTCCTTCACTTTGCTCTGCACCAGTGTTTTCTTTGATCTGATCTGTATTTTCAATTTCTTCCAACACCACATATGTCCATTCTGGTGCTATGTATTTCTTATTTGGAATCCTCACTCTTTTCGTTTTACGAACTGATTCTTCTTCAGACTCACTTTGCTCAGTCTGATCTGAAACTTCAATTATCGAGTCAGGTGATCTTTGCTTCAGAGTGTATTTCAGTCTTTTCACTCCTTCTGGCCACACATCACCTTTTCTTGCTTTCTTTGCTTGCACAGCATCCGTTGCTTCGTTGTCAAGTTCGCAAGTTCTTTTATTTAGTCCTTTTCTCTGTTGTACTTGCTCTTGATTTTCAATATTCACTTTCTCTTTTTCTTTCTCAACAGCAGTCTTTTGAGACCCAGTAACTGGTGCCCACTCTATTCGACTTGTTCCTTGTTCAACTTCAGAATCTGTAACTTCAGACTCTACAGCTTCATTTTCTCCACTTTCTGCTTCTTCTTGTCTTTCAAGTGGACTTGGGACTCTTCTTATGTGACTTGCATTTATCCAATTTGGTAAGCCACCACACTTCACTGCTGTCGTTGTCACCAATATCACCTGGTAAGGGCCGTGCCATCTAGGTTCCAAACACGATTTTCTCACGTGTTTCTTCACCAGGACCCACTCTCCTGGACTTAGATCATGTGCTTATTCTTGCTGAGTTGTAGTTGCAATTTCTCCAACCTGATGAGACACAGAACGCACCACATCAGCCAATCCTTTGCAATAATCAAGCACCAGATCATCAGTAATATTCATCAGTTGGTTTGCTGGTACAATTGGCTGTCTCATTGCTCTCCCCATAATAATTTCGTGTGGGGATAATCCAGTCTTTTTATCAGGAATACTTCTCAGACTCATCAATACCAAGGGTAAAGCATCTGGCCATTTTAGTAACCCTGGGCATCCAATTCCGCTCCGCTCGCGGAATTTGCAGAATTTAGGCAATTTCGCGTTCCGCGGAGAACGCGGAATTGCCAACAATTCTGCGATCCGCGGCGTAGCGGAACTATTTTCTTGTCGCGCTTTAAAAATGCGTTCTAGCGCGCGCGATAGTGACTTACCGGGATTCCTGCGTTCGCCGACGGGTTTTCCTATCCGTTCGCGTGCGCCACGAGATTTCGGTAGCCGGCCACGTTATCCCGCGAGAGTTTGCGATCGCAAACACGTCATTCGCCGCGCCATCGGACAACGCGAGAGTGTGCGATCGCGAACACGTCATTCGCCGCGCCATCGTGCACCGCGAGAGAGATTGCGACCGCGAACACGTCATTCGGGCGCGCCATCGGACATCCGGCGATATTTTTGTACAGCTCGCGATCCCGAACACGCAAAATTTTCAATCTGGAGAACAATAACATCGCAAGCAGCATCAAACCTTCTATAAATTGATGATTTGGCTGGAAAATAAACCTCAGATTGATATTTGGCTGTCCTTTTTGGTCAAATTTTTTGGGGGAGAGGGAGGAAGTGCCACAGAGTCTCCTACTTCCTGTTCCTGTCCAGCAGGCTCCTCCCAGTGCTTTGTCCATCTCCTGTTCATTTTTCACTTGGATTTGAGCTGGAAGGATCACTCTTTGTGTCTGCTGCATCATTATCATTGGATTTGAGGATTTTGGAATTTGGGATTTTACAAGTAAGTTGGTGTTGTTTGATTGGGGCATTGCAGTTGCTGCAACTTCATTTTTGGTACTTTTCATCATTTTTAAAAATAAATCGTTGTGGGTAGCCAGTAGGTCCAGAGCTAGTCATGGGTCATGGATTGCTGTGTGATGTATTTATTAATTTCAAACATCATTTAGGGGGCATGGATGGCATTGGATTGAATTGGAAAATGTGTTTTTTTGGGGTGTATTTCAGTTTTTTGGGCTGTGTGTTTAATACATGCCTTAGTTGTGTGTGGTGTGCTGCAGGCCTTGTTTAGCCCTGTGTATTTTCGTTTTTGCATTTTATTGCATTACAGGCAAAGCAAAAGCAGGGTGGTTTACCATGCAGCCTTTGCCTGGCTATTATAGGCCTGTTTTCAGTACATTGTTTTCCAGGCCTCCTGCTTGTTGCTTGTGATTTGTGAGTGTCCATGTGGCTGGTAGCCATTTCTGGTGGGAGTTACAAGTGTGCTGCTTTAGCCATATACTAAGGCCTGCATGTGTTTCCCTTTGTGGCCTAGGCTTCTTGTTGTGGGCCTGGCCATGAGGCTGGCGGCCATTTTGAAGCCAGGCAGTGTGCTTTTTGCCATGGGCCTGCATTGTCTGTCTTCAGTTTCTTGTTGTTGTGGGCCTGGCCATGAGGCTGGTGGCCATTTTGAAGCCAGGCAGTTTGCTTTTTGCCATAGGCCTGCATTGTCTGTCTTCAGTTTCTTGTTGTTGTGGGCCTGGCCATGAGGCTGGCGGCTATTTTGAAGCCAGGCAGTGTGCTTTTTGCCATAGGCCTGCATTGTCTGTTTTTAGTTTCTTGTTGTTGTGGGCCTGGCCATGAGGCTGGTGGCCATTTTGAAGCCAGGCAGTGTGCTTTTTGCCATAGGCCTGCATTGTCTGTCTTCAGTTTCTTGTTGTTGTGGGCCTGGCCATGAGTCTGGTGGCCATTTTGAAGCCAGGCAGTGTGCTTTTTGCCATAGGCCTGCATTGTCTGTCTTTAGTTTCTTGTTGTTGTGGGCCTGGCCATGAGGCTGGCGGCCATTTTGAAGCCAGGCAGTGTGCTTTTTGTCATAGGCCTGCATTGTCTGTCTTTAGTTTCTTGTTGTTGTGGGCCTGGCCATGAGGCTGGTGGCCATTTTGAAGCCAGGCAGTGTGCTTTTTGCCATAGGCCTGCATTGTCTGTCTTCAGTTTCTTGTTGTTGTGGGCCTGGTCATGAGGCTGGTGGCCATTTTGAAGCCAGGCAGTGTGCTTTTTGCCATAGGCCTGCATTGTCTGTCTTTAGTTTCTTGTTGTTGTGGGCCTGGCCATGAGGCTGGCGGCCATTTTGAAGCCAGGCAGTGTGCTTTTTGCCATATGCCTCCATTGTCTGTCTTTAGTTTCTTGTTGTTGTGGGCCTGCACATGAGGCTGGTGGCCATTTTGAAGCCAGGCAGTGTGCTTTTTGCCATAGGCCTGCATTGTCTATCTTTAGTTTCTTGTTGTTGTGGGCCTGGCCATGAGGCTGGCGTCCATTTTGAAGCCAGGCAGTGTGCTTTTTGCCATAGGCCGGCATTGTCTGTCTTTAGTTTCTTGTTGTTGAGGGCCTGGCCAGGAGGCTGGTGGCCATTTTGAAGCCAGGCAGTGTGCTTTTTGCCATTTGCTTCCATTGTCTGTCTTTAGTTTCTTGTTGTGGGCCTGCACATGAGGCTGGCGGCCATTTTGAAGCCAGGCAGTGTGCTTTTTGCCATAGGCCTGCATTGTCTGTCTTTAGTTTCTTGTTGTTGTGGGCCTGGCCATGAGGCTGGCGGCCATTTTGAAGCCAGGCAGTGTGCTTTTTGCCATAGGCCGGCATTGTCTGTCTTTAGTTTCTTGTTGTTGTGGGCCTGCACATGAGGCTGGCGGCCATTTAGAAGCCAGTCAGTGTGCTTTTTGCCATAGGCCTGCATTGTCTGTCTTTAGTTTCTTGTTGTTGTGGGCCTGGCCATGAGGCTGGCGGCCATTTTGAAGCCAGGCAGTGTGCTTTTTGCCATAGGCCTGCATTGTCTGTCTTCAGTTTCTTGTTGTTGTGTGCCTGGCCATGAGGCTGGTGGCCATTTTGAAGGCCGGTAGTGTGCTTTATCCATACGCCTGCAAGCTTGTAGCCTAGTCTACCAACAGGCCTTTCATCCAGTGGGCCCAGAGGTAGTCAGGGGTGCATGAAATAACTGTTTCTGTGTGTTCTGTTCAATTTAAACATCATTTAGGGTACATGGATGGCATTGGATTGAATTGCAAAATGTGGATTTTTGGGTGTATTTCAGTTTTTTGGGGTGTGTTAAATACATGCCTTAGTTGTGTGTGGTGTGTTGCAGGCCTTGTTTAGCCCTGTGTATTTTCGTTTTTGCATTTTATTGCATTACAGGCAAAGCAGTGTGGTTTACCATGCAGCCTTTGACTGGATATCGTAGGCCTGTTTTCAGTACATTGTTTTCCAGGCCTCATGCTTGTTGCTTGTGATTTGTGAGTGTCCATGTGGCTGGTGGCCATTTCTGGTGGGAGTTAACTAAGTGTGCTGCTTTTGCCATTTAGGCCTGCATGGTTTTCCTTTTGGCTTACTGCTTGCATCCATCCTCTTTGCCAGCTGCAGCTCCCTGAATGATGTGATGACTGAGCAAATAATTTAATGCCAAACATGGTCCACTTCTATTACATTTGTATTTTGGTTGTTGTTCCTCTTCTTTCCTATCCTTCCTGACAGTGTACACAGTATACCATGAAAGCCCTTGTTGACAGTCTCACAAATGGCTACACTAATTTATATCTTTTATTTGTTTGTTTGTACTGCTAGTAATTGAACCACAACAACAAATGCAACATTTCACTGATGTTCTTCTCCTGGCTTCTTTGCTTTTAGGTGCACAAAAAGACAGAGGAGGAGGTGTCATCATCACCCGTTGTACTGCCAGGCAGAAGTCCTGCTGCGCGTCACGTCCACGTGTGACCACAGACATCTCTGCAACTTGTGCACCTGCGTCCTGCTGACATCTGAAGAAGATGGCCCCAAAGAAAGGTACCAGGTCCTCCAGTACCAAGAAAGTTGCCAGTGAGAAGAAGGGACAGAAGAAGGAAGTGGCACTTGCCAAGACTGGTGTGCCGGCCGATGTGTTTTTTGGTAAAAAAAAACTTACGCCTGCAGCAGCGGTATCCAGCGGGGACCAAGCTGGGAGCAGCACCTCTGCATCAGTGGGCCCACCCCAGCAACCTAGGCCTAAGCCCATGACTGTGGCAGAGGTAGCCAGTCTACTAACGACCAGTGATGTTGAAATGTCATTTTCGCAAAGTAGTACCCAATCCACGCACTCGCAGGCGGAAACTCAGCAGATAAGTGGGCAACCCCAGCCGCAACCCCAGCCGCAACCCCAGCCGCAGCCAGAGCCGCAGCCGGAACCGCAACCACAGCCGGAACCACAGCCGCAACCACAGCCGCAGCCGGAACCACAGCCGGAACCACAACCCACAATAGTAGATGTTCCACCTGAAGTAGGGGCAGTTCAGGAAATCGAGCTTTTTGCAGACGAAGAGGAGCAAGCCACTGTTCCAGAAGATCCATTGTCTTCCATACCCCCAGCAAGGAAAAGGAGGGTTAGTCCATCAACTTCTTCTTCAAGCCCCGCTTCTGATGATCTAGATGCCACTTGGTAGCCACCAGCTCAGCCTGAGAGTGATGCACGCCACAAGACAAGGCTAGTGAAAAGGAAGGTTCCAGAAAGCCTTACAGTTATGGAGGTAGATGTAGACGAGGGGGTTAATGATGATGATGATGATGATGATGAAGAGCCAGTCATCACGAACATCACTCCTGGGCCTGCGGAGATGGAGACCAACATTATTAGACTATCCCAAATCGCTGCGAGGGATGTAGCACGGATACCACCAACACAGGTAACGCCAACACGACCTCCAGCTTCCATATTTGCCTTTGCAAAGGTCTGGCAGGGACCTACATCCAGCTCAACCACCACCTCAGTAGGTGGTGGTAATGTAAGTGCACAGAGTCAAATTCCATGCACACCCTCCATTTCATCTGGTATTGAAAGTGGCACCTTCAGCAGCGGCAGAAAGTTCTCCTCCCCAGTTTGGGACTTCTTTTCGGTTAGCAGTAAGGAGGAGAACATTGCTATATGCTCAATTTGTCGGCAGCCTGTTAAGCGGGGTAAGCTTGGTACAAACTATGGTACCGGAGGACAAACAAGTCATCTAAAAAAACACCACACTATCAAGTGGGAGCCTCACCTACTTCACTTAGAAAAAAGGAAAATTGGACCCATTGCTGTTGTTGGGGATGAAGAATTAGGGGAAGATATGATCGCGGTGGAAGGTCAACAAGAGGGAGACATTTCTAGCCCTACCCCCAGCAGTGTACTGGTAACGCACACATCCTCAGCAACATCTGAGTGGCACCGTAGTAAGAGTCAACATGAGACACAAAGGCAACCGGGCACTGCAATGAGCAAAAGTGCAGCATCGTTGAGCCTAGCTGGGTTCAAGAAGAAAGGTGCACCACAAAGGAAAATATTCCAGCCTACCAATGACAGCATGCTTAGGTCGGAGGGGCAGTACCAACGCAACCACCCAACGGCACGGTTGTACAATGCGAAGCTGGCAAAAATGTTAGCGCTGGACCTTCTCCCTTTTTCATTTGTGGAAGGGGTGGGTTTCCTTGAATTTGTGTCAGCCATCTGCCCTAAATGGAAGGTTCCCAGCCGATCCTATTTCGCCCGAGTTGCTGTTCCAGCACTACATCACGATGTGCTGGAATTGGTTGGACAAGCTTTGCAGCAGAGTGCTGTTCACAAAATCCACCTGACAACAGACATGTGGACCAGTTGCCAAGCCACTGATTACATGTGCATCACTGCACACTGGGTCTCTTTTGTGGGGGTTAGAGACAAGCTATCTGAAGTAGGTGCTGTTGACACAGCTGCAATTTTTAATGCTTCTCGGAAACATGCAACTGTAGCCATGTTCGCCATGGAGAAATCTCATACTGCTGAAAACATTTTGGAAGAGTTTAACAGCAAGGTCTTTGAATGCCTGCGCCCCAGAGGGCTTGACATTGGTATTGTTGCCTCGGATAATGGCAGTAATATACTTAAGGCCATGACGCTTGGTGAGTATTTCAGGGTCCCGTGTTTGGCGCACTGCATTAACATTATAGTTCAAGACTTTCTGAAAAAAGAACCCATAGTCAGCAACTTACTGACCACCTGCCGCAGAATATGCACGCATTTCAGCCATTCTTTTAAAGCCCGGAAGCAGCTGAGGATCATTCAACATGACTATAGAATGACAGTCAAAGCACTCATCCAGGAGGTGGCAACACGTTGGAACTCAACGTATTACATGCTTGACCGTCTGTTTGAGCAGTACAGACCAATCAATGAATATGTCATGCAAAGGGCGGATGCTACTGTGAAAGGCATGACCCTTCAGATGGACCAATGGTGCCTAGTTAAATCTCTTACAGAGATGCTTCTTCCTTTCGAGGTCTTCACACGTGAAGTCAGCAAGGAGGACTGTACTATGGGCCAAGCTATCCCATTGTTGCACATGCTAGAGCAACAGCTGATGCGGGTGTGTGAAGGGTACAAAGGTGTGGAGGGAAAAAAGAAGCATATGAGTTGGTGGAGAGCTTATCATGTCGCTTAAGTGAAAATGCAAGGGTGCAAAATAAGATTGTGTCACAACAACATTACATTTGTGCCACAATTCTGGATCCACGGTACAAATCGGCACTGCACAGTAAGACATTACTCCCTTTTTCAGAAGTGGATGTTGCCCGGTACAAAACTTGGATAGCTGAGGCAGCCAGTACATTGGAAAATGAACGGCTGGTAATTAAAGGCCTCAAACCCACGTCAAGTACTGCAGCAGAGCATCCGGCGTCAAGTTCAACTTCAGAGCCTGTGGGCAGTGCATTTGGTTCACAGCTGTCACCAACACTATCGACAACAGCAATAACCGGCTCATCAGCCCCAGTACAAACGGCACAGGATTGGTATTTACAGCAAGGACTTGCTAGGTCCAGTGCTGATGCAAAGACAAAAGAGGCCGCACTAAGTTTAGCACCCCTGAACATTGACCGAATGGTCCAGGCCTACCTGGATGACCCAACAGAGGTCTACATTGATCAAAACCCATTGCGGTATTGGTATGGCAAAAGGGGCCAATGGCCAGTGCTCAGCAGGCTGGCGATAAACTATCTGGCTTGCCCTATCGCAAGTGTCTCTTCTGAACGTGTTTTCAGTGCTGCTGGTTCCATTGTAACAGTGAAAAGGACCAGTCTCTCACCCAAAAACGTTGAGAGGTTAACCATGATCAAAATGAATCAGCAATTTATACCACCGAATTACACAATACATGAATCAATGCAGGAAGATGAGGACAGCGGCTCAGGTGACGGAAGTAGCGTGTTGGATGCTGATTACCTACTTCTGGTTGAACCTCCAGAGTTTGAGGACGAGCTATACTTCCCTGACAACTAGGCTTCCACTTCTTACTGTGGTTCTCCCTTATTTACTTCTATTTGTGTGTCTGTCTTTCTGTTTGGAAACTTCAAATCACAACAAATCCATCACCACCGTCTTCGTATTTTATTGCCTTATATGAGTTTCAGCTCTCTGCATTTCAGTCCACTCCTCCGAGTCCTGCTCCTCCTGATTCAACCTAAATCTATTGCCCTCAAGCCAGATGATAATTGGTTGTAGCATAATCGAAGAAAAACTAAAATCTTGCCTCGTTGAGTCTCTCGAAAAGAAGTGGAACATGATGATGACTACTATAGCTATCCTCCTTTCCGAGCCGATACAGACTGCCCATTAACTGAAGATGAGAAGGAACAGGTAATGAATGATGAAATGCATTGGACGCTGACTGAGTGATTTGTGTTGTTGTTGTTTGTAGTGCATGAAGGTAATTCATTGTGTACTATTATCTAATCTACACACTAAAAGTAACTCAATGCAATGTTTGTTTCCATTCTTGTTTTTCAATACCTATTTTCTAATTCTACTGCAGGCCGATCCATTGCATTTTGAATATGGAAAGGGGACTCAATCTATACACTACTGCACACTGAGTTGGACAACACACCATGATGATGACCACAGTGACATTATCTCTTCGCAGTCACTCAGTACGATCAGAGATGATTGATGGAATAACTCAGTGCTTTTCATGAGTGCATTAAAAGGTAACCAAGTCAACAACAACCACTGCAGACCTACATGTCTGTGTAGTGGTGGAGTCTAGTGTGGTGGTATGACTGACAGCGGGGCATTGATTTAGTCACTTAATTTGTAAAATGCTATGTTGCTGTATATCTGCTTTGTCTGCCTCTGTCAAAAAATGTACGCTAAATGGAGGATGTGTCACGGGTGCCGTGGGCCTGCTCTGTCCTGTTGTTGTTGGAGGTTAATGCTGGAAACAGACTAGAGTAGACATGATGTATCCAAATCCATGCCGCCTCTGAAATTGTTCTTGTTGCACTCCACCGTAATTTAGGCATTTTTTTTCTACTTGATTTTTCAATATCCCTTTTGTTTTCCCATCTGCAATTACAGGCCGGCCCTTACCCTGTGCTACACTGGAAAAAACTACTCTCACTTACCTTACCAATGAATCTACATCAGGCAGGCAGTGGCGTCACCCAAGATTGATGGCCGGAGCGTCCATGGAAGGGAGGACCAAGACGAATGCCGAGATGCAACTCCACATTTTAACCAGGATAACATACAGTAACAGGATCAACTTTCATCATCTTTTAAATTTGATTCATTTTTGGTCTTCAATCATTACTACTGTGTGTTGTTGTTGTTATGTTTGCTCTCTGCTTATAATTCAATTCATCCCTACAGCAATGTTTGGCTTTTCTTTGCTATCTTTAAGCCCGGGCCGGTACAACACAACAGAAACTGAATGTAATTCGGGTCTCTCTGAGGGCAGACAGGCAAGGCAAATTGCATAATATACTGCTGCCCTGTACTGTCTAATTGTCTAGTAGTAGTAGTTAGTAAGTACTATCATTAACCATCAAGTTATCATCATCATGCATGCATTTTCTTTTTCTCCCTTAACTGATTTATGGATATGGTTGTCTGCCAAGATTGTGTTTTGTTGTTGTCCATGCGTACTGTTTTTCTTTGTCAAACCTTTCCCAAAACCCCCCTTCCCAACCATTCATCAAACCCTAACCCTCTTCCCCCGGGCTGTGTGACTTATTGAGGTGTGACTAAATTAAATGTACACCAATAATTTATCACACGCTTGCTGGGGCGGATGTGGCTAAAGCAACATAAATGCATTTTCAAGGCAGAGCGCTGATCTTCTGCTTGCCCACCCTCCTATGAGCAGTATATTTGCGATTTTTTTTTTTTATTATTTTTTTTTTTAACCAAAGGAACCTAATCCATCAACATTTATTGCCGGCATAGATTGGATTTGTTGTCATCCTCCAAAACAGCACTAACGGTTACGCTTGTGTCGAGTCACGGTGTACTGTAGGCCTAGTCGAGTGACTCGACACAGCTATCTTTTGTAACTCTATGTACTAGGCTATCCCCGCAACCATTATGTTTCCTTGTATTTTGGCATATTATTGTTTGGCAGTAAGTTCCGTACTGTACTTCGTTCTACTACTCCTCCCACAGTCTCTCTCAGGCGACTGACTGTCTCCTTTTCTTTTATTTGCAAGTGAAACTGCCAGGGTCTACTACTACTACCACCACAACCATGGCATGTTGGGAAAGAAAACCATCATCACCATGCAGCCATCGCCATGCCCAAGTTAAACATCAAGTACAGGTAAGAGAAGAAGTTTGGGGGAGGCATAATTAATAACAGAATTTTTTTCACTAATTCTATTTCACACACCCCTTTGAGTCCAGTTGCAGAATGCATAGATTAGGAGGAGAGACTGACAGTACTAGTAGGACAAGTCCCTCAGTGAGGGGTACCGCATCTGTCTGTGTCTTAGTAACTCAGCCAATTATTTAAATCAAACACTGGCTGTGGCACTGCACCAGCAAGGAAACCGTGTGACGTAAAACAGTAACCCCACCCACAAAACATTAACCACATCGTATAAAGTCTAAATATGTAATTTAATACCCTATCAAAAATAAACTATGTAAAAAAAATCACACAACACCTGACCCACCCCTCTCCCTAACCCCAACCAATGTTCATGTCCCGGAACGAAAAAGTCCAACAGATGTCCAAAAGTCCAAAACCCAACACCCGATTCCCACCCACCAAAAGAAGCTATAAAAAAGGGGCAATAAATAAACGGGGTCTCAGCGGGCTCGCCTCTCCAGGACACGGATGCGCTCCTCTAGGCGGGCCACGCGGTGCTTCAGCGCGCGGCAGTTGCATCCACAGGGGGGGCAGCAGTGCTTCTTGCTGTGTGGCGGCGGGCGGCTGACAGGCGGTGGCGCCGTAACACTTTAGGGGGTGTCTGGGGCCCGGGGCATTGGAGGAGGCTGCAGCTGCTGCCGCCGCCGCCTCCTCCTCCTCCTCCTCCAGAAGAACCAGCCGCTGGTATTCGGCCTGTATGGCCTCCAGCTTCCGGCGCCGGGCCTTGGCCGCCAACTCCTTCCTGTCCACTTTACCTTTGGAAGGAGTCGCACTCGCTATATCAAGAAGAAAAAACAAGACTATTGTAAAATATACTCTTAGCAAAGCAGTCAGACAAATTCATTCTACACATTGTGGCACAGTAGCACTAGCAAGCACAGTACGTAACATTTGTGGTATGTATCTATTCTCCCACTACCTCGGCCTCGAACATTTGTGGTAGTTTCAGGCATTCCACCACCCATGCATCTGATTCATATCACACACCTATGCATGCATCCCACGTATCCTTCTCTGCCAGTCATAAATATAAAATCTCGCCCGTCCTTCCTCCTTCCACCCGTCTTTCCCTTTTCGTTCAACCCATCCATCAAGGTCATCTGATCAGACTTTGTCTTCTCCATAAAAATTTCACAGCTGAGTTGAAGTCCGATAGAAGAGGCCATTGGTTACTCTGAGTACACTCCCGTCGCTAATGCTATTGCTAATGCTAAGTAAAGGGTGTCTTCTTCAACCGTTCACAACAACTTCTTACTTAAGTCTCAACAGTACAGTACACATTACACCCTTGCAGCGAGTGTAATGTCAATAAGTAAGGATTAGGAATATAACTTACCACCGCCCGCCACTGCTGCTGGCTCACCCCCTGCAGCTCCTCCAACTGCCGCATCGCCTGCACCCTCAGCGGCCGCGTCACCTTCGCCGCTGGCCCCGGTACTGGTGGTCGGTAGTACGCCTAGAAAAAACATTACACATTTTTCAGATGCCATATACACCACCCCCTATTTTTGACTAGCAAGAATGAAAAAAAAGTTAATACATACATAATACATATACAACATACATCACTAGTATAAATCAGGTAGTAGAGTAGACACTGGTAGTGTTATATGGTCCCTAGGGTCATTCTAGTCTTTGCTAAGTTACCCCGAGCCATGCAACCATTTTAGCTGTCTTTTATTTTTGCGCAAGTTACCTCGCAGCTTGTTGTGAAAGACGCCTTTGAGCCCACATGAGCTCATACTGCTACTGTCTGAGCGCTGCGTACAAGGTCGAAAAACAACCGACTTTGTTATGGAGTTCTGGTGTTAGTCCATATTGCTTATCCATAAAAAAACTGCACTTTTTGGCACGACTGAGAAATGCTTGCACTATACTAACGCGCACCATTTTTCTCATTACAGACGGAAGATTCCCTTATACGAAGAACCAGAGCTTTGCAGACTTTATGATGAAACCAGTACTAGGTTCTTCTAAGGTGAGGGCTCCCCAGAATTCTCACATCTCCATTTATAATTTTATATAAACTAGATTCCTACCAAGGGGAGGGTGGTTCTTCCACCACTGTTCAGTTATCATGATCTCGCCTTTTGGCTTCTATGGACTTGTAGTTGTAAGTAACTTGTAAGTCTAACTAAGTGTAACAATGTTTATTGTTTTAATCTTATGCATTTTGCTGTTGCTGCTGCATTATACAACGTACAGAGCTTGTCAGTTGGAAATAAAAATAAACCTTTTGAACTTACATAGACTTGGTGGTATTTGGTGTGGACTTACACGAGAGAGTGAGCAAAAGGGTGTGCATTGCTTCCGCGACAGAGGTTGGGAGTGTTATGTTGTCTGGGTTGTCTACTCATTGGTTATTTTGGGGGGGGTGTTTCGGAGTAATGAGACACTATAACTAGTTGGTCAGGGGATTGTGGTGGCTTGTGATTGAGGTGTGAGGAAGGTCCAACCTCCCATCACCAACGTCCTATTTTCTTGTGCAAAGTTCTGTATGTGCAGAATCCCTACAACAGTAGTAGTATGTCCTATCCTATCTAAAATTCTAAAATGTGGTTGGGCATTTTCTTGGTGGGAATTGTCGAAAAGCATCAAGAATAAGAAGACTAGAAGTAGTAGAAGAGGACAACCCAAAGGACTGGACTCAATGGCTATAGCTATTGGTGAATATGAGTTTTATTTAAAATCTTTTAAATAAAGAGTGGGCAACTGGGCAAGCTTAGCTACAGACAGACTAATAGTAGTAGTACAGAGAGTCATAGCAGACGCAGTTAGAGGCAGGGATAACAAGAATTTAGAAACAGATAGTATAGAGCAAAGAAGATTTTGTCAAAATTCGAATTAGGAGGATACCTAAATAATAGTTCGGAAAAATAAGGTGCAGGAAAAGTTTGGGAAATCTAATTAATAATATTAACCACTGGAGGACTTACTGGGGCCAGCAGCAGAGCCCTCGATAGAGGAGCGGTCCTGTGCCTTGGAGGCATCTTGTTGATGTTCGTGGCCCACCGCCTGCGACCCCGTCTTCTTGCCCCTGGGTGCTGCTGATCATGTAAGATTTCATAAAGAAAGAGACAAAAATTAAAGTTTAGTGTGAAATAAATAAAATATTTTAAAATACGCACCAAAAACTATTTTGGTAACAACAATTGCAATAAAATTGACCTATCTGATCGACTGGTAGTATTGCGAGATTCACGGACCGTCTAGCAAGCCTAACTACCACCTGACCTAGCCCACCTATTCCAATCCAGACGGGCCATTGTTCTGCATTTCCATTTATTTTAGTCTTCATAAATGCAGAGATGGAGGACACATGCATACATTTTTGCATACACCAAATTGTTGGCTGGTTGCTGCTGATGTTCTGCTAGTGATGTTATAAGCCTATTAACACTCAGAAAACAAACTACAAAAGGTTCTGCGAAGGACTGGGGTAAGCAGCACTCAGCAGCACGTGACATGACAGAGGATGCGTCACGCACACCACTTACAAATTACCAACTAATAAGTAACTAAACCTATCAATCCACCACTATCCCTTCTTAGTGGCAGGAGGACAAAGGAAGGACTACTCTCTCTAGCATTACATCACTTAAGTTCTCTAAAGTAAACTCTTACATAATCATCAGGCCAAGCGAGCGCAAAGTTGCAAACAAGTAAGATTAGTAGCGCCGAGCGCCTGTGTCATAACAATCACAGATTTGTAAACGTAATTTACCTGCAATGTAAGCAGCAGCATTCTTGCTGGTCGAAAAAAAAAATATATTCGCAATATATAACACAGAGCAGAACACAAAGTAGTAATATTAAATAGCTACTCACCAAGCCCCGGGACCTCCACTCCTAGCAGGTCCAGCAGGTCCTGCTCCCGGTCCAGAATATCGGACCACCGGTGCGTCAGCTGATTATTGGTGCGCCGGACACCAGAGCAGCGAAACACTGCCCGACGCACCTTGCCCCACCGCTGCCGACGCTCCCGGAGCCCGTACCCGGACCCAGGCCTGCCGCCTGCTGCCAGGGTTAAGGGGAGGTGGCGCTGAACAAAAAAACCAGAGCGGCCACCTCCGACTCATTAAATAAGGCCCGTGCCTGCACCCTCTTTGGCGCCGCCTTCCGCAAGGAAGGCGGTCGCGGCTCTGGCTCCGACTTCGAGCCCTGTGGCTGTGGCCCTTTGCCATGGTTCTGGGTAGGCGGGGGACGGAAAAGAAAAGGTAGGAATTACAAAAAAGTAAGTAAAAGAAATGAAAAAGCAGGTAATAGAAAAAGTGTGAAAAAGTAGTTAAAAAAACACAAAAAGTAGAAAGAAACTCAAAATATAGAATCAGGAAAATAGAGAGATAGATAATAAATAAAAAAGACCCAAAAAAAGTTTACAGAAACAAAGGATTGAAAAGATAGAGGGAGGATTGAAAAGCAGGCCCAGAACCATAGCAATAGACTGAAAAACAAGATGGCCGCGCCCATTGCGACCGCATGGGCAAGTTCGCGCGATATTTCCCCCGAGCACGCAAAAAGCGGCGCGAACACGTAATGCGCGTTCCCGAACAGGAAACCCTTATCGCGAACGGGCGGGAGCATGCAATACGCGACCCTGAACTGGAAATAAGCATCGCGAGCGGGCGGGAGCATGCAATACGCGACCCGGAACAGGAAATACCATCGCGAGCGGGCGGGACAAGTGAAAACAAGATGGCCGCGCCCGTTAGCGACCGCATATTTCCCCGCGAGCACGCAAAAACACATCGCGAACGGACGGGACCAGCAATTCCGCGATTTTGCGGAATCTCCGCGTGCTCGCGGAAATTTTTAGCAATTTCGCGGAGATTTGCGTAACGCGACTACGCAAATTCCGCCCACCCTTACATTTTAGTGCTGTGGATGCACAGACTTTTGACAGTCTTGATTTGATAGTGCCATTAATTTGCTCGACCACTCCTGATCCTTCTGGTCGATAGGCACGATGCAGTTTTTGTTCAATTTGTAACGCTGCACAAATCATCCGAATTATTTAATTATTTAAACGAGTTCCTCTATCCGTTTCTAAAGAGACTGGAAATCCAAATCTAGGAATTATCTCTCTTAACAGCAATTTAGCAACAGTTAAGCTATCATTCCTTCTTGTTGGATATGCTTCCACCCAACGAGAAAACAGACAAACAACAACCAACACATATTTTAGTCCATTACAAGGAGGGAATTCTATCAAATCTGCCTGCAACCTAGTAAAAGGTCCTGCAGCTTTCCCAATTCTGCCCCAACTAACAACTGTCTTTCTACCTGGATTTTGCTGCTGGCACACTGTACATCTTTGGCATAGACTCTCTGCAATGACCCTGAACTTTGGATTGTACCATGACTGTTTGAAGAGTCTAATCATAGCATCTCTCCCAACATGTGTTAAACCATGATATGCCATCTGTGAAAGTAAACAGTCTGGCATTACTGGTCTCTCATCTACATACACCCATACTTCATCATCAGATCTCTTTTTACATCCTGATTTGATCCAAATTTCTTTTTCCTCATCACTAGCTTTTTCCTGCAATTGTTTAATTTCATCCCATGTTTCTATTGCAGAGAACATCAAGTGACAATTTGTATTATTTTTCTCTTTCCCTCTGTTTATTGAAATTTAATTTTGTGCACAGAAACGAGCCACTTGGTCTGCGTATCTGTTCCCACTGGTCACATAATCATTTCCTGACTTATGTGCTGAACATTTAACCACTGCAATCTTTTTAGGTAATTGTAGTGCATTCAGTAAATCTTTTACATGTTTACTGTTTCTGATTGGTGATCCTGAAGAAGTCAGAAATCCACGTTGCATCCACAATTGACCAAAGTCATGCACCACCCCGAAACCATATTGACTATCAGTGAATATGGCTACTCTCAAATTTTTGCCAATTATGCACGCCTAGTCAATGCAATTAATTCAGAAATTTTTGCTGAATTTATCCCTCTTAGACAGGATGCTTCAAGAACCATAGCCACTGTACACACAGCATATGAAGCACGCAATACACCTTTTTCATCTCTCAGGCAAGATCCATCCACAAACATCACACAATCTGATTCTTCCAGTGGTGTATCATTTATGTAAGGTCTTGGTTTTGTACACAACACTGTCACATCCAAACAATGATGATCTGCTTCGTCTCTCACGTCTTCACAACTTGTACTCGGCAACAAAGTTTCTGGATTCAATGTTGTACATCTTGTTACTGTCACATTCTCAGCACCCAGAATCAGTCTCTCGTATTTAGTCAAACGACTGTACATCATGTACTGTGTTCGTGTACGAGTTAATAGGATCTCAACAGAATGTGGCACATATATTTTCACTGGATGTCCCATAACAATTGACTCACTCTGCTCAAGACTCACACAAGTAGCAGCCACTGCTTTCAAACAACCTGGCAATGCTGCAGCCACTGAGTCTAAAGTAGCAGACAAATATGCCACTGGTCGACGTGTCATTCCGTGTGTCTGTCAGAACTGAAAGCGCACACCCATCTCTCTCTCAACAGAACAATGCAAACTCTTTTGTATAGTCTGGCATTCCCAATGCAGGTGGTCGTCAAAAATCATCTTGCAGCTCAATAAAAGCTTTCATGCTCTCCTCATCCAATTCAATCGGATCCGTCACATCTTTGTGAGTCAACCTCTGTAGGGGTTTGGCAAACAGTGAGAATCCACTGATCCATTGCCTGCAATATCCTACCATACCCAAAAACATTCGAACTTCTTTCTGTGGTCTGGGAGGTTCCATTTGCAAAATCACATTGATTCGATCCTGTAACACTCTCCTAACTCCTTTTTCAATTTTGTGTCCCAAATATTGAACTTCTTTCTGACAAAATTATAATTTCACTGGTGACTCTTTATGCCCACCTTCTGCCAAATGATTCAGTAGAGCAATTCTATCTGTCACACATGCCTCTCATGTTTTTGATGCCACCAATAGGTCATCAATATACTGCACTAACACTGAATTCTCTGGCATAACCAATGACTCTAGACATTTTTTCAAAATCTGATTAAAAATTGAAGGACTCTCTGTATACCCTTGAGGAACTCGGCACCATGCCAAGATGCGGTCTCCGAACCGGAAAGCAAATAAATATTGGCTATCCGGATGTAAAGTTATCGAGAAAAATGCTTTACTCAAATCAATCACTGTATACCATTCCGCATCACAAGGAATTTGGTAAAGAATCACTGCTGGGTTTGGCACTATTGGACAGCAAGGTACCACAATTGTATTTATTTTTCGCAAATCTTGCACTATTCTGTATTTTCCTCTTGGTTTCTTAATTCCCATAATAGGTGAATTGCAAGGACTGCCCAATATTTCTTTTAGAATGCCTTGTTCAATCATTTGTTCTATTACAGGAATATCTCCTGCTATGGTCTCAGGACTCATCTTATACGGTGGCGTTTTTGGAAACTCTACATCTTGTTTCACCGTAATTTGAATAGTGTCAACACCCTTCATCAGACCAATTTCTTTTCCTGTAAAATCCCACACATCAGTTCTTACTGGGTCTCTCAACTCACCAGGCAAATCTTCAAATGTGAGCAATGAATATAGATCATTCACTTCTGTCCCTTGCTTTACTAACATCATTTTAAAAGCAATTCAATTCAATTCAATTAATCTTTATTTCGGTTTAAAAAACAATAAAAGATACACAATACAGTTTACACAACAGAACATTAAAACATTAAAACAGTCCAAAGGTATCACTTAGACCATTACACAAGTATTGGAATACATTTCCAGTACTGACCTTTCTCGCCTTTAAAATTAAATACAATTAAAATTTATATTATTTGAGTAATAAAAACATATTGAGGGATTAGCGGAGAATACATTATATTGACCATAAGTCTAAAAGGAATCTATCAATCAGCTTTTGATTCACTACCTAATTGGAGGTTATTCTTTAAGAAGTGTAAATGCTTAAAATCCAATTTGTGTGCAAACAATGTGGCCTTCCACATGGTCTTCTTGTTAATCAATTAAGTGTAAATGTAAGATAATCATAATATCAATACTCCCAGTATAGTACATAAAGTGCAAATGCAAGACTAATATAGTAACAACTTCCCAAATGCAATACGCTAAAATGTCAAGCCTTTCTTGGCTCTTACCAGACCTACGTCAAATAAATACCTGCTGACACTAAAAACAACTTTTTGTGAAGTATCGGTTCTTAGTATTCTTTCAGCCTCAAAGCAGGACCTAATACCCAATAGCCGACATAGAGGTTTGATCCATTTAGTCCTAGATCTTTCATAAACTGGACAGAAAAATAATACGTGCTGGTCATTTTCTTTTACACCAGATTGACACAGCACACACTGCTCAATATTTTCGTCCCCTTGCTTATGGGCCCACTTTGATGTATTTGAATTAGTTTGTAAAACACCATATCTAAACTGCATATACAGTGTTTTTGCGAGCTGTGGCTGTACCTCATCCAAGAATTGTTCAAAACTCCATGTTGATTTCATTGAAAGGAACCTAGTTGTTAAAGTGCCAGTAGCTAAATTAAGTGACACACTATCTTGGATGTAGGCCCAGAAGTTTTTTTTTAGTATTTTCTTTGAGGCAAAAGACAATTGGGCTGGCTCTTCCCAGAAATGACTCAACCCTAATTTATAAAACCAACACTTGACATGCTTGGTCCACAGTAAGCCCATGGCTCCACTGAGTTTTAAAATTTTCTCAAGCCCTTCTTTATAATGTGCAAGCTCTACTGTGGACCACAGGCGCACCCAAAATAATAATGGTCTTAAAATTACCTGGTGATCCATACGTCGCACATTAAGATCCATCACAATAGGTAATAACGGTGTGCGCATTGGAAGGCGTAATAATTTTCTAAAAAACGTGTTTTCTCCTACCATAAAAGTATTGTTGCTCGAAGGCCCCCATAATTCTGCTCCATAAAGGGATGCTGATTGTGCTCTATACTTATATACCTCAAGGGCAGGGGATACCGCTTTGGACATACTATTCTCATGTTTCTTCGCTATCGGTAATGAATTTTGGAGTAGAATAATTTTACTTTTCAGCCTTTGAGCTTTCCAAGTCATTTTAGTGTCCAAGGTTATACCTAGGTAGTTGAAATTGTGCACATACTCTAGTTTCTGGTTTTTTACTGTTAGGTTCTTTTTAAAAGACTTATGGGGATTCACTGCCATATATTTTGTTTTGCTAGAATTTATTTCCAGGCCTTTAGTTTCACAGTATGCATTAAAACTATCTATTAAACATTGTAAACCTTTTGGGGTTTGGGATATTAAAATAGTATCATCTGCAAATAATAATGCAGGTACTGGTGCCCCCCCTAACTTGGGAGAATCATGTTCGCAGCCCAATAGATATTCCGGTATGTCATTCACATACAGTGAAAATAGGGTGGGCGCCAGCACACATCCCTGCCTTACGCCCCGGTTTACTTGGATCGGCTCTGTAAGCTCTCCCTTCGGTCCCCACCTAACCTTTGCAAAGTTCCCCTCATGCAATCTAATTATTTGCATGAGTATTTCCCCCAGGATCCCTTGAGTTTGTAGGGATTTCCAGAGGAGGTTTCTAGGGATGAGGTCGAAGGCGGCCTTCAAATCTACAAAGGCGATGTACAGGTGTCCCTGCTTAAGGACGGTATACTTCCAGCTAATGCAAAGAAATCTAAAGACTTGATCAATTGTGCTTGTTTTTACTCTAAAACCAGCCTGGTATTTTGATAAAAGACTATTCTCCTCAATCCATTCATTTAGTTTTATTAAAATTTGTCGAGCATATATTTTTTGTAAAACATCTATTAAGCTAATCGGTCTATAATGTGAAGGGTCTTGGCGATTTCCTTTCTTAAAAATTGTAGTAATCTCAGCCCTTTTCCATGATTCCGGTATTGGTGCGCCAGCGGCGACTGAGTTACACAAGAAATTTATATAGGGACCCCAAACCTCCTTATCACACCTTAGTAAATCTCCCGGTATCTTATCTGGGCCTGGTGCTTTTCCCGGTTTGACTGCGTCCATTGCTGCCAAAGTATCTTCTATACTAAAGTTTAGGTGAACTGGAGTTGGGCTTTGTACATAGTCTTGTATTTTAAATTCTATGTCACTGTTAGGTGTTGAATATAGGCCGGAAAAGTGGCTGACCCAGGTTTTAGCGTCCAAGAAAAGGTCCTTACTACACCTTCCCGTCTTATTGCCCTTTGCGATCAGTCGCCAAAAGCCTGAGTGATCCTTGGCTTTGGATGCACTAATCAGTTCAATCCATAAATTGTCATCCCAATTTTTCTTGGTTTGCAATAGTAATCTCTTGTAGTTGTTTCTTTTCTCCCTTAGGGTCTCTACGTTACTAGTTTTTGTAGCCAAGATGAGTTCTTTTTTTGCCTCACAGCACTCTTTACTATACCACTGAGTCTCTAGATTATTTATTCCAATTTTTTCCTTTTTATTTTCTTTAGGAGTCCTACTCAAAATGGGAGTCAATGCATCAACCAATGTGTGATGGATATTCATAATCGGGAACTCTGATGCTGGTAGATCTATATACGGGAGAATAATATCTGCAAAGGTGTTATAGATCTGCCTCATGGCCTCCTCGTTTCCCCCTATTGAAGGCCACTTTAAGGCCCTAGATTATTGCTTAGCAGTGGTTCAGTGACGCTAGAATTAGTGTCCTCCATGTTCGAGGATATTGGACCAAAAAAGTTAGCTGATAGTGTCAGACATAAGGGGAAGTGGTCACTATCAGTTCTATCCTCTACTATCATGTCAAGCAGAATTGCCCATAATCTAATAGATACCAATATATAATCAATACTACTTTTGTAGTTACTCCTACTAAATGTGGCAGTACTCGGACTATCAGAGGGCAATCGGCCATTGCAGGCTCGAAGTCCATATCCTGAAACTAATCTTATTAATTGCGCGACAGCCACAGTGAAGGGTACTGCTGGGTTGCCTTCCAGTGGGGGAATATTATTTACCATGTCTTCTTCCTCAAAGATATTTTCAAGTCCTACAACCGGCTCAAATTTACAATTAAAGTCACCTCCCACAATCACCATTGCCCCCGATGCAATTGAACATAAAAATTGATCTAAGCATTCGACCTCCGGTGATTCTTTACTAGCTGCCCTTGGTCTACTATAGATATTTACTATAAATAGTTCAGTTTTGTCCTGTAATCGGAGCTTAACTCCAACTATATCCTGAGATAGGAAGTCCAACTGAATTATATCAACACAAAGGTTAATTTTTACCCAGATAACAAGACCTCCCGAGGGCCTTCCTCTAACCGAGCAACATCTTCATCTGGTGTGTGAAAAGCAATACCATCCGGTGTACAATAGATGGTACAATTCATCTTGCAAAGTAATTCCCTACCTAAAAGATTCACTGGACTCGTGTCACATACCACAAAACTATGCATCTCTCTGAATTTGCCAATATGAACCTCCATTGGTTTGGTCACTGGAGTTCTAATATACTTATTTGAAACTCCTACGACTTGGATAGTTTCTCCCGAAAGGGGTAGGTTTGGAATTTCTGCTGCTCTTACAGTAGAACGGGTAGCACCAGTGTCCACAAGGAATGTAATATTATTACTTTCCACTATCCCATCAACAAAAGGACCTGATTGATCTACCACTAGAGATGCGCCAAGCATGCACTCTCCCTCCCCCCTCAGGCACCGTCATTGAGATGAATCTGAATCACTCTCAGGACACTGCAACCAATATTGTTGGACATTCTGATTCTTACCAACTTGTTCACTCGTGTGAAATCCAGCATTCACACTGTATCTCTGTACCTGAGCATTCACATTATTTGGCATAGGAGCTTGAGGTACCTGTATTTGTTGAACCTGTGGTGTAACTAACTGTTGCTGTTGCAGCTGTTGTTGATTCACAACCACTTCATTCTGCATCTGCGGATTGAAATTTTGAATCATTCCCTTATTTCCTAGCAAGGACTTACACTCATTCTTCCAAAGTCCTAACTTTCCACACGCATGACAAGGATATTTCTTTTTCATTTCTTCTCTATTATTCTTACCTCTACCTTTTCCACCACTTAATACACCATTCATTTTAGGTACCTGACCATTTTGAACATTCTGATTCTGTCCTTTCATTTGAAAATCTGTTTGAGAACTATTGACATAATTCCCATCTTTCTGTTGCACCACTTTCACTTGTGCCCACATCATCTTCTCTTTTAATTTCTTATGCCTCAACTCAATATCATCACTACAATACTTAGCATATCTTAAAATCTCATCCACCGTCTTACTCTGCCAACAAAACAAATGTTGCTGAATCATATTACTAATCTCTGGTTTCAATCCAAATACAAAACTATACACAAAATGTCCCATATCTTTGTCAGTTATGCTTTCAAAGCCACTATACTGTTTAAACACCTGTAAAAGCCTCTTATAATATGCATGTACTGATTCTTTTGACTCCTGTGTTGTCCTATCAATTTTAACCCAATCTGTTTCTTTTGGAGAAATGTTACCCTTCTGGTAAGTAATTATTTCACCTCTTCTGAAGGTGCTCCTGTTTTAACATCTCTAGGATATTCTTCTTTTGGCCAATCAACTGCACTTTAACACTCAGTCCATAAATCAGCTGGAACTACAATGTCAAATAAGCCATCCAAGTCTTTCAACAAGACCTTTGAAACCTTTACAAACCTCTCTACCTGTTTGTACCACTCGACAGGCTTTTCTCTCAATCTGGGGAAATCATTAGTAAAAGACAATATATCCTGTCTTGACCAAGGAATGTGAACATATCCACCACCTGGAACTTCTCTCATCGGATATATCATTTCGACTTGCTCTGCTTCTCTTAACGGAAGTAAAGAAGATGCATTCACATTTTTACTAGCAATCATTTCTTCCTTCTTTTTCGCCCATCTACCTTTCCATCGTTCCACATCACCCCATCTCTTCAAGGTATTAATCAACTCTTTTATTTGCAATCGTTTACCAGATGTATTCAAACTCTCTAAATCCTTTTCAGAGCCTTGGAGGCGTGGCCAAGATGGCGGTGTGAGCAGACGTACTGCTCCCGAGCTCCCGCCGACGGCCCAACATAGCACCGGCCCTGGGGCCGTTTAGCGACTATCGGCCCATCCTAAAGGGCAAGAGAGGTCCCGGAACAGCTGGGGGCCAACTTAGAGCCGAGGCAGCGCCTGTGGAGGCATAGAGGCGGAGCTGAGCGACCAGCGCTCCGAGCCGACGAAGCTGTGCAGTTCCGCTTCGGATCGGCAGACGGTACGGACGGGGTCTGTGGCTGCGGAGTCTCGCTCCCCCGCCCGCCCGGAGGTGGCGGTGGCTGGCGGAAGAGACGTGGGTGCACCAGCGGGTGGCTGGCAAACGGCGGACCAGTGCAGCAGCGAGAGGCAGGGGTGCGTGGAGGTGAGAGGCCCGACCGCCATCTTGGGTGCCCGGCGTTCCTACCCCTGGGCTGGCGCGGCGGCGACCGCAGGGCCCTCTGTGGACTTTGGCGCTCTCCCGCCAGGGAATTGCGGGACGAGCGAAGCAGGGTGTCTGCGTGGAGGGCCGCTGTCCCAAGAGCAGCAGGAGAGAGCGTAGAAAGCCTCGACGCGACCTGCCTCGGGCCGTGAGCCCCCTCCCCCAACCGGGCCTAGGGAGAAACGAGGGCCTGGAGGTGACGGGCTCGGCAGGCGGCGAGACCTCAGAGGGAGCCAGTGAGGAGGTGGAAGATAGCGCAGGCCTGGATGGAGAGGCAGCGATCGGAGGTGAGCCGCCAGTAGGTGCTGCGCGAAGAACCGGGCGCAGGACCGAGCGCACGGAGGACTGCTCATTGACGGCGGGAGGCTGTTAGACGGTCCGGTCTGGTGGGCACAGGAGGAGTGCGGCGGTGGAGCTGGCGAGAGGCCCAGGAGGGGCTCGATCGAGCAGTGAGGGTAGCGGGGGAGGCCAGGTTCGGAGCAGTGGCAGAATTGTGCCCACGGAGACCCCGAGAGAACCCCACAAAGAGAGGTACCCGCCCGCCATCTTGGGTCAGCGCCTTGGAGGATACTGGGCTCCCCACCTGCGGTAGAGTACCTCGCGGTGTCACAGGCACCTCCCGGCTGCGGAGCGCTGGTGTGGGTCCGGTAGTGCTGCTGCGCTGGGGTGGACCTATGGTGGGAGCAGTGGCGGAGATCTGTGGACTATAAGGCAGCTGAGACGAGGACACTAAGGGAGGCCTGTCTGGCCTACTGCCGGGAGCTGGAGAGCGAGCCAGCGAACAGATCCGCCATTTTGTTCTGAGGCCGATGCGGACCTTGAGCAAGTTTGGCTGGCACAGAGGGCCTGACAGAGCCTAGGCCTTCCCCTTTTGAAGGTGCAGTGATCTGCAGCTGCCGAGCTTGCCGCGGACCAGGCGCTGTGTGGTGCGCGGGGGGCTGCGAGTGGGCCCACCGGATCGGAAAGGCAGAGGGAAGTGCGGTAAGTGCCCACGCCGGGAGCCGACTCCTAAACTGCTCTGGAAGCGGCGGGATCTCGAATAAACCTGGAGGTGCTGGAGCGTGATCTACACAAGCTGCGGGGCAGAGAATAAAGAGGGCACCACTGGTCGGATTACAGCGGAGAGTGGGGAAGCATGTCACAAGCGGCGACCTAGTCCCAGATCGGTGAGATTGCTACGAAGACCCCGGGGAAACCTGAAGGGGCAGCGACGTGCCCTGGAGGAGGGTATACGGCCGGTGTGGGAGGCAGTGACCCTGGAGGGACACCAGTAAGTGGAGAGCGCGGTGCTCATTGACTGTCACCTGTGGGCCGCAGGGGGAGGGGATAGCAAGTCCTGCTCCGGAGCTGTGGGGGTTGGCGGTAGGGCCGAAGAACTGGCTCAGGAAGCGTGGTCGGAGCTCATAGAGCCTGTTGAGGAGAGCTCCGAGCCACCGGTGGCGCTAGGAATTAATCAGCATGAACGGGAGGGACCCAGATTACGATAAAAGACATGCGAGTTGAATCTATCTGGGACCTTCTCCCGAAAGACAAAAACAACCTCTAGATCCTATGGGTCCACAGACCGCTAAAGCAGAATGGAATGAAATGGACTGATGCTGTAGCTCTGAAGTGTATTGAGGCAGAAGTCTAGTTGTCCGGCAGTGCATGCTCAGCTCGTGGATCCTGTGGCGTCTAGAGTGCGACATGTCCACGTCCAGAGGCCGTAAAGATAAGTCACTGAAAGACTTGTTCGCCAAGGCCCAAGCGACTCAGCTATCGGCCAGCATGGCTTCGGGCGCTGCCCAGCCCGCCTCTGAATGGGAGGACGGAACAGAACCAATCACCAAAGCCTTTCTTGGAGTCAATGTTTGTCGGATTGAGGGAGGATATCCACACTCTCAAGAAGGAATTCACAGAAGAAATAAAGGAAGTCCGTAGAGACGTGGGTGGCATAGGGGAACGGGTTGCAGAACTCGAGGACAAAAGCGACAGCAAAGACACCAGAATAGCAGCACTACAACAGGAAATCATCCGGATTCACGACCAGCAAGTTGATCTCCAGACTCATCTAGAGGATCTGGAAAACCGCTCTCGGCGGCATAATATACGGATCCGTGGGGTGAAACTACAGGAGGATACGAAGGACCTTTTTACATACACAAAGGAGCTATTCAATCACATTTTAGGGAGGCCACTGGAGACGGATCTCCGTCTAGATCGAGCACACAGGGTGGGCCCACCACGTGCCTCCTCCGACTCGCCGCCGGACATCCTGGTCTGCGTGCAAGATTATCGCACCAAGGAAGAAATCCTCCAAAAAGCCCGTCAGCTGC
This sequence comes from Calotriton arnoldi, assembly GCA_963921515.1. Taxonomy (NCBI): domain Eukaryota; kingdom Metazoa; phylum Chordata; class Amphibia; order Caudata; family Salamandridae; genus Calotriton; species Calotriton arnoldi. The sequence goes on along the minus strand of CAWUFW010004421.1, from coordinate 943,079 downwards.
ATCCACTGACATTTCAGGATCAAGCACCGCTCATGTACCAAGAGATAGCGGCTCTCACCCTGCAGAAGTGCAGAACCTTTAAACCCGTCACTGCTCACCTACAGCAACGCAACATCACCTACAGTTGGGGCTACCCGTTTTGTCTAGTGTTCCGAATGGACAACAAACTTTATCAACTCCGATCCCTGACCGAGGCCTGTCGTCTGTTAGGCATAGATCCTCCTGCCGAAGAGAATGGCATGGCGAGCCCCTCAACGGAAATGGACGACTCCAAACCCCGGTGGCACCAGCAGGGACAGCGACGACGTGCTCGGAAGCCCCCTGCAGCAGAAATCATGAAGGGGCAGCAAGCCGCATTGGAAGCAGTGTCAACGGAACTGTCCACATCTCAACCGGGCTGATCTCACGATAGCCTAAGGCCTATTGTCTCTTTGTTTTTTCCCTGGGCCGTGGGCGGGAGGAGGGGGTTTTTTCCGACCTTGATGACCTGCCCCAATTCACTATTTTTCCGATCATCTACGGATGGTGGACAATACATCTTGGTTCCTTTTTTTTCATCTTGGGGTTTTTTGGGGGGGGGTTGGTGGGGGGTGGGTTGCAGTGTTCCTTGTCCACCTTACTTTTAGGACTAGTGTAGGCGCGTGCTCTACGTCCTTGTGCCTTGCTAGTTTCAGATGCGATGCTCCACTATTGCTTTTAACATACTTGCCTGAATAAATGCCGACCCTCACGCTTAAAGTACTCACCTTGAATGTTAGGGGTCTTAACAACCCGGTGAAGCGCAAAGCGATCCTCCTGTATTTAGAACAATCCCAAGCGGATATCTGTCTCCTCCAGGAGACACATCTTTTGTCAAAAGATTGTCACCGACTCCGGTCCCGGCAGTTCCCACTTCAGTTTTTTTCTTCAGGCAATACCAAAACGGCGGGGGTTGCTATTCTGGTGGCTCAGCGGTTTAGGGGTAAGGTTTTACACAAAGAAGCGGAGATAAAAGGTAGGCTGCTGACCGTTAGATTTGCCATAGGCGACTTGAGGTTCACTATTGGTTCAGTGTATGCCCCTAATGACGGCCAAGAGCGATTCTTTCACTCGGCTCTTACGGAGACCTCTGCCACACCAGACCGCCACATCCTTTTGGGGGGAGATCTGAACCTGGTCCTTGACAACACCTTGGACAGATCATGTCAACGCATGCACCAAGCAGGCACCCTCTCCACTGAGGGACTGACCCGTCTACAGGACTTGGGATTTAGTGACTTATGGCGTAGCTTCCACCCCCAGGAACGCGAATACTCTTTCTATTCCAATGCACACAAAACATATGCGCGGTTAGATTACCTACTGGCGTCTGCACCCACACACGCCCTGACGACGGAGGTGGAAATAGGAGTTGCCTCTCTCTCTGACCATGCCCTAGTGACCGTGGTTTTTTCACTCCCACCACTTCAGCACCCTAGTAGGACGTGGCGCCTTAGGGAGACATTATTACATCGCGAAGACGTGGTCACACGGATACAGCAGGTCATCACTGACTATATCTCTCACAACAGTAACATTGACACCACTCTCGCTACGCAGTGGGCAGCACTGAAGGCAGTTGTAAGGGGAGAGTTAATTGCTATCTCAGTCGCAGACAATATTGAGCGCAGGCGCAAATGGGAAGAACTCACCCAACAGATTAGGGAACTGGAGCAGATGCACCAGCGAACAGGAGCTCCTCGAGTATGGAGACAACTTAAGGCGGTACGCCAACAACTCGCGGCCATTGATCAGGACAGGGCAGAATTCGCGGCCTTGCGGCTAAGACATGTTTATTATACCGGGGGGGATAGATGCGGGCGCCTGCTAGCCCATAAGTTGCGCGAAACTAGACAGCAGCACAAAGTACAAGAGATTCTCCGAAAGGACGGTAGACGAGTCACGGAAGATGCAGATATTGCTGAGGCATTTCGTGCTTTTTATGCTGACCTGTATGCTGGCTGTCCACTAGAGCACTCAACTGGGGAAGCTTTCCTTGATTCAGTCCGGCTACCGGCGCTAACTAAGGACCAGGCCGAAGGTCTCGACAGAGGCATCCGACCGGAAGAAGTTATTTCCGCCATCTCGCGTCTTAAGCTAGCGAAGACGCCTGGGCCAGATGGCTTTTCCGCGGTCTTCTACAAGACATTCTGTGCACAACTCGTCCCTCTCCTCACCCGCCTTTTTACTTCCTTCTCGGAGCCCGGGGCGATTCCAGGGGATCTTCTGGAGGCCTCTATCGCAGTAATTCCCTAACCAGGGAAAGACAAATCTCAGTGTGGGGCATACCGCCCTATCTCCCTTCTTAATGTGGATCTTAAATTATATACTGGGATTTTGGCTTCCCGCCTCGCACCCCATATGACTGGGCTAGTGGACCCGGATCAGGCAGGCTTCATCCCGGGACGCCAAACGTCGGATAATACTAAACGCGTGCTGCATCTTATTGGAAAAGCCACACGCACACAGGGAGAATATATGATGCTGCCTATCGACACCGAAAAGGCGTTCGATAGGGTCCACTGGCCCTACCTGGAACTGGTCCTGGAAAGAATGGGGATGGGCATGCAATTTCGCACATACGTGTTGAACTGCTACAAATTTCCGAGGGCTGTGGTTCGCGTCAACGGATTTACATCTCCCCGGTTCACCATTGAGAGAGGCACCAGGCAGGGGTGCCCTTTATCGCCCCTCCTTTTCACTCTCTATATGGAGCCATTGGCGCAGAGGTTGAGACTCAATCCATTGATTACAGGGATCAAATTCGGCGGTGATGTCCATACCATTAGCCTTTACGCAGATGACGTTTTGATTTCGTTATCTAACCCATGAGAAACGCTGCCTGCATGCCTAGAAGACCTAGATTTTTTCGCACGATCTGCCGGATTCAAAGTGAATATGGACAAGTCAGTGGCCCTGGACTTGTCTCTGGAGAAATCCACCCGGGAACATTTGCAGAGTTTGCTCCCTATTCAGTGGGCGGCGAACGCGATTCCGTATTTAGGGATCCAGCTAGCGCCTTCCCTCACGGAAACGGCTATCACTAACTATACTATACTGCGGCAAAAGATCCGGCAGGAACTGGTGATTGGAAACATTACCCTTTGTCGTGGTTAGGCAAAATCGCCGCAGTCAAGATGACAATCCTGCCACAGATTCTATATCTATTTTGTACTATTCCTCTTAGACCTCCCGCTGGCTGGATTCGGCAAACACAATCAGAGCTGGCTCAGTTCATATGGAACGGTCGGAAACCGCGTCTAAAACAGAGACTGGCGACGCTTCCCCCGGAGTGGGGAGGACTCGGACTCCCAGACTTACTGCTCTACTTCCAAGCTGCTCAATTGCGTTTTTTGGTGGAATGGAGCCGATGGGAGCCAGAGAAGCACTGGTTATTCCAGGACCCGGCGGTGGCCGGCAGACCTTTGCAGGAAATCCCGTTTCTTCGCAAACAGCATAGACCCCCTAACTTATACGCCTCACATATCACAAGGGTCCCCATGGAGATATGGGATCAAACCAATATTAAACACGAATTTACCACCTTCCCGTCCCCACTTACTCCACTGATGTACAACCCAGAATTCACTCCGGGTATGGATACGATGGCTTTCGTGAGGTGGCGACCCTATGGGTGTCGATACCTCTATCACATATATGCAGCTGAAGGAGTTATCCCTTTCTCCCAATTTAAGCAAGAATAAGGCATGCCAGAGTCGGAGAGGCTACGATATTTACAAGTACGACATTGGGCGCTAAGTGATCAGGTCCGTCCTGTGGCAGACAGACACCTCCTTCCATATGAACACTGGCTTATTACATGCAAGACGGACAAAAAGCTGATATCCGACTTATACAAGATGCTACAGGTCAGATTCACTCATACCTACAGCTCTGGGAGGGCGCGTTGGGAGTGGGACCTGGGCAGATCACTCAGTCATAAGGAATGGGAGGGCATATACTATAGAGCGAGACACTCCGCATACCACACGGGACTCACGGACACTCTCACTAAGATTGTAACCTACTGGTACTATACTCCTGAACGTATCCATGCCATGGACCACACTAGAGACACAACGTGTTGGAGGGGCTGTGGACAGGTGGGCACCTTGGTACATCACCTTTGGGACTGCGTTCACCTTCAAGCCTATTGGAAACAGATAATAGATGAAGTAGATGTGCACTTTGACACAGAGATTCCTCGGTTCCCCTCATACGTCCTCCTGGGCCTTCCGAACCCTCTGACCTACCCTTTGCATTCTCGCAGAGGCCGCCTGATAGCGATAGCACTGGGCTCAGCTATGCAAAATATACTTACACACTGGCGGACAGCCCAAGTTCCGACCTTCAATGGCTGGCTCCACCGTCTGTGGCAGGTACTGGGTATGGAAAAGCTTACGTTGACCATGGCAGGGGAGGGATCTAAATATATCGAGTTGTGGCAGCCCTTCTTGTCCTTGTTGGCCTCTGAATTCCGGGAAGTCACTTGCCCTCGATACCTCCGTTTACTACGTCTTTTTGATACGGGGCAGATTTCTCAAGGTTAGAATGCTTGTGCGGCCTCGACAATAGAGGTGGTGGACTTGGAACACGGGTGGGGGGTGGGAGGGGTAGGGGGGGGTTCAGGGGTTTTCTTGGAGTTCTGTTTTATGTAATTCTTTGTAGCATACAGAATGCTTTTTTGCAGTGACATGTGCCTGTTCTATTGCTGATAGGATTAGTCTGTCCTTTTGAATCCTGAACTTAGCTCTACTACAAGATTTGATGGCCACATCTGCATGTATTTTTTGTCAAAGGTGTTGAAACTTTCCAATAAAAAAGATTTAATACTAAATCCTTTTCAGTAAAGTTCAATCTATATGTTTTCTGCAAAGCTTTAGATTTCCCAATATCCACTCCATATTCTTGTGCAACTTCTACCAATTTCTCATGTAAATTCTTCGCTCTCCATGTAATATTTTTACACAAAAATAGCAACTCTTCATCCTGATATTTACTCAATCTCTCCGGGCTTATTGTACCATTAATCATTTCTTCCGGATCTACTCTCAATTTACCTATGTCTATACTCAATTTAGAGTTATTAGTTTCTATTCCTCTTATCCAATCATCTAACTCCTCTGGCGAAGGTCCCACTGAACCCCCTGATACTGGAGTAATTTCTCTCACATTCTGCACTAGTTTCCCAGGATCTATCTGCACACTTCTTTTTGGTGTTTCAGTCACCTTTTCATTTACTGGTAAATCAATTAATGAGGCACTCCTCACAACTTGTTCCGATCCACTAGTATTCCTGACATTATTCATAGGAATTGTCAATGTACGCACTCTCTAAATATTTTGACCCTCACTGTACAATGGAACTATAGGACCAATTGTTACTGGTACTGACAATGCTTCTGCATTTAAACTCAACTGACTAATTTTCTGAGTCAACTCCTCTCTTGTTCTGTTTAACATGTCAATCTCTCTTTCCTGTAACTCTCGAGTACCTAATGAAGACTGTGAAGCTGCCGGAACATGTGTAACTTGTGAAACTTGTGGAACTTCTATTTCAATTAACGGTGCACTCGGAGAAATCCCATCCGGGCTCTCCTGATATGGTGGAGGTCTCTTTAATAGCATCTCATCTAGTAATTCATCATCGATTTCATTTGGATCCATATCTAATAATTCTGAAGTCTCTACATTATTCTTTTTCTCTTTACATTTTCCTCCAGCCTGATCCTCAGCAACTATTACTGGATATAACCCATCTGCAATCACTTCTCTTCTCCATTGCTTCATCTGATCATCCCACCTAGCTTCTGAATACCTCCTCAATGTATTCCTATATCTTATCCCATTCCTGTCTCTCTCCCTTTTATAGGCTTCATGTTCTCATTCTTCAAGTGCCTCATACTGCATAAGTCTGGGATTTGGTTTTAGTGAATTCATTGTCTCCTCAAATTTTCCAATATCCTCACGTTAAAGGTACCATGCTTTGGAAAAGCTAAAACTCCATCATCTTCCGTGTAACCCATCCACTTCTCTAACCATGTACACGTATGATATCCACGCTCTAACATCATGAAAGAAGCAGGTGATCTTGGAAGAGGTACAGGAAGCCCCTCTCTAGTAACTATCGGCTTATCCTTTTTAAAGAAATCTTGTATTCTTTTTACTATCTTCATTTTAAACTCTCTTTTTCTCGCTAAATAAACCAGAAACAAGCAATGGAAACCTTCCGTAAATCCTCTCACTCTAATCACTGAATCGCAACCAATACCAGCGTGACTCACACCAACCAACCAATCACAGCTCACTACACACCCACTATCTCGACCAATGCCAGCGCGGCTCACACCAACTAACCAATCACGGCTCACTACGCGCCCACTGTCTCAACCAATGCCAGCGTGGCTTTTTGTGACATCAGTATAACTCCTGCTACTGACCCTCCCTTTACAAAATAATACGGCAATGTATTACAAGGTTTTTCTTAACTAAATTCTTGTTAGAAACAACACAAAACGATGCTACTTTGTCTGCTCCACTAAATAAAGAGATAGTTCGAACATTCAAAGAGATTCTTTTACTTCTAGTAAAATAACAACCAGCGCTACTCTACTCTCAATCAAGTGAAAAAGAGGTCTTGGTACTCTTCTGGGGATACTAGCCAAAGTTTCGGAAGAGAATTTTCGAGTGAAAAAAGTCTTGGTACTCCTTTGGGGATGTAAAGCCAATATTTCGGAAGTGGACTTTTCACTATTCCACACAATCTTTTCTCAACAGAATAAATCCCTAAAATAACATCAACAGCATCACACTGTTTGATATTACAACAACAGACAAAGTACTTCTGCAGTGTGATACTTTTCCACACTATTCCTCTGCCTCCTTAAGGCTAAAATAACATCATCCCGGGATCTTAGGCAACTCCGTACCCGTATTTCCAGACTACATGGAACAAAACGAACACTAACTTTTCATATTAATAACGAAAAATCAATAATCAATAATTATTGCCAAACTAATCAATATTAAACATAAACCATCCTCTGCTACCAAAACTGATCCAGCGCTCAGGGATCAATACATTTTCAATAAACAAGGCCCAATTACATTACCCAACAAAGTCCCTTCGCGCTGGGTTCAGTGTAAAATGCAAAGTTCAGACCTAACTTACCAATCTCCAACCAAACCTGCATTACTCATAGAAAAATAATGTGGCGATGACATCTTTTTATAGTTGAATAGTTATAGGCAATAATTTATAAACACACCCTAAATAATAACGGACACAGTGTGTATATTTATAATGTTTATCTAAATAATGTGAAATAAATGCTCATCAAGTACCAATACACAGTACAAATCATGAAATATCACCGAATAAACATTTAGCAAAGAGAAATGTCAAAATTCATATCACATTGACAGTGCATTGAAGGAGTGGAAAGGCGAAGAGAGAAAAGTTTCAGAGACAAAAATACATTTGCAAAATGATTATGCAAATTCAGGTTTCTATCTATACTAACCCAGAAGGAACAGGAAATCTACTCTCTGGCCACGAAAGTAGTAAGGCCCCTCAAGAAGATTTGATAGGGCAAAGTCTAAGTCAGGAATCAGGAACAGGAAGAAAACAGGTAGGCCTCTACAGCAAACCGACGACAGCGACGATCACACCTAACGCCATCAGCATCGCCAACCTAACCAGACCCCTCCCACCAGGGCACCTCAATTATACCCTAAAACCTAAATGTCCAACCCACACTTGTTTCAATTCAGAGACAATTCTACATTTTGATTGGTTAAGGAAGGGGGTGTACTGTCACACTACACTCCGCATGTCCATCTTACTCAATGTTCTATTGTTTTGTTTTTTCAACATCACGACTACATCATTCCAGGAAATACAAGTATACAAATATCAGACTTAAGCTTCCTTCTCTCTCCGCTAATGTTTCCAGTTCTGTTACTTCTTGTGCCACTTGTGCGCTTCCAGAGGAAACGTTCATCACTTGTCGATTGTTTTTCGTCTTCACGTTTAACTTTTGGCAGGGACACATAAATTCGAAGGTTGCTAGCCTTTGCCTTCCCTCCACATTCTCTTTTGCTTTTTCAGTTAATAAATCTTTTGCTTAACCCATGCTTATACAGAAAATAAAACAAATATAATTACTCATTTTGAAATGCTTTTCCTTACGCACTCTCCCAAATGCTGCATCTAACCATGCGCAACCCATATTATTTTCCTAGCAAACGTTAATAACGTGCATAAAAGCAGCATTAGTCTCTTTATTTTCATTAGTCAAGCATTTGCGGCCTAGTTCAGTACTTTAGTACGCTCTTTCGCAGTATTATTTTCCCTCATGTTAGTTATTAAAACCACACGTTTTTCACTGCACACTGTTAGAAAAATTAGAAAATGTTACTAGGGGTTTCAATCCGAGCAGGTTTCATTTTTACAAAAACCCTGTTCCATCAGACCCCTCTTGAATACCTGAACCCTAAAGTCTTCACTGCGGGTTTTGATGTTTCCTGTACCCTATTACTGAAGTTGGTTTTAAGCTCCATGTTTCATGTACTGCAAAAAACAGCCGCTCATGCTCTGTTGTGTTCCCATGCGTCCATGAACAGGGAGTTTGAGATGCATTTTTAATGTGAACAGCCCATAATTACACAATGGTGAAATTGAGTACTTTCAGGAATTTTGCTTACCAAGAGCCAAAACAAATTGCAGAAATTACACTAATTAGGCTGGTATAATGCAATTTTTACCCAAGACTCGTATTTAACAAGAAAAATCTTCAGTCCTTTGGACAAAAAATAAAAACAATACATCACTCCCATGTCTAAAAACCATCATCAAAACAATCAAGAAAGATTTGCTTTATATGTTTTCAAAATATACATATAATAAGTTATAATCTTTGGCCTTTTAAAAAGGTGTGGCAGGAGAACAGTTATCTCTAGTCACTTGACAGAGCATAGCTCCCAGTACTCATAGGGTGCCGTGTTTGTGTAGAGGTTAAGGCTAACATGGGTTTGCAATGGCCAACCACAGTGCATGAGTCACCTTGTTGATGAGATGATTGAAAGCTTGCTCCCAGCTAAATGTTCAACAAAGACCATAGCGTTTCCATACCATATGGAATAGCATGATAGGATCTTGTATACTGCTCCTGTCATTCCGTTTGATGTGTTGCCTGTGCTTGATGAGTCATGAAAACCTAGCACAGGTTACTAGACATCATGCAAATTAAGAATTCCTTCAAGTCGTTGTGGCAGTCAGGTCTTTGCAGGATCTGCTTCAATTCTCTGCATAGAGACAATGCTGCTGACATGCCTTACAATAATCCACCAGAACCGGCATTTTTCCATTGAGAGCTCACAGTCTTTGCAAAGGCTTGGTTATCCTCCATGTATCAAGAATGTTACTAGGTTAATGTTTCTTATTGTGTTTTCCAAGAACCTGTCTAAGGTCACCGGTACTCTAGGAAATTCTTGTAACGTCTGCTAGATCTCAAGGAAATGCAGGGGACTGCTGAATGCAGTTTTTCAGAATTGTCCATTCCCAATGACATCTGGTTGTACCTATATCTCATTGAAAATAATTTCATGAAACTAATTTAAACTAAGCTCTAAGGGGTCATAAACCTACAGGATTATACATTTTTAAGTAAAGTTTGGCTATTGAGTTTTTAATAGTCTGTGCACATCTGCATTTCCAATTCAACATACATACTACCACTGTATATGTTTAAGGCTTGTGATGAAAACCACCACCTCCAGGTGACCTAGTATTGTCTCACCATTTGCCAAAGCAAGCTTTTTTTATGTTGTCTTGAATGCTATGTTGTCTTTCATCCAGAACTTTGAGATAAGGGGTATTTGTATAATACAAACCTAGCCAAAAGTCAGCAGAGCAATGTGCAGGGTCAAACTCAAAGATACAGTCAACGAGTGACTGGAGGGGTGCTGGATTCTCAGAGTGGACTGTTACTGTGGATTGTTCTCTTATCTAGAGAGACCTCAGTGTTTTCCATGATCACAGGACAACTTGACACCCGTGTGTCCGCTGATTGGAGTCATTGACATTCTGGTGAAATCCAATGGACTTACTATCGACTGGAGGAAGTCTAATCATGTTTGCATGAAACAAGAGAAGTTTGGGTGCTTAGTACGTAATGCATCGGCCATTTTACCATGGTATTGAAGTCTCTGAAGCATAGCATTAGAGTGTCTGGGGTCTATGAGCCTGTTTGGCAAGGCTCATAAAGTCTTTGGCAAAGCTCGTAAAGCATTCATGTTTTACTAGTACATTTAGAACATTCTGTATCTATTTCCAAATATCCTTCCAGGGTATAATTAATTTAATTCATTCCTGCAAATGTGTTCGATCTTTCGGAAGGTGGAGTGGGAGGGTGCAGACTAGGACGGGCGGAATTTCAATTACACCGGGGTAATTGGTGCAATTTTGGTAACTCCACTTTACTCTTTGACATGGAATTACAGATAATTTCATGGCTACTCCTCCTCATGCAATTAAGAGTAATTTGGGGGAAAAAAATCCTAACACAAGAGCACATTTAGCAAGCGAGAGCGACTGCTCACTATTTTTGTTCTACTACATTTAGCTTTGTTTCTTAGTGAAAAATGCATTCTTGTGTCCATTTTGGAAGTAAGGGTGCATTTTGTGCTAAGAAAATAGCTATAAATGTCGGTAGTATGTTGAGGTAAAATCCTACCCCAAGAACACATTTAGCAAGAGAGAAAGGCCACTCGTATTTGCTACTCGTGTTCTGTTGCATTTAGCACTATTTGTTTGAGTGCAAAATGCATCCTCACATCCATTTTGGATGCTAGGGGGCATTTTTGCACCAAGAATTAGCACGAAGGGCCACATGTATGACCGTTTTTAGCTGTTGCAAATGGCAAATCAGGGCATTTGCCACCACTAAATAGGTCTGTGGCATGTACTAACCCTATTTTGTTAGTCAGTAACCTATCACCGACTCACAAAATAGGGTTTGCGACTCGCTATTAGGAAGGGGCGTGCCAATGGCGCCCCTTCCTAATAGCGACTCGCAGTGCCATGTACGAATGTTTTCCAACCGAAATGCGGTCTCAAAACATTCACATTTTACCGCCACATTCCCCTTTGCGAATGTGGGCGCAAATATTTTTTCTACGGACCACTGCCTGCTCTTAAAAAATTAAATTGAATATCTACAAAACACAGGCTCTGAGCTTGACTCTCCCCAAGGCAGAGCAACAGGCCTTGGCAGCACAGTTCCCGTTCACGTGGGCGGCGAGGGCGTCCAGTACCTGGGCCTGCAGTTGTGCCCCACTCTAGATAGTACAGCCCAAGTGAACTATGCTGCTCTCTTATCGGAGGTCAGGGGTGAACTCTCGAACCGGAAGAGGCATACTATGTCCTGGCTAGGAAGACTGGCAGCCGTTAAAATGACCATACTTCCGCGCATCCTATACGTGATGCAGACACTGCCACTCCGACCGCTACCCACTATGCTGGCACAGCTGCAATGCCTTATTAATAACTTCATCTGGGGAGGTAAGAAGGCGAGAATGGCCCGCCGCCTGACATATTTGAAGCAGGAAGATGTGGGACTGGGTGCCCCGCATTTGGAACGATATTTCCAGGCGGCACAACTTAGATGTATGCTCGAGTGGTACAAATTGGAGTCGGAGAAGCATTGGTGTTTCATTGACTGCTCAATAGTGGGCATGCACATCTGGAAGGTCCCATGGCTTCCCCGGTGACACTGACCCAGTGGGGTATATGTGTCCCCGGTCCTGCGAACCACCCTGGGAGTGTGGGATAGGGTACAGGTATCATGCAGCCTCTCAACCCCTATGTCTCCCCTGACCCCCCTTTATAGGAAACCCGGACTTCCCCCCGGCAAGCACGGGTAATGGTTATCTCCATTGGCAGGAGGCCAATTGTAAACGTGTTGGAGATCTCTTCGACGAGAAGGGAGTGATGGATTTTGCTAGCCTCATCACAGGCTTCGGGATCCCTCGGAACGCATACTGGCAATACTTGGCCCTTCGCCACTGGGTGACCCAGCTACAGGTGCAACCCCACGCAGGTCGTCCCCTGACCAGATTTGAGCAGTGGTACATTACAAGGACATCCGATAAGCGGTTACTGTTGGATATATACTCTTTCCTAAATACCCCCAAGCAGCATAGTAAGTCCCCTGCGCAGCGTAGGTGGGAGGCGGACTTGGAGTATGAGTTCTCCCCCAAGGAATGGCAAGACATCATATATAGAGCGAGAGCTTCCTCCTGCAGTACAGCGGGTAAAGAAATGTTTTTAAAAATTGCGCATTACTTGTATTATACGCCGGCGAGGCTAGCCATATGGAAACCGGGAGAGAATGGGCAATGTTGGCGTCAATGTGGTCACGTGGGCACTCTTACACATATTCTATGGTCATGTCCAAAGATACAGGGTTACTGGGATGCAATCCTCCATGAGATAGATAGCATATACCACACTGACCTACCTAAACTCCCCTCCTTCATATTGCTAGGGCGCCCCAATGCCTTGATGTACCCTCTTAGATCTTGCCGTGGCAGAGCAATCACCCTGGCTCTGGGAGCAGCCAAGCAGGCGCTGCTGGCTAGGTGGGGAACTGGGGAGATACCTTCCCGATTAGACTGGCTATATAAGTTATGGAAACACTGGGGATGGACAAGATTACTGCCGGTCTCACACGCTCTCTCCCTAAGTTTGATAAAACATGGGTCACCATCATAGAATTTTTGCCCACCGAATTCACAGAACTCACATGCCAGAGATATATCTGAGTGCTCCGGCTTTCCAAAGCTCCTCCCCCCCACAGACGGATGAAGGTAGCTGTTCCTGGCCGCCCCGGATGCCCTCATGGTGCCCGCTCGACTCACAATACACAACCCGAAGATGGTAGGCCTCTCTCCCTCCCCTTCTCTCTTCTATTTCTCTTTCTCTATATTCTTTATTCCAGTAAATGCGACTGAACCCCACCGGCCGATGGATGCAGGTGGCGGCTATTGTTACACTTGTCTTTACAAAATAATAAAAGATTTAAACCATAAAAAATGAAACTAAAATGTTTATTTTTTCTTTTTGAAATGTATTCTGTTTTCCCTTAAGGAAAATGCGCTGCATTTAAAAAAAAAACAACAAAAAAAAACGCTTTATTAAAAAAGCAGTCACAGACCTGGTGGTCTGCTGACCCCAGCAGGCCACCATCCCTGTGAGCGCCGGCCATTCCCAATGTGCCGCAAATTGTGACCTGCCTCATGAATATTAATGAAGCAGGTCCCTTGAGACTCATTTGAGAATCGCAAACAGTGTCTCAGACACTGTTGTACATTCCTGTTTGTGAGTCGCAAATTGCGAGTTACAAAAAATCGCAATTTGCGACTTTCAAAATGGAATGGTCGTACGTCTGGTCCCAAGTCAGAATTACTCTTCTTGCATAATTCAAGTGTATTCTTGTGAATTTTTAGGTAATTCTGTGTGTCTATACTACACTGAATTACGTGTGCTATGCCACCCCTAGTGAAGACAATGCTCAAGAACTCCATCTCTGAATGCATGAGAATATTTATTATTGCAAATAAAATGAAGAGAACAACGAGGAGTCTTTTGCCTGATCCAGTCAGATACATTTTTAATAAGTGGAGTCCTGTGTCCTGTGAATTACTAGTTCTTTACATACCACTGACCCACTCAAAGTTAGAAAACCGAAAGCAAACCTTAGCCTTTGAGAAGTGGCTGAAAGCTGCTGATGTGTCCTTTACAGCCACTGCCTGTCGTGACAGTGCACCTCAGTTTCCACTGCTCCTTAGGCAGATTTTGTCACTGTCTACAGGAACCGTATTGCAATAGGCCACTTTAACGTGACATACCAAGTATCTCCTGCAACTTGGACACAAGCGGCCAAAGATAGTGAGCTACCAAATGTGCGGTGAAGTGTAAATTTTCCAGATGCAGTTGAGTGTAAATTTTCCAGATCCACATTGTTCACTGTTCCAGTAAATGATCCTGTCTTATTGCAGTGATTCGCAAAGGACTATGTAGGGAGATGATTAACTAAAGAGGAGTGAGTATTGAAGGAAGAGCTGTGAATTCTGCTCAAATGTCAGAGTAGTTTTCACATTGCAAATTGGTTACTAATGCAAAATGTGCAATTTATATTGCAGAAGTGGGTAGCCCCAAGTTCTTTTTGCAGATGACTTTCTAGATCATGTCCATTCTTAAGTTCAACTCATTCAATTTTTGAAAAGGGTGTATTCCTTCAGTACAGCTGACAACCATTTTACAGGACCTCTACCTAGAACCTTTATCCATTTACAATCATAACATTCTATCTTATGTTACTACACATTAACACAACATAAGTTATAGCACATCCCACAATCACGGGGAAGGGCAGCAATGCCTCAAAAAGACAATTTAATTTGTGAGAGAAATAATACACTGGTCACACACGGTTTGCCCGATTCCAGCCCATTCCTCCTACACATACAACTTCTTTGTAAAAGAGGTTGACAACTCTTCTCTAGAAAGCATTTCAAGCAGAATTATAACTAATTTTCATTTCACCTAAGGGAAATGCATTTCTGCCTATCCTCACTTGTTTTTCTACAAAGTGGGTGGATTGTATACATGTTATAAATGGCAGGGCAGAGATTGCAGCCATATTGGTGATAAATCAATTTGTCTCAAGATTTGGCCTTCTCAAAGGAATTCATTCCATTCATGGATTCACCTGATATCTGACATTAGGATTAAGATGTGAGAATTATTAGTTGCACAAAAAATCTACAATACATACCAGCCTCCCAGCAAAGAAATATGTAGTTCTATAGTAAGACAGTATTTAACATCTTTAATAATTGTATACATATATTTGTAGTACTATACTGTACTGTATAACATGATGGAGCTATGCATCAAACTTATTATCTTTTTAATTTAAAAAATAAAGTTGCAAAGTGGGATTTGAAAATAAAAAAGACAATGCTCCCCACACCATGGGATTTCTCTTCCATGGTGAAGGGAACATTTGCTCCTTATGCCAGGGTTTTCCTGGCAGTGACAGGCAATGAAAACTGACCTCTAATTACGCCCATCTAAATTAGGTAGGGGGAATTACAGGTCTGTCTCAGATGGCCTTTACTCGGTAGATTTGTCTGGGTGGTTTAATCATGGTGGAGACGGATCAGTCTCCTCTGTGTTTACACCTACAGTTCACCCACATTTGAATCTGATGTGTGGACCACAGTTTTGGCAGTATGAAGATTAAGGGTGGGTGGTAAACTCCACTCTGCCCACGGAGTTACTGGAGTTTTGACTACTTTGCGTTCCACTCAGAGCGCAAAGTTTGGCAAGAACTCCACCGACCCAGCGTAGCGGTGTTTGCTGCCCAACGCATGACGTGAATAGGCTTCCGCCGCAAAATAGGTCACGAAGGTGTGTGCAGTAGAGCTTGAAAGATCCCCAGAGGTGATGAGGTTTGCAGTGTTGTGCTACACAAGTCTCTGTTTCTCTCACATCGGTGGCAGACGCATTATAACTGTGTCTAGATTTACATTTATTCTTGGGAGGTGAAGCGACTCGGTAAAGCCCGGGTGTGAGTTGAGGCCATACGTATCATTGAGAACTAGACATTCAATTTACTCGAAACTTCAAAAGCTAGGTTTCTGGCAGCTTCTGCAGGCTGGAAAAGTAGGGGAGAAGTGTGCAGGATAAAAACGACAGCAAAGAGAGAACCTCAATCAGCAGTGGCCAGAAATATACCTCACCCGGGCTAGAGATTATGAAAAATAAATGCTTAGTGGTGATAAAATAACACGAGCCACAGCGTGTTTGTTTGGGCGAGATGATTTGTAGTCTATAAACGTGCGCATGCTGTACTGGTGAGGATGCACGTCCTGATACGGTGACATGGATCGGATCGGACCCTGTTGTGTACGGCGTCTGTAGCACAAGCTGTTTTTTCACTAATACACAACTGTGTGTTATACATAGTATACTCTGCAGTAGTGTGGAATACAGGCAGAATGTCAATGAAAAGAATGTCAATGCCATAGTTCCCATACCTTGGAATGATTATCGTGAAGACGCAGTTCCCATAGCCCCAGGGTTTTCATGCCGAAATAATTTTGCTGCAATCCTCGATTTGTGGGTTGGACTTGTTTGGGGCATTTTCAAAGACAACGCAGCTTGTTGTGCGATCGTCTTGGAAGCACAGTGCAGTGCGTGCTTCTTTGATCAGAAATTCCAGATTTTTCACAGCACCCATGCCCTCAGTGTGATGAGATCGCAGGCAGCCCGCCATGCTTTGCCCGGGCCCTATGGCCTCAGCTGCAAAAATGGAATCCCGCCAAAAAAGAGAAAACTTAAACAACTAATTCTAAGTAATTAATATGGCGATGCAGCAGCCTTAGCATCGAAGGAGGGAGCACGAATCTTGTTGCGCAGGGCACTGTGGGCTCAATGACTGTGCTTGTTGTTACTTACTGCCACAGCTCAACTGGCAGTGCACGATCCTGGCCTTGCTGTTTGGGAGACAGTTTAATCCACTGGAAACAGTTTAATGCCTCATAGCAGATGGAATTTTGTGCATGAGCTTGTACAGCAGAACTCTGCAGAATTCCATGGAGTTTATAGGTGATGTCACGGAATTCCGCATTGTTGAACTCTGCCCACCCCTAATGAAGACTCTGTTGCAACAGAGTATCCATACTGCCAAGATTTAAATCAGGCCCTAAGTCAGCGTTTGACATCTTGAGTAGATGTGTGTATGACATGAGTGGCAACTTGGTTTCACTACTCTTATTGTTATTAACCTTTACACTGGTCTCCACTGACCCCACTCACAATGTGTCCCTTCAAGTTAATCACTGGAAGAATGGCGGCTACATCTCATATTTTGGGCTAATGCAGTGGCATCATGCAAAATGATTGGTCTCTGAAGGATGTGGTGAGGGGATTCCTGCTCCTCACATATATTTTAGATAGTCATAGGTGGTGGGCTGAATAGTGCTCTCCTGGAAGTGTGTGGTCCCCACTGCACCACAGCGGCTGTCGGGCCCTGTGTGTTGCCCCTGGCTCATGACCAGACATTCAAAAATATGTACAAAATCTAAAGAATATCGGGAAACACCTGCAGCATGTGTTTTTGAAGGCTTCCAAAACAGAAGTGGTTGACTATGAGTATGAAACCACAATGTGCTTTCAAGGCTATCCATAGAAGTAGGAGATTAGTGATAAAAATAAATGCCTACACTGTAAAGAGCCACTCAAAGAAGGAATCCTTCCTCAATATGCGGGGGCCTCGATCAGCAGTAATATATTTGTTGGACAGAAATTCGACCAAATTTCCCATGGGCCCCTGCTAAACCATTTAAAAGATCTATAAATTCTCAGCCAGACAGAGAATATAGTAAATAGTAGAACTATTGTAGATCCATAGAAATGGATACTAACAATAAATAGTAAGCATGATGAAATTTGCATAGGGTGTTGAATGATTTAGGTAACTGAAAATGATCATTTCAGTAGTTTGAATACATTGGAAAATCTTCTGATAAAATTACAAAGAGGGAGCATTTAAGTTAAGAACTACAACTGATTATAATCTTCCATAGCTACCTTTTGACATACTAGGGACGAAGAGTTTGGATATCACCATACCCAATAGTGCTTGAATTGGAAAGACCTGAAGGGGAAGGTCTGAAGATGATCACCTTTGTTTCAACAGAAGATGTGAAACAAGGGTGATCATCTTTATTGTGCACTTTGCTGTCAAGATAGCCAGATCTTGGTTGGACAATAGCAATTACCTGATGTAATAGTCCCTCCTGACCTGTACTTTTTACTTGCAAAAAGAAAAGAGATCACACTCATCAAAACGTAAGTTAATTTGAACCCAAGCCTGTTCATTAGTAATAAAAGACCAGAGGTTCACAGGTGAAACCTCATGTTGTAATGTCAAATAACACTGTTAGCGAAGTGTTTTCAAAGATGGAATAAACCTTTCTCCTATAAATCCTGTCCCCAATCTTTGCCAAAAACAGTTTTTGTGAGTTTTGGTGGTTGTGGGTTTTATTGAATCAAATTCAAACTTCATTCCAGTGGAATCTTTGGACATGATAAAAGAAGACCCCTGCAATGCCTCTGAGTAAATCCAGCGTGAACCACAGATAAAGAAAGGGAGATAAGTGGAACTGGTGAAAATACTCACTGTAAATCTCCATTCACAGTACATTTCTCACTCAATTCATCTGCATGAAAGGAGCTTACAATTAGGTTTGAGCCTAGAGTCCTTTTGTTAACCACCTCTTTATTTTAAGAAAAACTAACAAATGGAGGCAATGAACCTTGGGGCATATTAGCAAGAAGAGGCGATAATCATCGCTAACCCTGCTTAGCGTGATTTGTTTTATCGCCGGCTATCGCTGGAATATATCGCCACGCTAACGCTGTATTAGCAACGATTAGCGCTATGGCGATGAATATTCCAGCGATAGCGAGGTAAATGGGCCAACATCGCTGAAAAACCAGCGATGTTGCATGGAGAAGGGAGAACACCTTGCTGATACGACCCTGTGGTCGTATCAGCATAATCCACCCCCATGTTAGGTATGGCTAACACCTGCTAATTGCAGGTGTTAAATAAATGGCGATGACCCCGGTTAGCGTGACTTTTCACGTCGCTAACTGGGGCAATGGCCACCTTGCTAATAGGCGATAGGCCTGTTAGCGAGTGTTTCCCAGGTTTGTTCGTCGGGAACGCCCACTTTGCATGTCATTAGCGATAAATATCGCTGACATGCAAAGCGGTAAAAAAACGGGCGCTAATGCCCGCAAACTGTCGCTAACTGCTGTTAGAGACAGTTTGCTGATAGGGCGATATAAATATCGCCGCTTTAGCGGCAAAAAGTGCCGCTAAAGCGGCGATAGTGCCCTTGCTAATATGCCCCCTTATTACCAAACACATTAATTAGCAACTACGTCTGTATTGTGTACCAGTGCAAATAATTAAGGAAAATTGCTTTACATTTGGATTCTATGTCCACTGTATATTAACTCAATAGAAAGGGTCATAAAAGTATTGTTAAATTTAAAGAGAAAGGTTCATAGAAATGTTGTCAAATTTGCTTTACTTTTGCTTTATCAGACTCAAATTAGACACAGTGCAGTGACATAGAAAAGGGTGTACATGTACAGACGCAGACCCATTCCTTAGTTTAGTGCAAAGCTTGATGATTGGGACGATATTCATTTCATTATAAAAAGATACAGAGAAACATGCAAATCTTTTCTTTATCCTAAATTTGACACATTCTCTATATTAGATTTGGCATTTCGAACATATTTCTGAGCTCTGTGGAGTGAACCTGATGCAATGACTGTTGCCACCCTGATCAAAGATAGATGTTTGGTTTCTTCAAAAGTGGTTAACAGCACTATGGTCACCTTAAGGGATGTCCCATTGTTCGATGGCAAGTAGGCAAGAGTGGTAGATAGAAAAGATAGAAAGATCAAATGTTTTCTATGACGCCAGAATTATATCCCCTTGGGTTACCCTTATGTAACAGAAATGAACCCACTACAAGCTTATACGCACCCTCTCTTTGAAAGATTCTAAATTTCTTTACAGTACTGTAAGCACATCATTGTACAGCACACAGACCTGTCTTTATTTCCATGATGATTTTATAGCCTCACCTTTTTCTTGTGTTCTGTAGTTTCAAGAACTGAGCTTGTTTGCACGGCAAAGATAGACTAATGTGTTTGTTCATCTAGGGCTGGAGGTAGTGTTCAGGGTAAATATCTTGGGGCCTGTTTGCAAAGGCATATAGTACTACTTTACATACTTCCTGTACTTCAAATCTCATAAATGATTTTGCGACACAGCCCATATATTAGATCTAACATTTTTCCATTGATATTGCATAAATTAGGTATTATCAAGAGTTGAAATCATACTTTTTAAGCTCACCAATATCCAAGAATAAATTAAATTCAAATGCTTTGTGTGCACCAGCAGTAAACTTATTGTTTTGTTTACTGGCATGACAAACAAACCAAAGAAATTTGTCCTTGGTATTTAGGCCCTGAGATGACTGGTAAGGCTCTTAGGCCTGAATACATCCCATCTGTGCCCAGTAAGTGCCAGAAGAGCTCTTTATTCAAAATACCCACATGCTTGCTGGTGATTCAAGAGAGCAATAGAGACTGAGAAGTTCTTGTGGCAGTTCAAATTCCAGCAAGATTGGGCGACATCTTGTGCATGGCTTAGTATTTAAGCCAAGCTCATAAGGCAGACCTCACTTGTTATCATTGTTTTCCAGGGGAGACAAGCTCTAATTCTACGCTCCTTCTGTTTACCTGATTTTCAGCTTTCCTTGTCTCTAAATGGCTGCGGCAAGGATACGACTAAGAGCATCCTGAAAGGATAAATAGAAGACAAGTTAAGAACGTTTTGGGGAAACTCAAACTGACCAATTAGAGGTAAGGCACTGGTGCCATAGCTATCAATTACCCACATGTGGTGAAGGCAATCTTGTCCTTTGGAAGATACCTGCGAACTGAAAGAAAGCATTTAGTACAAGAACAACTCAATAACAATAACATGGAACTGTTGCAGGATAATGTTAGAAAACTTTAGGGATACAGGTGAAATCGTTTGAATTCAAGATGCAAGTTAAAACAAATTGTTACTGAGAAAGTTAATTTGATTTTGTGTGAAAATGAATGCTGTCAATACAGTCATAGATGTTGGAATGATTCAAGGATTAAAGAGTTCAGCAGTGCTTCCATAATTAATAGCAAAGTAAACTAAGAAGCAGTTTGTAAACACTTGACTAACTCAGAAATGTCAAAACATCTGTAGTTAACTTTAACATTATCATTTTCTTTTCAATACAGGAAGATTACCTAGCATCCTTCATCATCTGAAGTGCAAATGAGGACCTGGAGAATAGCAGGTGAAAGGACTACTTAAGTATTAGAACAGTAAGGTGATTTGACCGAGCATAAACAGAGATACATATTTCGTGATAGTGATTGCATCACCTGCCCCCTAGAGTTGAAGTCAAGCTTTAAAATGGCTGTGTGGGTGACCAAGGCGGTGACTTAAAGACTTCAACAAACGGCAGGCCTCTTGGGAAATTCTTAGCAACTCACTCATTTGAGCATCTCTCTTTCTCTTCCCATTCCACTTGTTCAGCAACCCTAGATTCTGTGTGGGAATTCGCTGGAGAAGGAGAGTGGGGGGCAGGGTATCTTGGCATCTCCACATTGCTCCTACAGTATGCAGCATCACCAGGTTGGTATTGTGAGAGTTGGTTAGTGTACAATAATGAAGATGTACACCCCAGGTTGTTTAACAAGATGGGCCCTTATGTTTTTGGATCTGGTTATAGACAACTTTAGCTGCTGGAAAAAAACTCATGTCATCAATCATTCAAATAAAGTACAATACCAAGCAATATGGACAGTGGGATTTGGGTTGGCTCATTTGTGCTATTGGTTTTCATGTGTTATCATGTTTTGCCATTGATTGGATGGGCTGTCCATTATGAGTATGACATTTTGTGTAGGTTTTTTTGTCTCATTTGTGATTCCATTAATCATTGGTGATGAGGCATGAAGTAGTCTTTTGATAGACTTCAGATATGGTATGTTGTGTAGTTTCTAATTGGGAACCAATATATGTACTTTAATGTATCTTTCCAGCAAATGCTCTACTTACATCTTCGGTGGTTAGAGTGTAAACTTATATTTAGAAGATTTTGGTGGTGGGATGCCATTTTGAAACAGGAATATTAACAATATTCGTTGGAATCCTATAGAGAAATATACACTCCTTACTCCTTAGTGTACCACCCATTGCACCACTGACCAACTTCTATGGTTTATAATCTAGAACAAATGATTTATTCCCTACACCTTTAATTACCGTAGCTGCAAAATTACGGCGGCCCTTCTTGGAAGTAACCCAATTCCAGTGAGACAGACATTGTTGATTATATAAGTTCTGTCCTATCATCCCTCATTCTTGTTATGAAGCAAATAAATTAGTTCAACCATATACATTTTATCTAATACAAATAGATAACTGTTAAAAACTTTCCTTACCACAACAAAACCACAAAAAGAGGTTTTAACATCTTTCTCTTAACTCAGATAAACATTATTATGTTGTGAGGCACTAGAAAGACTATGTGGCTCACATAGAGCTGAGAAGTAACTGAAAAACCTCACATTGATGAAGAAATTGCTAAATATACAGAGAATCCACCGATAATACTGTATGATGGAGAAAGTCCTACCAGTGGACTCTACTCTACATTTAACATTTCCTCTAGAAACTGCAGGGTTGGAATTACTAATCAACTCTAAATCGATGATTTCATACCAAAAGAGACACAGACAATATCAATATAAATCAGCAACATGAAAAACATTTATAAATGGGTGCGTCAATGAAAAGGAGAAAATCAAAATTCATTTGATTGTCAAGGTTTTGGTCATAATGTCAATCTCTGGGGATTTGAACCCATAGGATAAAATATGCGCTGCAGAAAATTATTAAAAGCATGATGCTCTATCTTAGGTGTTGCTACTGACCGCGTTATTGGTCTGTGAGACCTACTGTTACCAATTATTTAACATGCACTTACTTTGTGGTTTGGGGCAGCCATTGTGCTAATGATTTGATGTCCGTCTCAGCTCTCTTCTATTGATTCAATGGTTTTCCCTCCTATTTTTGTGTTGGTACAGCATCTACAATATTTTGGTTGCCCTGTGTTTTGCATCTTTCTATTGCTGATGCCAGGGAACTAACCTTTTGTATGTTTCTATAGCATTTTACTATTTGAGTGTTGGTGTACATGGCCCTTTCTCTTTTCCTTTGTTCCCCTTCCTTGACAACTTGATCATTCTCTCTCATCATCAGTCTTCTTTCACTCTTCCCATGTGGTCACCCTGTCACTTCCAGCTGCATTTATATATATGTATATATCAAGGGCACTGGATGCTCGAAACGCGTCATCGTGAGGAGTAAGGAGAAATAAAAAGACAACTTGCCATTTAGCCACGGGTCCGTTACTCTCTTTTCGCTGAAGAGGAGGTCTGGAGAGTGTTTTGGGTTTTGAATATATATATATATATATATATATATTACCTACTGGCGGTCGACAGTAAGTAGTTATAATTAGGACCTAGTTTCCATAGGAAAACCGTTTTTTGATTTGCCAATATCTTTGGCGCGATTTAACGAATCTTCGCGAAATTTTCAAAACTAATGGCCTGCTCTGGTCAGCTCCTGTCTTGAAAGTTTCAAGGTGATTCGTCAAGTGGGAGCTGAGAAAAAAGGGGGGGTCCCAAAACCGTTTTCTCCATGTTAATTTCCATAGGAACGTTTGTCGCGGCTAAAGCCCGAACTGCTGAACGGAATTACACCAAATTTGGCAGAGAGGTAGCTCTTGGTCCAGAGTGCACTCCTTGCTTTAAATGGTGTAAATCCGTTCAGTAGTTCCTGAGAAATATAAAAATAAAAAAATATCGATATCTGGTGACCGCGGTGGATCCGCGAACCCTCCCGATCACGAGCTTCATTCTGATTGGCTGCCAACACTCCAAACCAAGAAGTGTTGGCAGTCATCTTGTGACTCGGTTGAACCGAGTCACAAGCAAAAGGGTCAAAAAACAATTAAAAAAGAAGATAAGGGGGCAGGGTAGAAACACCCTGACCCCCTAGGCCTGCTCGAGGGCCAAAAAAAGTACTTTTAAAAAAGATTTCGGCGGGATTTGCGCTGGGTTCGCGAATCCCGCCGAAAATTACAAAGAAAAATTGAAGGGCGGGCTCCCGCGCTTCGTTTTGTAGAAGCCCCCGGGTGGGCCAGGTCCCGGGGGCAATGTTATTAATATTTTTGGGGGCCGCACGGGCCCCCGCAGCCCTGGGGACTGCCACCTCCCCGGGGCATGATTAATAATGTGCGGGGGCACGCAGCCCCGGAAACCACCACCTCCCCGGGCATTTTTAAATTTTGGATGGGGAAGGCCTCGCGGACACCCCAAGCCCTGGGGACCGTCACCTCCCTGGGGCTTCGATGTTTAAATGCAGGGGGGTCATGCCCCCCCCGCAGCCTCGGGGACCTCCACCTCCCCGAGGCAAGATAAATTAAAAGAAAGTGTGGGGGGGCTCTGCCCCCCCACACTGCCCTGGGAACCACCACCTTCCTGGGGCACTAATTCTGCTAATGCGGGGGTCCGTTGCGGACCCCCGGCCCCGGGGACCACCACCTCCCCGGGGCTATGTAAATGTTGGGAGGGGGGCCAGGCAGCCCCCCTCCTGGAGCCCTAGATGGCCCTGGGGACCGCCACCCCCCAGGGCCGGCTCCAGCAATGTCCCGGGGTGCCTACCCGCGGGACATTGCAGTTTGCAATGACAGGGGGGAGCCCCGGAAACCACCACCTCCCCGGGCATTTTTAAATTTTGGATGGGGAAGGCCTCGCGGACCCCCCAAGCCCTGGGGACCGTCACCTCCCTGGGGCTTCGATGTTTAAATGCAGGGGGGTCATGCCCCCCCCGCAGCCTCGGGGACCTCCACCTCCCCGATGCAACATAAATTAAAAGAAAGTGTGGGGGGGCTCTGCCCCCCCACACTGCCCTGGGGACCACCACCTTCCTGGGGCACTAATTCTGCTAATGCGGGGGTCCGTTGCGGACCCCCGGCCCCGGGGACCACCACCTCCCCGGGGCTATGTAAATGTTGGGAGGGGGGCCAGGCAGCCCCCCTCCTGGAGCCCTAGATGGCCCTGGGGACCGCCACCCCCCAGGGCCGGCTCCAGCAATGTCCCGGGGTGCCTACCCGCGGGACATTGCAGTTTGCAATGACAGGGGGGAGCACGGCTCCTGCCCTGTCATTGCAAACACTGTTTTACTTCGTGGAAGCGAGGGCAGGAAACCTGCTCTTGCTTCCACGAAGCAAAGCAGATTGCTTTTGGACAAGGGGAGCTGCATGTCAGCAGCTCCCCTTGTCCAAAAGCAATACCGGCTCCTGCAGGAGGCGGGGAGCCGGCAGGGACCATGGGGGCATTGGGGCTCCCCCCGCGGTCTCCAATGTGAGAGCCGGCCCAGGGGGATGGGGTCCCCGGGGCCAGAAGTGGCCCGGGAGGGGTGCCACTCGGCCCCCTCCCTTTTAATTTATTCTTTTTATTTTTTTAAACGGAAGGCCGGCCCCGGGGGATGGGGTCCCCATGGCCAGAAGTGGCCCAGGGAAGGGAGGCCACGCAGCCCCCCTCCCGTAAGAAAAAAAAAAATGAGGCCAGGCCCCGGGGGATGGGGTCCCTGGGGCCAAAAGTGGCCCAGGGAAGGGGGGCCACGCAGCCCCCCTTCGGTATAAATACCAGGGGAATAGGGTCCCCGGGGCCGAAATCGGCCTCGGGGGGGACGGATGTCATGAGTGATGTCATCAGTGATGTCACTGACCATGTCATGAGTGATGTAATATGTGACGTCATCAGCAGTGCATTGCAGGGGCACGAGTTATAGTTAGCTCAACTAACTATAATGGCCGGAATTCTCTAGTTTCTTGTACTAACTATAACGTCCCTGAAACCTGTGGTTTTTTCAGTGAATTTCTAAGTTTTTTAAATGCTCATTTCTAACTATAACGTCCCTGAAACCTATGGTTTTTTCAGTCAATTTCTAAGGTTTTTTAAATGCTAATTTCTAACTATAACGTCCCTGAAACCTATGGTTTTTTCAGTGAATTTCTAAGGTTTTTTAAATGCTAATTTCTAACTATAACGTCCCCGAAACCTATGGTTTTTTCAGTGAATTTGTAGGGTTTTTTAATGCTAACTATAACGTAGTAGTCACGTTTGCAGAGTGGTGCAGAAAGGGGCCTGGGCCTCCGACCAGCGCTCAGGAATTCTGCTGCGTAGGACTTACAGGAGGTACCAGGAGGGCTACTTGGCCCCCAAAGTCCCTCAGGAGTAAAGTGGACTTCATCCCCCAATCAGTACTGTGCCAGGAGGCGCGTTTGGAGAGTGGTGGAGAAAGGTGAGCATGGCCTCCGAAGACCTCTTAGTAATCCCACTGTGTGGGACTTACTGGAGGTAACAGGAGGGGTAGTTGGCCCCCAAGCATAGCTGCCAAGGTTTCAGAATGCTTATGTGTGACATTTTGAAAATTTCAGTGAAATTATGAGTGACATTCAACGACTATAAGTGACACTTTCGTGCAAGCAAAATCTAGCACTGAAGAGGAGGAATACATATAAATATCAGAAATGACACCCATTTGAGCAAACAGAAACTCTAAGAAGATCCTAAAATTGCTGCAAATAGAAGGGCACTGCAGTACTAAATAGGATGTGTGAGGCCCCAGCGTGGATGATGTCAGCTACCTGCTAATAAAATATCATAATTCCTGTGTCACTACAATCAGCCGACTTGCCGATTCTGAGTGCTGCCCAGCCTGCCGCAGCACTGGGCGGCAAGCCTCAGGATAGCCAACTTCACGACTTAGCTACCCTTCATTTATTCCATCATTGTCCCTCAGCGACCATGGAATCACCCACTGCACCTCCCCCAACACTGCCCTTTGCTTTTCTTCATATCCTGTCAGTCTACCATCAAGTCTCCAGCCTCCTGTAATACGAACTGCGCAACCAGGCAGTTTATTGTGCATCTCTCTAAACCTGCACTACTAGTCACTTGCATTCCGAGCCGAAGGAATGCTGGTACTGAAAAGCAGACACAAAAGCAGCCCCTGGATTCCCCCGTGATTGAAACTCTCCCATTTGACACACAGCGCGTGACTTGACCTGCTCACCACACAATGTAAAGTTAATTCAGATTATACAATATGATGAAAATGAAGGTGGTGTTAGTTAAACTGTGCCGGGTAAATAGGATATCCGTGCTGTTCACTACCAGCCTCCACGTTACACTGAACGGAGGACTGAAGTGGTAATAGTAGCACTTACTGTAGGAGCAGTGCCGGTCACATATGGGTCAGTCCTCTGCCGCGATGACTCCCCTCTGCATGACGGGCTCGGCTGAGGCAGCGGTCCAGGAGTCGAGACGACGACTCGCCGCTGCCTAACACAGCATTCTCAAACTATGTTTGCTTCACAGCCTCACAGTGCTGCCAGACTGCACTGCGAGGCACTACCACTGCTGCAGTCCAGGTTCGGCCGCCACAGACAGAGAGTCAAAATTGCCCGGTCGGCGGTGCTACCAGCGAAGGGCGCGCTGACTAACTTAAAGTAGTGTCTGCGCGGCCGGGCCGACCCGCCAGTTTTTCAATTATTCATGAGAGTGTCTGTCGGCTCCTGGCTGTCTTGGAAGTAGCATTTGACCATTTTGCATATGGCCCACTCGTCATGTAACATGAACAGTCACAAAGAATTGGAATGCTGCGGCGCCGCTGTGTCAATTAACTGATTTTGTTACACTATAGCTTCAGCCTGCCTGCCTAAACCAGTTGAGAGTGCGCCCCCAATACTGCTGCAAGCAGCGCGAATTGCTAGCTGCAGCCAGCTTCCTGACAGTGGGGCTAACAGCCTCCTGCATGATAGATGAGGAGGCCTATACATGCGTGACTTTACATTTCAGTGCGGTGATGCGGATCACCACACTGAAATGCGTCAGTCTAACGCCAGATGCGTGGTACTTGGCAGGACTGCCCAAGGACAACCTTGGGGGCCAACTACCCCTCTTATTACCTCCAGTAAGTCCCACACAGCAGGATTGGTAATTTGTCATAGCAGGCCACGCCCCCTTTGCCCACCACTCTGCAAACGCGCTTCCTGGCGCTCTCTTGGATGGGGATTAAAGTCCCCTTTGCTGCTGGGGGTCCTTAGGGGCAAACAAGCCTACCTGATACCTCCAGTATGCCCCAGATTGTGGGATTGCTGAGAGGTGGACACATGCCACACCCCCTTTCTCCACCACTCTGCAAACGCGCCTCATGGCACGCTCTTGGTTGGGCGATGAAGTCCCCTTGCCTCCTGAGGGTCCCTGGGGGCCAACTAGCCCTTCTGTTATCTCTAGTAAGCCCCACACAGCTGGATTGCTGAGAGTGGTTCGAGGCCACGCCCCCTTTTTACACCACTGTGCATACGCACCTCCTGACGCACTGCTGCTCAGGGGATGAAGTCCACTTTAGTCATGAGGTCCTCAGGACACAAGAGGACCTCATCGCCCCGCCAGCAATACCGGCAAGAGGCGCGTTTGCAAAGTTGTGTAAAAAGGGGCGTGGCCTCGGACCACCTCTTAGCAATCCCACTGTGTGGGGCTTACTGGAGGTACCTGGTGGGCTAGTTGGCCCCTTAGGACCCTTAAGATTCTAGGGGACTTAATCCCCCAACCCAGAACGCACCATGAGGCACGTTTGCTGAGTAGTGCAGGGAGGGGGCGGGGCCTCTGGCGAGATGCCGGCTTTTCTTTTGGTTTTTTTTGTTAGAAGGGGGCTGTGAGGCCCACCTTCTCTTAATATTTTGTGAGCCCTGGGGTCCCCATCCCCCAGGGCCTGAGACATTTTATGTTTTAAAAAAAAAAACAGGAAGGGTGCAGCGTGGCCCCCCTCCTGAGGCCGATTTCTGCCCCGGGGACCCCATCCTCCAGGGCATGGCCACCTATTTATTTTTTTTAACTCCTTTTACAGGAGGGGGCCGCGCGACCCCCCTCTTGAGGCCACTTTTGGCCACGGGGACCCCATCCCCCGGGGCTTTGCCTCTTTATCATTTTCTTTTTATTACTACGGGAGGGGGACCGCGTGGCCCTCCTTCCCTGGGCCACTTTTGGCCCAGGGGACCCCATCCCCCGGGGCCTGGCCTCAACATTGGGGACTGCGTGGAGCCCCAATGCCCCTACAGTCCCTGCCAGCTCCCCGCCTCTTGTGGGAGCCGGCATTGCTTTTGGGCAAAGGGAGCTGCTGACATGCAGCTCCTTTTGCCCAAAAGCAAATCTGCTTCGCTTCATGGAAGCAAAGCAGGTTTCCTGCTCTCGCTTCCATGAAGCAAAGCAGTGTTTCCTATGGCAGGGCGGGAGCAGTGCTCCCGCCCTGCCATAGCAAACTGCAACGTCCCGGGGGTGGGCACCCCAGGACATTTCTTGAGCTGGCCCTGTGGGGTGGCGGTTCACAGGGCCATGGAGGGGGGCAGCGTGGTCCCCCTCCCAACAAGTTTAAAGCCCCGGGGAGGTGGTGGTCCCCGGGGACGGGAGTCTGCAACGGACCCCCATATTTAAATGAAGTGTGCCCCGGGGAGGCAGCGGTCCCCGGGGCAGTGTGGGGGGCTCGAGTCCCCCACACACAGTTTCAGAAAGTAGCCCCGGGGAGGTGGGGGTCCCCGGGGCTGCCAGCGAGGCTCCCGCCCTATTTAATTTCAAGCCCCGGGGAGGTGGCGGTCCCCGGGGCAGCGTGGGGCCTTGTGCCCCCCGCATTATCAGAAAAGCCCTGGGGAGGTGGTGGTCCCTGGTGCTGCAGGGGCCCCCGCGGGCCCCGAGAACATAATAAAACATTGCTCCCGGGACCTGGCCCACCCGGGGGCTTAAAAAAAAAGAAGCGGGGGAGACCTTGCTTCGTTTTTTTAATTTTCTGCCGGAGTTGCGCACCTGACGCGACACCGGTCGAATTTTTTTTTTAAAAAAATGCTTTTTTTGGCCCTGGGGGTCCCTTTGGGGCACCCTGACCAGGACTAGGGGGTCAGGGTGTTTTTACCCTGCCCCCTTTTCTTGTTTTTTAATGTTTTTCTCACCTTTTTTCTTGTGACTCGGTACCGAGTCACACGATGGCTTCCAACACTTCCTGGTTTGAAGTGTTGGAAGCCAATCAGAAACATGCTTGTGATCGGGAGGGTTCAGCCAATCAGATCTCACAATTCTCAAATATCGATATCTGTAAAAGTTTAAATTTCTCAAAAACTACTGAACGGATTTACACCATTTAAAGAAAAGTGTGCTTTCTGGACCAAAATCTACCCTTTTGCCACATTTGGTGTAATTCCGTTCAGCAGTTCGGGCTGTAGCCGTGTCTAAAGTTTCCTATGGAAATTAACATGGAGAAAACACGTTTTGGGACCCCCCTTTTTTCTCGGCCCCCGCTTGACGAATCACCCTGAAACTTTCAAGACAGGAGCTGACCTGAGCGCCCCATTAGTTTAGAAAAATTTGCGAAGATTCGTCAACCGGTGCCAAAGATATTAGCAAAAGAAAAAATGCTTTTTGAATAGAAACAAGGTGCTAACTATAACTACCTACTGACGACCGTCAGTAGGTAATATATATATATGTGATAAAGAACGAAAGTTCGAAACGCGTCTGTTTCTTTGCCGATAATAAACCTGTGTTATTGAAACCGCGTTGGTGTGGCTGTTTTCCTGCTGGCTGCGACGGATGTCCAAAACCAGGATTGCAGGATTGCATTTGGAATATATATGTATATATTACATCACAAAAGCACGCGGAAGCAACATAGAAACCACCATCGTAACAAATTTTACTTTGATCTTATCAATAAGCTACAAAAAAACAACCAGGTTGTGATTAACAAATCTGACATAGGGGGAAATATTGTGCTGTGGCCGAGATCCCTAGTCTTGAAGAGGCACACAGACACCTCAATGATGATACCTGCTACAGGAAATCTAACTCAAAGGAATCAACAACAAAGAGTAAAGAACTAAAAAGACAACTAAATCACTACAAATCAGATGGACTTTTGACTAAGGATGAGTTTCATTTCCTTAACAATGAAACACCAGTGCTTCCGGTGCTATACTTTCTTCCAAAAGTGCACAAGGGGACATCACCAGTCCCTGGTCGTCCAATCATCTCAGCCTGTAACAGCTTATGTGAAAATATGTCTAAATATGTAGATTATTTTTTGCAGGAGTTTGTCACACAGTTACCATCATACCTACGTGACACGAGTGACTTCCTGCTTAAAATCAAGGACATCCCATGGTTTAACAACTACATACTGATGTCAATGGACATTACTTCCCTGTACACAAGTATCAAGCACTGTGATGGGTTGAGAGCGTGTCAGCATTTCCTCAATAATAGACCGAATCATTGTTACAAACACAATGAGTTGATTTTGTTCATGATAGAGTGGTGCCTCAACAACAACTTCTTTATGTTTGACAGGGAGATCTATCAGCATTTGAGGGGTGTCGTAATGGGAGCCTGCTTCTCCCCTAGCTACGCATGCCTTCATGCGGGCTGGTGGGAGAAGCAGGTTCTCTAAGTGATGCATCATGTAGCATGGAATACACATATAGTCTCTTGGCTCCACTACATCGACGATGTTTTTGTTATTTGGAATGGCACCATTGAGAGTGCACGTTTGTTTATTTCTGCTTTAAATGCTAATGATTTCAATCTTGAATTTAACGCTAAGATCATCCATTGAAATTCTAGATGTCACTATCTATATTGAGAATAATACACTCCATTCCACACTACACCGTAATCCACTGCTGGCAACTCTACATTGCATGCATCAAGTTTTCATCCCAGGCACCTCATAGCCAGCATCCCCTATGGTGAAATGCTATGGCTCCAGGGGATTTGCAGCTCTGATAGTGACCTCGAACAGTGCCAGAAAGAGGCCCACCTCAGATTTACTTCACATGGGTATTCAGAACGCATTGTCTCTACAGCTAGAATGCGTGCCAATAACACACCTAGGGAAGAACTTTTGGTTGGCAGACTGGGCCATGAACTTAGTGACCCTAGTACCATTCCTGATGCCAGTAAGGAGGGGACGGTTGACACCCGTCTTATCATTACCTATAGCAAGGAAGAACGTGCCATAAATCGATTGTGAACAAACAATGGCGCATCATTTTGACTGACCCTGTCCTTGGCCCTATAGTTGCTAAATGTCCAACGATCACATACCGTCGTGCGTTGGTGAAGAGTAGCCCTGAAGTTAGTGTCAGAACTAATTGACTCACTGACATCAAAGGTTTCTTTAAATGCAGCACCTGCAGAGTCTGTAGGTTTGGTATCAATACCTCTCAAGTTACCGCCATGTTTTGAACTGAACCCATTATGATCAAAAGCAGACTCACGTGTAGAACTGAGTTTGCAGTATACGTATTGCAATGAAGTGCTGGTCTCAGATATGTGGGCAGCACCAAACTCCAAGTCCACATGAGAATCCTACAGTACTTGAGGGCAATTGTCAACAATGACCCTACTTATCCAGTAGTCAGACACTTTAAGGATGTTCACAATACCAACCTTGAACACCTTAAATATTTTGTTGCCAGACACGGTGGCAACCGCGAGAAAAAACGTAGACAATTAGAGACACTGTACATATTGGAGCTTAATACAAAGTCACCGTCTGACCTTAACATCAGTGAGGATTTATACAACTACCTATAGACACTGCCACACAACAGTAAATGTTCCTCCTGTTTTCTCTATTTGTGTCATCGTAATGTATATGTCTGCGGCTATTCTTCCGCTGTTCTGTCATTTAAATCTCTGCATTTGTGCAGGTATTTGTGCATAGATCTGCCATATTGTGACATCATTCGGTCCATTCAAGCATCAATATTATTATTCCTGTGTATTGTATTAAACTTTATTGTTCAATTACTTAAAATCGTTACAATATACTATCATTATTAAAATCCCATCCTGTGTTTTGCTGTCTGTATCTTTGCATTTAAGCAGCCATATATGCACAGGCCTTCAGTTTATTTCATATGCATTTTTTCCAACATCCACTATTTTGCTTTAGTATGACCAGGTTGTGTATCGCACACCGTATACTGTATGTTCCGTCTGGAACTTTATGACATCCGTTTTGGCACATATTTTTAACTTTCACTTGGAGTTCTAGTATTCCACACTAGATTCCATCATTAGTTAGTTTTTCTTTCTTTATGTTCACCCCTTTTTTTTCACACTTGAGCACGTCTCTTTTTTAATACTTACTCACTTGTATGTCATTGATTTTTAAAGCAATCCTATACACTTATCTTCGACCTCAGCCCGTCCTTGTAGGGTGACACGTATATTTTTCACTGGTCTGTAAACTATTGACTTGGCTAGTCTTTCAAACTGCTGATGTCTTTCCTCTATTTCGTTGTATGAAAGTCAGATTGGAAGTGGTTCGCTTAATTTATCTGTTAATTACCTTAACGTATGCATTTTACAGCTAGATATGCAGGATTTGTTCTGGTGACTCGAACAGAATTATACATATATTTGTTTGTTTTCTCAGCGGTTTACAATGTCTATTGATTTTGTAGTGAGTCTCTTTACAATGGCCATCGTTCGTGTTATGTGTCATCCACTTGTAACCACATGGGGCCTGGCCGTAATGCACTCTGTAGTGAAAAAAACGTGGGAGAAATACCGTAAAAAATGTAAAAACAAACTTACCTGACTATTTAAGACATTACTTGCACGTAGCATGTTATGTGATCAAGGCCGTAGGTTGGAGCCCAAAATGCGTCATTTGGACCTTGTTCTGTTGAAATAAATCTACACATTAGTTGGAGTCTGTGCCCGTGGGTTTTTTCTGTGTGGTGAAACCTGGAATCTTTTGGTATATATATATAGACCCAGTAGAAGGCATTTCGCCGAAACGCGTCGGTCCGAGATTGTGGAGATAAGGACAGTGCATTTGTGCCATATGAAAGTCAAATAAACTTGAATTTTTAAAAAAAACTGACCTGGAAGCAGTGGAGTCGGAGTTTGTTGGGCGGGTGCCGCCGGATTGGGTGTCCAAGAGGAGGAACACCAAAGGGAGACATATATATATAAATATATATATATATATATATATATATATATATATATATATATATATATATATATATATATATATATGTGTGTGTGTGTGTGTGTGTGTGTATATATATTTACATATATATGAATGGTTCTACCTATCATTATTACAATGACTTCTTCAAAAACAAACAGAAGATGCACTCAGAACCTCACTGATTCCTTTCACCATTATAACTCAGCATTGGGATATTTTTCTCGGGCATTCAAATGGAAGCAAAACTCATTCGAATTGCTAAAGTGAATATGAAAATGTATATGTAGAATTCATCCCCTCTCTGTCCCAAAAGCAGATAAGATATTTTTTAGTTTTGGTTCGTTTCTTCACACTTTCAGCAAAACCAGGCATTCTAGGGCATCTGATCTGTTGGTACTTCTTTGGTATTCTGAGAGTGACCTCTGTTAATGACTTGACGTATAGCAGCCTGCTATGACAAATACATGTCTGACTCAAGGGAACTAGAGTAAAGGTTCTGATACAGTGACTGGTGCAGCAAGGAGTTTTATCGATTCAAGGGATCTCTGTTAATGCTTAGGCTACTGCAGTCTACGTCACTTGAGATGTTGGAGGGCATACAACAGTGCTCATTGACAATAGCAAAATCTATAGCAAAACCTATTGGCTTTGCCAACGCTTGTCGTTGAGTTATTAAAAATGTGGCCCATTCACAGCTTGTTTTGCACACTTATGTTGAGGTTAGTTGATCAGAAAAGCCCATTTCCAGATAAACAATGTCAATCCTAATTCACAGAATCAGGATTTACACTTACAAAGTGTACCTACAAATGCAAACATTCTACTAATAAGATCAAATTGCCATATTTACAAGTTCAGCTTTAGGGGCGGGATTGTGGGCATTGCTGAATCTGGAAAATGTGGGTGATCACCCACAAACATAAAAGACTGGAGATGGGTGTGCCCTGGGTTGGCTTTAGAGCAGGTTAGCTGGTGAGCTTGGCAGTGGGGCTCTGTGTTTAGAAATAACTTATGGGTTTAGAAGTACTTGCTGCAGAGTTCCTTGTGTGTGCAGCAGTTTTCAGACAAAAGCAATAAACTCAAGATAGCTCTGGTGATTAATGTTCCTGCTGGCGAGAGATCAGAATTTTGTCTAGTGGCAGTTTTGACTCATCTTAAAGTAGCACAGAGGGTTAATATACCTGCGGCAAAGAACGTGTACCATGCTGATCACAGAACTGAGGGGCATATTAGCAAGGGCAGTATCGCCACTTTAGCGGCACTTTTTGCCGCTAAAGCGGCGATATTTTTATCGCCCTATCAGCAAGCTGTCGCTAACAGGCGTTAGCGACAGCTTTCTGGCGATAGCGGCCGGTTTTCCTATTGCCTCGCATGCCAGCGATAATTATCGCTAATGACATGCAAGGTAGGCGTTCCCAACTAAAAGCGACTGAAAACAGTCGCTAACACAACTTTCCCCTATAAGCAACGCACGCGAAGCGATAAAAAGTCACGCTAAGCGCGATTATCGCTAGAATTTAACACCTGCTAAAAACATGACTTACCTGTTTCTTCAATGGGAGGTGGATTGTCAGGCTAAGTCCACCATGGCGTTAATGCGTGAATATCGCTGGATTTCCAGCGATATTCACGCATTTCGCAGCTATCGCTGGATATTTTATCGCATTGGAGATAAACGTTGCTAATAGCATGTTATCTCCACGATAAAATCCAGCGATAGGCGGCGATAAAAAAAAACGCGCTAAGCGCGGTTTGCGATAATTATTGCAAGTTGTTGCTAATATCCCCCTATATTTTATGTGGAAAAGGTCAGTAGTCACAGAGATCCTTTTCTTACTTGCAGTTTATAAATTAAAATCCTAATATTCCACAGTGACCTATGAACTGTCATCAAAGAGCTGCATGCAAACTGCATTGTATACCACAGAACGTTATGTTTTTCTTCCAGTCTTTCATTAGCCTAATGTTATTAAAAAAGGTTCTTTTGGGTAGAAATATATTTGTATTAGTAAAGCCAACCACAAACAATGAGGTACGATTCAAATCCTGATTTTGAGCTTCTCCCCAAAAAAACACTTTAAAAATATACTGCCTACCAGTATGGATGACGTGTGACTCCTACACCTTGTAGTCCTCATTGTCTTATGTGTCATACACATTATCTGTATAATGTGTGTGTGATGTAAAGTGCTCTGACACCCTACACTGGTATGACTCGCTCTATAAAGTGAATGAAATGTATGTGAGAGGATTATGGAGGGATGAGGGGCACCGTTGGAGGGTGGTAGTGGTGGAATCATGCAAATAGTCTCTCTTAGAGAACATGATCAAATGCATTTCCAGGGTTGAGATGAGGCAGATATATCTGAATACTTTTGCAAGGGGTTTAGCCCATGGAAACAATATTTTTGACTTATCAAACAAAGTTGTATGTTGAGCGTGCAAAAGCACTTTTGTGTCATGTCACATTTATACACACAATATGTTCTAAATATTTGAAAATGAGGATGAGTAATTGTTAGGCATGTGGAGTCTACAACTTTTACACACTTCCTGGACTATGCTATGATGCATTTTACAGTTCGGAATCGTCTTCAAAAGCCAGAATAATCCTGTTGAGACTTTTGAAGCTCTTTGTAAATAGGACCGGTGGCGAAAAATGTATTTTCGTGATTGCTTATGTTATGCAAATAGTTTGCAGTGGTGCAAAACCTTTTGCTACGTAAATTGCAATAATTTAGCAGCAAAACGTGTTTATTATCCATTCTGGTGGTATCAAAATTAGTGCAAAGGAGAGGTATTCCCGGACCTGATGAAAAACCTTTCAAAAATGTCCCTAGAGCTGCTAGCTTTT
This sequence comes from Calotriton arnoldi, assembly GCA_963921515.1. Taxonomy (NCBI): domain Eukaryota; kingdom Metazoa; phylum Chordata; class Amphibia; order Caudata; family Salamandridae; genus Calotriton; species Calotriton arnoldi. The sequence continues at coordinate 906,380 of CAWUFW010004421.1, read as the reverse complement.
GATGTCATTAGTGCTTCAAAAGGGGGCGTCTTGTGAGCGTTTCAGTAGATTGTGCCCCCTGAACTGACGTCATCAAACAAAGAGACTTCCGGAAACCCGTATTGTTGAGAGTCTAAACTCGGGTAACAAGACAAGCTTTTTACTTTTACTAGATGGCCCATTTAAAGCAATTTGCATGCACAAGTGTGCATCCCTCCCCCAAGTCATGCAGTTATTGGAACCACAGACCTCCTCTTAACAAAAACAAACTGTTTTCTTTTTGAAAACACAGAGTTTGATTTCCGTTTGCGGGTCCCTAAATGCGGTTGACTGGTGCCAGCTTCCGTACATGACGCAGATGGTCGAGCGGTTTAATTATTTTGGAATGGGGAAAAATAATACATTATTTTATAATCAGATAAAACCTTTATGTCTGGCACCCAGCAAAATTATAACATTAGCATCAAATAGAGCAGATGGGCGATAACTCTCCTGCCAAGATTACATTCCAATTAGAGCATCCCAACAATCAGTCTGAATCTAACCAGAACATTGTATATTTGATTCCGACGAAAATGGCACCCTGCTAAGTGAAGAACTATTGCAATAAAAAATTATCATGGAATACAAAATGAATCTGACATCCCATGCTGCAAGTCCTGCATAGCTAGAAGACCAACACTTGAAAATAATATTATTAACATGAAAGATTATGCAATGTCAACACGATTCATCACGTGCATATCAAGCACTCGAAAAAAATTAAATAATAATTCCACATTTGTAAAGCGCAAACGTATCACCCCTCAGGGTATCCAGGCACTGGGGGCTGTCACTGAGATTAAGTGAGCTATTGGCCGGAGTCACATGATGCTGAGCTGAGCTGCCGCCCTGGCGATCAAACCGTGCGCCCCGCGCTCCGGAGTCAGCTGCTCTGGCTGATGCGCTACTGATAATGCCGATTCTTATCTAATTATCTATAAGAACCTTCTGGTCGCCAAGATCTTTTTACCTGTTGAATAGTGTAAAGGAGAGAATCTCATCTGGTTATATAACAGCATTCATTTTGTCTTAAAGGACCACTGACTCCGAATTCAAGTTTAAGAATTTATTATCGCCAAAAATAACTGGACATGCAAGCACCTCAACACAAGGTTAAAGAAATAGATGGGCACTAATACAAATAATAACCTACGCAGGAGTCTCATCCGACTCAGAATAAAGAGAATAGATAGTTCTAGAAGGATCAACCAAGCTATGATTGCTCCAATTTCTACGTTGCTCTTCATTTATCTAAGCAAGCTTTAAATCAATTGCTGTCCCTACACTAATACTTAGTGACATCCCTGCATAACGATTTTCTCAGGCAAGAGTGAATAAAAGGTGTCAGCTGTGAAGACTTCCTCAGAAGTGCAATCACCTAGTACCTATGCTCAGCTCTGTCCTTCTCTCTGGTCTCCCCTACCTCTTCTCTCGCCTCCTCCCTCAGGGCACTATCCCTAATACAAAACCCCAATACAATTGTACACGCCTTTGTCACGCCTCCTTGGCCAGGTCTTCTTTCTTGTACTTTTCCATCGAAACGGTTACTTCATCCTGGACGGTTGCGATGACCTTGAGTCCCAGGCACCTTCTCCGCTGAAAGTATCATCCCTAAATTCCATTTCACTCCCGTACCATGCCTCCCATCTCTCTAACTTTTGAGAACAAAGAGTTAGTCTTTACTAACGAGACATGTGTCCTTGCACCTGCAACAAAAGATACGTTCAACAGAAACCTTCTACTGTGCTAATTAAATCTACCGTTTGTGCCCAGAGAGCCTTACCAAGAGAAACTTTTCTCTGCCTACAAAATAAGCTAACATAAGAATAAACCAGGCCTTCCCTAAGCGTATATGTAGTCAGGCCTTTACATATAACTTTTAAACACACATCTTACTTTTCCCCATAAGCATTTCCATTACAATTCATATGCGAAAATGAATTACATGTGCAACTTTAATATGGTGCACGTTTAAACTACTGCAATTGAATTACACACGAACTAATTTCTCTATGCATTATGTTCACACAATTCAATAAGCATTACATTACATGATTATCATAACACAATTATACTACTGAGTTCACCTTATCTCAGTGAACTATTCATTCTTTACTAAACATGCATGAATACACAACTGAATATATACGAATATATGTCTGATTACATGCGGGTGCAGACTACCAGTGATTATGATGCACCCCTACAATTCACAAGTACATTTCGCTCTATCAGTTCCCCCCTTTGATGACTCCTGTCATCATTTTTCATTCTACTTTCTTGGAGAAAGAACCGACCTAAACAGAACTCGTTGCCATTTTCCCTGGTCTTAGTTTCTCCATGCTCTTGAGCCTTTGATACTGACTGTCCTGCAGTCTTGCCAATCTCATCTCATTTTCCCTCAAAGCTCTCTTGACTCGGCCTGCCCGATACCACTTGTAGGCCTTGATCAAAATCCACAAACAAACCACACAAACCACCAAGATAAGGAGGGGTCTCAGGAAGTACCCAAGGAATCCCTTTCCTAGATTTGCAAACCAACCTCCCACTTGCCCAAAACCCTTACCAACTTTCTCCCAGGCCCCCTCTTCGGTCAAATCCGCTATTTTTGTGTGGATTGTAGTGATATTACTTATATATTTCTCCAGATCCTTGCTACGGTCTGGTATATAAGTGCAGCACTCTTGAACCTTCAACATTTTACAGACTCCGCCCTCTTTTGCCAATAAGACATCCAAAGCAAGGTGATTCTGCAAAACCATTCCCCTTATCGACAACATCTCTCCTTCCACCAACACCAATGACTTTGCTGTATTCATTGAAAATTCATCCACCACAGTCGCCAACCTCCGAATTTTCACATCATTCAAGACTACTCCCAGACTGGGTATCATAGCTCCAAAGATATCTCCCACAACGATTCCTGCACTTGCAGCTCTTCTCGCTCTTGAATGCTCCCCACCTTCTAGAAGATCCAAATCCTCTGTATGGTAAATCTTTGGAAATATTATTGCCAAATAACATGTTCCATACCAATTTGCAGGCAACCTCACATAAGCATTCTTCCCACATACATAATATACCGTTGGTATCACTTGTACAGGACCTTGGAGAAAATCTTTCGCCACATCTGTCATGGTGAAAACGTGATCACAAGTGCTTTGTCCCACTGCAACCTTTTCGTAGTAAGTCTGATAACGCCTTATACACAACTTACCCCTCTGCTCTTTGTCTAACGCTATAGGACCATAGCTTCCCTTCGTCTTATGCAACTTTTCTTCATCTGTCCAATCAAGCCTGTGATGCCCTAAGTCTCGTGAGTGAGTCAGCTTTCTATACCTGTCCTCTAGCTGATCTACAAACTGTTTCTCCACATCTGACATTGAGCAGGTCAGATTGTGTCTGTGAGCGAATGCTGTATCCAATTCCAAACTCGGTATGAAGAACTTCCTGAGTCTATCCTCGGTCTTATAATAATCATACTTATTCAAATGCTTGTAAGCTGGGACTTCAGGAAGCACTGCGTCGAAATTGGAAAAGAAATACTCAAACTGATCTCTCTCATAAAATAAACTAAGCACAAGACTACATGAAATTCCATAAGTCAGTGGAAGATGGTGGTACCTAATACCCTCATCCACCGAAGCAGGCAACTGCATACACACATAACAATCTTTCGCATCCATCACATCAACATATTCATATAGCAGCTTAGCATATGCGTTAAGCTTAAAATCACCCCTAGATAAATCTACATGCAACCTACGACTTTCCTCTAATAGCAAAGCTCTGTCAGCTCCCATGTTTACCCCCTTCTGGCTAGGTGTAGTAGGTGTAGGTGTCCCTGGCACCCCCTGCACTTCTAGCTCATGCGAACCAGTATATGAGACTATAATTACTATGATTATAGAAACTATCACACTACTTATAAGAACGCCTACAATCCACTTTGATCTACGATTGGGATCTCCCGGCTCCATGGTTTCGAAAGTTCTCAAAAGTCTTGGTTATAGCAATGAACCCTGAAAAAGTCTCTGTGTCCTTTACTCGTGACTTGCTTAACCAGCTCGGGCAACCATGAAATCTCCGGATTTCCCCTTATCGATCACAACCTTATTTACACAGTCCAGAAAAAGACTTCCCTAGTTTTCGTTCCTCTTCTGTGGAAAGTCCCTAAGTTTATTCTTCTTCCACTCGGACCTAGGTTATCTTCTTCTTTCAGACTTTTATTTACAGATTATTGTTGATCCACAATGAGATCCTCATTAAGCAATACCAGAACGTGATACAAAAGTTCAAGACGCAAGACTACCATTTCATGTGAAGACGGCTCAAACCCAAAAGACGGAAATTCGAGTCGATGCAGAACCAAGTTTCGAACTTCACTCAGAAGCGGGGGATTCGGAACCGTGAGGGTCAGTGTTCCTTCTACTTCGAGCCCTGGCAACTGCAGCACCACCTTCACCACTACATTCGGGCCCCGACGGACCACCAGCACTGACCTCAGCCTTCCCGTGCTCACCACCCCCTGCATCAAATACTGTGTAAGTCCACTCAGGGGTAGAGTATCTGCGACAAGGTACTCTAGTTCTTTTCGACCTTCGCCGACTATCTTGAGCCTGGTCTTCGTCGCTTGCCTCTGTTTCAGATGCTTCAGACACTGGGGCAAGGTCTCTTTCGGGTGCTAACTTCAGGTTCCGTCTCCTCTGTCTTTCAGGCCAACTTTCCGCACTTCTGTTCGTTCGTCTGCCTTCCCCTGCTATACCCAGTGCACTACTTCCTCTTTCTGCTGAATCTGACTCTTCTCCGCCCACTGCACCGTTTCTGTCTTCGGTGTCTGAGTCAGGGTTCGAACTGTGGAAACCCCCTTCAGCTTGCTCTAGTGCACCACCAGCTGTGTCAGCGACCCTTACAGCTTGACTTGTCCTCTCATGTGGCCCTGCCACATCAGCTGGATTTTCATTTCCGAGAGGAGCTGTTTCTTCCAAGGGTGCTGAAACTCTGCGGGTATGGGAGGCATGCACCCAGTTCGGCAATCCTCCACACTTTACTGCTGTGTTTGTGATGAGTATCACCTGATACGGGCCACGCCAACGGGCATCCAAGCAACTCTTCCTCACGTGCTTCCGGACGAGCACCCAATCTCCGGGACACAAGTCGTGGCACAGATCACTCGAGGCTGGGACCACTGCTGCTTGCACCTGCTGGGATACAGAACGGACCACATCAGAGAGTCCTTTACAATAATCGAGAATCAAGTCATCAGTGATGCTTATCAAAGCTGTAGCTGGTACTGCCGGCAACCTCATTGCCCTTCCCATTAGAATTTCGTGGGGACAACCCGGTTTTCCTGTCTGGGACACTTCGCATGCTCATCAGCACAAGCGGCAAAGCGTCGGGCCATTTCAGGGATGTCAAAGAACACATTTTTGCCATCCGGGCCTTCAAAGTTCCATTAACTTGTTCCACCATCCCAGAAGCCTCTGGTCTGTAACTACAGTGGAGTCTCTGGTCAATATTCAATGCAGCACAAAGTAACTTCATGATTTCACTGTGGAAGTGCCTTCCTCTATCTGATTCCAAAGAGGTCGGAATCCCGAACCTAGGGATGAGCTCCCTCAACAATAACTTAGCCACTGTGAGAGTGTCACACCTGCGTGTTGGGTAAGCCTCCACCCACCGTGAGAATACACATACCAGCACTAAAATGTACCTCAACCCATTACACTTAGGCATTTCCACGAAGTCTAACTGTATTCTGTTGAAAGGCCCACCTGACCTCCCAATGTGACTCAATGTAACTACAGTTTTCTTTCCAGCGTTCATCTGCTGACACGTAACACACCTTTGACACACTGTTTCAGCCATTGCTCGAAATCGTGGATTGTACCACGTTTGTCTAAACACCCTCATCATTGCGTCTCTACCAAGATGTGCCTGTCCATGTATCAGCCTTGCCATCGGACTCAACAATTCTTCTGGTAATACGGCTCTCCCATCGTTGGATACCAACACATCCACATCTCCTCTCTCACAACCAGCTTGGATCCATCCCTCTCTCTCCTGGGCTGAAACTTCATCCTGCAATCGCTTAAGCTCTTCCCAAGTGTCTGCCATGGCCAACATTATGCTGAGCTCGGTTCTTTCTTGGCTCTCCCCTGCGTATCTATCTGTGAATATGCATCCTTGTTCTGCACAGAAACGGGCGACCTCGTCCGCATAATTATTACCCAATGACACAAAGTCCTCCCCTTTCCCATGGGCGGAACACTTTACAACAGCAATTTCCTTCGGATGCTGTAATGCATCCAACAGTTGTCTTACATATTCTCCATTCCGAATGGGTGAGCCAGATGATGTCAAAAATCCCCTCTGAGACCATAACTGCCCGAAGTCGTGCACCACACCAAACCCATATTGGCTGTCAGTGTAAATCGTTATTCGAATTCGATCAGCGGCCAAACAGGCACGGGTCAAGGCAATGATCTCAGCTACCTGCGCGGAGCGTACTCCTTCTAGGCAAGTAGCCTCGACCACTCCTGAAATGGTACATACAGCAAACGCTGCTCTCAATTGCCCCACACTGTCTCTTAAGCATGAACCATCGACAAAGAAAATTTCATCTGGGTCAGCCAATGGTGCATCGACAATGTCAGGTCTCGGTTTGGTGCAAAGCTCGGTCACATCGAGACAATCATGGTCCGCACAATCTTCATCATCTGCGTTCGGTGTAGGCATCAATGTCGCAGGGTTCAAGACAGAGCACCTCTTCAGAGTCACATTCTCTGCGGCAAGTATGACTTGCTCGTACCTCGTTAACCTATTGTTCGTTAGGTGCTGAGTCTTGGTCCTGGTCATCAATAACTCAACCGAGTGTGGCACATGTACAGTCAATGGATGTCCCATAACAATGCTTTCACATCTTTCAATGCTGACACCTGTTGCAGCAACGGATCTTAGACATCCGGGCAACGCAGAAGCTACTGGATCTAGAGTAGCTGAGAAATAGGCAACTGGTCTACGGACACCTCCATGGTTCTGAGCTAACACTGCTAATGCACATCCTTCCCTCTCATAACAGAACAATGAAAAGGCCTTGTTGTAATCAGGCATTCCCAGTGCCGGAGCACTGCACAATTCCTCTCTCAGTTTCAGGAATGACATCAAGCACTCCTCGTCCCATGGTACCGGATCACTCACGTCCTTGTGTGTAAGCCTCTGCAGAGGCTTTGCTCTCAAGGAGAAACTAGGAATCCACTGTCGACAGTAGCCAACCATTCCCAGGAACATCCTAACTTCTCTCTGTGTAGTGGGTACTGACATACTCATTATTGCCTCGATTCGGTCTGGTGACACCTTCCTCTTGCCTTTTTCTAATCTGTGTCCCAAGTACTGTACCTCATTCAAACAGTACTGCAGCTTGTTCGGGGACACCTTATGTCCATTCTCTGCTAAGTGGTTCAACAGGGCTACAGTGTCAATTCTGCAAGCATCTTCCGTTTCTGAGGCAATGAGTAAATCGTCTATGTATTGCACGAGGACTGAGTTCTGCGGCAACACAAGACTCTCAAGATTCTTTTTCAGGATCTGGTTAAAGATCGATGGACTTTCCGTATACCCTTGAGGGATACGACACCATGTTAACACGCGATTTTCCAGCCTGAACGCAAAAAGAAATTGGCTTTCCTCGTGGAGCGGTATCGAAAAGAAGGCTTGACATAAGTCGATGACCGTAAACCACTCGGCTTCACATGGGATCTGGAACAGTATTACTGATGGATTCGGTACCACTGGACAACAGGGGACAACTATCGTGTTGACCTTTCGCAGGTCTTGCACGATCCTGTATTTCCCGCTCGGTTTCTGTAGCCCCATAATGGGTGAATTACAGGGGCTACCTCTGATCTCTTTCAGAATGCCTTTCTCAATGAAAGTCTCGATCACAGGTTTTATCCCTGCAATCGTTTCTGGCGACAGGTTGTATTGAGGTGTCCTGGGGAAATCAACATTCTTTTTCACCTCAATCCGCACTGGTTCAACCCCTCTGATTAGACCTATTTCATCGCCTGCGAAATCCCACACCACAGATGAAACTGCGTCTCTCAAATCAGGTGGAAGTTCTTCCACAGTCACCATTGGGTACAGATCTATACATAGATGCTGATTGGTAACCTTAAAGTCAGCATCGTCATCTCTCGTCTGGACCTCCACTCCCTGAGGCGTACAATAAATCGTGCAGTTCAACTTGCACAACAGATCTCTTCCCAAAAGGCAAACTGGACTCGTATCGCACACTACAAACTGATGTCTAGTTTGGAAGGAACCTATCTTTACTAAGATCGGTTCTGTCAATGGGCTGCTTATTCTCTTGTTCGCTACTCCAACAACCTGGATTGATTGTCCCGAGAGGGGTAGGTTAGGGCCTACTGCTGATCTCACAGTAGACCGGGTAGCACCAGTATCAACCAAAAGTGTGGCAGGATGACCCTCAATATCTGCCTCCACAAAAGGTCCTCTCTGGTCTACCTCCAAGACCGCTCCAAGTGTGCAGTCTTCCTCCCCTCTCAGGCACCGTCAGGATAAAAGGTCTAAGCTACTCTCGTCATAGTCTTCGAACAGGGGCATCTGTTGGTACGTTCGTATTCCTTGTGTAATCCTTGGAGCCTGGGGAACCTGGGCGTGAGAGCTGTATACCCCCCCTTTCATCGTCCTAGGCCTCGTTACTGTGTTAACTACCTCTTGCGCGGGTGCCTGAGCCCCCTCTTCCTCTTCCTGCAACTGATTAACTGGGTTCAAAGGACACTCGCGTTTCCAATGTCCGACCTGGCGACAAAGATGACACGCTGTGGTCTTCTTCAGTGTGGCCACGTCCACTCCTGTCTTGGGGTCTACTGGTTTTCCCCTTCCCTGGCCTTGCCCATTCTGGTTCCCCTGGGAATTTCCTTGTTTTCTTCCTAAGGTCCCTCCATTAGGCTGACCCTGTGCTGTCTGCATCTGGACAAGCATCAATTTTTCTTTTAGCTTCCGATGTTTTGATTCCACCTCATCACTACAGTATCTCGCATACCTCAAAATTTAATCTAACGGCTTGTTCTGCCAGCAGATCAAATGGTGCTGTATCATGAGGCTGATTTCCACTCTCAGACCCAGTACAAACTTTGAGACAAACTGTCCCATATCCTTGGGGTCCAAGATATTTAACCCACTATACTGTTTAAAAGCTTGCAGAAGTCTTTCATAATATTCATGCACCGTTTCTTTGGGTTCCTGTACAGTCCGATCTATCTTAACCCAATCTATGTCTTGGGGTGAAATCTTCAGTTTTAGCCATGTAATCACCTGCTCATACTTTTTCATTACTAAGGGTGATGGGCCATTTGTAACCGGCCCCCTTTCAGGTTCCGAAGTCGGCCACTCGACAGCGACTTTACAAGCTGTCCACAAATCTCCCGGTACCACTATGTCAAACAAGGTGTTCAAATCAATCCATAATACTTTTGAAATTTTTACAAACCGCTCAACCTGCTTGTACCACTCTACCGGTTTCTCCCTCAACCGAGGAAAATCATTTGTAAATGCAGCCAAATCACCTCTATTCCACGGCACATGCACATACCCTCCATTCTGTACTTCCCGTAAAGGAAAATTTCCAACACCCGTCGCCCCCCCTCCTGGAGGCGGCGTTTCCCCCTCAGCTTTCTTTGCTGGTTTCTTCTTGGACCACCTTTCTTCCCATTTGTCCAACAAAATCCATATTCTCATTCCTACAATCAGGTCTCTGGTGTGTGTCCTTAATCCTGTGATTCTTTTCTCCTCCAGCTCCTGGTCACTGTATTGTAATCTATGCGGTCCCTGCAACGCTTTAGTTTTGTTCAGGTCTAATTCATATCTTTTGGCCAATTCCTTCAATCTATCATGTGCCATTCTAGCTTTTCGAGTCACATCTTTTGCTACAAACAGCAGCTCATCTGATCCATAAATTTCTATCCTTTCCAGAGGCAGACCCCCACTGATCATCTCGTCTACCTCTGCTTTCAACCTTACTATGTCTAGCAACCTTGCCTGTACTGCACTCCTCAGTACTTCTCGACAAGTTGAACCATCTCGCTCATCACAGTCACCATTCTGTCCTTGTGACCTATTCCCTTCCATCATATTCCTGGAACTTGGTCTGTCTTCCGAGATGTTTTGTGCCCTATCTCCTGGCATCCTATCCTCTTGGATTGTTACTGTTGGTGTCCACATCCTCAAAGCTGACTTGGATTCCTGCAAAGACCTCGGTCTGACTGGTCTCTCATCCTCCTGTCTAAAGGAAGAGTCTGCAGTAGCCGGTAACGGTGTACTTGTCTCCAATGGTCTTGGGAAATGAACCACTCGTACTCCGAACCCATTCCCACTCTCACTGGTTATTTCTTCCCTTCCCATCTGTACGGAGCTCTCTTCTCTCACTCGGTCTGGGTCATATACCGGTACTATAGGGCCAATGGTAACCGGTACTGTCAAGGAGTCCGGTAATCTTGTGCTCCCAACAGGAGGCTGTGTTATCATAGACGTTGTTGCCCCTTCCGTTCCTGTGGAAATCCTTCCCACTACTCTCATGCTAGTCTGATTCTGGCTCCCATCAATTGTTACTGTTGGAGTCGGCTTTCCCTCTTCTGAATCTGGATTAAATGGTGGTGGCCTCTCTGCCAACAACCTATCTAACAGGCTGTCGTCTGTATCACTGTCGTCCTCATCGATTCTTATAATCTTTCCATTCTGTACTATCAGTGGGTATAACTTATCTCCCTCGATTGTTTCCACTCTCCACCTTTTCTCCAGTGCATCCCACCTTGCATCTTGAAATGCCCTGACCGATTTCTTCACCCTTTCCTGGCTCTTGTCTTTCCTCCTATCGTACGCTGCTCTAATCCACGCATGTAACGCCTCAAACTGTGTCGGTCTAGGTAGTGGTCGTAAAGAAGCCATCATACTTTTTAGCTGGTACAACACCTCTAACCTGAAAGTACCATAGCGTGGGAAAGACAATTCTCCTTCTCCTTCTGTCATTTTATGCCAATTCTCAAGCCAAATTATAGTATGCAATCCTACATTCTTTGCCATATAATGTGCTGACGTATCCTCGGGAGGAGCTTCCTCTCCTTCCCGGGTAACCACATGTCTATCACCTCTACAAAGTTCCCGTAAAACTTTAAAACATTTCATGATGAATCGACTTTTATTCGTACTCAAAATGTCAGCTTTTGCTTCCTGATTTCAATCCACCAATGCCAGCGCGGCTCACACCAACCGGCCTATCGCAGCGCGGCACTCGTCTGACGTCACTTTTCCTCCGCTCGCAGCAGTTCCCCTCCTTTCTAATTCACTCGTTCTCGCTCGCACCTGTCCCAATCATACTCTGAAATAATGTCCGTCCTACCGAACAATTACCTCTCTGACCGTCAGTCTTACCAATGACCGATCAGCCTCTTGAGCTTGTTGACCTCAATCTGGCAACCGTCTGTCCGCGAAACGACCGGACAATCGCCTCTAACACACTCGATAGGATTCAATCACTCGATGTTCTGCACACAATAACCTACGACCTGCGTCGGTTATTCACACACTCACACATGTGTTCCCTATCTTCAGTGGGTCTGTCAATGACGTCTCGTGACCCCCACAACCTCTGGTCAACGTTCTCAACTCTGGGTGTATTCTACACCACAATAAATCTCCCGGTCCCGCGCGCGCTCATTGTCCGGTTCTCAATCACACAACTCTCGTTCCAACTCCGCAAGACATCACACACCAATAAAACACCACAATCTACCAAACACCACTCTTTTCATACTCACTCTACCACGAACTGCTACTTCCGCCGCACCGTCACTCTCCGTCAGTTTTCAACGACCTCCGACCTCTTTCTCCCGCGGTCCTCTGGATCTGCGTCACTCGGGACTTAGTCTCCTATCTTGCTCTAGATCTCCCCTTACCATCAAAGGTAACCATCCTACTCTGCTACCAACTGATAACGCCGATTCTTATCTAATTATCTATAAGAACCTTCTGGTCGCCAAGATCTTTTTACCTGTTGAATAGTGTAAAGGAGAGAATCTCATCTGGTTATATAACAGCATTCATTTTGTCTTAAAGGACCACTGACTCCGAATTCAAGTTTAAGAATTTATTATCGGCAAAATAACTGGACATGCAAGCACCTCAACACGAGGTTAAAGAAATAGATGGGCACTAATACAAATAATAACCTACGCAGGAGTCTCATCCGACTCAGAATAAAGAGAATAGATAGTTCTAGAAGGATCAACCAAGCTATAATTGCTCCAATTTCTACGTTGCTCTTCATTTATCTAAGCAAGCTTTAAATCAATTGCTGTCCCTACACTAATACTTAGTGACATCCCTGCATAACGATTTTCTCAGGCAAGAGTGAATAAAAGGTGTCAGCTGTGAAGACTTCCTCAGAAGTGCAATCACCTAGTACCTATGCTCAGCTCTGTCCTTCTCTCTGGTCTCCCCTACCTCTTCTCTCGCCTCCTCCCTCAGGGCACTATCCCTAATACAAAACCCCAATACAATTGTACACGCCTTTGTCACGCCTCCTTGGCCAGGTCTTCTTTCTTGTACTTTTCCATCGAAACGGTTACTTCATCCTGGACGGTTGCGATGACCTTGAGTCCCAGGCACCTTTTCCGCTGAAAGTATCATCCCTAAATTCCATTTCACTCCCCGTACCATGCCTCCCATCTCTCTAACTTTTGAGAACAAAGAGTTAGTCTTTACTAACGAGACATGTGTCCTTGCACCTGCAACAAAAGATACGTTCAACAGAAACCTTCTACTGTGCTAATTAAATCTACCGTTTGTGCCCAGAGAGCCTTACCAAGAGAAACTTTTCTCTGCCTACAAAATAAGCTAACATAAGAATAAACCAGGCCTTCCCTAAGCGTATATGTAGTCAGGCCTTTACATATAACTTTTAAACACACATCTTACTTTTCCCAATAAGCATTTCCATTACAATTCATATGCGAAAATGAATTACATGTGCAACTTTAATATGGTGCACGTTTAAACTACTGCAATTGAATTACACACAAACTAATTTCTCTATGCATTATGTTCACACAATTCAATAAGCATTACATTACATGATTATCATAACACAATTATACTACTGAGTTCACCTTATCTCAGTGAACTATTCATTCTTTACTAAACATGCATGAATACACAACTGAATATATACGAATATATGTCTGATTACATGCGGGTGCAGACTACCAGTGATTATGATGCACCCCTACAATTCACAAGTACATTTCGCTCTATCACTACACCTCCCCTTTTGAATGGAAGAACACACTCAATGCATTCCAGTGCGCAATCTATGGCAATGGTCATGATGCAGCGTGCTCCATTGTCTCCTTGATCTCCTCTAGCAGGGCCGGAGAGACCTTTTATTCCACCGGGCATTTCCCTGGCAGTCTCAAGAGCAGGGAAACGCTCTTGGTGCCTTTGTCAATTTCCACAGCTCCCCAAGGTCAGGGCACAAGTCCTAAAAAAAGAAGTGGGGGGACGCTGACGTCACAACAGGAAGTGACGTCACGAAAGGTGGCTTGCACCATCAGACTAATTGCCTCCCCTCGCTCACCCCTTAGATGCGATTGCATCAGAGAAGCCAGCGCGTGAGCAGCGTTCTGAATGAGCTCCGATCTCGCCCCAGAGAGGCCAAAGAGTGAATGTGTGGCTCCATTTGCTCCAGTTATCGAGCTCCCGGTAAAATAAGTGGGGGGACGCCGTCCACCCGCGTGGTACCCCGACTCGAGCCCTGCCCAAGGTTAATTACAGCAAGCACCGTGAGGCTCCAAGAGAGAGGGAGTTAGGTAGAGAGAGAACGATCTGAGAGGGAGAAAAGAGAGAAGAAAATAGAGAGAATGGGTGGATGGAAAGAAAGAGATTGCGAGAGGAGTTTAAGATTTCAAGGCTGGTTTGAGCATTTTTGCCAGGGTCGCTTTTGGTTCCCCAGTCTGTCCTTGCTCTGTCGTTCCTCCTTTGGCATTGGACCCATCTTTCTTGACAGAAACCTATGCTACGAGTGCACTAGACTTAGCATTTTCACCAAGATGTGTCCCGGTTTAAGATTCCCAGTTTCACATATCCAGCCTCATGGTATCCTCATTCTCCATGTGGACTGCAGAGCTCTGCAAGACTCATCCCGTAAAAATAAAACAAAAACACAACAACCTTAAATTCCAAATGGCCAACACGACCAGTCTGTGTCCAAATTACAAAACGTGACTCCCTGGTCTAGCTTCTCAGCAGAAACCCACATGGCCTCTAGTTGTTGGCAACCTGCTTGTCACTCATAAACCAAATGATTATGCTGAAAGTTAGTATCAAAGGTGCAACAACCAACCTACTTTATCAGATCGACACTGCATAACGCTTGTGTCTTGGTGGGAAGGGAAACAACCATTACAACGCAGTCATTACAACGCAGCCATTACAGCGCATGTCACTACAACGCATGCCATTACAACACATGTCACAACAACGCATGCCATTACAACGCATTACCCCTACACTATCCAACACTTATCCTACTGTTGCACTCACTGGAGTGGGAATAGTAATTTTTACCCCTACACTATCCAACACTTACCCTACTGTTGCACTCACTGGAGTGGGAATAGTAATTTTTACCCCTACACTATCCAACACTTACCCTACTGTTGCACTCACTGGAGTGGGAATAGTAATTTGTACCCCTACACTATCCAACACTTACCCTACTGTTGCACTCACTGGAGTGGGAATAGTAATTTTTACCCCTACACTATCCAACACTTACCCTACTGTTGCACTCACTGGAGTGGGAATAGTAATATTTACACCTACACTATCCAACACTTACCCTACTGTTGCCCTAAAAGTATTATGCGTTTTAATGGTATGCGTTGTAGTGGTATGCGTTGTAATGGAATGTGTTGTAAATGTAGTTTCTAATGGATGTTACGATGTAAAAACCGCGTTGTAAAGGCATGCGATGTAAATGTTTGCGTTGTAACGTGTCCTATTCCATGGGAGTAGATCATTGGTTCTTATGCACAGAGCATGATTCCACTCTGGCTCTTCTTGCACACATGCACATTCTTTTTTCAGTCCATCAAAATCTGTCTCTATCCTCACACCTTTCTTTCATAGTGGCTCACCATGATGTCGTTGGCGTTATTTAAGAGTCACCAAAGATGCCAGCTGCCACCCCCAGTGAGTCCCTTGCAATTCCTACCACTGCCTTTGCGGTCCTGACCTCAGAGGTGGAAAAAGCGTACCAGGAACACAGAAGCGTCTTCCTCTTTTGGACATTTGCTCTCCAACCTCCTAGTTTATTGTCCATCTTTTATTAGGCTAATGTTGAATAATAGACTATTTTTTAAAATGGTGAACCAGAAGCTCGAACTGATGGGCACTCCCAAAAAGAAAAAGAAAATCTTAAGGTTGTTGTGTGCATATGTACCAATAAGAGTGTGTTTGTGTGAGAGAAAATATGTATATATTTGTGTGCGTATCTGTTTGTATGTGTATGTGTGAGGATGCATGATAGGTATTGAATGAGAATGAGTGAGAGTTAGTATTAGCAAGTGAGCTAAGAATGTGTGAGAGTAAGAGTAACTGCAAGTTAGGGAGAGTGAATGTGTAACTGTAACTGAAAGTGTGAATGAGTGAGCTTGAGTGAGTGTAACTGTGAGTGAGAATTTGTGAGTTAGAGTGAGTGATAATAATTTAGAATACGTGAGAATGAGTAAGAGTGAGTGCAAATGAGAGCAAGTAGGTATGAGTGAGTGAAAGAATCAATGTGAATGAAAGTGAGTGTGAATGAATGAGGAGTGAGAGTGCATGAGAATAAGTGCAAATGAGTGATTGAGAGTAAGATGGATGCATATAAGTGTGAGTGACTAACTATGAGCAAATCAGTGTAAGCTTGAGTGAGAATGAGTATGACTGAGCTTGAATGAGTGAGTGAGAATCAGAGTGAGTGACTGTGAATGAGAATGTTATGTTCTGCCACTTGATATGTGTAGAGCGCACGTACACCAGATAGGTTTCTTGGCGCTTAGGTAACAGGGAGGCATAACACTATCCATCGGTTAGTCATATGCTTGTTTAAAGAGCCATGTTTTTAGGAGTTGCCTGAATCTCTCATAGTTGAGTGCAGATCTAATGTCAAGGGGAGGAGAGTTCCATGTGTAGGGGCCAATCACAGAGAATATAGCACCGCCCAACTTTTTCCTTTTGAATTCTGGAATAGTCAGGAGATTCAAGTGCGTGGACCTTCGGTTTCGACTAGAGGTGTAATTCTGAATTCTGGAAGATATAAAGGAAAACTTTTTGCCATGAAGGGATTTAAAAATAATACATCCAGTTTTGAAGATGGCCCTCTGAGCTACTGGGAGCCAATGTAGCTTTCTCTTCAGCAGGTTAATATGGCAGTGTCTGGGTTGTTGAAAAACCTGCCTGACTGCCTGGTTCTGTGCTATTTGTAGTCTGTGGTTGAGGTCTATTGGGAGACCCGGAAGAAGATTAAGGCAATGATGACTTGGATGATGGCTTCAAAGGTAAAATATTTTCTGATTTTCCTGATTGTCCGAAGTTGGAGGAAGAGATCACTTCCTATTTGGGGTTTTATGGCGAGATCCTCATCGATGAGGGCCATGAGGCTTTTTACAGATTACCTTCTAAGAGGGGCAGGAGGAAGGATTCCACAAGTTGAGCTTGTTTTTAGTGATAACAATTTCTGTTTTATCAGAATTTAGAATTTAGTTTTAGCTGGTTGCTATTCATCCAGTCGCGGATGTATATCATCGTGTTTTGGGAGGCTTCCTTGGATTCCGAGGTGTTATCAACAGTGAAGAGTAGCTGCATATTGTCAGCATAATTATAAATTCTTACATTCATTTTCTTTAGGGAATGTACTAGAGGCGGATGTACAGGTTAAAAACATGGGGAACATGGAGGTACTACAAATTTAGCTGAACCTTAGATGAGCTGAACAGAGTTAGCCGGACCAGTTGAGAGTGGCCCTGGAGGAAGGATTTCATTCAGTCAATGGCTGTGCCCTGCAGGCCTGCGGCTTCGACGTGGTTGATCAGGAGATCATGTTCGACCGTGTCGAATGCCACTGATAGGCCAGGAGCACCGGTGCCTTAGTGATGCCTCTGTCTGCTTCTTCTCTAATGTCATCTACGACAGAGAAGATGACCATTTCAGTTGAGTGTATAAGCAAAAACAGTGGTTCTGTCGGGTTAGCGTAACTATTTCTTCTGCAAGTGTACCAATCACCTACAGCAATATACACAAATCTTATATTGCAACATCAAAAATGATTTACATAAGGAACACGCACTAGAAAACAAATTAATGGGTAACAAGTTGTTCTTTATATAAATTACTTCATTTGTAAATACCCATCTTTGCAGTAAAAAACTGTCAACAATGTGAGACATAAAGTGAAAAGTGATCAAGTGACATACTGTGCTCAGTGATACAATTATGTGCGTATTATATACAAGGTGAGTAAAATATGTACAGGGAAGGGGAAAAGGGCCAGGAAAAAGACAATGGCTCTGCTAATAGTCTAATTATTTCTTATGGTCACAGAGCCTTGTTCTGGTCCCAACAGTAGCGTCGACGTTTCAACCCAGACTATGCTCTCTTAAAAGGTCATGGCGGGTCTTCGTCAGGACTAGGGGGGGTTAACAGAGGGATGACAGCCTGCAAATGCAGACAAAGGGGAGGTTAGGCGTGTTCCAAATGGGCATGATCCAAGGAAGGACTACCAATGGGGATCAGGCGTGGCTTACCTAGAGCAACCAGTTTAACTCCTGGATTGCGTGCTCAGTTCTGTGTAGTCATGGCCTCATCATTAGTTTCTTAGCGGTAACTCAAAGATTTGTTGTCCATTTAAGTTGAGTGGGCAGGCTGGAAGCCTGCCTGGTGAGGGTCGAGGAAATTTGAATTCCCTAAGAAGGACAAGAGATGCTGAGCGACGTTGGCATCTAATACCTTTGCTAGATAGGGGATTAAAGAGATGGGTCGGTGGTTTTTCAGGACCAAAGGGTCTTTATCAGACTTCTTTTGAAGGTGGATCACTACCGCCTCCTTGAAGAAGTCAGGAACACTGCCTTGACTCAGGCACCGTTTGAGGAGGGAGATGGCCAGGTCAGGGAAGAGAGAAAATGTTGTTTTTTGGATCCGTGGAGGACATGTGTCTTTCGGGGATCCTGATTTGACTTTGGTCAGCATATCCACAAGGTGATCCGTGCTGATGGTGGGAAGGACCAAGAGTCTGGCGTAATTTTTTTCTTCTAATGGGGTTACACTGACAATTGAGCTTGGTGGGATGCTGTCTTTTATCACACTAATTTTGTTTTGTCAATTAAGAAGGAATTCAAGGCGTCACATAAGTTTTGGGCAGGAACGATAGGTAGGGTTACTCTGTCAGAGTTTGATATTTCCAAAAATCTCCTTTGTTTTATTTCACAGAATTTAACATTTTGTTTGAGAAAAAGGCTGATTTGGCTTGCATGATTAATTTTTTTAATGCTTGTAGGCGTAGGATGTAGATTTTCATTTTTCAGGTGAGTAATTGTTCCTTCATATGCCTTCTGCTCTGGCAGAGTTCAAGTTTGGCTGATTATACCTCTTCTGAATACCATTTAGATGCCTCATGGTGTCGAGCTTGTTTGGCTTTGCGAAGAGGAGCATGAGTGTTGCTGTCTACTGTTAGGCAGTCAGATATTGCCTCCTTGTATTTATCTAAGCTCTTAGTAGGGTTAGGTAAAGAGAGTGTCAATGAATCACAGAACGCGTCGAGGGCTATTCGGTTCCAATTCCTGGAAAAAATTCCAGAGAATGGGGGTGGGGTTAAGTGGGGTCAGGCCAGTCAAAGAAAATTTAAGTAAGTGGTGGTCCGAATATACACAAGGAGAGACAGTGAGATTAGATGTAGTTAAGTTTGTGGACCAGACTTGGCCTATTGTGTGACCTCGGACATGTGCAGATATGAACACATATTGTTTGAAGTTTAGGCTGCTCAGTGTGTCAGTCAGATCAGTAGATGTTTGCCCGCCGGTATCCTGGCTCACCCAATAGATGAAGTCTCCAATGAGTAGTATGTTAGCGTGTTGATAACCAGCGTCAAAAAGGAATATTACTGAAAGTTGAGGAAATTGTTGCATGTGGCCCGGGGGCCTGTACAGGAGGGTGCATATCAAGGGGGAAGTTGGCGAGTCTAATTTGATTAATATGTTGTCGACCGTTGGGACATTTATAGAGGCAAGAATGAATATGAGTGAGTGAAAATAAGTGTGAGTGAGTAAATGTAAATGAGTGTGAGTGAACATGAGGTGTTATGTTTGCAAGTCTACTGCAGGCTCTGACATACTGAAAGTAATACTTGGCTTTTAGAGCCACCCATGAAAAAATGCTGGCACTGGCATACTGGAGGCAATGTTTAGCATGACAGGCACTTGTGACAAAACGCTGGCACTTGCATAATGCAGGTAAGTCCTGGTATGGGCCACCCATAGGAAAATGCTGGAGCTGGCACCTTGGAGGTAATTCATGGTTTAAGGAGGACAACAGTTACAAAATGCTGGCCCTGACATACTATAGGTAATTTTTGACTAAAGGGTCACCTATATGAACTAATGATAAAATTCTGGCAGTGACATATTATAAGTGAGTTTTGGCCTAAGGGGGCACCCATGATAAATAGGGGAGAAACTCATGACAAAATGATGGCCTCTGCACAATGGAGGTATATTTTGACTTAAGAGGGCATCTTTAGCACCTTCTGGAAAAATCGGGTGAACATCTGGAGAGCGTCAGTTCTCATTGGCTTGACAAACCATGAAAGGACTTGAATGCATGCTCTTGCAGAACTTTTGGCTTCTGAACAAATTTATGTGAAAATTATGCTTTAAATGGCACTATTTAAAAGTTCCTTGGAGGAGATCCCTCCAAACTCTCCCTAGAAGAAGTTCGCCTCAGCTCACTACAAATCAAGGCAAGCATTACTCCCCACAACTTTCAGAGATCAGCAGCCACCGCTGGAAGAAAAGGTGAACTGTCTTGATGAGCATTGACAACTTTCTGCAACTTTAGGTTTTGTAAAATAAAAATAAATACATTCTGCAGTGCAATGCAGCACTCTTCTGAATACATAAAACCTATCTAAAAAACAAACACATTTTTTAACAAATTGTTGTCATGTTTCATTTTTGCAAATACAATAAAAATGGTGTGCTTGAATAATAACTCCACCTCTGTGCTTCACACAAGTGATAGTGACTTGACACAATCATAAATATTAATGTATTAGTAACAATAAGAAATATTTTAAGCAAATAACATAGTTCATATTCAGTATGTGGTTGATGTCGATTAATACATTTGGACAGAAAAACTATTCTATTAAATGTCCCTTTTTCCTCATTGTGGTATACACGGAATGAAATATCAAATAACAATAGTTTGTATCAACAAAGGCACGGGGCAGCAGGGTATAGGCAACTGCACTACCCAGGCTAGTCACAAAGGTAATATTCACTTGGGTAAACAACGTTTACAACGAAACTTTACCCCGCAGGGAATTACAACGCGGTCGTTACAACGACCGCGTTGTATTCCACATACCATTACTCCGCAAGTCGGAACAACGACTTGCGGAGGGGAGAGAAGGTGTTGGATTTAAAATCCAACACCTTCCCTACTGTCCGCAATGACTGGAGTTGGAATAGTAAATTATACTATTCCAACATCCAGCGCCCCCCCTCCGCAAGTCATTGTTACGACTTGCGGGGTAATGGTATGCGGAATTACAACGCGTTCGTTATAACGACCGCATTGTAATTCCCTGCGGGGAAAAAAACTGCGTGATAACGAGTGCTATTCATTCACTTGTATTGCCCACCTCAAATGGCCAGCTGCCACATGGCCACAGATAAATACAGAAAAAAGTTGATGAGAGGCAATACACACGATTAGCATAAGTATAGTACACAAGCAAGAAGAGTTCATTCAGTAGGCGTTGTGGTTTTCTCTTGTAAGTCTTTTATTTCTCAAAAATCCTTTGTACATGTGTGGAAACGTGTGCAAAGTGTGCAACGATTGCCGGACACGGCTCTACTGGGACTGCGGACTCCCGGACGATTCAAGTACGTTTATCGAACACACTGGAGGCATTAAATTGCCACAAAGAGTTACTTCCCCGACCTTTTGGAGGCAACGCTTACTATAATAGAACAAAGAATACATGAGTACACGCTACCGGCACAAGGCCTTCGACTTATGAGACATCGTCCACCAAGGGGGACGCATTGCAAATTCTTCTATCACAGGATTCTTTATCTTGACATGTGATTTCACGTTGCCTCATTCTTGCCCTGAAGAAGCCCTTGTGAAGGCTGAAACGCGTTGGCTGTTTCCACACATGTATAAAGGATTTTTGAGAAATAAAAGACTTACAAGAGAAAACCACAACGCCTACTGAATGAACTCTACTTGCTTTTGTACTATAGTTATGCTAATCGTGTGTATTGCCTCTCATCAACTTTTTTCAGCAATAGTTTGTAGGATAAATAATTTAGGTTCCCAGTGCTGTTCTGTGTTTCGTGGCACTATAACTGCTTCAGAACAACTCATAATTGTTCATGTATTACAAATAGAAACAAGTAGTAATATTCCCCTGACATATCATGTGAGTACTGTAATGTAAGTGGCATCTAAAATATACAATAATCTGTGTTTTAGTTTTATATTAATATTTCAACATTTAAGGCACTTCAGTGATGTCAATTATTGTGATGTTATCAGAGTTATGGTCATATTACATCACTTCATGGAAGATTCAGGGGCAAAAGACCTGATATCACTTCCTGTGATGTCGCTAATGTAAACGTGTGACAATGACACTCGCACTACCGCTGTCATTTTGGTGAATCGACATCAATGGTGATGCTGCATACACTTCACCACAAAAAAATGATGGAGCATCTCTGGCTCTAATGAACATCACCTAACTTTCATACCTGGTCACACAACTCCAACAATTCTTGCAATTGTACACCTCTTCCTTGGCATGCCATCCACGGACTGGTCAGCAACTATAATAGGCCACCCCAGCAACAGCCATGTACTATGTTCATGACAATGTGAATGAAAATATTTTTTAATTTGTTGTTGGTGAATCATTCAGTTCATTTTTTTTTTCAATATTTTTATTGAGTTTTTTTTTTTTTTGCCCTAAAAACAAGGCACTGTACATTAAATCATGTTTATGGTACAATCATGACAATAATTCATATAAGCCAAAGAACGACATAAAAAAAAGAATAGACAGAAAAAGATAAAAAAATTCAAAAAAAAAAAAATTCAAAAAAAAAAGGCAAAAGAGTTAACCGGCCCAATATGGGCTGGATGATGAAAACAAAATCCTGATACTTCATTCAAATAATACATTTTTTAACATTATCAGAGAACCCCAGATTTTTTCAATTTTTAAACATAGACCTTTACCAAAATAGGATAAGCAAAAAATATATATTTAAATCCCATTGCTATTTACATTATTTATGGGGAGTTAATCTGCTGGGTCCAATCAATAATTGGAGCCCAGATTCTACATCCCATAATCCTTTTCCTTCTCCCTTTGGTTTTATATATTGAAAACTCTAAATTGTAAGTGGCTAATAGTCTTGCCCGCCAATTAATGAAGGTGGGTGGGTCAGGACTGATCCATTCATTGGTTATACATGCACGAACCAACGCCATTGCTATAAACAAAGTAGCAGTGACTGATCTCGATCTTAGATTACCCTCCCTATCAAAACCCACACCAATAATTACTAAATCCCCAGTGATACTAATTGGAGTTCCGAGAATAGCACCCATAAAATTCTCAATCTCTTGAAAGAAAAGTCCCAGCTTTGGACAAGAAAAAAACATATGGATCGAATCAGCAGCCTGCAGCCCACACCTATTGCATTTGTCCCCCTCTTGACACCCCATTTAGCGATTTTACCAGGTGTGTAATATAAATCATAAAGGGACATATAATGCTGACTTCTTAATCTACCGGTCATTAAAATCCTATTTGCCAAATCAAGAGACTTTTCTAATTTTATACCAGCTATTCCCAGTTTGTTAGCCCACTTTAAATTCCATGTGTCAATATCATCCGGAAGTGATTCCAGTAGTAGTTGATACAACAATCCTATAGAAGTTTTTTTTCTCACTTTTTCAATCAGTGGAATTTTAACAAACTGTACCTCTATTCCTGACCCCTTCCTACCCAAAAAAAAACTACGTATTTGAAGATATTAAAAAAATTCTTGTTTGCCAAGACCAAATTTCTCCTGAAGATCTACAAAGGACAACAATTGTCCCTTGTCAAACAGATCACCCACATACAATAGATCTTTCATACCCCATCTAAATGTAGTTTGATCCCGAAATATTATAGGAAGCAAACCAGATGCAGAGAAGGGGGTATAAATATTCAAAGTTGGGATATGTAGTTTACTTCTAATTTGTTTCCAGACTGCAAAAGCAGCCTTAAGTATCTTGAACTTGGTTTTTTTGTAGTAGCTAGGCTCTACTATCCTAACTAAACAGCTATTAATATCTGCACCCAACCCAAATTCATAAATGGATGGTCTGTTAGAAAATGGGATCTCAGCCTTAGCACCAACTAAAAGGGGACCCATATATTGCAACATACTGGCCCAATAATAAACCAAAAATATGGAACACCCCATCCCCCACGATTTCTTGGTAAAACCATCCTTTTAAATGCCCTTCTCGGTCTCCGATACCCCCAAAGAAATCTAGAGCAAATCCTCTCTAGCTTGATAAAGCAAGAGGTGGGGAACTCAAGGGGGACTGTTCGAAATATATATAAAAATTTAGGGAGGACAAGCATTTTTAAAACATTACACCTCCCATGAAGGGAGAAATGAAGGTGATCTAGTCTTTCCAATGTTGTGTTCACCTTGTCCATCACTGGGGTGATGTTCAGATCGGGAATCCTTTCCACTTCAGTTGTAATTCTAATCCCAAGATAAATTGCTTCCGAGACAATTGGTAGGTTTACCGGAGCATCAGAACCTGAATAAAGCATCTGAGTTTTATCTACATTTAATTTATAGCCGGAAAATCTACCAAACTGCCCTGCCAAAGTCTTTATTGCGGGGAACGCTGAAGATATATCACTAGTGAGTACCACAATGTCATCAGCGTACGCCAGTGCTCTGTATTCCATGTCATAGGGGCTTACCGGCTTAATATTTGTACTCGAATTTAATTTATTAAGAAATAAATCAATATATAATGCAAATAATAAAGGGGAGCATAGACACCCCTGCCTAGTACCTCTACTAATACAGATAGGTCCGGACTCCTGTCCCGAGATGCGTATAGTTGCTTCTGGACATAAATATAAAGTTCTCACTGCTTGAATAAATTCGGAACAAAACCCCTTCCATCGCATAACATCCCACAGGAATTGCCAAGAGACCCTGTCGAACGCCTTCTCGGCATCCAACAGGATCACCCCCAATGAAGATTTGGTTGCTTGAGCCCAATCTAAAAGGGCTATTACACGTCTCACGTGATCGGCTGTATCCCTGCCTGGGATAAACCCGTGCTGATAAACTGATACTAGCGAGGTGATAACTATTCCTCGGCGACAAGCCATGATTTTTGAAAAATTTTTACTATCAGAGTTGATAAGCGAAATGGGCCTATATGATGAAGGGTTCAATTCGGGTTTATCCTTTTTAAAAAACAATAATGGTAGTTTTCCGCCAAGAGTCGGGAACAGAACCACGCTGTGCAGAGAGAAACAGTACCATAAGTTCCGGCTTAAGCACCTCCCGAAAAGTCTTAAAAAACTCGAGGGGAATCCCATCGGGCTCTACCGCTTTCCCTATGGCTAAGGACAATATTGCTCCCTCTACTTCTTCCCAGGTTATACTTGCAGCCAATTCCTCATTTTGATTCTGTGTAACCTTGTTGGTTTCAATCTCAGCTCTGAACTCCTGTATCATATCTTCTACACCACTTATCTCTTGTTCAGTATATAGCTGATGATAGTACCTACTGAAACACACCCAGAACTTCACTTGGGGAGTCTTGAATCCGACCAAGATGGTCCTGAATTCTATAAATTTGATTAGCGATTTCTCTTTGTTGCAGTCTCTTTGCTAAAATCCTCCCAGTATTTTCCCCAGATTCATATATTTGAGTCCTGTACAGGGCCAGTTTCGCCGCAACCTTCAAAGCAAAATGTTGGTGAATTTTCATCTTTAAAATTGCAATAGCTTTTAAGGTTGCATCACTGTTTTGATGATTAGTTATTTCCCCATTAGATCTATTTCTAATATTCTTAGCTGGTCAATCCAACCCTTCATTTCCCCATAGTTTTCCGTTGTTTAGCAATAGAGTAGCTGAGTGTTTCCCCGAACCCCAGCCTTGAAGGCATCCCAAACAATGGGGTCTGAGGCAGTCCCCCTATTGATTTGAAAATATTCTTTAATCCAATCACCCATATAGGCACAATATTCAGAATCTAACAGTAATTTGCGTTCAAATGTCCAAATCTTCTGTTTAATTCTGGGGCTAATAGCTAATTCCAGAATAACCGGATTATGATCAGAAATGATCCTAGGAGTAATCTCCATTTTAGCATTAGATATTATTTCAGCTGAGATAAAAAAATAATCCAAGCGGACATATTTTTTATGTGGGGCTGAATAAAAAGTAGCCCCGGGATCATTAATCTTAAGGGTATGCCATACATCCAAGAGCCCGAGTTCTCTAACTAGACCTTGGGTAGCTTTAAAAACTTTAATTTTCTTACCCCTATAAGAGAGATTACTAGTTATATCAAAATTACTCTCTAAATGTAAATTAAAGTCTCCACAAAAGATTAGAGGGGATGACCATGATGCTAATTCCACACTCAAATGGTGCATCACTACAGGGTCGTCTAAATTAGAACCGTAAATAGAACAAATCGATAATGGGGAGCCATTAACAAGAATTTCAACGATAGCCCACTGCCCCAAGATATCCTCTTTCACCCGTTTACATACTCCCAAACGGTGTTTAGTCAGTATCGCCACACCCCTAGTTGTAGTACTCTGTCTGGTACTGGCAAGCACTTCCATACCTAGATCATTCAGCCACCCACGATTATTCCAGGGGATATGAGTTTCTTGTATACAAAGCACATCAATACACATACCTTGTAAAATTTGGGCCATCACCCCTCTTTTTTCTTATCGTTTAAACCACATATGTTCCATGAACATATACGTAGTTTACCTATCATCATTATTTCTCAAGATTATCACATCCGGTCCACCCAACCCACTCCCGGAACTAAGTTTCGTAGCATGAAAAAAGACAAAGATTTTTACCTTCACATAAGAATTAGTACCATACCCATAATACAAAGCAGATAACAAAAACCAACAATGCCTCGCCCCACCCTCTCCCTCCCCCTCCCCTTGACCCCCCCAACCAATCCCCCCTTCCACCCTTCCCACCCCTCCCACCCCTCCCAACTGAGGCATAAGGACTAGGTCCTCTGAGATGGCAAGCGGATAGTTGAACGCCTTCCCGGACCCCCCGTCCCCCAAATCACAGCTCAGACAATATAAAGGTATCCCTCCGTCCCTTTTTAAATTGTATTCAAAAACTCTTGTGCTGAAATTTCAGACACAAAGAATTGTGTCTGACCCTTGTAAATAACTTTTAATTTTGCTGGATTGAGTAAAAAGGCCTGAACCCCCTTTGCCTGAAATAAGGAAATCATTTGACGAAAATGCCACCTTTTTTGAACAGTAACCTGACAAAAATCAGGACGAACAAAAAAATCACATCCTTTGCCCTTTCTTTTCCTGTCTGGATGGGCTAAATCATAAATTGCTTCTCTTAACACAAAACTATTCAAACAAATCAAAATCATTCTAGGCCTTTCGTTTAAGCCCGCTGATCTGGTCCGCTGATTGAAAGGGAACCTATGAGCTCTCTGAAGCTCCGCTTCCCAGTTCCACTGCTTGAGTTCTGGGAAAGCTTCTGTGAAAAGTTCAATAACAAACTGCCGGATATTTTGACCCTCCAGTTCTTCGGGTATTCCCAGGATCCGTAAATTGTTTCTTCTAGAGCGGTTTTCTAAATCCGTCAATTTCCACGTGACATCTTCTTTCAGAGACTGCAAGGATGCAATGGTGGCCTTCTGTTGCACTGTTTCGTCCTCCAATGCTGAAATCCTCATCTCGGCTTCACCAATTCTTGTAGAGATCTCCGTACATGTCTTTGCTACTCGGCGCACAGTATTCTGCAATTTTTGTACTGCACTCTGCATCCGAAGCCCTTCCACCCTGGTCTCCTCTCGATGAGCCATAACTCTTAAATAGATGGTGGAAAGGGTAATTTCTTCTTGTAAAGTCTTATCTGGGCCTACAGCTTCTCGAGAGTTTATTCCTTGCTCCAGGTCCACATCCAGCTGAGGCGAGAACGAGTAATCCCAAACTAGTGATCCAGCTGGACCGTGAGAGCTTTTTGCCACAGATTTATGTGTTTCTTTTTGTTTACGAACAGTCCCCTTATCAGAAGCCTCATCACTCATCTCTTCTTCGTCCAACCGTAAACTACTTATATCACTTTTATCTTCAGCCCAATCTTTCCCAAGGCTCTCATTCTCTGAAGAAAAAGAGGGATCCGACATGTAGTAAAACTTGTCACCAGAATCTATGTCTTTAGCACCCTCCATGTCTAGTTGATCTAGATTTTGCAGGCCCAAGGTCTCCTCCCCTCTTGCCAAAAGATTACCATCCCCATTATGTTTTCTGGGTTCAAGGGCCAAACTGTCACCTTGGGACATGATAAAAGGTATTGCTGTTTGCGCAGGGTATTGTACAGGTATTGCCCCTCTAATACCTATATTGCTGGTCAGGGCAGTTTCACTCAACAAAGAGGAATCTTGCGTAATGCCTGTTTCCACAATCCCAGTCTCGATACTCTGCTTATCCCCGCTCGTATTCCCAAGGCTGCCCTGCATAGCAGTACTACAATCTCTCTCTTCGCATATAGTTGCCTCAAAGTCCTTATTATTATGCTTTACTGGTATTCCCGACAGCAATGGCACAGCAGTAGCAGTGATATTCCCCGGGGGAATCATGGTTTTATCACCGCCTTCGACAGAAGAGTCTTTACTGTCTAATAACAAAGCCGGCGGCGCAGCGGCAACATTGTTGCAAGGGAGAGTCACTGCCTTATTTGAAGAATCCATTGAAGAGTCGATCCCCCCGGTCTCCGCCATGCTCTTACCTTTTCCGATTTGCTTTTTAAATAACCCAGGAACCGTTTGCGGTTTCCGGGTAGTGCTGCCTCCTCTCACCGCTGGACCTGAAGGAGAGCCGTTCACACCGCGACGTGTTTCACCTTCTCCGCTTCTACCTGAATTCAGCTTCGGGCTTTCAGCAGAAGAGATTGCAGTCGTCCCAGGCCCCCGGGTCTTAGCGCCCTTAGTAATGCTCTTCGGAGCCATTGTAAGCGTGGGTGAAAATGGGGAGAACTCGGTCAGCCGCCAGCTCAGAGAGCCAGTACACCGCCAACACAATGAGCCAATATGCCGCAAATCACGAAGCCCAGTTGCAATCGGGAATTGTAAAAGCGGAGACCGATACTGCCACAGCATGTGCAGGGTTTCACATTGTCCAAGCCACCGTCCTGGCTAAAAAGAAAAGCGTAGAGTAGGGGAGAGGGAAAGTTACTCCGGGAGAGCGTCGGTATCCAGCTTACTCGGCCGAGCAAGCGGCCGCCATCTTGCCTGCGTTCTCAAATCATTCAGTTCAAATATATTTTATTTTTTGTTCCCCAGTAAAGATGCAAATAAAAAAAGTATAAGTTTAAGTATATTTTATTTTTTGTTCCCAAGTAAAGATACAAGTTAAAAAAATAATCCAAAGAATGTTTTAAAGAGAAGAAAAGTAGTCCCAGGGAATGTTTAAATAAGCAATATAGTATGTAAAGTATATAGAAATTATTGTAATTTTCACATATCCCCATAATGGGAAAAGGCATAATACTTGCTTTCCATTCTATAACCTCTGGTACATGCATAAATACACTGGTGAAAGTAAGATTAATACAGAAAATACATTGTGTTTCACATATCCATAATGTACCCTGCAGTCCAATGACTCAAGTCCAATCTCTGTGATAAGTTAACATAATAAATTAGCACAGTAGCTACCAACTCTTTATATGTTGTTACTTAGCTAAGGGCCAGAAGTACTAAACACCTTTGCATTCCCAACTCAGTAGTTCACGGAATCACAGGGATTCAGCACACAAAAGTGTTATATGTAATGTAATAAATCCATTTTGCAAGTAGGAAAAGCCTTTTCAACTTTCAAAATGGGTTTTGCAATCCATTCTGAATCCCAAGCAGGAGGCGGTGTTAAAAGGCTTGCCCACCTAAATGCGAGATTCAGCAAACGTATTAATGTTTAATGGTGGCCGTTGTGCTTGCAAATCTTTGATCATTAACCAACATCTAAAAGGAGGTGGTGACTTATTCACAAAGGGGAAGTTGTCGGGGGAAGCAGACTGTGGCCCAAGAGACCAGTGCCTCCTCTACCCAAGTCTTTCCAAATGGAAGATGTTTTTTTTTAAATCAGCACTAGCCCAGGACCATGGTTGGTTGAAATAAAATAGGTTCCCTTTTGGGAATGTGGAACTAGGGATCATGATATTTTGCTCCTTGTAATTCCTCATCTTTTTGTCTGTAGCCAATCACCGGGGGTCTCAAATAGCGACCTGCCTAATGAACATTCATTAGGCAGGTCGTTCTGTGAAGACTTGAGACTGGAGATTTTGTGATGTGACCTATTAGTTCATCTGTTGCATTGCAAAAATGAAGACTAGTCACAAGAAGCCGGCGCCCCAATTGTGGCCACATTTTGTGACCAGTTTCACAGAACCTGAGGCCCTAAATTAACTAGAATATGAATATATTTCAGATACATACCACTATAACAATTATGTAGAAATCAAATATATCCGATTCTCTCATAAAATAACTCCAAGTTTTGAGTGAGTAAATGTAAATGAGTGTGAGTGAACATGTGGTGTTATATTTGCAAATCTGCTGTAAGCACTGGCATACTGAAAGTATTACTTGGCTTTTAGACCCACCCATGATAAAATGCATGACATTTAAAAAGATAGTCCTGTCCCATCTTTTTATGCACATAGTTCTCCGCCCCCTCTGCGAAATCTCTGCAGTCGTAAAGTTACAATTATTTTTTTTATTTATAAATAGTGAAAAAGAGCAAGCTTACAAAAGTGTATGATTACCTTTGTGAACCGGACACGCTGTGAATAGCTTTGAATGCAGGGAAGAAGGCTTGCAGGGGACAGCTGGCCTTCGTGTCTGACATTTGCATCTCCAAAAGTTTTTTTTTAAAAAGCAGTCCATGTCATTTTTAGGTCTCGCGCCTAGCGTTGCAATGCGTAGCACTGCTCGCGCAGCGCGAGACCTCTTGTATGGGCATCAGAAAGCTAACCACACGCACGTGCGTGTGGTTTTGCTTTCGGAAGCCCACATTGGCTGTAAACGGCAAAAACGGCACGCAATTGGGCAAAGGCGGGCGCATGTCCCGCCTTTGCTCCGCCCATTCCCGTCCGTGTCTAGGACGCGTATCAGCGCGCGGCACAGACAGGCTCCCTCGCCCCCCCCCGCTCCTCTGTGGTGCGCGCGCACCACTGGTTTGGCAGATCCCTGGAGTAAATGGTTCGGGCGGAGCAAACTGTGCTGAACATTCAAAAACTTTGAGATCTTTATCATTAATTGTTTTCCTCGCACTTTCCCTTGACACTGATTACGGTACAGAATCCGATGCCCTGTGTTATAAAGAACGGAGTGTATTAGTCTCTTGGTGCATGCACCGGTAACATTTTATCTGGCATTTTAATTTGTCCCAGAGCATTTAGATCTATTTTCTCCGTTGCATCGCTGAATGGCAATTCTTTTGTGGGATGCAGATTATGTATTACGTTGCATGAGAAATAGTCGCAAGGCACTTTAACATTTTCTATATGATTCTTGTCCTCCCACTTGTTTTAATTTGTCTCTCCCCACCCCCCCTCCGGGAACGAGCAGCAACGCGCACGCAGTCCATACGCACAGCTGTTCTCCCCTGCCTTGGCATTTCCAGCACGACTCGTGTCTTCGGCGTTGCTCTCAAGTAGCTGAACTTTACAGTGCCCCTGGGGCACAAGTGTACACATTCTACGGTGCCCCCAGGGCACAAGCAGGCATCCACTCCAGTGCACCAGGGGTTTCCCAGAGACTGGTTTCTTTTCTAAGGACTCGCGCTGCACGCTTGGCACGCGCTGAGTCCTTGGTAAACCTGCTCCTTAGAATGCTGCTGCCAGTACCTCTAAAACAGCCGAGGGTGCGAGACAGTCTGGCAGATGATACAGGCTCTCCCTCTTTTTCCTGCTTACTTGTGGGAGCAGTCCAGTGCTCAGCTGAGTTTAGCAGGAGGAACTGGGCAAGCACGGGAGCTACTGGGCACATTGTAACAAGGGCGCAAAGACTTCCGAAGGAGAACAGAAACTTCAATTTTAGGCATCCTGACTCCCGTTGATAGACTGAAGCCAGGAGCACACAGCGCCTTGCCGTGGTGCGGCTGAGGTAATACGAGCCCGCAATAAATTGAATTTACTTCATGTTTTTATGTTTATTAATTTCACACGCGTCGTTGTGTACACATTTTAGAAGGCTGCGCTCATTTCTACTTTTCACCAAGCGCAAGTGGCGCTCCTTCAAAATGCTGGTGATTTGCAGCACTGAGTGAGCCGGATACAAGAACATGTTTGATGTTGTCTGAAGCCGAGCCCCCTGCTCTCTAGGACATAGTATTTTTAAGACAATTAGGGAGTTGGTACGTTTAAATCTGAAAGGCTCCATTTGTGGGTATTCTATAACACTGCTGGTCAATATTATAATCTCACAAAAAACTTTCACCTCGGCACCCAGCACAGCGTGGATCTTGGCACAGCGCACTAAAATACGAGTCCTGTCGTTTACTGGCGTAGTGTTTTTCCAAGTGACCCTCTTTTAACATCCGAATCCGAAGTCTTCTGTCAATACCGCCGACCCACAGCCCCACAGTTCATAACTCTGCGCAGTATTTCCAAGCAGTGGATGCGAGCTGCTTAGACTGATAGAACAGGACTGGGACTTTTCTAACATGTTGTAAACAGATCTCTCTATCAGGGCTAAAGTTCACAGGATTCAAAGGGGCTCCTCGGGTCGTCTTCCGAGGATTTCCGACACTGAAAGACATTGTTTTTGGCTGCCTAGGGAGAACATATTGCCTTGACACCGTGGAGCTGGGAAGGAATTCCGAAAAGATTCCCTACTGTTTAATTCTCTTTGCAGGATTCCATCAATTCCTTCCTCCGCCCCTCAGCAGGACCCTGACACATCTCCTGCCCATGGCCCCTGTCCCCGAGATAAGCAAACCCCTAGGTGATGGAGAGGGGCCACCCTGCGTGTGCACATTTCTGTCTGTAACCATTTCTCTGCCCCATCCCTTCCTTAGTCTTTCAGAGCGGTGTTGTGCACTGGGACCGAAAGCTGGAAAACATCCTGCTTGAGAATTGCTACATAAAGGTATTTTTTTATAGTCCTATGTGACTGCAACTGTATCTCTTGGTTTTATATGTGCACCCATATCTATAGTTCTAATCGAAATTAGCGAAAACAGACTGACATGCACATAAATGCAGCGTGCTCTAGTATGTGCATATCGCCTTGAAGCTATGAGTGTTGTTGGTTCAGTGAGTAAAAAGCTACTCATTTAGTTCTGCGTGGTTGGTGCAAATGTGTGTTTATAGTGATGTGTGTGTGAAGCCTTTGGATGTCATGCTTGAATGAAGGAAAACACAATGCATAAGATCAAAGCCAGTAATAAAGTCTAATTAGAAAGGTGACAACTGTTGAAAAGGATGCCAGTTTAGCGTGTCACGGTGCGAGGTATGCAAATGAGCAGTAAGTAATCGGATAAGTAAACATGTATTTACTTGAAGCTTTAATTATTTGTAGCGTGCAGTTTTGCTGTTGATTCAGCACGCCCATTTGTGTACAAAATGAAAACCGAGAATAGGCAATTATAGTCAGCAAAGCCACTTACATGTATGGTAATAGTAAAACTAGAAAAGAAACAGCAACTTAACGAAGTGCTGAGGATAGAGTAAGTGATTGGAGTAGGAGACAGGTGGAGGAACAACTGTAAAAACACAAAAGCCACTTGTGAAGTCTTCACTTATTTGAATAGCATCTTCTGAGTCATTTAGGAGCAGTAAACAGAAAACTACTATATACACAGGCGGGCCCCAACCCTCCACATACCCCAACCGTTTATGAAAAGCCCCATTCAGCCCAAGGCCAATGAATATCTTCGAGAGAAGGGACACTTGGGGGCTTCATCACATTCTGGGGGGGTGGGGCGGTATTGTTTTGCGTTATGCTACTGAAAGAGACTAGCAGGTTGCCAGAATTCTGGGTGCACAAAGAGATTGGATTTTAAAGATGATTTCCATTCCCTAGCTTAGACTTGAACAGACTGACACCTTTTGCTTCTTTTATATGTGTGTGTCTGGACACAGGGATACAGTGTTTACTTGTTTCACACCCGTCTAAGATTGATGCCAGCCATACCTCAGGGTAGTACCACTCAGAGTAACGATGGAAGCTCGGCAGCAGGCGTCTTCCACAAGTAAATAGTGTCATCTCCACATAAAGGCAAGCCGTCTGTCCATATTCCTGGTAAGTGTAGCTTTCAGACTGCAGGCCTTCACTTTGCCACAGATATACAGTTTCTTTTATTATTTGACTCTAAATGTTCCAGGAAAGTTTAAATTTATTTAGTGCATGCGTGTCCAATCTAAGACCAAAGCCCAAGCTATAGTAACTGTGCTAATTGTAGTTATGCTGAATCTAAATGGAAACCGTTTATGTATAGTGAATGGTTATCATGAAAATCTGCAGTGGTTTGGATCACTTGGCCATTGGACACCCCAGTTTTTGGCTTAGATTTGACCTATTAATATTGTGGTTGCTCAGTGCATTCAAGACGCTTTGTATTAAGAAATATTTTTTACTGTTACTCCCAGTTCTGCCACGTACCATCAAAAATTGTGAACCTAGTGCTAAGTGCAATTTTACCCTAAAGGATACTTGTCTTTTGTGTTGTACAGTTAATATAGATTTCTGTTTTTCAGTCTCTCCTTCTAGCACCTCCATTGCTGAGGGCAGCGGCCCCCCCAGAATACCGCGCTAGCCTGGAGTGTGCCGCGACCCGGCACGGTGTGGGCATTGTGCGTGGGGGAGGGGGAGTCGGGGAGACCAGCGGGGCTCCCTTTGCCGTCCGTTCAGTTGGAGGGGCTGCCCAGAGCTCTAGGGCATCGCATAGTGTGGTTCAGGTCTGGTCCTACCTGCGGGGGTGGACCGGCGTGTGCTCGATGCGGGGGGGGTGATGAAGCAGTGCGCTCGCGATGCCCCCCTCTCTCCCTGAGCCAGTCACCCACCATGTGGCGCATCCCGGGATGGCTCGGGGACAAGGCCCGCGTGGGTCAGAGGTTACATGCAATCACCGGGCACCCGCTGTGACTGCGCCTGTCGGGCATGTGGCATTAGCTTTGTTGACCGGGTGCACAGTTAGGCACCCAACCACGAAGGGGCTGCTAGACTTTTGGGCCCACCCGGCACCAGGGGTTGGCTGCGCTCCGCCCCAGCATTCATCTGGTCGTGCCTCTCTGTGCCTGCTACTGTGACCGGGCCACCCGCCTGGGCGCCCATGGACTGTTGCGGCCAGAGGGGGGGAGCTAGGCCCTGGGTTCCTCTCGTCGTCCCCTCAGCTGTGGGTTGGCTCTCTGCGACCACCGTGCTGGGGGGCTTGCGGGGCGGCGAGCCTCCCTCGCGCACCTTGCGGCCGGGGCGGGTCCACGGACCGCGTGTGTGCCTCGGGTATTTATTTAATGCGATTAATGCGATTTAATGCGGGTACCGTGAGGCCGTGGCACACTAGGGCGTCCGGGCGTGGGTAGGGTCGCGTCTCGTACGCAGGTGATCTCTGGGATCTGAAGCAGGCAGGGGAACTGATTCCCGACCGGGCACCCTTGATCCTTTCGGTGAGCCGCGAGGTGGGGAGGCCCGATGGTTGCGAGGGAGCCGCGGGTACGAGCTGGGGGGGCGCTCTATCTAGCTCCTGCGACCAGCTACCATGACAAATACTACTGTCCTAACGGTTGTAGGGAGGATGTTACTGGTCATGCTGGGGAGTCGGCCAGTAGTTAGCGGATTTTCTGGCAGTCCGGTAGCATTAATTATAACTGCGCCGGCGTGCCTCCATCAGCTGAGAACAGCAAGGTCTCCGGGGCACAATATGCAGCGCCATCTAGGCCGCTGAACCATAGTTCTAGGTTGAGAGGGGGAGAACATTTGGAGCAGCGGGTCTGGCTACAATTGTTGAATTAAGCACCCGAGCCGATCAGGGTGCAGGTCGCGGGTTCAGTCGCGAGTAAATTATCATCTTCACACGTACATGCCGGCCATTGCCACCTTGGGGGAGTATCCAATGTAAGTAACCCGCGGCAGTAATCGTCGTTATGTACGATTGCTCTCGTTCTGATAGATTAAGGTTATTTGTAGTGGTTTTCTGCGAGGGGCATGGTTGGTGTCATGACCGAAGCGGTGGTCAAGTGTATTTCCTATTTTAAGCCGAGTCAGCCTGCCTAGCTCAATTACAGCCGACCAGTGACTGTCAGTCAGCATAGCCTGTGCGCGTCAGGCACTACTTCCGCCAGAGGTGCGATTGGGCAGGGTGATAGTTCCTTGATCATGTGCTTTGTGAATCTTGGGCGGCAGTTTAAAGGAGATTTGGAGGCAGTCAGGGGAGAACTGCGTAGGGCATATTTGAAGTAACTTTTGAGCGGCATGAAAGTCTTAATTGGCGGTCGGAGCAGTGAACTGGGAAGCTAGCCTGTCCAGTTCGTGCACCGGTGGCTCCCCAGCATTCGGGGGCCCTGGGCAGATGACGTGGCATCGGAGGGTCTCGCGGGGTCTGCTTCTGTCGGTTCCGACCCGGGTCTGCTGTAGCTGGAGTCAGGATTGCGACCCAGCTCGTGTGCTGCTTATTTAGCTTATGCAACTAACGATCATTGACAAAGCCAACAGTCCTGACTTGTTGGAGGTATGATGTTCCTTGTTAGATCATACATCGAATTGCAATGAAAGAAACAGCCAGATACATGTCGGGCGGCACATTAGCTAAGCACAGTTTCTTAGCTTACGTGTTCAAGCCACGCCCTCAAGTACATTGGCCACGCCCCCTTTGAGACCCCCCCCATGTGTTTTCATCCCTCTTAAGCCCGGGCTGCACACAATAAACACATGAATATCGAGAGAGACCATTTATATCTGGTTTTCCAGAGCAGTGAGGGATCTGTTCCCCCCTCCGAGGAACCTACTGGTCAGGGGCACTGTGTAACGGTGTTGGAGACAGGCGCCCAAGAGGCCTTGTCTTTACCCACAATCATCCCTGACGGGTGTCCACTATAGGTGAAATGATCCGGCGGTGCAGCCAACAACACAGACGCCTGTGGGGGGAGGCTACCACCTGGAATGCAAAGCAACACATGTTTTATGTTGCTGCACGCCACAGCTGTGTTTGTGTTCAATTACTACAGGGAAGAAGAGGGTGAATGTCCAGACAGGAAGTGCAGCAGCCTACATGTATATTGTGTGTAGACTGAGTCTTAGGTTATTGGGGCTAGGGTGACATGGGTCTAGGGCCCGCAGCCTTGTTGTGATCGGGCTAGGCTGCTGGATGCTATGGGCGTCCATCCAATCCGGTGTTGATCCGGCACCTCTTCTGCGGCAGCCGTGGGCTGCACTGGCGGACCAATGTTCTGTGGCATGGCAGCTCCGGTGTCAGTGTGCTATTTTTGCGCATCCAGGGGTTGCTGAGGCTCATTGGGGTGTGAAGAGACTTGTCTGCCAGCGCACATTTAACTTGGTTTATTTAGACAATGAAGCAAAGTAATAACCCCGGGCCTTACACATCTGTTAGAGTATTTCCACTCCCCTCTTGGCGCCTGGGACATGGTCCTAATTTTAGTGCAATAATGTCACAGTTCTTCGACCGCAAGTGACACTTTCACTATTACTACTCGGCATGCAGGTTTGTTTAGCAGTCCGGGCGCTTCTGCCTTGTTCGCCAAAATCGTTCCGTCCGCAGACTGCTTGTGCTGTCTGTCGGTGGTAAGTAAGATGTAACCAGAACTCTGTTGACCCGGAATATGCAATAT
The DNA here is from genome assembly GCA_963921515.1 of Calotriton arnoldi. Lineage (NCBI taxonomy): Eukaryota > Metazoa > Chordata > Amphibia > Caudata > Salamandridae > Calotriton > Calotriton arnoldi. The sequence goes on along the minus strand of CAWUFW010004421.1, from coordinate 868,901 downwards.
TTTAAACCACCACAGTACGGGGAAAGAGCTTGGGGTTGGACTTACTGTCCAATTAACGGTGACTGTGTAGAGTTGTTTTCCTAACTTTGGTAGTTTGAAGAGCACTGATCGTGCATATGGAATCCTGTTGAACGTTCAGTGGTCACCTGCAGGCTAGCGTTATCAAAATACATTTTATGACACGTGTTGTGGCACTTGATAACGTTGACATCAATAGAATTTTATGCAGGGGAAGCTTGGCATATAATGAAGGTACGCAGAATTGGGTATTTAGGAACAGTACTATGCCTCTCAAATGCGAATCTTTGAGTGGCCATGTCTTATTTATCCCCTTTTTTGATTTTTTGCTAGGGGAGGGGTGGAGTGATTTGCGATTAAGTGTATCAGGTGCCCCGCATACATGCTATTGGGTCACTTTTGCTCACTGGAGGAGCACAAATAGGATACTAGGAACAATACAAATATCCCAAACATTCATAGGAATAAAAAGGTATAAAGTGCAACCTTGGTCGGATGCCTCTGAAATGGATTGACATGGTTAGGTACTATGATAACCTTCCATCATTTATATACAGAGCAGTTTAAGTGATTTACATTTGGTTTGGTTTACTGCAGGGGGGGGGACTACTCCACTCTCACCCCAGCCAATATAAGCACAGGGATACACCCCTTTTCAGACTTGTAACTGGCATTAAGTCCAGCCCGTTTCGTTGAAATCCCTAGGTGAGAAAGTCAACCCTGGACTTACAAAAGTGACGTAATGGCCCACCTATGCCAACTCGCAGGACCAAGTTTACTGGGGCTATATGTGAGCGGGGGGTTCCTGGTACGCGGCTCCGTCCTTACTGGTCGACTCCGGCGCTCGTGGCAGTCTGCCACCAGTTGGCGCTGTCTGTCCAACTTCAGAGATGACCACTACAACAGGCATTGAGTAATTCAATCACATTGGAATTACGATTGCCTGCTGCCCAAACCATTCTCATACTGAGGGGGCCTGGAATAGTCTGCATTGTCACACCCGGACAAGTGTCAGGGTTAGCAGTTGGGAGGTTACTGGGAGTGGCAGCACAGCAGGAGCAATGTGTGGGGCAAAGGGCACATTGGTTTGCGGTGCAAGATACTTACCCCGTAAGGTACACCTGGGCCAGCGTATGGGGACGACTCCTGCAAAAGAGGAGCATGCTTGTTAATCAATACTTTGTTTCAATCTCCTTAAGCAGGGGGCATATTGAAAGTACTGAGGGGCAACCTTTTACTATGGCCATACCATCAAATAGTGTGCCGCCCCCCTCAGCCTCTCACCCTGGAGAGCGCTAGGAGGAAGGCTGAGGTGCCAGCTTACAGGGGTGATAAGCTACCGGGGCATGCATATTTTCGGTTGGTATTGGTAAGGCATCCGGAATTTTATGCTAGCAGGAAGGTATTTAGCAAGCCTCGCACTCAAGGAGACAGGTCTTGCACACATGACCCTTTAGCAGGGTGCAGTTTGAATGTTCTTAGGGGCCCCTTTTCTAGGGACATCCCATCAGATAGTGTGCCGCCCCCCTCAGCCTTTCACCCTCCGGAGGCTGATGAAATGAGTACCTCCGAGTTGGGTAGCAATAATAACCGGTTAATCAGTGCCAGGATATCCCTCGAGGTGAAGGTGCGCAAACACGCCCAGGTTAGGTTTGGAATAGCCCAGGTCAACCACTGTTGGCAAGCTTTCTTCACAATGCGGTAAGGACAGGGAACAAACACATGGAGAGCCAATGGCTTTTGGATCTTGCACAACAGTTATAACGGACTAACCTTTACTTTTGACAGGCCCAAGTGCAAAACAATTGTATTGAAGTTTAGCCACGGCTTCAGCCAGCTGATCTCATTCGAGTTTCAGAGGCTGAGGGGTTGTTACCTTTCTAGGGGTAGGTCTAAGATATGAGTTGTGCTTAGGGAGGTCCCCCCCTGTGGGTTTTCTCTCAGCCTGGCACCTCCTTCTTCAGCTCCAATAGGCCAACAGGTTCAACCACCCGGTTCTTAGAAAAATGCCACTGGTGCTGGGAGGCCTACAGCACAAAGAGCAAAGGCGGCAAGTTATTGGACTTTGAGCATTCACATATTTAGAAAGGGCAGGCAAACCGCTTGATTGTTCGCCCCATTCCAGTAGCTTTTCCACACGCAGGCCTGCATTCTGGTAGGCGGCAGCAGGAGTCTGGCCATGGGCTACTCACGTGAGGGTGGGGACCTGGGCCAGCAAATGGGGACGACTTGCTCGGCATGCTCCCTGCAGTCGTTCTCTCTGACTAGGGTGATGCAGGGGACAGGTTGCAAGCATGCGCTGAGGGAAGGGTCCTTTGACTTCATCCACTTGTGAACATCGTTAGTTTCAGGCCAAGGAGCGACTGCATGACCCCTGGGTGCCGGGGAGGGTTTTCTGGGTGGCAGCTTCCCTGAATATTGCACAGGTTGTTGTTTACACAGAGTGGGGGCAGGTTAGCAGGCCTCCTCTTGTCAGGGTTTGAGGTGTCGGTTGGGTCTTTTGGATCGAGTACGAATAGGCTCTATCCTGTCAGCTGGGGTGTGAGTTTGCCATTCCCAATAGGGTGCTGGTACCCTAATATTGTTGGAATAGAGGGTTAGGATCACAAAGACTGACTACTATCAGAGCACATTTTGCTTTTATAGTTAAGAGGGTACAGGTACACTGACCATAGGCTTACTCCATGTCCTCCGATCCACAGCGGCATGATACAGGTTGCTTCAGTTAAGCAAAATATCCTTGGGAGCGGTCAGCCAATAAGGGGACTATTGTCCCAATTTTGCCCTAGGAAGACGGGCGGGTGTGGTGCTCCCTTACAAGGGGTAGGGAGAAGGGCACATTCCGACCAGGCTTGGCTGAAGGGTATTCTGTTACACCCATCTGGGAGATAGATGTATGGCCCGGTGAGTCTGGTCGCCCCTTACCTGGCCCTTCGGGAGAGGGGTACTCTGGTTCATGCTGACAGCACGCCCCTTACCATTTTGGGGTTGAACGGGTATGGAAGGCATGATTAAATGTCAGGCTTGCGGGTCCTGGCAGGCAACTTTGCAAGCACTCTTTTGAAGGGGCAGCAAGCCCAGTGTTCTGGGCAGGCTTGTCAGTGGAGCGCACCATGCAAGCGGGACGAGGTGAATCCCAATGTGTTAAAAGGTACATCCGTCAACAGCCACCCAGGGGAGTGGCCGGATGACAGGTTAAGTGTTTTATGTACAGGCGAAGGGTGAATATACCATAGGCACCCCTGTGAGGCACCTGAGGTTTGTTGGGGTGCAGTGTTATTAGGCAAATAGGTGCAAGCCTTGGCCAGTTAGCTCGGTTGGTTGGAGCGTGGTGCTTATAATGCCAAGGTTGTGGGTTCGATCCCCGTACGACCAGAAATTTGGGATTAGTTGTATAGAATGGTGTGCAGTGCTCAACAAAGGGGTTTTGCATTTCTTCAAGTTGCCAGGACCAACGGTCTGGGGGGAGGGCCTTCCGGGCGTCCTGGGAGTGGGGGTCCCGGGCATGAGCTGGAACAGCTTGCTGTAGAGGCTGCAACACAGACTAGGGGGGGTGTCTCCCCTCCCAACAATTTTGGCCATACACCTGGGAGGCAATGACTTGACTTTCGTGGGTAGGACGGCTATCAGGGGAAGCCATGGAGACCTCGTGCAGGAGGGTTAACAGCGCCATGCGCAAATGCACCGAACAAAGGGGGTTTGGCTTCATCCGACATGGGTTACTGCACGCTAAGTCCATAGGGTGTTTTGATGAAGATGGGATACACCTGTCCAGAGTGGGAATGGACCTGTTCTTGCTGGATCTGGGGGAGGCCTTGGAATCAGCAGGGTGTAGGTAACTAGGACTATCTTGCTGGGGGCCCCTGGGGTGACGGAGGGCGATCCAGAGGCTGTAAGGTACAGAGGGGTACCCTCTGCACGAGCACAACAAGAGTACAAAGGCCAAATATCCCCAGGGAGGTCCTCGCGTTGGACCCTGGAGGAGCGACGGCGCCCCGTTAGTCCTACGGGCGGTGGTGGACCTGAGCAACCGGGGGTTGCCTGGAACGCTCCGCCCCCTTCTGGGGGCGTGAGTAATGGGGTGGGCTGGTGGTCCACCGGTGGGAGGGGTTATCCCATCACCCAAATCTGGCAAACACTGATTGGCTATGGCCACGGTGCAATTTGGCTCATCAGGTGGGCAGGCGGCGAGGGGCTGCCTGCCCTGGGATCGCCCATAAGTTAACCCACCATGTTGGCATATTTGTTATGCAAATAAACCTGCAGCAATTTTCTCCACAAAGAAGGTGTCTTGTCTGTTTATTTCTCCAGGAGATTGCTGTGGGGGGGATGGGGAGTGTTGCCGATATTGGCACTATGTAGTTGTACTACTTTCTTTGTGGTCAGGACCCAGAATGTCAGAACCCCAATTTTAGGCAAGTTCTGAAGACGACACAGTGATATCCTTATGGTGTTTAATAGACATAAATTATTTGCAGGGAGAAGAAGGGTCGAATCTGAGTCTACAACGTTTTAATACTGAGAAATTAAAATATTTAAAATCTTCAAAATGCTAAATGTCACAGATCTGGAGTGTTACTATTTTCATAAGGGTAATACTAGCTACAGATTATATAAGGTTATAGTTATAAAAATTGGAGAAATTGTGTATTTTCTGTGGTGTTAAGGAGAAGTGAAAGTACCTGCCAAATCACGTCAGTGGGTTGCCAGCTAAAAAAAAATCATAGAATTATATGTCCACTCCTGCCAAGTTTAGAGTAGCTTAAGTCACCAATTAATTGTACACACAAAGGCAAATAATACACTGGGAATTCAGAGATTTGAGTTAGCAGTCAATATTCAAGTTTACAATCAGGTTTACTTGGAGAAAATACATTTAGAAAACACAAGAGAATATAAAATACACCCGAACAGAGACCATATTTCACCATCACTAAAGAGGTTCCTCAGCAGATCACTTACATATACTGACAAACGAAGGGGATTAACCATGCATATCCCACAGCATGGCTCCATAGCACAAAGTCAGTGAAATACATCCTGGGTCATACATAAATTGGGTAAGACACACTCCCTTCAAAGATCTGTGCCTGAAACCTATAAAGACCTGCACCTGGAACATTATTCATCACTTTTACAGCAATGAGCAATAGTTAGCATGTAAGTCTTGAAAAGGCCCCTTAACCACAATTAGAAGGGCGAGATTTCACTCACACACTGAAAGCCGGGAAGGAAGATAGAGAGTTTTTAACCAGTGCTGCATAATTGATTGCCAGAGGCGTAGCATCAGGGGGGTCTAATACCCCATAAAAATATATTCTGTAGTAAATAGTTGGCTACAGGTGCTTGCAGTCGGTTATGGTGAGGTATCTGTCAGATTTTACCCTGAATTTTTACAAACCACATAGGGCATCATTTGCAAGGCCCCTACGCTGCAGCAACGTCACTTTTGGTGGCGGTCCCACGGTGCACACTGCAGGGCCAGATCTACAAGGCTACGTAAAACCACCTTGCATGGCTTTTTATGGCCAGCAGATATGGACTGAGGCAATGCAGCGCAAGTCGCTGCATTGCCTCACCCTGCAATAAGGAGGTGTGCCATGGGTGTTACTGTGGGTGTTCCCACGTAACACCCATGGCATTTGACACATTTCAAGATTTATGAGATTTCGTAAACCTGGGAATGCGTTAAGAGCCTACACCTCCCCAGGGGTGGCATAGGGGAGGTGCAACGAGGAGAAATAACATTATTTCTCCTCGTCTTTTCCTCTTTCTATGTGTGCTGAATTCAGCAGCACACATAGAAAGAAGAAATCGCCTCCATTGATTGTTTTTGTTGAGGAAGGTGTCCCTTCCTGAGCAAAAATAATCACCCCTAAAACGCAGACACCCTTGCACCATGGCGCAAGGATGCCTCCATTTGTGTGGCAGCTCATGGGGAAAGGACAGGAATGCGCCGTATCTGAAAGATAAGGGACATTCCTGCCCTTTTCCTTTGACATAGGACAGCGCTGCAGGAAGGCTTGTGGCGCTGCCCTACGTCAAAAGACTGTAAATGAGGCCCAGACTCTCTCTTTAGTCTCTGCATTAAAACGTGGTTAGTTTGAAAAGTATTGTGTTTTAAGTACCCCTAACAATCCGCACTCCTCTATCATTCCACTGCCTCTTAAGCCCACCTCGTGTCCTGCTTCTCATAATGTATTTTAACAAGATATGCCTGAGGGACTGCTGGGAACTCTGAAGCTTACACCCCCCCCCCCCCCAATCTGAGGGGTATTTTTGCAAGAATGGCCCCTAAGCAGTTTTCACACTGTTTAGTGGCAATTGCCAAATCCTAACGCTATGTTTGCAACGTATTTACAACACGTCGCTACATGGCATTAGGATCAGCTAGTGGCCGGGAAAAATGTTGCTAACACTAGCATCAAAGTGATTGAAAAATACACGCTAATGTGAAAATAGTGACAGCCGAACAATTAGCGGCCAAAAAATTCACGCTAGTCCGCCCAACGTCACTTTTCAGTGTCTAACGGCAAAAAGAGCTTACAAATACCCCTCTAAGGAAAAAATAAAATAAAAACACCAGAATGCAGAATGGAGCAGCCAGGACCAAGTTCAGCACAGGTCAACAACCCCCCTCCCAACAGCCAGGATGATCAGCCAGGGTCCCAGGGGAAGAGGAAATGCAGATTCAGGGCCTCATTTATGAAAAGTGGTGCATCGCTGGGGAAAAACAGTGATACGCCACTTTTCATTGCATCATCCTTGCAATACCATGGATGCACCGTATTTACAACAATACGGTGCAACCGCACTGCATTTCCCCCTGCGCTGGTGCTAATTTGAGCTGTCTAGCGCCAATGCAGGTACCCGTGCACCATAGTGCAAGGGTGCCTGTGTTGTGGGGAATGATGGTTTATGTGCAGGAAGGTGTCCCATTCTTGTCTAGAGGCCCCCCTGGCCACTGCCCACCTTTCACCGACACCATTGTAGACCTCATTGCACCTCAGTCTGTTGCATCCACTGATTATATCCTACTGGGAGAGCTCAATTTCCACCTGGACATTCCCAGTGACCAGAACACTGCATCCCTACTGGAGAACCTCCACAACATCGGACTCAAGCAGCTAGTAACTGCACCGACCCACACAGCCTGACACACACTCAACCCGTTTTCTCCGCCAGTTGGAACTTCACCTACAGCCACACCACCAAACTCCTCTGGACTGACCACCACTGCGTACATCTAGCCTTCACCACGCCCCCCCCGCATACCACGCCCTCATCGCCCCCTCCGTCGGAGCTGGAAAAAGGCCATCGAAGAATGTCTCACTGACTTCCTCAGTACGACCATTCTGCCAACAGATGTCACCACCGAAGCGTGCAACCTGCACCGATGGATCTCTAACTGCACCGACACTCTGGCACCCCTCAAGAAGACACCAGGCAAGCAACACTCCAAGAAAGCAAGCTGGTTCACTTCCGCCCTCCAGGAGTCCAGACGCACCTATAGATGACTCGAGAAGAGATGGAGAAACAACAAAATCCTGGAAATACACGCAACCTTCAAATCCGCCATCAACCCACACCACCTTCTCCGAAAACGGCCTTCCAGACAGAATCTACGCCAACGCAAACAACAGCAAAGAACTCTTCACCATCATCAAGGAGTTCACCAGGCCCAACAGCAAGACCACAGACGACCCACCCTTTGACCACAAGATCAGGCCGATCTATGACAGCTTCGATAGCCTAGACCCTGCCCTTACACCCGCCACCACCACACAAAGCCACGCTGCACCCCAACAGATTGTGCTCAACTGGACTCCGCTCACCACAGACGACACACTGACGAATATGTAAAGTATCCACTCAGGAGCCCTGTCAGATCTGTGCCCATACCACATCTTCCATAGAGCAGCCACCTTCATAGACCCCCAGCTTTGCTGCGCCATCAACTGCTCCATCGAAACCGCCACCTGCCACGACTGGAAACACGCCGAGATCAACCCCCTGCTGAAGAAACTGTCAGCTGACCCGATAGACCTCAAGAACTTCAGACCCATCTTCCTCCTTCCCTTCCCAGACAAGGTCATTCGAGAAGGCCATCAGCATCCAACTCTCCAAGTTCATCGAAGAGAACCACGTCCCAATCCAGCTTCTGAAGCAACCACATCACCGAGACCGCACTCCTCGCAGTCACCGATGACATCTGCTCCCACCTTGACTGGGGCAAAACCACAGCCCTCATCTTACTGGACCTCTCGGCTGCCTTCAACATCGTCTCCCACCGCACCCTACTCATGAGACTCCACGACGTCGACATCTGCGACAAGACACTGGACTGGATCCACCCGTTCCTGACCAGCCGAACACAGTGAGTCAGACTACCCCCTTTCCTCTCAAAACCTACAGAGATCAGCAGCAGAATGCCCCAGGGCTCCTCCCAGAGCCCCACCCTCTTCAACATCTACATGGCCCCCCTCTCAGCCATGATCAGAAGCCACGGACTCAACATTGTCTCCTAGGTAGATGACACCCATCTAATCATCTCCCTCACCAATGAACCCACAGCTGCCAGACTCAAGTTTCACAATGGAATGGAGGACGTCGCTACCTGGATTAAAGAAAGCTGCCTCAGGCTCAACTCTGACAAGACCGAAGTACTCATCCTGGGATCCACCCGCTCAGCCTTCGATGACTCCTGGTGGCCTGCCGGACTTGGAAGCCCTCCCACCCCAACGGACCACACATGCAACCTCTGCATCATACTAGACTCTACGCTCACAATGAACCACCAAGTCAATACAGTATCCTCATTCTGTTTCCACACGCTCTGCCTGCTTCAAAAGAAAATCAAGTGGATCCCCACAGAATCCAGAAAGACGGTCACCCACGCACTCTTCCTCAGCAGACTTGACTACGGCAACGCACTTTACACCAGCGTCACCCAGAAACAGCTCAGGAAACTACAGAACATCCAAAACGCCGCAGCCTGACTGGTCCTCGACATCCCCCACCGCAGCCACCGCAGCCACATGAGACAACACCTCCGACAACTCCACTGGCTCTCAATCAACAAGAGAATCACCTTCAAGCTCCTCACACACACCTACAAGGCTCTCCACGACGCAGGACCAGTATAACTGAACTACCGCCTCGCTTTCCACACACCCGCCAGTCAACTCTGCTCCGTCCAACTCACCCTGGCCTCTATCCCACGGATCCACAAGACCAGGACCAGAGGAAAATCGTCCTCCTACCTCACCGCCAAGACCTGAAACACCCTGCCCATCCACCTCCGGCAATCTGTGTTGACCCAATTCAGGAAGGACCTCAAGACCTGTCTCTTCAACTGAAACCTACAAACCCAGACAGATCAGCAGCCCACCCCCTCAGCGCCTTGAGACCCTCATGGGTGAGTAGCTGCGCTATATAAACCCCTGATTGATTGATTGATTTGTGCACCAAATCAATTAGCCCCGCAAAGCAGGCACCCTTGCACCATTGTGCAAGATTCCTTGCGGCACTGCCCTGCGCAAAAACCTCATAAATGAGGCCTCTATTAAAGAGTGTGTTAGCGTAATTTTTAAGACCAGGTAATTCCTAGCGGTAAGAAACTGCCGGTTTTTTTTTTGTTTTTTTATTCTTTTTTTAAATATTTTTATTTGTTTATTTGTAAATTTTACAGAAGAAAAACAAAACAAAATTAACAAAAATATAAAATCAAAACCATACACAAAGAGAAAGCAGGTCTCATACATGAAAACGCTTTACATCATCAATCTGCAACAGTAGGAGGAGGTCCAAGGGCACCGGGCCACAGATACTTCGTCAGTGCTAAAGTGGCACGTCCCATGAGAAGAAAAATAAACAAAAAACAAAAAACAAAAAGGAGAGCTAGTTAAGCCAGCAGCTTTGTCCCATAAGCATGTAGCGTGGAATGTGTACCATAGTCCAGTAGCCAAGCATCAGTCTGACAAGTGAACAAGAGAACAACACAATATTATTCATTCTGTGATTCAGCTTAATTATGTTTGGACTCTTGGTATTGGGAGAAGAGACCCCAAAAGCTCAATGGACGGGAGGTAGGTGGGAGCAGTTCACTATAAACGTCCGACTGAGTATTACAATACACCATATCATTTTGCCATTCAGCCACTGTTGGTAGAGGCCCACGCATCCATCTCATAGCAAGCCTGCGTTTAGCTAATAATAAGCCCATGGCTATCAACTTACGCATGTTTTTACGCAGCGGTTTCGTGTAGCCTAATAACGCCAATAAGGGTTCAGGTATGATAGGAATACCCACTATGTCAGTCAGAACCGAGAAGACCCGGCTCCAAAAGGCAGCAACAGGAGGGCATTGCCACGCTAGGTGGTAAAAACCTGCACCCGGCATATCGCAGCGCTCACAACAGTCTGATTCACGCAGCCCATATCTGTGTAGTCGCTCTGGTGTATAGTGAACTCTGTTTAGAAACTTGAAATGTGCCAGTCTATGCCTACCATTGAGTGAGATCTTACGCGTTACCTCACAACAATAAAACCATACGCCGTCCGCGAGTGGCTTTCCAATGTCATTCTGTCATGCAAGCCGGGCTCTAGAGAGCCGGATGGTCTTGGTCTGCAAGGCCGAAGCATAGAGTTTAGAAACCAACTTAATGGGGGAACGGGAGTTGAGCAGTATAGTTAGTGAAGGGATTTCCATAGGCTCTGTCAGCTCGTCTCCCAACACCGCACGAAGAGCATGTTTGGTTCTGAAAAACTGAAACTGTGTCAACGCTGTGGGTTGATTTATATTAGCGATGACCTCCTCCCAAGTAACCAACCGGCCATTCTTAAAAAGCTCTCCCATCTCAGATAGACCCAGACTCTGCAGAGAGCGGAGCATGCCTTTTTCTGAGCTAAAAACATACCAGTGACACCATTCAATACGCATTCGCGGCGAGTATAGTTGAGCTCCGGCAAACAACCCAAGGAGGACGTGCCAGGCGTGCACCACAGAATTCACAGAGTCCAGGACCCCGCAATGCCTGACTGGAACTTTAGATATAAGCCAAGGTAATGGCTCAGGGGCCGCAGCTACCCTTTCAATCTGAAGATGTGGAAGGGATTGGGGACCGTGAACCCAGGCATGTGCGTGCGACGCCTGTGCAACACGATAGTAAAGGTCAAAATCCGGAGCGCCCAAACCACCGGCATAATAAGGTAACATGAGAGTGTCCATGGATACCCGTGGTGCCTTACCCGCCCAGGCCAACCTCGTCATCAACACTCGCAGTTCCCTAAGCAGGTGACGAGGAACTACTATGGGGATGTTAACGAACAGAAAAAGAAAGCGAGGCAACACCACCATCTTCATCAGGGAGATTCTTCCAACCAGCGAGAGCGGGAGTCGAATCCAACGGTCTACATCCTCAGTCAACTTGGCAATTGCTCTACCATAATTTGAACGGATCACCAGCTCAGCTTCCGAATGAATTTGAATCCCCAGGTATCGGACCGGGTCTATGGTCCACTGCAGAGGGTAATCCAACTGAACGGGCGTCGTGCACGGCGTCAACGGGAAAAGTAAAGACTTATCCCAGTTAATCTTCAACTTCCATCAACAAAAAAAAAGAAACTGCCGTTAATGTGACTTTTCTAGCAACGTACAAGGAAATCCTTGTAAATATCGCGTTGTGTCTTTTGTGGGTGTTTTTTCACGGGAACGCCTACCTTGCATCTCATTTTTGTAAGTCACACTAAACGAAGTGGCACTGTGAAAAATTCCCGTTAATGCTGGAAAAATCCCGTTAACTGGAGTTTGCAGTAACTTGTAAATTTTGCAATAAAAAAAGCCGCCATAACGACAAAATATTGATGCTACGGCAGTGTTAACTCATTGTAAATATGCCCCTTAGTAACTAAGCTACACGCCCCTTTGGTTTGCCCACATCCAGGCCCTGCCTTGGCCTGGGAGACTTTAAAGGGACAGTTCTCCATATAACTTTCCCAAAACACATGCATTATTACATCAATGTTTGCCATTTAGCACTTTAAGTCCCCTCTTTGAAGATTTGAAGCAAGATTTAGCAATCTAGAGTTGTGAGAGTCACAGATGCCTCTGCTTTGTATGCAGAAGGAGAACTGCGATATTGTATAAAATAATTACATTATCCAAAGTGAATAAATATTATAGCCATGCAAAGCCGATTAAAACTGTTTCTCTATTTTACTAAACCTTCAATATATTGGAATTTCCTGATTTCAGGAGTTCATGTTGATGTGTAATGAGCTACTTACAGTATGCACTGCTTTTGGCAGGAGCCCAAGAAAAATACATTATTTAATTTAGAAAACCAGTGATTGAAAGAGGTGCTTTGGTTGCATTGCTTCAGACATTTAAACCTACATTAACTTTACCGTTTGCATTAGTCATTGTGTTTATTTGTAAAATACATACACCTAGTCACAATGTTTTAGTCATTTACATTTTGTTTGTAAAGTTCCTTAAGCTGCATTGCATTTTACTTTACTTCAGGACAGTGCAAGTTGGTTATGTAATACAGGCGTGAAGTGTAGTGAATTTAGACATGTTTAATGTTGTTTTTCAAACCTTATTCTGTAATTATGTATGTTCTTTATAAACTTAAGTACTTTGCAGCATTGAAAACAACACATATATTTAGCTAAGTGTTCTTCATAGTATTGTTCCAGTATATATGTGCATGCGTTTTCTATACATTTTGGGGTACATTTTAATATGTGATTTATTGAACTTTACCTTGATCCTGCACGGCCTCAATGAAGTGTAGGAATACAAATTTATCATTCAGAACGGAGAGAACAGATAGGTTGTGTCCTCTGAATTTACCAGGATGGGGCGTGCTTTGGATCATGACATTACTTGCCAGAGCACAATTATTTTGGCTGGCTCCCTTCACCCTCCTCCCATGAGAGCATCCACAAGAACAATAGAAATATTTTGACAACTATTAAAAGAGGTGTGGAGATTATGAAAAAAGAAAGACCTAATAATATGAAAACAGACAACATATTACATTGTATGAATTCCCTTCCCTTCCTAGTGAACCCTGACTAGTAATCATTAGCATATGAAGGTCTGCCATCCTGAGAGGGTGTTGCATTTGTTGCACACCTTAAATGCAAGGCTTAAGGTGTGCTGGAGCCTGCAGGGTCAAATAAATCCTATTTTATGAGACTCTGGTGGGTTCTCAGCCAGTAGCCTTGGTAGAGAATCAACAAAGTCCTTAGAAGTCAACAATGCTGCTCTCTCCCCTGGAAAACTGAGGACATCTTTTTTATAGTGATTCTCACAACCATTGTGATTTTGAGTAGTAATGTAATCAATCAACGAAATCTCATGGGAATTCCTTTAACATATTACACACCAAGAAACCAGATAGTTATGGATTCAAACACTTTGGCCCTCATTATGAGTATGGGGTTAAATTCCGATCCCCGTGTACACCTGTGAGTGCAAAGGGATCCGAATTACGAGTTGCGTGATAACTATCACACCCTCGTCGTTTTCCCCTGATATACTCATCAGGTCAAACCTTATCAAATTTATCAGGGAAGGAGTTTGGTGCAGTAAGCACGTTATTCCCCAAAAACTTGCCATCACACCTGATAAATTCTGACTCTGAAGAATATAGTGGTCACCCAATCCAAAACAATAAAAGATGTACCACTAGCGAATCAGCCACTTTAAACAGCCCAAGTAACTTAACATTTCATAGGTGCGCTCAGTATCTAATAAATATACACTTATGTAGAAGAAAATATAAGGATGTAACAAACGCTTATAATTTTGACCCAGTCCATCCAGTATTTGGTTGAAAATGGCACCCAATTTCAAGGTTCCAGTTGGAATCTAGTTCAAAGCGATCATGCAAGGTGTGTGTGAACCTGTTTTTAAGAAGGTTGTATACCCATACATTACATACATTAAACCTTCATACTGACAAAAATTTCAGCATCCAGAAACTCAGCATTTGTGTTTGTAATTCAATTACAAGAGGGCTGATTTGAAAACAAAAATGTCATCGTCCAAACTCTTTAAGGGGGCAAACTACATAGGTGATCAGAATGCACATTACTGGAAAGAATAGAAGAAACAGAATTATTAGTTTATTGTTATTTTTGTATATGTTTGTGCATCCCGGGGGATGATTTACAATACTTTCAAAGAAAGGTGATATAGGGAAAGAGTGAGGAGCATAATCAGCATTAATTTGGTTCCACTGTGTAATCTGATTTTGTCAATTTGAGTATAAGCCAGAAGGCTCTCAGAAAAGATGCATCTTCAGGGGCGTTCACATTTATGAGCTCCCAATTACAGGTAGGTTTAATTGTTTGCTGTTGAAGACCTATTGGGGACAATGCAATACATAGCGTAAGCTTTAGGTCATCACCTTACATATGATTGGGTGGCTTTCTTGTCCATCTAACTTCATTGATTCTGATTCAATGACTTTACTAAACTAGTAAAACTAGCACAACATTAAACTGGGACCTTGAAGACCCTATTATGGCATGGCAAAAGACCCAAGATGAACTTAAAGCATATTTCCTAAAACCCACTAAACGGTCCCTGCTGAGATCTCGATCAAGAAAATATAAAAAATGGTACTCGAATACTCTAAAGCTTCAACGGCAAGCAATGGAAATTGGAATGAAAGCCATTTGTTTCTATTCTGATCCCATATCTCAGCGTGAAAAATGTAGGGAGTTATGAAAAGCTTACAAAAAGGCAGTTTGGATTGCAAAAAGATGCCAAGTTGACCAGGATTGGATAGATATTGTGCAAGCTTGCAAAGGCAATAATGGTAAATCTCTCTGGTCTTTAATTAAGCAACTTGACAGAGATTCAACATTCAATAAAGGCAATAATGTCACACTAGGATCATGGATGAGGCATATCAAATCTCTATACAAAAGCCAGGATCTAAATCCACTCCTGATAGGTCAAGAGATCATTCTACAATACCTTTGTTCCTTTTCTCTAAGTGAAACCAAAGAAAGAATTATGAAAAGCAGAGGGAACTGCGCACCTGGCCCAGATGGGCTCTCTGCAGCTATATATAAACATGATTGTGAGTTCTGGTGCACCCATTTTCACTTTTTATTAATTTTTTGTTTATCTGAGAAGGTGATGCCAGAATTATGGAGTGGCTCTCCCTTTCAACCAATCTACAAGAAATGCCCCTATGCCTCTCCAGATACCTACCATATTTCGCCCTTATGGATTAGGACTCAAACATCTTCAATAGCCTGCTACTGTCCATGTTGGAAGATTGGGCGGAAAGAGAAAATCTAATTGCTTTCAATCAAACAGGTTTCAGAGCCAAATCTAGAACCACAGATAACCTAGTTGTGCTCTCAATGATTGTCGAGAAATATGTCATCAATATAAAACAGCTTCTATATACCAGTTTTGTGAACCTCTTCAAGTCCTTCAACCATGTTAACCGAAATCTTCCATGGAGAAAGCTGGCCGGTCGGAACATCCCTGCAACTTTATTATGTACCATCCAACTTTTATACTCGAACAACTGGGCATAGGTCAAACCTGGCACTAACGAAGGCCTGTTGTCCAAAATCGCAGTCAAGAGGGACCTGAAACAAGGGAGTGTTCTTGCCCCAATGCTTATTAATCTTTTTATATCAGACTTAAGTCCTCATCTAGAAGCTGTCAAATAACATCCACCAAGACTGGGGTACTGTCAGGTGACTTCATTACAGTAGGCTACTATAGTTCTGATGAACTTGACTGGAAATGGACCACAGAAGCTATTATATCTCCATATTTACTGTGTTGAAAATGAAATGGCTGTAAATCTTACAAAGACCCAGATTATGGTGTTTGGAAGGAAGATTAAAAAAGAAAGGGAGCTGGTTCCTGGGCAGCCTGCGTGTATCAAGAAGCTCTTGCTGTAAATACCTCATTGTCTGGCTGTAGTATCAACTGTCTTATCATTTACATCTTAACTCATTAAAGCCAAAGACCGCCTCCCAAGTTGCAGCCCTTCAATCGTTACATCGCAAACTGTAAAGTCAAACTCTGGTGCCTCTTTCTACAGTGATAAAGGCCAAGTTTATTCCAACAATTAGTTTTGGCACTGAGACTTTTCTGGTGAAGTTTGGCCCCTTTCTCAATTCTGCACAAGGTAAGGCATTTTCCCTTCTCTTTCGACTCCAAAATGCATCACTGGCGCTGATACAGCTGGAATTTGGCTTACTGAATGAAGTACTATTTCAACACGGCTCCTTACTTAAGCATATTTCACTATTCAGACTGTCTGATCAGGCGGGGAAACAACCTTTACAACACATCGTTTACAACGCATGCATTTACATGTTATGTTATGTTATAAGTATTTCTAAAGCGCGACGATTACCCAAGGGTGTCCTGGCGCTAACCACTATCCTCTGAGCATTGAGATGGTAGACAACCTTACAGATTAAAGAGCCAGGATTTTAATCCCTTCCTGAATGTGAGGAGATCCGTGGCATTTCTCAAATAGAAGGGAAGGCCATTCCAGGCCTTTGCTGCACAGACAACAAAGCTTCTCCCACCCCATGAGACTTTTTTATTGGGTGGTACTTTCACCAACTTGGCTCCACAGGAGCGAAGGGTTCTTTTGGGTAGGTACCACCGCATTTGCTGTTTCAGATAGTCTGGGCCTGTGCCTTGGAGTGCCTTATAAACGGTGCACAAAGCTTTAAAGCGCACCCACTTCCTAACAGGCAACCAGTGAAGCTTTTTAATTTCCTTAGAGATGGGGGCACATTTGGGTGTACCTGTGAGCAACCTCGCTGCCGCATTTTGCAACAGCTGAAGTTTGTTAAAAAAACGTTCCTGTATATTTAGATAGAGGCCATTGCAATAATCAAGCCTAGACAGAATGAGTGCAGTAACTACTGTCCGCCAACTATCAATTGGCAAGAAGGGAGTATTTTCTTGATCATTCTGATAGCATAGGAGGTAGTTGATGCCACAGCGTTGATCTGATCACCAAAATTGAGTTTATCATCGATTATCACTCCTTGTTTTTTTTACTTTCCTAGTAGGGATAGGAAGAGTGCCCATAGCTTCTGGCCACCACTTAGGGGTCCAGAAATTGGCATCATTTCCAAATAAGATAACCTCCGTCTTTCCTGAGTTTAGTTTTAGGCAGTTTTGTGCTATCCACCTCCCGATTGCTTCCATACAATCATGGAACCGATTTTCGATTCCTGCTGCCTGTCCCGGCCGCAGAGCCACAACAATTTGTGTGTCGTCTGCATACGAGGTCAGGCTGACGCCAAAGGAACCAATTAAAGAAGCTAGGAAGATACATATACATTAAAGAGTGGGGCTGTGCGAAGACCCCTGTGGCACTCCACAAGGCAGCGCAAAAGGTTTAGAGTGAAATTCATCCAGTGCCACGATTTGTGATCTGTCCTTCAAAAAAGATTTCAATAAAGATTTTGCAAGTCATTACAACGATGCGTTGATACATCACATGCCATTACAACGCAAGTCGTTACAACAACTTGCGGTAGGGGGCGGAAGGTGTTGAATTTGTTGGATTTTCAATCCAACACCTTCCCTACTGTTGCACACACTAGAGTTGGAATAGTAAATTATACTATTCCAAACTCCAGCGCCCCCCCTACCACAAGTCGCTGTAACGACTTGCGTTGTAATGCCATGTGATGTAACAATGCGTCGTTGTAACGACTTGCGTTGTAAACACATGCGTTGTAAAGAGTGCTATTCACAGGAGAAACAGCGTTTACAACGATGTCATTACATCGCAGTGCTATTACAACGCGGTCGCTACAACGACCACGTTGTTAGTACACAATACCTTTAATTCGCAAGTCATTAGAACGACTTGCTGTAGGGGGCGCTAAGGTATTGGAAATGAATTCCAACACCTTCCCTACCGTTGCGCAAACTGGAGTAGGAACAGTAAATAATACTATTCCTAAGTCCAGCGCGCCCCCTACAGCAAGCCGTTCTAATGACTTGCGATGTAAAGGTATTGTGTACTAACAACGCGGTCGTTGTAACGACTGCATTTCAAAAGCACGCGATGTAATAGCATGCGTTGTGACATGCTATATTCATTCATCAGGCGACATTGTGTTCCCGCATATATTGAAAGAAACTCAAACTGCTACTCCAACAAAAACAAACAGCTGGACGCAGGCTTTTGAGTTGGCATTCAATGACTTTGAGGCAAATGAATTATGGGAATCAACCCTACCGCACACCCTCTTTAAAACATCACCAAATGAACAAATAAAGAGGATCTCATGGAGCCGGGACAAGAATGATTTTAGTAAAAGAAGTCATGCATGGATGGTTATTGGCTTTTATATACCACCCTGACGACAGTCATATTTAACAGTTTCACTTAGTTTCTTTTAAGTTGCTACACCTGCCAGTGTGAAGCTATAGATTGCCTGCCAAAATGGTTGTCAATACCTTTGTCTTCCAAGTGCAGACTTTGTCATCAACAAAATGAAAGTTTGACTCACATTGTATCAGTTTGCCTTAACCTTCTGAATGAATGTAAGACTTTGCTGTGAAAGTTCTTTGACCAGAATGGCATGAGAATGTGCTGCTCCGCAACACTTTTATGTTTTTAAATGGCGAATGCCCCCAAGTGATTGCAGCTTTTATAAAATTCATTACAAAAGCGGCCAGATTATTGCCAGACAAAGGTCCGATAACAGCTGTAGCAATATGAAGGTGGTACGAGTAAATGTCTTAATCTGATGCCGTTCAATGCCCTTCTTGTATTTTACAGCAAACTTTGCACCGTTACAACAGCACTTTATACTTGACATCATGGGAAGAAGCAAAATAAGGCATGATGAGGATTAATGAGAAACAAGAGAATAGGTGGTGACATTGCTGCCTATGAAGGAGTGACCAGTAGTGGTCCAGCCTGATGCTCGATTTCATCTTGGTACTTATAGCAAATTTTGCACTGTCACATCTGCACTTTTCATCTGGTATTAAGGAAGAGAGAACTTTCTACCGTTACATCTGCACTTTATACTTGGCATCATTGAAGAGGAAATATAAGACACGATGAGAAACAATGAGAAACAAGAGAACATGGGGTGGCACTGCTGCCCATGAAGGAGCGACGAGCTAGTGGTACAGCCTGATGCTGTTTAAGTTCATCTTGGCACTTTATAGCGATATTTGCACTATCACATCTGCACTTTTCATCTGGTATTAAGGAAGAGAGAAGTTTGTACCGTTACATCTGCACTTTATACTTGGCATCAGGGAAGAGGCAATATAAGACACGATGAGAAACAAGAGAGCATAAGCTGACACTGCTGCTGATGAAGGAGCCACGAGCTAGTGGTCCAGCCTGATGTTGTTCATGTTCATCTTTGCACTCTATAGCAAATTTTGCCCTGTCACATCTGCACTTTACATCTAGTATTAGGAGAGGTAATATAAGGTATGGTTAGAAATAGCTATCCACGTTAGGATAAAGGGAATTTGACCCGCTATTGATGCCCACGTAAGGAGAAGGAAGCAGGAACTCCATCTATGGCAGAGTGTGACATTTTCTCTGCACTGAATACTCGTATTTGTGCACAAACAGAGACCTTTGGGACACATGAATACCATGCAGTCTTATGATTGACAGCGCCAGTCCTTCATGATTGTTTACTTTATATGAGCAATATATATGGGCAGGTTAGCACCAGTCCTCTGTACGGTTGCAGGGGAAACCAGGACCTATAGGGTGGATGGTTCAACAGTACAAATTAAACTTAGAAAACTAGTATATGATCCTTGGCTTAACCCCTCCCCGGTTTTTATGCTAAAGTTTATGTGTATCATGAGCCTCTGGATAATGTAGTCCATCATTTTTATTATCGTAATTTTTATGAATGTTTTTAATTTATTGAATAGTGCTGTATACAGCTATGGTTTTAATTAACTGAAATAAACATATATATCTGTCTAAATGGCTTTACATTTCAGTCTCAGAGTGTTTTGATTGTATGGCTTGTGTTCCTTTACTGCTGATGTCGACCTTGCATTGCATATGAGGCACTATTTTCTCTCCCTCTACAACTTTCCCTGCTCCCTCTGTACCCCCACACCCCACCCACTCTCTTCATCAACTTTCCCCCTCCCATCGCAATGGCTGCAGCCCTCTCGTATCTGAATGCTGCCAACTGACTGCTGCACATGGCATGCATGTGCAGCAGTCATCTTTCAAAGAATTTTCATAATTTAAGAAAATACATTCAAAGATGGCTGCCATCAAAATGTGTGCTTCTGCCACAGCCATCTTTGAAATAATTGTAAAGCACAACAAAATTAATTCAAAGATAGCTGCCACAGGTATGCGCACATTCAGTGTCCATCTAGAAATATATGTAGTGGAAAGCCAATAGGTTTCAAGGGTGAGCTCTTTTGGCCTTGATACAGCTTGTTAAATAGTTTTCTCAAGAGCAGCTGTATAGAGAAATCACGTTCAAGAGGAAGGAGTCTTGAGCACGGAATAATCCACCAACAAAATATTTATAACTCACCAGAAATAAAATAACAGTGCATTTTGTCAGTAAGAATGGAAAAAATTAAAGCTAGGCCTCTTGATTAGTAGGTGACACTCAGTACCACACAGCCAGGGAACGGGGAGCTCAAGTGATGATTCTAGGCAGTGGTCCTTGGTTTAGCAGGATATGCTGCTCATTCTACATCATATGCTGATATCTCTCAGGGTTCAGAGGTGTAGGCCACAGAAACTGTTGATAGTGTGACTCACAGTTAACAAGGACAACATGATTGGGAATCACCATTGATCCACCTCTGGAAAAATAATGAGGAGGAATCAGTGTTCATGAGCTGGTTGATTTCAGCCACCAGTGTCGGCTTCGAGGTTGGTGTGCACTGTCTACTCTGGTGGTGCTGTGGATCCCACCCTCTGATGCCCCTCTGCGTCGTGGACAGCTGGTGAGAGCTGGATGGGTCTACATACATACTGACTGAAGACATATCTAAAGCCGCACCCAGCAACTAATGTGGCACCCGTAGTTTTGTAATCCATGTAGATCGGGACAGTGGTAGATTGTGATGATCAACAGATATGCTCTCTGTTCCAGCATATGGCGTCATATCAGCTGAGCAGCCTTTGACAAGATACCAAGGGTGACTGTGGCTCACAAGCGCCAAGGCAGTAGAGATAGAGTGGAATGGGATGGGATTGCCTGCATCCTAGAGGTGGTGATTGCCCTTCCTTCCTCTGCCCAAAAATGGCAGCAGCTGTCTCAAAGGCATGAAGGCTGAGGAGGCCTGTAGATTTTGAATCACTCCAAGATGGCTGACTCATTGTGCTGGACGTGAAGGACTGATTTTTGTGGTGTGTGGCCCTGGCACAGAGGGGAGGCCTGGGCAGTCATTTTCTCGAAGACGCAGACACAATCCAACATGTATTTCAGCCAGTCTCACAGTGAGATATGGGTGGAATCTTAATTACAGGCCTCATGCTGCCATCACTTTTGCGGGATCATACAGCTCCCTCATCATAATCTGCTGTGACCTAAGGTGTGTGGACAAGGTGGCCCTCGGGGCTGAAATTTGATGACCAAGGATGAGGTCATTGTAAAACCCACTTAAATAAATAAACAAAATTATTGTCAGGCTGAACCACAAATAGTCACTAAAGTAACCTGAGCTTAACACCCTGGTAGCTTGGCACAAAAGCAGTCAGGCTTAATTTAAAGGTAATGTGGAAGGTATTTATGCAGTACACAAACAGTAATAAAGTGAAAACACAACACAAGAACAATTATAAACCAATTTAGAGAAAAAAAGCACATTTTAATAAATAATATGACATCAAAATGAGTTACATCCCATCAGTAGAACTGAAGCTATGTTTGTTTTTTTTTAAATTCTTTTTATTGATAACAGGGCACAAATTAAGCGGTTACAAGTTGCCTTATGTTAAACATTTCACGTCTCTTCTTATAGAAGCTATGTTTTTTAAAGGTTTTTAGTGAAATCTAGCGACTAAAAGATCAAAACGGCAGCAGTGGGTAACTGGTGGCACGAGACCTGGGCAAAGTCTAAAGTAAAGACTGACCACGATGGAGCACAGATTGGATATAAGGAGTGTGTTGGGCCCAGTCTCGGCTTACCTTCGGACTTAGACGAAATTTCAAGAAAAAGTTATGGAGAAGGTAGAGACTCAGTGGGACAAGGCTGCAGGCATAGCTGAAAGGAGGTGATTGACAATGGGGAACCACTGGATGAAATCTTGGTGAAGCCGTTGATGATGGTGGGAAAAGCTCAAGGGCAAGAAAAGCTGGATTTTGGGGTTGAGAAGGTCATCATCATTGATGGGGTGCTGGTCGTCGTTAAACCAGGTGAAGATTTCTACCTTTGAACTTAGAATTTTTCTGGTGCTCGAATTCACCCAGCAAGCTAGGGCTGCAGGCTGTAGTCACTGGGAGGTCCCACTGTAGAGGATTTGCTGCTGCAGAGAAGAATGCAGCGGGAGCTGCGGCTAAGTCAGTCCAATTGGGGATGCACCTTCTGCACATCAGCTTGCATGTAGGTCCTGGTCTCCTGCCATTTCTCATAGCAGTTTTTGGTGAAAAACGTTCTAAGTTCCAGGTGTTCAATTCTGGTTGGAAGAAACTCTCCAGTACCACACCAAGGGTCCAGGACCTGGGAACCACATGAAGAGTAGGACTTTCTCCAGCAGGGATCAGCAGCAGCAGGCAGGTGAGTTGAAGGGTCTCTGGAGCTTGCTGTGTTCCTGTATCTTACTCAGAAAGCCATTCAGCTGAGCTAGCCCTTGGAGTCACTCTGGTGGTCCAGGGTTCAAGGGGCAGGTCCAAACTTCCTTCCTCGGGTAGCAGGGCAGCAGGACAGCCCTTCCAGCAGTAGGGCAGAGAGGTAGTCCTTCCAGCAGCAGGGCAACAGGGCAGTCCTTCTTCTGAGTCTTTCAAAGGGCCAAAAGTGATCTGAAGGGTGGTTCTGAGCTGACATCACTGCCAAATCCCTTCCCACCAAACTTTTAAAGGAAAGTCCTTTCTGTGTTGGCTTCAAATTCCTGGGCTTCCACCTTTGTTCATTTAGCCTGTGCTGGCCTAGCACAGGTGCAGTGTAACAGCTAATTATCAGGTGCAGATTTCCCCCAGTGCTTCCACTAATAATTGCTCCCTTTGTGTGGGAAGGCACTGTGTTACCTCTGCTGGGGAGCAGAGTCACTAACGTAGCCCTGCACGTGGGACAAAGGTCTGGAATGTTATTATAAGCTGAGCCAGAGGAATATGACAACTCTTGACGACCGATAACTTGGGCTTGCATGTTTTACTCAAGTTTGACAGGTTGCTGGATTGTAAAGGCTTAAGTGGAGCAAAACTGAACTCCAAGGCAGATTTCACCTACATGTATAAAACAGTGAAAGCATTACTGCTTTTCCAGTAAGTCCTGTTGACCAATCTATGAATGGCCACTAATAATATAAGACCTACCGCAGGTCATACATATCCTTGCAGATGTGCCAGTATATGTGTGAGAAAATACTGGGCTGTAAACAATGGTAGTCTAACATATGCAGCCCGCACACATGTGCACACTTGTGTGGACAAGTGTTCATGTGTAACCAGCCCAGTGTTCCTTAACCTAGCTGCCTTATCTTAAAATGAGGACACTGGTGGTAAACATGCTCAGTTCAATTACCATTAGTGAGACTCAGGTAATGAGACTCACAGTGAAGGTCCACAAACCAGGTGATCAAAAACAAATAAATCCTGGACCAAATTGGCAGAACCCATTTTTAGCACCCACTCCACTGGACTGCATGTGTCATCTTTATGGGAATGGGCAATTTATAGCATTGTGTATTACATAAGGACAAAGGATAAACATTGTTGGTTGAACTCTTTAGGTACTATAGGATGAGGCACATACAGACGTTGGAGAGGACTCATTTCAAAAAGGAATTTCCAGTCTATAACACTTAACTCAGATTAGCACCCTGGATGAAACTTTGGGAGCTGACCAGGAAAACAGAAGGCCCCTTTTGTGGTCTGTAGATACTGTTACAAGCCTGCAAAGTGAGCATTCTGTCACTGTCATCCCACTGTCCCTCAAGTGTGCCGGTGTCCCAGCAGCGCACGCGCCACAGGAGAATGGAGTAATTGTTCTCCTATTCTTCATGTGAGAAGCAGTTCCTTCTATCACTCAGCCCCTTATTTTGGGTTGGTGGTATGAAGGGGCTGCTAATAGTCTTATTGTCCTTATCTGCAGGTCAGTTATGGCTGTTAGTTAGCTACCTCCCAGTGTATGTGCCATCACCAGTGGCTCAGGCAGATAATTTTACAGAGGGTGATTAAAAGCCAGTGTTTCCCACAAGTGCTGGTATTAACACTGTCAGACATTACCTAGACACAAGAAGTGTCACTGCTGTATGCAACATAGTTGCATGTCATGCCACTGGTCAATGGGATGTTGATGTAGGTACTATTTGTATGGATAAACAGTGGGGATATTGCTGACCACAAATTGCAAATATCCATCAATAGCAAAGGTAAGCTAATACTTTAATATTTTGGGCACTGTTGCAGAAGACCACAGCCTCCATCCAGTACCTGGTGGGCATTTTCATGTAGCACTAGGGAAGTGGTAATTTGGCAGCTCCCTTTTGTCACTCTGGGGCTGCACAACATTCTCAAAGGCCATTACCTGTACCAGGTAACCAATGAGCATGTACAACAGCAATGTCAAGTGGATACTGGAAGGTGGGCAACAGACTGAAATCCACGCCAGGCTCTCAATCAGTACTGTGTAAAGGGGGTACTGTTGGGTTTTGCCTCACATTCAGTACCAGCTGGGTCAGGACAAAGATTCACTGGATTCCATGATGTCGGGCTTCATAAAGTATTTAATTACAAAGTGAAAGAATTCACTGATTAGTAACTTTTAATGTTGTTAAAAAACTTCACCCTTCTATTGTGGCAGTAGAACCCACCTATTTATGCTTAAATTCACCCAATTTGTTCAGTTAACACAGGAGCACCGTTAAATACTTTCCAAATATACACTGATTACATAAACTATGATGTAAAAATACCGAAGAATGGCGAAAGGGAAAATACATAGGTACCAAGGACTTGAGAACGGAAATACATGAGAAGACATTTTTCTATTGACTTTCACACAAGGCAGGCTAATATTTAGTAATAAAGATTGTTTTTGTAACCAGAAGTAGCAGACTTCCACTAATCACAAGGGATAATTTATTTTCAGATACCCAGGGAATTGGAGGAACAGACCACCACAGCGTGGTATCTGACTACCATCTTTTATCCAACCAGCCATCCCACAGTTCAGTCTTTCAACAGTGGGACTGCGTGTGAGGCTGCCCATACTGCAACAAGAAAGAACAGATCAAAACAGTGCCTACAACATTGTGGATTTGCATTTTGTCAGTGGAATTTGATAAAAGGTATGTAAGAATATGGAAAAGGGGAAACATAGAATCAGAAATGTAAGCACATTAAATAAGGTAGCAGGGGGGCTTCCAGCTTTGCCAGGCCATCTGAAAGAAACACAGAGGCAGCATCTAGGACATGCAGAAGCAGGAACACAAAGGCACACAAAGACAGAGAGGCACACACACAAATGCACATACATGTGCACACACACACACACAAACGCACACAAGTACGCACTTCCCTCAATAGCCTCCTAATGACATTACCCCAGGTCTGACTGACCTGTTTGCAAGTCTAAATAGTGGGCCATGGTGCTGCCATAGCTCTCCTATTTGAGGCTGGGCAACCAGTGTAGATCCCAAAAAGACAGTGTCAAGTACCACTAGGGGCTGTGATGGGAGAAAGAAAAATATAAGTATAAGAACAAATATTTTAAAAAACTATAATCCCTGATGAGTGCTTGCTTTCAAACCCCCTTGTAACAGGACTGGGGAAAGTCTACTGAGGTCCTTACCTTCAGGGGAGCTGAATAATGTGGAAAGGTAGGATATGTAAATGAGACCAGGCTGGGAAACAATAGCATTTTTCTTATTTTCACTTCAACTATGATAGATATATGTTGGGGGCTTCTGAATGGGCTTGAATTCATGCCAATTGTACGTTATTTATTTTGTTTTATATCTGCAAGTACCGACTGGTGGGTGGCGTGAGGTGGGGTGGCACTAGGTCTCCAGGCCTGAGTACCCGTACATTTACCTTTGCTCTCAGCCACACTCTTCCACCATTTTTTGAATGTGTGTGAGAGAGTTTGATATAACTTTAGTCTTTGGCTTTGGTAACTGGGGTTTGCATGTGAGGCATTTTTAAAGTTTATTTGAAACATTTTTGTCAGTTTCCATGTTCCTTTGCTGTTATTATTTTTTATCTAGGTTCATTTTTCTACATGATCATTGCTGCTTTAATTGTGATGTAAAGGCCAGAGGATCGGCACAGGCACATTTTAAGTCTATATTTGTGCAGTCCTGTCCTTGCAATGTTGTAAGTGTATGTTGATGGAGAGAAAGGAAGGGGCTCCAGCCTGGGCAGGAAGTCAAGTTTTGTAAGTTCTCCATGCTCCTCTTTGCTTATCATGTGCTCATCCACTATTTTGTGAAGCAAGTGTGTCTCATAGGCAGCCTTTGTATTTGTTCTCCATGCCTTACACCTAGCCAAGCCATGTGCTCATCCACTATTTTGTGAAACCAATGTTGTCATTGTTCTTTGTGCCCTCCAACCTTGCAAAGCTATGAGTTCATGCATCCTTTTGTGAAACCAGTGTGTGCCAGATCATTGATTATTAACAGTTTTATGCCACTTTTGAAAGCCTTCTTCTTAGAGCATTATATGTAATAGCCTTTTAGAAGCTCACAGGTATTTTTGCACATATATTTCTAGTTATTATATTGTGGGTATGGGCCCTAGCCAGTCATTCAGGGCAGGGTGCATTGTATTTTAAAAGTTGGACATGCACCTTTAGGTTTTACATGTCCTGGTAGTGAAAAACTCACACATTAGTTTTTCACTACTGTCAGGTATACCTCTCCCATAGGATAACATTGGTTTACCTTATTACATTTAATAAGTGTTTGGAAGCAGGTAGCAACTTCATGTTTGGTGTCTAAGTAATTGTAATTTAAAATCCTCTTTAATGGTAAAGTCAGATTTTAAGTCACAATTCTGAAAACGCCACTTCTAAAAAGGTGGCATTTTCTTGTTCTAACCATTTGGTGCCTGCAGTCTGTATTCTGGGACTAGGTGTAGTTAGCAGTTGGCCTTTGTGTATTCCTCCAAGATCGCCACACAACAGAAGGACTGGGTGTTAGCAGGATGTGCTACCCTAACAAAATGGGGGGGAGCTGGGCACAGCCCCACTTGCACTTAAAAGACCCTGCCTCAACTCACACACCAAAAACTTCACATTAGCGGATTGTGACTCTGGACAGACTGGGACCAGGGCGAGAGGCAGGACATTCCAGACACTTCTGTGGGGGACAAACTATAGAAGTTTCTTCCACTTGAAAGCTGGTACCAGGTATAAAATTTGGACCCTCCGACCCACTGTTTAGTTCACTTTTGAAACTGCTGAAGTACTCTTAGGGACTCTAAGAGGACTGCCCTGCTGCCTGTGCCTACTGTTTACTTTAGAGGACTGTCCTGCAGCACCAAAAGGACTGTTCTGCTGCCTGAAGCCTGCCTTGGCCCTCAGAGGACTACCCTGCTGCTTGAGACTTGCTTTCTTGCTTGAACCCAAGACTTCCAGAGTGACTCCAAGGGCTGGTTGGCTGACCTCCTGATAAGATCCTCATGGACAGAAAAGGCTCCCATCATCCTGAACTGGCACCTGGACACAAACTGAGAGATTCCTAACCCTCCAAGTGGTGCCTCTCCAGTCCTGAACCCTCAAAAATGGCGCTGAAGGTGCCCAATAGCCCAAATCTAAACATAGGGACTTAGAATATGTTCTTCCAAAAAGTAGTCTGAGAACTGAGAGGAGATTGCGACCAACCTGCTCACAAATCCGCCCAAGGTACATCAGCAGTCGGCCTGACATTGCAACAGCTCCTGACTAAGTTTGAAAGTAGAAATCTTCACTGCGACTTCTTCCAGCAGCTCCCCAACAACGACAACTCTTCCTCTGCGACCGCGAGCTTCCTTGCCCTGCTGAACTTTACCTTCTCAGACACTTTTCTTCAAAAGTTCTTCTAAGTTCGAAGGTAAGTGGAGACCGGGACCAATCCACTCTGTGCATTGTGGGCTCCATTGCGGTCGGCCATGACTTTTGACTTTTTCTGGTGATGGAGCAGTAAAAATAAAAAAATTTAACCCCTAACAAATTATATAATTAATTAATTAAAAATGTTCGTTTAAATGTAGTAATCAACATTGTATATGTGGGAATGGTAATATGCCAATGTATGTGCTAAATAATCTATTAATGAATGTCCGTGTGTCTAATCATAACGTAAGAATAAAAAGCGTACTAAATAAAATAAATGCATGTTTGTGCTTCATAGAAATAAAATGTGTTGTTGCAAAATCAATAGTGATGGTAAGTAAGGAGCAGCTTAAATGTCGCTTTGCTAGGTAACAACTAATTGGGGTACGTAGACGGGAGGGAAACGAAAGGGATATTTTTCTCTATTTTAATTATGTTTTATTTGCCTCAAATTAGTGCTTCTAAAGTAGAACCGAGTGGCGAGATAAAATGGCCGCCAGTGGGAAGATGTGCGCAGGCGCAAGGGGACACGTGGTACGGGATGAGATTGAAGAAATCTGGAGCCTCGTGATGTCTCTGAGAGGCTAGGATGCAAGAAATGGTCAAGGCTGGTGTGACCTAATTGAACTGATAGTGTGCCGTGATGATCAGGAGAGAGTCCGTGGGAAAGGAGCCCAAGAGAAAGGACAATGACTGCGGAGTTCTTGAATGTGTCAAAAGAAGATACAAATGGACTGATCGAATCGGATGGAAATGTTTAAGCGTATGGGAAAGGAAATGATCCAAGGACCCTTGAATCCAAGAGAACTTGATTAAAGAATGAATAAGCTGACATGCATGGACCAATGAAAGAAAAGCGTGATATTAATGTTGCAACAGTTAGTTAGCAAAGTTAGAATTGGGGTATAAGAGGGCCTACTCTTAGTGGAGGGGGTCAGTTCCAGGAAGTTCCAGAGAGTTGCAGTACGAGAGTCGTGGTTGCAGTAGAGGAGACGGGTTGCAGGTAGCTGATGCTGACGAGCTGAAGTTGCTGTTGCGGTCTTAACTTTACAGTTGAGTATGAGAATCAGGCTATTTCTAATCCCAAAGTTAGGTTAGAAATCATTAGGCTAAATTAGGAAGCTAGGCAGGTAACTAAGGTTTTTGGCTTCATGACAAAATTTCCTTTCTGCAATAAATTGATTATGCTTAATAAAATTGTGAATTTAAAATGAATAATTGAATAAAGTATTAAATCTTTTCATGCTTTTAAAATTATATAAAATTTAAGATTCTTTAAAAACCAAAATGACTCAGTGGTTATTTTCCTAAATGATTGTGACATGAGTAATTGGTTGATTGTGATTCAGCTGGTCTTAATCACTATGAACTAATTTCTTAAATGAATGATTCATCGACAAAACAATGAGCAGGAATATCTTAAGAAATAATTAAAAGAAAGTGACAAATTAAGGTAAATAGATATCCTTGCTCTTCCAGCGGTACACAAAATGGTGTTCTCCATTTAGTTCTCATGCTTCTCCTAGGAGTACAGAAATTCATAAAGGTGTAAAAGGAAATCCAGGAGTGTGTGTGTGTGTTTAGGCGATGTTTATGGGCCCCATCGTCATGTGGATATGAGAAATATAGTTTGCCCCTGGATGACCTATAAGTAACCTGGGAGGAGGATAGTTTTTATTGTACGCGCTGCATCAGATTTCTTGGTAGCAGAGTTATGGTTTTCTATAGATTAGTTTAGTGATTATTGTTTAGTGTTTATTGATTATTTGATGACTAACACTATATGTTGAGTCGCGTTATGTTATATATAAGTTTTCACGCTTCTGGGATGTAGGAAGTGGAACACGTGTGGCAAGAGAAGTCACATGGAATTTGGTACATGGTCTGAATTCATTTTGGTTATAACGCAGGTTGTGTTATGTTAGGGATTTCGGTGTGAAAAGTGTGTAAATGAAATAGCAAATCACGTTTACTTGTGAAACTTTGGCCTTAATTCTCAGGAGCCTAGTCTCCACATGTGTTTTATCCCCAGAGAAACGAGTAAATTGTTTGTTCGAAAGAAGGGTAAGGTAGAGGGAAGTGCTACTTTATCGGCGAGAGTAAATAATTCTGTGGTAGGGTAGAGGTAAGCGCTGCCTACTGGAAAAACAGGATTCTTGTGTAAAAGGAAAAAGCTGTCACTTTGTTTAGCGAATCAGACTATGGAATTGTTTATTTGTTGTAACTAACGGAGAAAACAGCGAAAAGAAAATTGCCGATAAATTTTGTAAAGGAGGGGTAAAGAGTAGAAGTGACGTGGAACAGTGCCGCGCTAGGATTGGATAGTGCGCAAGTCACGTGAACACAGAGTTAGAAGTGACGTAGAAAAGTGCCGCGCTAGGATTGGTTGGTTTGCGGGCGAAGGGAATAGTTCTGATTGGTGCGTCAGTGTGAGTCGCGCTGTAATTGGTTGAAGTTCATTATACAGAAACAGCGTTAGAGTAAAGAGAAAACAAAATAGAAGACATGCCGTATTACGAGTATGAAAGGGAGAGAACGTCATGGACGACGAAATTGAAGAATTTCTTTAAGAAAGACAAAAAGGTTGTGACTAGAGAGGGACAAGTAATTCCTCCGCCAAAATCAGCAGCTTCACATATGATGCTGAAATATGGATATCATACGTGCATATGGTTGGATAATTGGGTAAAATATACAAAGAATGATGGAGCATTGGCTTTTCCTGAAAATGGTTCTTTCAATGTAGCGATTTTACGGAATTTAAAAGAAAAGATGCTTAAATTGGAACCTAGACCTAGACCGACACAGTTTGAGGCTTTAACAGAATGGGAAGATGAGATGTACGAGAAAGAAAGATTCAGAGGTATGAAAGGTTATGAGTTCGTGCCCGGAAGAATGTGGGGAATGAATCATGAGGACAGAATAAAACGATGGAGATGTGCTAACATGACAGGAGGTTTGTTTCCAGCTTTTACAGTTGAGGAAGGGACTAAGAAAAAACGGACTGAGAAAAAGAAACATTTAGAGAGAGAAAAGTATATGCATGAGAGCGAAACGGATGACGAGTTGCTGGAAGATATATTAAATAAAAATCCACCTCCGTATCAGCAGAATTCTACAGTGGTGACACCAAATGCGCCACCAATAGAAGCTATGCGAAATGAAAGTCCAGAAAAAAGACAAGAAATAAATAGGTCACAAGAACAAATAAGAACGTCCCAAATTGAGGGAATAGAAAATGATAGTGCAAGAGAATTGGCAAGGACAACAAAAGAACTAACTGAGAAAATTAGAGAATTAACAAAGAATATGGAAGCAGTTACCGTACCCGTAACAATAGGTCCAGTAATACCAGTTTTCGAGAATCAGAAAATTGATGAACGATCTTTGGTGATTCCCTTGAGTTCGCAATTCCAAAGAGAAAAGGAAAGAATAGAAACAAGTTCAAGTACGAGCAATTTGACTAGTGCTTACAGACCAAGTCCACCTGAAAATTTGACAGTGAATGAGTGTAGCGGTAGGAAAATGCCTATGGTAACTGAATCTGCAACAGTGACACCTGAAAAGAGTGGAAATTGGACAGAAATAAATAGTACTCCTATAGGTCCGACTCCTGATGAGTTAAATGAGTGGATAAAAGCTTTTAAAATAAAAGAAACGGAAGAAAAACCATTAGATGTGATCAGATTGAAGATTGACATGGAAGAATTAATTCTAGGAACGATTGGTACAGAAAAGATAAAGAATTATCAGGATGATGAAATAATGTTTCTGTGCAAAAGTATAACATGGAGGGCAAAGAATTTACATGACAAACTAGAAGAAGTGGCCGGTGAGATTGGAATAGATTTTGCAAAAGTAAAAACATTGCAGAAACCATACAGAGTAGATTTTTGTGAAAAAGATATTGAAAATTTGAATACAGCAGGAAGGCTGACACAGATAAAAGAGTTGATTGTTTTGTTGAGAAAATGGGGTGATGTGGACAGATGGAAGGTTAGATGGACAAAGAAGAATGAGAAAAGTGTAGACAAAGGTTCATTGGCTTTTATGATAACAGAAAAGGAACATGTTGTTAAAGAGTACCCTATGAGAGAAACTCCAGGTGGTAGTTATGTGCATGTTCCCTGGACTAGGCAGGACATCCTGTCATTTACAAATGACTTTCCAAAATTAAGAGAAAAGCCAGTTGAGTGGTACCGACAGGTAGAAAGGTTTGTAAAGGTCTCGAAAGTGTTGTGGATAGATTTGGATGGATTGTTTGACATAGTGGTACCAACGGATCTATGGTCAGAATGTAAGATTACAGTTGACTGGCCAACTACAGAATATCCAAGAGATCCTAAGACAGGAGCTCCAGGACCAGATGTGATGAAGAAATACGATAAGGTGATTACCTTTTTGAAAAATAAGATTCCTCCAAAAGAAACAGATTGGGTTAAGATTGATAGAACTACACAGGAAAGCAAGGAGAGTGTACATGCATATTATGAGCGATTGTTGTTGGTTTTCAAACAGTATAGTGGTTATGAGGAGTTAAGTGAGAAGGATATGAGTCATTTTGTATACCGATTTGTATTTGGCTTGAAACAAGAAATAAGCGATATGATTAAGCAACATATGATAAACTGGCAGAATGCAAGTGTAGATGAGGTGCTGAGGTATGCTAAGTATTGTA
This sequence comes from Calotriton arnoldi, assembly GCA_963921515.1. NCBI lineage: Eukaryota > Metazoa > Chordata > Amphibia > Caudata > Salamandridae > Calotriton > Calotriton arnoldi. Next base: position 835,959 of record CAWUFW010004421.1, on the reverse strand, counting down.
GTGATGAAATAGAGAGTAAACAGCGTAAGTTGAAAGAAAAAGCAATGTGGGCACAAGTGAAAGTGGCAGAAAAACAAGAAGCCCAATTGGATAATAATAATGGAAACGAATCAGGACAGAATAAGATGCGACCAAATATAGGTAAAGGAAAAGGACAAGTGAGTCTAGAAGAGGCAAAGAAGAAATGGCCATGTCATAATTGCGGAAAATTAGGGCATTGGAGAAATGAGTGTAAGTTCCCACCTAAACCTAATCCGGAACATCAATCATTAACTCCACAGGTGCAGAATGAGGTAGTTGTTCAACAAAGTCAGGTGCCACAACCACCACTTCCCAACACTGTTAACCAGCAAAGATACAGTACAGAAACAGGATTCTACGGAGGAGAGCAGGTAACACAGTTGCCGAGAGCAGCTAACATTTCCCAGTATTGGTTGCATCAGAGTGAGGATGACCCGGATGAAAGTTTCTGACGGTGCGCAAGAGAGGGGAAAGAGTGCGTGCTTGGCGCAACTCTAGAGGTAGATCAGTCTGGTCCCTTTGTGGATGGAGAAGTGAATGGAGCAAACGTAACATTCCTTGTCGATACTGGAGCTACCCGTTCTACTGTTAGGTCAGTGGAAATTCGAACCTTCCTCTCTCAGGTGAATGCATCCAAGTGGTAGGAGTAGCCAATCAGCAGATTAAAACCCCACTTACTGAATTGGTAGAAGTAAAAATTGGTTCTTTTAGAAAAATGCATAAATTTGTAGTGTGCGATTGTAGTCCTGTAAATCTTCTAGGTCGTGACCTTTTGTGTAAAATGAATTGCACGATTTATTGTACACCAGAAGGAATAGGTTTTCAGACTTCGGATGAAGATGCTTTGTATAAAGTAACTTTGATGAATCAGGAACCTGAAATGAATGGTTTGTTTCCTGCATTTGATGCAGGAAAACTTCCAGAAGAATTAAAAAGTGCAGTGAAAGAAAGTGTGTGGGATTTTACAGGAGAAGACATTGGATTAATGAGAGAAGTTGATCCTGTAAAAGTGACAGTGAAAGAAGGTATAAGTTATCCAAACACGCCACAGTACAAATTAACTCCAGAAATAATTGAAGGAATAACTCCTGTGATAAATAAGATGATTGAACAGGGAATTCTGAAAGAAATCATGAGCAGTCCATGTAATTCACCTATTATGGGACTGAAAAAGCCAAATGGAACATACAGAATAGTACAGGATTTGAGAAAGATCAACAAAATAGTTGTACCATGCTGTCCAATAGTGCCAAACCCTGCAGTGATTCTATATCAAATTCCGCATGAAGCTGAGTGGTACACTGTGATAGATTTGTGTCATGCATTTTTCTCTATTCCTTTGCATCCAGATAGCCAGCCATTATTTGCATTCCGTTTCGGAGAGCGTATTTTGGCATGGTGCCGAATTCCACAGGGGTATACAGAAAGCCCCTCAATTTTTAATCAGATTCTAAAGAGATCTCTGGAAGATTTAAAAATGCCAGAAAAATCAGTGATGGTGCAGTATATCGATGACCTATTGGTAGCATCGAAAACCAAAGAGGCATGTGTAAGTGACACAATTGCTTTACTGAACCATTTGGAGAAAAGAGGACATAAGGTGTCCCCTTCAAAATTACAGTTTTGTCAGAAAGAAGTCCAGTATTTAGGGCATAAAATTGAGAAAGGAGTGCGGAAAATAGCGACAGAAAGAGTAAGAATGATTCAAGGAATGAGAGCACCAATGACTCAAAGAGAGGTAAGAATGTTTTTGGGAATGGTTGGATATTGTCGACAATGGATAAGTGGATTTTCTTTGATTGCAAAACCATTACAAAAATTGACAAAGAAAGATGTAAAAGACCCTTTTGAGTTAAACAAAGAAGAAATGAAATCTTTCAAAGAATTGAAAAGGAAACTGTGTGAGGCCCCTGCATTAGGCATGCCTGATTATGAGAAAGATTTTGAGTTATACTGCAGTGAAAGAGATGGATGTGCATTTTCAGTACTAGTACAAAAACATGGCACCATGAAGAGGCCTATAGCTTACTTTTCAGCTGTTTTAGATCCTATAGCAAAAGCATTGCCTGGATGTTTAAAAGCAGTTGCTGCTACTTGTGTAAGTCTGGAACAAAGTGAAGGTATAGTGATGGGGTATCCACTGAGAGTATATGTTCCCCATTCAGTAGAAATTCTTTTGACAAGAACAAAAACACAGTACATGACACATAGTCGGCTGACTAAGTACGAAAAAGTCATCTTGAGCGCAGAAAATGTGACCATAGATAGATGCATAAATGTAAATCCTTCGACTTCATTGCCAGATGAAGAGAGTATAATTGAACAAGATGAAGTAGATCATGATTGTCTGAATGTGCTGGAATATTGCACAAAACCAAGAGCTGACATAAAAGATGAACCGTTAAAGGAATCCGATTATGTCATGTTTGTAGATGGTTCATGTTTACGCACAAAGGAAGGAGTGTTAAGCGCAGCTTATGCAGTATGCACAGTGGCAACTGTAATGGAAGCGTCTTGTCTGAAAGGAGTTAGGTCTGCCCAAGTTGCGGAACTAATTGCTTTGATTCAAGCATGTAAATTGGGGAAAAATGTACGAATCACGATTGTGACCGATAGCCAATATGGTTTCGGCATCGTACATGATTTTGGCCAGATTTGGTCACAAAGAGGATTTTTGACATCTGCAGGAACACCTATCAGAAATGGAGATTATGTTAAAAAACTGCTTGAGGCGATACAGCTGCCTAAACAAATAGCTGTAGTGAAGTGCAAGGCGCATAAGAAAAACGAAGATTACATAGCGGTCGGCAATAATTATGCTGACGAGATCGCTAGATATTGTGCGGAAAACATGGCGTCCCTGAACAGAAATAGAGAAAGGGAGCATGTCTCTTGTCCTTTGCTTTTCACTAATGCAGTCGAAACATGGGATGAAGTAAGGCAGTTACAAGAAACAGCAAGAGATGAGGAAAAGGATTACTGGATTAAAGCAGGATGTAGAAGACAGGAAGATAATGGAGTGTGGGTATACAGAGATGAAAGACCAGTTATGCCTGATAGCATGATTGCAGACATGGCACGGATGTACCATGGACAAGCTCATATTGGGAGAGATGCAATGATCAGACTTTTTAGACAAACTTGGTATAATCCAAAATTTAGAGCCATTGCTGAAAGTCTTTGTCAAAGATGTCTTATTTGTCAACAATTTAACCCAGGAAGAAAAACAGTAGTGAGTCTAGGAACAATAGGACGAGAAGGAGGTCCATTCACAAGGATACAGATGGACTTTATTGAGATGCCCCCTAGTAACAGATTAAGATATGTTCTGGTGGTCGTCTGTTTGTTCTCTCGTTGGGTGGAGGCATACCCCACAAGAAGGAATGATGGAACAACAGTGGCAAAACTTATGCTACGAGAGTTCATTCCGAGGTATGGTTTTCCAGTCACAGTTGAGACAGATAGAGGAACACATTTTCAAAATGAGTTGATCCAATTGATTTGTGAAGCATTGAGTATTAAACAAAAACTACATTGTGCTTACAGACCCGAAGCTTCTGGGGTAGTAGAGCAGATAAATGGAACAATTAAAAACAGATTAGGAAAAATGTGTCAAGCTACAGGACTCAAATGGCCAGATGCACTGCCTCTTGTTCTGATGACCATCAGAAGCATCCCTGAAAAGAAAACGGGACTCAGTCCTCATGAAATGATCATGGGACGAGCAATGAGACAAGCCCACGTACCAGTCAACAAGTTATTGACAATAACTGATGATCTAATACTGGATTATTGCAAAGGACTGGCTGATGTGGTGCGTTCTGTGTTTCATCAGGTTGGACCGGATGCGACCACTCTTGAAAGAAAACCAGCCCACGACTTGAATCCAGGAGACTGGGTCCGTATTAAAGTCCACAGGAGAAGAAACTGTCTAGTTCCGCGTTGGGATGAGCCAAGACAGGTAATCCTAGTAACAACGACTGCTGTCAAGTGTGCAGGAGTAAAGAACTGGGTTCATGCCAGCCACACAATCAGAATTCCAGAACCTACAGATCGACATGTGAGTCGGCGTCTGGAAGTGTGGGATAAAAGTTTAACGGCGGGAACAACCAAGATAAAAGAAAGGGTGCCAGAACTCGAAGATCGACCTGAAAGTCGACATCTGGAGACCCCAACGGAAAACACCTCTAGAGAAGAAGAGGAACAAGAAGAAGAAGAAGAAAGAAATTCAGAAGTTCCAGAACTTGAAGATCGACCTGTAAGTCGACATCTGGAAATATCTGACACAACTTCAGGATCTGATGATTCAGCTGCAAATTGGGAAGAATTCCGAAAGGGAACTTGGGGTTATAAACCAATTAGAGAAGAAACTGAGCAAGAAATTGAGTTAGATGAACAACCAAGTACAAGTTATGGTGGAAATCATTCAGAAACAATATTAATAGATGAAGTAGGGAAAGAAGTACACAAAAAGTTAGAAAATCGAGAAGAACCCCGAGGAGCAATAGGGAAAGATAGAAAAACAGGAGAACAGGGAAATTCAGAAACAGGTAAGGAGGAAAACACGAAATCGGAAGAACCCCGAGGAGGGACAGTGATAAGGGAAAACGAAAAGGAGAAGATAGATCCACCAGTAGGAGATGACGAGATTATAAGTTTCAAAATAAGAGACAATAGTGAGACAGTTGAAACAGAAACAGAAGAAAGTGGAGGAGAGGAAAAAGCAAAGACTGAATCAAGAAAAAGAAATTGGAGGTCGGAAAGAGAAGAAAGAGAAGGTGAGGTCAAAAGGCCAAGAAAAGGAGATAATTGGCCCAACAGCTATGTAAGAAAATTGAGATATAGAATAATAAGAGCAGAAGATGAAGATGCTGAACAAGTAAATGAAGTAACAAGTCGAAAGGGACAAGAAAAACCCAGTGGAAAAAGATTACAAAAGTCCAAAAGGACAAGGAAAATAAATTCAAAATGTAAGTCACCTGAGTGGCTGTATATTGCACTAACAGATTACAAAGGAGAAGAAGAAAACACTCACGGAAACCAGAGACTGAGAAGTCGGATGGGAAAAGGTGAGATGCAACAAAAAGACTGAAGTAAAGACTTAAAGTGCTTCTGCCGGACGTGACAATTTTACTGGATGTGACAAATCACCGGATGTGACAACGAAAGAATTCTGGAGAGAATTAAAGAAAGTACCAAGCAAAGACTTTTTGAAAGCAGAGTGGCGTCTAAGTCATTTTGAGGTGTAGTGACACAATTTTCTGAAAATTTAACAAATAGAAAAAGAAAAATGGAGAATAATGAGAATAGAAGAAATAAATGTGAATTTGTAAAGAAATGGTGCAAAATGTGCTGCTTTTGTACAGGGTTATTAATGACCATATGGATAGTTTTAGCAATCACAATTCCAATTAGCGTGGCTGTGATAGAAGCAAAGAATGATACTAAACAAGAAAAAGAAACTAATATTAAAGAACAAATTGTTTTGAGAAGTAGTGCAGAGTTGCATAAGGATAGGTCAGTAACAGATTTCTCAAAGAATGTTTTTACAAAGTTGTTGTATGAGTACGTAAAAACAATGGAAGTAAGAGATTGTTATGTTTGTATGCAATTGCCTGCATCAGTATCTGAAGGTGTGACTTATCATCACTTACCTTTGACTTATGGAATAACATGTAGTGTAATAGCAAGTTTATTTTATAAAACAGGTAGATTAGAATCGTATTATACTGATATAGATAAGATATTTGCAAACATTCCTGTAGTGCCAGAACTTAACAAAGTGAAACCAGCAAAGGTTTTAGGAGAATTCTTTTTAGAACATAGAAAATTAACGTTAGAAGAAATAGTTAGTGACAACCTTACCTGTGAGTTAAAGAAAGAAGAAAAAGTATTTCTAGACATGGTTGAGGAAAGAAGAATGAAATTTCAAAAGAAGCAATAAAAGAGGAAGGAAAACGTTTATGGACGTTTGAGGAAGGAAATCATGAAGGGAAAAAGATAAATGCAGCAATGACATTAGACTGGCCGCAAACAGGAAAGTTGTGCATTAGGAGAAATAAGACAGTCTATGACAATTACTTTGTAGGTTCCAGTGTCTGCCATGACAATTATCAAATTCTGGGAGGTTGGGGATTCAAAGGTGGAAAAGATCCAATATTTCCAGGTATCTATTATATTTGTGGGAATAGAGCTTATTACAGGTTACCGGACCATTGGTATGGAACTTGCTATGTAGGCCTGGTCTTTCCAAAAATCTTTCACATGGACAGAGAAGAAAAGGGAACATACAAAATGATTAATGGATTTAAACGTAGAAAGAGGGAACATTTTTCAGAAATTGTAGGAGATATTTTTGGAGCATTGATACCAGCAGTGGGAATATCTTTGAATGCATTTAAAATTCGGAAGTTATCCACAGTAGTAGATCGTTTGTCTACAGATACTGCGGGAGGGTTCTTAATGGTAAATACCGAAATGGTTGCCATGAGAGCTATGGTGATGCAAAATCGGCTTGCCCTTGATATTCTTTTGGCAAAAGAGGGTGGAGTCTGTGGAATGTTGAAAGTTCAACATTGTTGTACTTACATTCCGGATAACAGTGAAAATATACAGAAGTATATTACAAATATTACAAGTCTGCACAAAGAATTAGTCCCACTGGAGGTTGAAAGTGTTTTGGGAAAACTTGGTAGAGGGTTTTCCTCAGTAGCAAATTGGTTAACTAGGATGAGTAAACTAGTAATAGGGAAAGTTATAATAGTAGCAACTATAGTGATATTGTTAGCCATGACATTGAAAATAGTAATAACATGTATAAAGAGAAAAGTAAGACAGAATAAGATAAGAAGAAATAACAGAATAATGAGAGAAAGAGAGAGAGAAATGGGTGAAATTGAGTTGGAGAAAATGAAAGAAAGCATGTATAAAGAGACTAAAAGGCAAGATGAAGAAGAGACAGAGATATGAATAACAGAAAGTAAAGGATGAAAGACATGCTGCCTGAAAAGAAGTATGACTTGGTTTTATGTGGTGATTTAAAAATCACCAAAGGGGGATTGATGGAGCAGTAAAAATAAAAAAATTTAACCCCTAACAAATTATATAATTAATTAATTAAAAATGTTCGTTTAAATGTAGTAATCAACATTGTATATGTGGGAATGGTAATATGCCAATGTATGTGCTAAATAATCTATTAATGAATGTCCGTGTGTCTAATCATAACGTAAGAATAAAAAGCGTACTAAATAAAATAAATGCATGTTTGTGCTTCATAGAAATAAAATGTGTCGTTGCAAAAACAATAGTGATGGTAAGTAAGGAGCAGCTTAAATGTCGCTTTTGCTAGGTAACAACTAATTGGGGTACGTAGACGGGAGGGAAACGAAAGGGATATTTTTCTCTATTTTAATTATGTTTTATTTGCCTCAAATTAGTGCTTCTAAAGTAGAACCGAGTGGCGAGATAAAATGGCCGCCAGTGGGAAGATGTGCGCAGGCGCAAGGGGACACGTGGTACGGGATGAGATTGAAGAAATCTGGAGCCTCGTGATGTCTCTGAGAGGCTAGGATGCAAGAAATGGTCAAGGCTGGTGTGACCTAATTGAACTGATAGTGTGCCGTGATGATCAGGAGAGAGTCCGTGGGAAAGGAGCCCAAGAGAAAGGACAATGACTGCGGAGTTCTTGAATGTGTCAAAAGAAGATACAAATGGACTGATCGAATCGGATGGAAATGTTTAAGCGTATGGGAAAGGAAATGATCCAAGGACCCTTGAATCCAAGAGAACTTGATTAAAGAATGAATAAGCTGACATGCATGGACCAATGAAAGAAAAGCGTGATATTAATGTTGCAACAGTTAGTTAGCAAAGTTAGAATTGGGGTATAAGAGGGCCTACTCTTAGTGGAGGGGGTCAGTTCCAGGGAAGTTCCAGAGAGTTGCAGTACGAGAGTCGTGGTTGCAGTAGAGGAGACGGGTTGCAGGTAGCTGATGCTGACGAGCTGAAGTTGCTGTTGCGGTCTTAACTTTACAGTTGAGTATGAGAATCAGGCTATTTCTAATCCCAAAGTTAGGTTAGAAATCATTAGGCTAAATTAGGAAGCTAGGCAGGTAACTAAGGTTTTTGGCTTCATGACAAAATTTCCTTTCTGCAATAAATTGATTATGCTTAATAAAATTGTGAATTTAAAATGAATAATTGAATAAAGTATTAAATCTTTTCATGCTTTTAAAATTATATAAAATTTAAGATTCTTTAAAAACCAAAATGACTCAGTGGTTATTTTCCTAAATGATTGTGACATGAGTAATTGGTTGATTGTGATTCAGCTGGTCTTAATCACTATGAACTAATTTCTTAAATGAATGATTCATCGACAAAACAATGAGCAGGAATATCTTAAGAAATAATTAAAAGAAAGTGACAAATTAAGGTAAATAGATATCCTTGCTCTTCCAGCGGTACACAAAATGGTGTTCTCCATTTAGTTCTCATGCTTCTCCTAGGAGTACAGAAATTCATAAAGGTGTAAAAGGAAATCCAGGAGTGTGTGTGTGTGTTTAGGCGATGTTTATGGGCCCCATCGTCATGTGGATATGAGAAATATAGTTTGCCCCTGGATGACCTATAAGTAACCTGGGAGGAGGATAGTTTTTATTGTACGCGCTGCATCACTGGTCTTGCATGACTAGATGTCTGCGGTTGGTATTTCGATCTTGTAGGCGATATTTTTCACTTTTAACTTTAAATATTCATAACCCCGGTTCTACTGATTTGATTTTTGCTGTTTTCAGCATCAAATAATTTATTAAAATGTACTCTAGTTTTCTAAATTATTGTGTTGGATTTTCTTGTGTTATGTTTTTACTTTATTACTGTTTAAGTGCTGCATAAATACTGTACATATTGCTTCTAAGTTAAGCCTGACTGCTTTTGTGCCAAGCTACCAGAGGGTTAAGCACATGTTACTTTAGTGACTTTTTGTGGCTTACCCTGACAAGGATGGTTGCTGTTGCTTGAGTAGGGTTTCACCCCCTCCTCCAACAACCCAATTCATCACAGTTCTTGAGACAGAAGATCCCGAACTAAGAGAAGGAGGTAATTAGGAAGGAGAAGATGTTGTGGTACGACAAGCAGCCCTCCTGCTCATAGGGACATTCATCACTATCAGTAAACTCTGCTTAGCACAAGGAAGTGTGGGACAATATGACCCCATGGCGACCAAGCACCCTACCACCACAAAAGTCTCTTGCAGTGGGATAATTTTAGCTTCACCCAAAAATAAAAGCACTATAACTTCTTTGTTCAGCAGGGAAATTCTGTACCATCAAAATATAATCAGGCCCATTATGCCAAAATGCTGATCCTTGACCTCCACTGACAATGTCAATAACAATGCCAAAGCCCTGCTAGATGGCGGCATATTCAGAGTGATCTGATTAGCTCATTGTTTTGGCTGAGTGGAATAGCTTATAAACAAAGACAACTAATTGAACCGTAAGATCACCCTCAGCACAGACTGCAATGAACAATGGCCTCTAAGCCTGCAATGGGCTTTTCCATTTCCTAAATGAACAAGGTGCTTCCAAGACCTAACCCTTGCTTTCTGTTCTTGAATGTCAGTGAAATGTGAAAGGACTGTGCTGCTTATGTGTGTGTTTTCCATGGAAAAATAGACACATAGATAGACACCACACTGATATGGAAAGAGCTGACTTGGAATAATTCTTGAATGCCAAAAGATTAATCTGACAGAAGGGTGGGGCTTAACTATACTTGCTAAGTTTAATGCTTGGGTTATTATTCTTTATGCACAGTTGTACGTATGTCAGGAAGTGGTTTTAAAATGATCTTTATTTAATAGTACTCATGCTAGTTTAAGTTCCTATTGCTGATACTTTGTACGGTACAAGTAACTTTAATCTCAAATTCTATTGTCCTTTTCTTTTCTCCTTCAGTAAGTCTTCTCTTGTGCATGAACCTGTATGTTCAGCAGTTCAGCCCTGGCCCGAGCAGCCGCGGCCAGTGCAGGTAAGAGCGGTGGGCCGGGTGGGGGGGGGGGGATTTCAACAGACAAATGATGAGAATTAATTATTTATTTAATTTTCCCTCGTCATCGTCTGTCGAAATTCCCCCCACCCGGCCCCACCGCTCTTACCTGCACGGGCTGCGGCATGTCCTGAGAGGGACAATGGCAGCAAGCGGTTGCACCATTTTAATGCAGTGTCATTTTTAATGATCTTAAATAATTGTGAACTTTGTGTGTCTTTACTATTTTGCCATGCAGCATCGGTAACTAATTTGTGAGCAGTCAGTGGGTTGCTAAACATTGTTTAAATAATGTTATCAATCATCATCCTTCCTTGACAGAAGCACCCTGCGTATGGGAGTGGATGAATGCTGCATCATTCTCTCTCATTCAACTTTCCCGTAATCCCACTAGCCATCCACGGATTGATAATTTAACCCTCTTCCCCCAAATTGTGAGATTTATTATGCTTTGATCAATTTCCACCATTACTAAATCTCACATTTGGTGGAGCAGATGTAGTATAGCAACTGCAAACTGTTTCAAGAATAGGATAAATAAATAGCAGGTTTGTCCACACAATCTGCTGTACCGTGACCATGGGACATCCTAGTACTGTAAATAAATTATAATACTGAACAGTTGGATAAGGCTAGGTAGTGCGTACGTTTTTTCAAAGTCTATGTCCTGGAGAGAATCCCGTTGCTGAAGTATCATTCTCACCACTTGTACAGAAATATAATATAATCCCCAGTTTGCCTAAAACTTATACAACATTGTTGCTATATGCAATATTTGTATTGTAGTTTTATTGGGAAATAATACAGGATGCTTGATTTAGTAAATTACTATGCACTGTGTTTTTTTATGCTGGACTCTAACTTGGATTTTCCACTCCTTGTTTTCTTTCATTTTTCTGAATCCTTTTGCTGGTTCACCTGCTCCACTTAATATAAGAAACATTGTTTGCTGTGTCTTCTACGTTTAGATCTGTTAAAGCTATCAGCAGTTAGTCCCAAGGCAAAGCATCTGCATCAATAGCTACTCACAGGGGAGTTTAGTTTATTGACATTAATGCTCCTGTGAAGAGGGAGAAATTTGGATTCAGGGGCATGATTGTATGTGGCATCTATTCTATGTTTACTACTTCTTAGAGCCTACTACAGAGGGGGTGGCAGTATATAGGTGCTACTGATGGAAGGGTCTAAAGTGGCAACAAGCCATGAATGGGGTTGCATGGGTTGGACACGGTCACTTTTTCCACACTGACTGATGGATTGTGGAGGTCCATATTGAGAGTAGGCTGCAAAGAAACTCATGTAGGGAGAGGATGATGGAGCATATTTGTCTTTTGTAATGGGCCAGGCTGTGGCTAGGGGGTAGATAGGTGGCCCTTCGTGGACCGTGACTGTCTGTTGTGCAAGTGGAGGGTGGCTTGACTACCCATGGTGGTGGAGGTGTTCATCATCCAGATGGGACGTTGGCAGAGCTCTGGCCTTTGATGCCTCCTTTCCCCCTATACCCTATCTGGTGAAAAGCCATCAAAATGAAATCAGTTTTACTGAGTATAGCTCAGAGACTACCTCCTGCCTGATCTTTTGACATTGGTCCTCCTCTTCCTTCTGGGACTGATCTTTTGACATTGGCCTTCCTATTCCTCCTGGGCTAGGAAGAAAGAAAAAATAATTATCAGTTGTACCCACTGCAGACACAAGATCATTTAGTAATTAAATCACACAAGGTTGCTGGTTGTCTAATGCCACTCCATGTCTATTATGCTGTGTCCTTTGCCTTTAAAAAACAATCTATCACCAACTGCAAAGTTATACTTTCATAGAAAAGTAATTTAGGAATCAGTTTACTGAAATGGTTGTCTGTTTGTTGTTGCTGTTGCCATGCATTTGTCCAACTGCCTGATCCATGTTGCGGTAGTGCAGTAGCTGATTGACTTCCCTGAGGCTGTGTGTAGGGTGCATTGAGGATCCCCTGGGCTCGGTTTTGTGGATGAAGGTTTTGCGGGGAATGGTCCAGATTTATCAACCTCTGTTTGTTATATGCCTTTAGCAAGCATCAGTCGGCCATGTAGCCCATTCTGTGGCAATAGTAACATTCTCTAAGGTCTGGCTTCTGCCAACCTCCCTGACTTCTGCCGTTATAGCTAATTTGAAACCCTCTGGTGTTTGTTGGTGGAGCCCCCTTCAAGGCTGGTGCCATTTGCACTCTAGCGGCCAATGTGGTCCCCCTCCGGGGAAGTCTTTTTCAACTTATGTTTGACCAACTTAGCGGTGTCTTGCTACTTTTTCTCCAAGTCCTTTTCTTGTTTCTTTTTATAATTATGTAATATGTGGGCCTGCATCTTCCAATGTCACTAGAAATACCCCACTTAAATCAAAAACGGTTGGGAAATGAAACTCACCGGGTGTCAACCACTCAAGTGTGGGAAAGCAAGCAATTCCTTTTTTTTAAATAACCGTCACACACTCTACTAGTGTCATGCTTCATCATCGGGTTCACCCTGACTCCTAAAGGCCAGGGTGGGCTCAACCTTATTTCAGGGAGCACTTAGAAGAATGTGGCCAGGGAGTTTAAAGATTAAAACTCCTCCTGCTGTTCCTGGTATCCCTTTATTAGCTGAACCGTAGGGGATATTAAAATTAGAAAAAGTATATATGGGTCATCAGGAGGTGATGGTCCTATGACCCCAGTGCCAACATGTTTCAGTCCTTTGAAAATGGCCCATTTGGGTCCTGGACTTTCTTTAGGGCAAAGAAGATGTCCTCCCTGGTTTGGTTAGTTTAGGAATGTCCTATGTTTTAAGTTGTAGAGGGCAGAAAGCTGCACCTATACGAAAAGAAGGAAAAACAGATCACTTATCTTTTCTCCTGTTGCGTAATGTTTTCACTCCATCTGTAAGAGAAACATATCAGGGAATTTGTTTATGCGCTTCATTTCCCCATCCACGCTGCGCTCTCATCACCCATACTTGCCATTCGGGATGGGTGTGATTGTGCGATTGGATTCTGAGGTTATCGGACTCATAACCGTGCTTCAAGGTACACATTCAGTTAAAGCATAAATTCGTATGTAGTGGCGATGTCGATCGCATACTACCACTAAACCCAAGAACGCAGTGTAATTATACATCACCGTGTCAAAACAACCACGCGCCTCACCATCCATACCATATTGCTACTTCCATACTGCCCGACATTCTTAATGTCTCACACTCATTCATACCACAATGACCATCTTACCCCAATGTGGAGGGATTAAATCGTCTCAAGAGACTGCAGCACTGTGGGGGGTAGCCTTGTAGTCAGACTCTAAATATCGAGTCCGGAGTGAAGGAGGAGATAAATTTGAAAAAACACTCACAGCATTAGAAGTTGGCGCATTATTGTTTTTTTTGCTCACGTACCGTGTTAGTAGTGCTACTCAATTTCAAGCTCATTCCAGCCCCATACTCACTTCCTTTCCCACACTTGAGTGGTTGACACCCGGTGAGTTTCATTTCCCAACCGTTTTTGATCTAAGTGGAGTACTTCTAGTGACATTGTATTTGACTAGGGAGGACGTATCCCCACCAGGAACCCCTCTCCGCCCTTCTGGCTCTGGAGAAGTTCTCTTCTCTCAGTGGCTATAGTTTACAAGGCCTGTATCTTCCGCCAGTGTTTGGTGTCTAACCCCCCTATGCTGTACAAACCACTCTGTATCTTGGTGGGCACCTCCTTTTTGAGGATATTATAAAAGAATGTGACTTGCGAGCCCATATCATTCCATAGCTGTCCTGTCTCTTGCCCCCATTGTGCCCTCATTCTATCCAGAAAATCAGTTATGGTCTCCTCAGGTTTCAAAGTTTCTGCCATTAACCCTCCTACATCAGGGCAGTCCGGGAACATTTCCCTCAGGGACATCCATTTTTGGTGCCTGTATGAATTAATGTGGCCCCATCATGCTTGGAGTTTGTCAGCAGGACTGCTTGGATGCGAGCTTGGGGAAACACTGTGTTAGTCTGCTCTCCGATGAGGCTACTTAGAAGACTTTTGAAATGACCTATCGGTAGATGTACTCCCGCGGTGTTCTTCTCAAAACATGAGATCCTTTTCCCCGCTCCATCCAGCAAATGTGGCAATTTGGTCCTCAGCCCTTCTTTATCCATCTGTACATAGATGGTCACTGACATGCCCTTCTGTAGTAGCTAGTACGTTTTGGCCCCGCCAAGTATATTGCGGCCTCAAGAACACTGGAACTCTGCCAGGGATCACGGATCCGTGACGAAACAGTGGTCCCATGGCAGTCCGACCGCCCTACTTGTTATAAGGCGGTCATCGGTGCGGCGGTAGCTGCACTGCCACTGTGAGTTTGGCAGTCCATCTGACTGCCAAACTCATAATAAGGCCTTAAGAAATAAGATTCAGGTGCCGGCCATATATCACACCCAGGGCCCATGCGTACCATCTGTGTCACACCCAGCAGTCCAAGTGACAACCAATATTCACCCTTCCTAGCGTGCTGACTATCAAGAAAAGGTGACCTCTGCGGGAATGCCTCCGAGTCCGCCTTGGGACTACTCATTTCAGACACATAAAATAGGTAGCATGCTAGATTTCTGTCTGAGCAGGGCATTCAGGTTCAATTTTCGCGCTTCTTCCTAGTATGCCATACGCCAAATGCAGCAGACTAAGGACCAGGTGTAGTCTCTTACCCTCTGATGGCGGCTTCAGGACAGACCTCCACCCCGAGAATTCAGCAGAACTTCCAAACAATTGTGGCGTCTGCTCACCTTCCTTGCTGCGCAAATGTGAATCCGTCAGGCGGGGTCCCTTTCCTTTGGCTGCAGTCGGGTCCGAGGTACCAATCTCTCCTGGCTGCGTCACCAAAATGTTGCTCGAATATAAATTTACCTTGAAAAACAAAAGACATGAGGCGTTTGGTAAAACAGGAACAATTGGTTTAATTAAACACTTCGGCCGGGAGCACAGTTAGAAGTGGGTCTGAGGACTGTCTCAAAGGAAAATCAATCTGAACGAGTCTTTATAAAGTTTTTGGGTGTCATAACATACTTCCGACGGTCCTTTTTTGGTTAAGAAATACAGGCCTTATCTGTGGAGTCATAAATAAGGCCCCTGATAACAAATGCAGGTGGGTCTCGACCTTGCGTGGACACAAGGAGGGCCAGTGGGTAACGTGTCCAGATGTCCAGCCTGAGGGGCATGTGATCACTCCGTGTACTGTGTGTGCTGTGTCCTGATTGGCTATGTGTTCCTAACTTAGTGCAGCATCTGACTTTATGATGTTTTGGGAATGCTTGCACCCCTCTGGTCATGTGTGCTTATCTGGGGGATTGACCTGAGTTTCCTGTTCGCACGTTTGTCTGCTGGCGACCTGCCACCCCACCTGTGAACTATCAATCACTAAACTCAGGCCTAGGTTGCTGAGCCTGCCTGACCACATATTTCTGAATCGGGGTTGATGGAGTGTTCATGATGGGCGAGTTTGTTAATAGTGATGCAATTTAGTTTGTACGTGCGAGTGTATGATTTTAAAAACTGGGATAGATTTTATGAATATTAACATGTTCAGGCAACATAATTAACTAACTTGTGTGCATAATTATTGGCCTACTAGAGGCACATACTGACAATAATTCCAGTGGCCCTGCTCTTTGCGTACCTGACTCTCAAGCCACACTACACCCTTCTCCTAATTCATTAATAGTACAATAATATTGTTTCTGGGTTAGGGAACGAATGAGTGTTAGGGAAGGTTGACTTTAGACCAAGGCTTAGGCTTGGTTTAGGTTTGTATATGGGCAGTTTAGGTTGGTAATTGAAGGAAGAAGACGGAATGATGTAAGGGCTGACATTAGAAGAAACCTTAAAAGCAGGCTTAGAAGAATGTGGCATGTGCCAGGACAGGACTGCACAGGGCAGGAAATGGTAAGTATGGGTGGGAAACACACTTCTTCTACCCATTAATTTAAATGGCCCAGTGACATAGACATAGACATATTAAAGTGGTTAAAAAAGGATTTGATACTGGGCTAAAAGGCAAGGAGGTAATACCGTGTAAGGGTAAAAAAAATCATCATTTGTCATTACGAAAGGAACTTGACTTACAACTTGCCCCAGCAGCCACTGCTCCCGTCCCACAATTCTGACTCTCATCTTCCTCCTCATTCTCAAGAGGTGACTCTAGAAAATACCACAGACCAAAGGCACTTACTTAATAGTATCACTACCAACCACAGTATTTTCACAAGAAAAACATCCTAAATAATTTGAAATGATTGCTAGCCAAAACATCACTTTGAAAGGCCTACTTCTACATTTTTAAAATGAAATAATCAAATTTTCAATGTAATAATTTTTTTTAAATGAGGGAAATGGCTTGGAAAGAATCAGGAAAATAATGAATAAAGGTTGACCTAAAGGAAGAGGAGAAAACTAAAAAAACCCACAAAGGAGACCGATAGTGGGATATGAGGACACTATATTGTCTCTTTTACAAAGTCAACATATTTCTGCCCTGTAGTCTATAGCCTATGCTAACTAGTGCTAAAGTGCTTGTGCTCACTCCCCTAAACATATTTTGATTGGCATATACCTAAGTGGCACTTTTAACTTACTTATAAGTCCCTTGTAGAGTGGTATACTATATATCCAGGGCCTGCAAATTAAATGCTACCAGTGGGCCTGATCTAGGAATTTTAATAAAAAATAAGGGCAGCCCTGCTCCGTAAGAACCAGGTCATAAAGCAATATCATGAGAGCAAAGGTTCTTATTAGAGATATGTCAGGATAATCAATGAAGATAAAGCTCAATGGCTGTACACAGTTGTGCTATTCAAGGATGTATTAGGGAAAACTGGTGATATACATGGCGGGGAATTTAAAGAATAAAAGTTTAAAAGGAGACACAGCTGTGAATAAGGCTACTGGATGTACCCAGAGGGGGTACAAAGTAGAGTGTGAGCCGTTACGAGTGCATTGGCAGTATGGGTACATCCAGTAGCCTTATTGACATCCGTGTCTCCTTTTATTCTTTTAATTCCCCGCCATGTATATCACCAATCTGTCTCCCTCAGCCCCGCCTCTCATTTAACAATTGTGCTCACAGCATGCCCGAAACCCTGGCAACTGCCAGGGCTCTGCTTTCCTTTCCATTGAATTTGTCCTCGCATGGACACCGTAATCTTGGGAGTGCCCCCGCTCCAGGCCTCGTTTTGACAATTTGTCAGTGTCAAAAGGAACAATGCAGTGATGTCTTCCCGCTGACACTGACAGAGTGGTGAAGCTGTACCTGTGCAGCCTGATCTGTCTATCCTGAGCGGAGATCATGGACGTCAATTAGGGGTTGCCAGTGGTTGCAGCTGCGACCCCTCACTTGCCCCTTGTTACCCCTGGCACTGCTTTTGTGACCCCTGGCCTCAGAGGTGACAAAATCAGTGCCTGGAACACAGAAACAGCTCTTCCTAATGGACGCTGGTTAGATCTCCACTTGTCTGATTTCTGTCAATTTTTTTATTATACAAATAGTGAATAGTATTATTCACTATTAGTGTAATAAAAATGGAGTACATTGTCTGGAATATGACCCTATCTGGAAGCTAAGGTAAGTAAAAAATGCTGTTAAATGTCTATTGTATGCATGCTTGTGGGTTGGAGTGTGTTGATGTGCGCAAGAGTATGTGAATGTGTTAGTATGTGTAATTATGTGTGTGTGAGTCAAAGTAAAGGTCAAATGGCGTGCAATGTCAATTCCGTTACCCCTGGCATTTTGGTGAATTGACTTTCATGGCAGAGATTCTCTCTGACTGCGCCGTGTGGTGCACATGTCTAATCCGGCACCGGCCCCTTATCGATGAGGCTTCCACGGCGGCTCCAGTACCAGTCTGTTGATTCTATAGAATCTGTGTTCCTAGTAGTCTGCTTCTCCTCTTAGGGGTAAGCACAGCAACACTGGTCTTTGCACATTCTGTGAGCGTGCTATTAATGCCATTACCTTTTTGCAATTACGTTAATTACACAATTGTTATGTTTCCCTCTCAAGTTCCCGCTCCAGGTGCCCCAAATGAGTTCCTTCCCCTTTTTCACACTTTTGGTGGTGTGCCCACTGGTTGCAAATCCCGGAGGATCCCGTAAGGTACAGTGTCAATTAGTTATTATTTTGACACATTGCACTATTATATGATGAAATAGTCACCCTGTTTTATTACTCCTCAGGTGTCCCCTCATTCTGTTGGTTCTGATGAGACCCCTTACCCTAAAGGGGGTCAAAACTTCATCGACACATACAAACGAACCAACTATTCAATTCCCTTGAAGGGCTCGGATTCTCTTTATAATTTCTCCATGTGGTTGTTTGTTTCCTTTTGGAAACACTTGAATTTATGTTGTATATATGTATTGTACTTCAATGTTACTGTTTTGATCCTTTTTAGGTCGAGCATCAGCGATGACCTGTTGTATCTCTCTCTGTGTGGCTTTGGCAAACACACCGATTGCTATTGGCTGTTAGCTACAGCATTCAGAAATGCTGGTTTCTTATTGGTGCATTTCTGTTGAGGTCCCTCCTTCATGTGTTGAACTCTCTTTCAGGCGTTTTCACTCAGAAAGCATTTTCGTTGGCCATCACACAGTACGGCATGTGATGGCCTCTCTTCTCTCTTCCCATCTTGTTTATATCGAGTGGTCCCGCGCCGTTTCTTGTTTTTTTATGACAATACGGCCGGCTTGCTACTTTTTAGCATTACGGCCCAAAAACCATTGTGTCTTCCCATACCGACACCCCAAACTGTGTGTCTGTTAGGAGGACACTGATGCTGTGCGATGTCGACAGTCGCAGTCTTTTACACAAAAATTAATTGATTCGGTAAAATGCGTGCAAGGTAGACTATTTTGTGTCTGTCATCTCGCCTGCACAAGCAAGCCTTTGTAAAATGTCACTTTTACCTTTTTGAATCCTTTCGCCCACACCACCTATTCCGTCTTCTCAAGATGGTCTTCCTCGCACAGCTGGCATGGACTTGCACCACCAGAAACCCGATTTTTCCAGAGATGTTGACTTAGACGTGTTTTCTTTGCCTGTAACCTTTACCCTATATGTGTACTTGATTGCCCTAAAGTACAATTAAACCGTAATCCACATGGCACTGTTAATTGTGTCAAAATGAGGTTTGTCATTCACATTGTAGTGGTTTTTTTTTAACGAGGACTCTGATGTTCCTTTCAACCAAAGACAGCACAGAAATGTGCTTTTCGTTAGTATTCCTATGAAACCATGGCAATGTCACACATGCAATGCCTTCTGTTCTCTTTAAGTCGCCCGATGTTTAATCTTTACTAATTTTTCTTACTTAGCTAGTGCAGTCATGGATAAAAACGAGCTGGTGCAGAAAGCCAAACTGGCAGAGCAGGCCGAGAGATACGATGACATGGCACAGAGCTCGAAGAAGATAACGTAGGAATGTGGTGAAAGTGGATTTCCAATGAAGAGCGGAACCTTCTGTCTGTTGCTTACAAGAATATGGTAGGAGCTCCCAGTTCATCGTGGAAGGTCGTTTCTAGTATTGAGAAGAAAACGGAAGGCAGTGAAAAACAAGCATTTGCAATGCAATAGGTCTCGCATTTACGCAAGTTTAAGCTATTGGCAGTGTAAATCACAAAGCCTTTTATTTATGTTTTAAAAACCAAAACATAAATAAAAGGCATTGTCATTTTCAATGCCAATAGCTCAAACTAGCATACGTGCTAGACCTATTGCATTGCAAATGCTAGTTTCACATGGGACTCTCTGCACATTACCCACTTGTAAATAAAGAAATATAATAATTTTGAAACACAAACAGCTTTGTGACTACTTCTTCCCTAATATATTGTTGAACAGTACAACTGTGTACAGCCATTGAGCTTTATCTTCATTGATTATCCTGACATATCTCTAATAAGAACCATTGTTGTAATGATATTACCAGTGGGCCTGCGGCACTTATTGTGCCATCCACTTAAGTAGCCCTAAAAGCATGCCCCAGGCCTGCCATTGCAGCCTGTATGCAGTGTTGCACTGCCAGGTCGGACTGGCATTTAAACCCCTTGCCAACCTTAAACTCCCCTTTTATGACATATAAGTTACCCCAGAGGTAAGACCTAGGTAGCCAATAGGACAGGATGCTGTGTAATCAAAAGGTTGGACATGTACTTTTAAGTTTTACATATCCTGGTAGTGAAAAACTTCCAGATTCATTTCCCACTACTGTGAGGCCTACCCCTCTAATAGGATAACTTTGGGGATTCCTTGTTACATTTCATAAGTTGTAATTCAGAATTCAGAGGAGGAGATATGTCATGTTTGGTATTTATGAAATTGTAATGATAAACCTTCTTTAATGGTAAAGTGGGATTTTTCTTTGGCATTTTCCTGCCCTTAGCCCTTAGCCCTATTTGCTGCCTGTCTTGAGTCACATGACTGGGTGTAGCTGACAGACTTTGTGAATTCCTCCCAGACAGTCAGACGATAGAGGGATTAGGTGTGCCTCAATGGGCTATCTGCTGGCATGGTGGGGGGAGGAGCTCAGCATAGCCCCATTTACAACTGAATAGCCTGTGCTCTGCCATCACACAAAGGGCCTAATGACTCTGAATAGTCACTGCAGCCAGCTTGGAGCCAGGGCAGGGGAGTTAGGAAATTCCATGCACTTCAAAGAGCCTTTCCAGCAGCTTCTTCCACCTTCCAGAACCAGGGCCCCAGGGTATAAAAATAGGACCTTCAGACCCACTCTTCAGTTCACTACTGGACCTGCGGAAGGACCCTCAGAGGACTGCATTCTGCTGTGGCCTGCTGTTCACTCTGCCAGACTGCTGCTGTACCTGGAAGCACTGCTTTGCGTCCTGGAGCCTGCCTTGAACCCTCAGAAGCCAGTCCTGCAGTTGAGCCCTGCATCTACACCTGCACCCAAGACTACCAGAAGTGACCCCAAAGGCTAGTTTGCTGGCCTCCTGTTCAGAGCCACAGCGACATAACAGACTCCCAACAACTTGAACCCGCACCTGGACCCAGCCTGAGTGAATCCTGAACCCCAAGAGATGTCCCCCCAGCCCTGGACTCCTGGTTGTGGTGCTAAAGGTGCCCAGATGGCCAGTTTCTCAAAATTTGTCCAAACCGTTCTGTGAGAACCATGAGGAGACTGGGACCAACCTCCTTGCCTATCTGCCAGAGTTGCATCGCCAGTTAGCGTCTCCCACTACATTCTTCTCCGCAGCAGCGAATCCGTTTCAGCGGTCCTTCGCCAAAGGGTTATCCAACCTCGTGGAAGTGTCTTCAGCTACAGTCTTCTTCTTCATACCACTGGAGTTTTTTTACTTTCATTTCAACGACTAATTTCGAACTTAGAAATCTTCACCCCGGCTTCATCCAAGGGCACCCAATGATGATGCTCCCTCATCATACACCTTCTGCAGCCTTGCCCCTCTGAATTTTACTTTCTCAGACAATTATATTCGGACGTTTTTTGTAAGTCGAAAGTTAAGCACTGACTGGGCCCAATCCACCCCTTGTACCTGAACCACACTCCATTGCGTCAGCCTTAACTGTTGACATTGACAAGATATCCGAGGTTGGTGCTTTGATTTTTTTAGGTGCTATTTTGAACCTTAAAGTTTAAAGATTCATAACTGGTTCTAGTAATTGGATTTTTGTCTTTTTGGTGTCAAATAATTTATTAAAATGTACTCTTTTCTTCTAAATTGGTTTGGGGTTTTACTTGTGTTGTGTTTTCACATTATTACTGTTTGTGTGCTGCATACACACTTTACACATTGCCTCTAAGTTAAGCCTGACTGCCTTTTGTGCCAAGCTACCAAGTGTTAACCACAGGTTAATTTAGTGACTTTTTGCGGTTCACCCTCCAAGGGATTGTGGCTGTTGCTTGACCAGGGTTCCCACTTCAGTCAACCAACAATCCAATTTCTCACTGGAGCATACTTATTGTGTTGGTAAGATTTTGTATATTAACTTCCAGTGGAAGACATTATATGCATCACAGTACCCTTCACAAGAGTCCTCAATGCAGTTTCTTACTAGATCTTGATAAGATATAAAAACATAAAAATTATTACAAAACATTCTGCTCTTACCTGCACGGGCTGCTCCTGATTCCAGAACCTGTGGCACCCCGGTACCTGGACACATGTAACCTGGATACCATATGGACTTATTCCAGCTCTGAGCTGGAATCATTCACTTCTGTTTTGGGTCCCTTTTTGCTGTAATAACTTTAGCAGTGCAGTTTGTGAATAGCAACTGACTTACTTGTTTGTGAGAGGTTGCATGTCCATCTCTAAACCCCTCCCGAACTCTCTCTAAATTTCTACTTAGTCCTTCCTTAACCTCTCACATTTAGTAGCACTTTTTCCAGCCACTCCCCGTGGTCCCTCCCACATTTAGTATTTATTAGTAAACTTACATGTGTGAGACTCTCCTCATAGAAAAGATATGAGAGGTGGAGATGTAGGTTTACAGTCGTAGGTTTGTGAACAGCATTTTGGTGTACTTTAGTAGTTCTATTGTAGTAATACTAAATGTATTACAAAATGCAGTTTGTGAATAGACCCTATTGTGTCTCCAGGGCAAGAATTATTGGTTCATTCTAGGACTAGAGACTCATAATAGCGACTTGGGACATTTCACCCAAAATTATCTCCCTGGGCGAAATATACCAACTCATAGTGAGGGCGACAGTATCCTGAGGATTTAACAGGCATTTGCACCAATTTCTTGCTCTCTAGGGGCTGTGTGTGGTTGTTCAGCCACTTCTGTAATATGGAGCGTGCCTTTGTGTTCCCAAGGGGGCGTTCCCTAATTGTATTGAGGGCATGTCTACATGCAATGAGGGATTACCCTTGCCTTTGCTCCAGCACCGTATTACAGATGTATGCACAGGATCTGTTGGGAGGTGCGCTAATTGTGATGTGGTGGTGCAATCTATGTGCCCCTCAGTGAGCCTCTTGGGTGAGGGGTCGTGGGTGGTCCAAGGACACTCCAGGTATCAATCAATCAAGCATTTATAAAGCAAATAACCCATGAGGGTCTTAAAGCGTTGGATTCCAACAGGCGTCACATACAGTTAAAAACTGCACCTAACAATAGAGGGATCAGCTCCGCCTCTTTAAAGTCCTGCTACCAGACCCTCAGCATTGAAAAGCAGACCCACCCTTTCAAACCACTGATCCCCCTTTCAATGCTGCCTTATGCAGGAGCATTTTCACAACTGTATTAAGGGCAGCACCTTATTTATAATACGCGCAGACCTAGACAATGCCTGATTTTCTATTGCAGTCCCTGGAGCCCATTTATTGCCGAAATGTGACAGCAAAGTGGAAATGCTTGCAAACACAGAAGACTGCACTGCAACTGTTTATTGAACACTAGAAAAGAGCCAACCAAGGCACAGATCTGGTGAGAGTCCAATGTTTAAATGCCCTTATGAGACAGTGCATATGTAGGAGTGTATACCGTTCATCATATTCGAATGCAGATGGGACGTTGTGGCATTGTCAGGCCAGAATAAGGAGCTTCAAGGTCGTGCCTAAAAGGATGAACACCTTTCCCTGCCAAGAGGCAGGATTTCTGCACTTCTTTTAAAAATGCCTGTCACATGGAGAAACTTACAACAAGAGAGAGAGACAGCGTCCATCCTTCTCTGCTCTTGTAAACACAGGTCTTAATGCCCTGAGGCAGATCAATCAATTCCTCAGCTCCTGTACCTTGATGACTCCCTGCCTTGGCAGCAGGCCGGCCATTCCTTGAATTATTTACAAGCACTTGCTCGGTGGATGGATCTGTCCAGTGCACTGTGGGCAGGGGAGCAGCCATGCTCTGCCTCTGATGGGCGGGGGGGGGGGGGGGAGCTCACTGCATCAAAAGAGGAAATAGAATCAGATGCAGGGTCCAGGTGCCGCACATCTTCTGAATTCTGGGGAAATGACAAGTCCAGACAGATGCCCCAAAATACACTTTCTTGCTCTAATGTTCATCTGTCAATCAAACAACACAGCTGGTGAGATGTATTCAAGGTCTCCTTGTCACTGTGTCACCAGGTTCACCCTGGCGTGTCTTAAGTACAGGATATTACTTTTCAGAGTTCTTGCCTTTTAAGTCTTCTAAAAATAACTTTAGCTGAGTGATGCCCACATGCTTTTGGTAAAATGCTTTTAGATGTCAACCCCTGACAAAGTCTTCTTCCGGATGTTTGTGGTCCCGGGCACGCACATATTCAGATGGCGCCCCCACCTCAGAAAAACCTTCGCTATTTTATACCCGTTTTATGGAACGTCAAACCCTTGTGATGCCAAGAATGTATGAATTATATGTCAAAAGCGTGCATACTAAAAACAGCTGATGGTTCAAGCTGCCCGCCGTCAGCTGGTCAAATAGTACACAAAAATTCTTGAGCAAACATTCATAAGGGCATTTCTTTTTGCATTAGTTTATTTGTTGTGAGCAATTGTCTATTTGGAATTCCGTGCCTAACCATTCCTGTTCTTTATTGGAAGCACCCAATAAGGCTGGCTTGGTGAATGTTTAGTGTTGTAGTGCACAAAATAAAAAAAATATATATATACATATTTGGCTTGAAATTGTAATTGTAGTTTCACAACTTTTGAATTCTTGTGGAAGCAGTGAAAACCAAAGCACTGTTGTGAGGATATTTACCATCCCACCAGGTGACATCTGGGATGATAATTGTCTCCTTAATTCTTTTTCCCACCCTTTCCCCCTCTCCATTCTTCCTATATGTACACTTCTCTGGCTGGAGAGTGGCTGACTTTGTCGTGTAAGAAATGGGAGGGGCTGGAGACAGGAGAATCACCAAGAGGTAAAGAGAAAGGTATAGTGAGAGGAGTGAAGTAGTGGGAGAAGGAGGTACAATTAGAGATGAGGTCGAGAAATAGGTGACTTAGGTAAGGAAAGAAAGGTCATTTACCCAGAAAGAAAGATATAAAGTGGTACAGAGATGATGTTGGGGTAGAAAGAGGCAGGATAATAGGTAAGGCTTTAGAGAGAGGTAAGGAGAGCTAGAGATAAAGAGAAGGAAATGTGGAGAGAGGGTCGGTGGTAGAGTATACCGAGGGGCAAAATAGAGAGAGAAGTAAAGTAAAAAGAGAGGTGGGTTTAAGAGAGATTGAAGCACAAAGAAAGAGAGGTGAGGTAGTGAGAAAAATATAGTAAGAAGCAAGGTAGAGACTGTGGTGAGGTAGAGAGTGCACCAATCTGAGAAATTATGTAGGAAGACAGGTCACATATATATCGTAATAAGGCAGAAAGGTAGGGGGGAAGACATGAAGGGTAGAAAGATAAGGTGAAGTGCAAAGACAAAAGAAGTGAAGTTGAGGCAGGGGAGGTAGAGAAAGATAGATGAGATGATACAGAGGTGGCGAGAGAGAGAGCATTGTGAGGTGGAGAGAAAGTTGTGGGGTAGACAGAAACAGAGAGATTAGATAGAGAGCTGTGTAAAGAAATATTTAGAGAGGGCGGTGAGATAAGGTAAAATGGGTAGTTACAAAGGACATGAAGGTGCAAAGAGAAATGAGAGAGTAGGGGGTGAGATGGGGCAGAGAGAAATGTAGAGTGAGAGGTAAAGGGTAGAAAGAGAAATGAGGTGAAGTAGAGACGGATGAGGTAGAGAAAAAGGTAAGATGATAGATACAAAGGTGGAGAGAGAGAGAGTTGTGAGGTGCAGAGAGTTGTGAGGTAGTCAGAGGCAGAAACAGAGGCTAAATAGAGAAATGTATAAAGGAGCCTGGCAGAGGCAGATGTGTGGTGAGGTAAGAGGGTTAGTTCAAATAGACAAGGAGGTGCAGAGAGAAATGAGAGAAAGGGGTGAGAATCAGAGGACAGAGTGAGCGTGTGAGAAGAGAGATTAAAAGTGAGAGTCTGAGTGTGAAAGTGCGAGAGAGTGAATATGAGAGAGAAAGTGAGAGAATTAGTCATAGTGAGAGAGCGAGTGAGAGTGAGGAAATGAGTGACTGAGAGTGAGCGTGATAGAGTGTGAGAGAGAAATTAAATCAGAGAGGATGAGAAAGTGAGTGAGAAAGAGAACGTGAGAGTGAAATTGCGACAGTCGTGTGAGAGATGGGGCTGGTCTGGGAATGGCTGAGCAATGGATCCACAAGACCAGGGAGATAATCCACCAGTTAAGGTAGATGGCCAACTTGGTGTCCCGGATTCAAAGTGGAACCTATAAATTTAGTGGGCGGCAGCCAGATTAAGCGCTCTGTGGTGCCCCAGCAACTGCAGATTAGAGTGTTGACAGCACCAAAGAAGCTCAAGAGATGAGGTTGCTGGAGAGTAGAGAGTGTTAAGAGGCTGATGAAGTTGGAGAAGGAACTGAGGGAATACTGGCACATGAATAGCTCAGAAGTACAAAATGGTTAATAGGTATAGGGAGATTAGGAGGTAAGAGGCTTTAGAGCACAGACTGAGACTCATAAGCACATGTGTCTTAAAGGGCACTAGGAATATGTCAATGCTCTTCTCAAGAGAATCAGTAGTACAAATGTGGTTACGAGCAGTGGTGCTGAGCAGGTTTAGCGGGCATGAAGAACACAAGGATGAGCCTGAGGAGGCTGACGAGTACAGCGGAGGGGAGTTAGCAACACATGACAGAGGCATAAATATTTTAGGGGCCGAGGAACGAAGTTCTTAAGCCTGAGAAGGACTGTGCGGATAAAGGGTGAGACTCTAAGGAGCACAGTGGGTGGGTTAAAAGGGCCTTAAGAGCACGGTTGAGTATGTGAGAGTTCACTGCTTGGAGGTGTCCTGTGGAGCTTGGATGGTGTGGGACTAAGAAGCACTGAGAGGGCATAGGTTTTCTGTAATCATCACCATAAGTCCCACATGGGGCACAGAGAATAATTTAGAACATCCAGATATGGTACCAGAAGTCTCCCTAATTCTCAGTCATACTCCATCGCAATGCTATGTGCTGTGACCCATATAGTGAATTTATTGGAACTTCCCTTAGTTTCTCTGAGCCAATGAGACTACACAACCTTTGGGGATTGTACAGTGTCTTTTTGCATTATTTGCTGTAAATATGAAAACCAGGACAGGACTTATCTGTGGCAGGTGAAGGGGTCTCCGACCCCCACGGACCCATCCAGCACTAGGGGACTTCATCCTCCATCTCTTCACGTGCCAGGATGCGCGCCTGCAGTATTGGCCGAGAAGGGGACAGGGCCTTCTGCCGACACACTCAAAAGTGCCTTCATCAATCCCGCAGAGCTGCACTTATCTGCGGCAGGCAAAGGGGCCCCTGGCCCCCAGGGACCCATCCAGCACTACAGGACTTCATCCTCCATTTCTACACGCGCCAGGCGGCATGCCTGCAGCATTGGCCCAGGAGGGGGCGGGGCCTTCTGCTGACGTGCTCAAAAGCGCCTTCTGCAATCCCCAGTAATCTTCGCCCGTCCTCGTCTGGAAGAGGCTGGGCCACCCCCTTTGACTGTTGCTACTAAAGGCATTGATGAGTCCAGGGCACAAGTCCTAAAAAAAGAAGTGGGGGGACTAACCAAGTTAGGTAGTATGCAAGTGACATCATGGTGCATGATATCACAGCGCAACATCACAGCACTGGATCACAGGAAGTGGCATTGTAACCCATGATCTCACAGGAAGTGACATCACAAGGAGTGACATCAGATCTTAACACCTCACAAATCTGTTTCGCAGGTCTACACTGAGTATATTTGAGTGCATTACGAGATTTAACAAATGAGAGTTTGCGTCAGGGTTGTGCCAAAAAAGTGACGCATCCCCTTTCGCAAAATGTGGGCCTCACCTTACACATTTATTTTGTAAAAACTCTGCCACAAAGAAATTGACAACAAGGAGAAATGTGGCAGGAAATATATTTTGTTTAATTGGTTGCAAAGTCTGCATTTTTAAATACCATATGGGGTTAAGGCACCTGCTGCATAGATCTTTGTGTGCCCAGTAAATCCCAATGAACAATAATAATGGTAAGGTAATTTTGCAGGGTAACACGTTTGCTGGAGAGATCTGTGTTTTCTCTAGTCCCAGTTTTGATTCAAAGTAGCATTGTGGGTTGTGTCTCTTGCAAAGCACATCATCTAACATGCAGATGACAGATTTTTATTTTATGTAACTAGGTAAGTGGATTACTGTTTTTAACACAGATCATTTTGTTCCTTGCAGGTCATAAATTGTAATCCTTCTAATATAGAACAGCGAGCTATAAAGGACATGTGACTCCTACGTCTTGTAACCCTAACTGTCTTATGTGACAGATCATGTACATTGATTTACAAATGTATACGATTTATTGTCAATGTATTATGTGCATGTGTGATATAAAACGCTCTGACACCCTGCAATGGGATGATTAGTGCCTACTAAAAATAAAATAATGATATTTAAAATGTTATTTGTCTAAATATAGGGACAGACCAGCACATTTGGCATTCTTACAGTGCATACATAGCTCTTATATACAGGGATTAAACAAAGTGAAAAGCATGTCTCTCTTAAGTATTTGTGAAGAGGTAACAAGCTGTGTGCCTTTGTTTCCTCTCCCTTGCATCTAGGTGTGACCTCAGAATGCTCCCAACTAGGATAGTGGAACAAAAGGAGGCCTGATGGCCACTTAAATTCGGCCTTTGTTATGGGCCCTGCTGGAGTCTGAAATACGATAGCCCACTCACCACCTGCATGTTGCTGCTCTGAAAGAAAGCAGGCAAGGTGTCGGCGAGCTGCTGAATGTGTCCAGGTGCCTGAAAATTACACCGGGACAAGTTCAGCATATTTCAGTGTGGCCCACTTCTTGCAGGGTGGATGGCGTCCGCCCTGTGAAAATAGTGGGTGGACGCTGTGAACCCGCGTGTTCCCCTTACCTGTGCCCTGGGTGAGTCCTTAGGTAATTTTTAGGCTGTGCTTCCTGTGTCCTTTTAGTTGGGAAACATGGTCAAAAGGAAATTGATTGGAGAAAAAGACTGTGGCACCGCAAAGCCTCAACCTGGTACCACGCTTGATTCATTTTTAGCTAGCGTGGCAAGTGCAATCGCCAAGGAAATAGACTTGGTAGAGAGGCGCCTGGCCCTTGACCTGGGAGTGGGGCCAAGCAACCTTCCATTGAGCTTGGCACCTTTCCCGCTGGGTATTCCTGACAAGGCCACTTCCAATTGTGACAACTCGCCTTTTGTCCAGGATATTTATCGACACCCCCCCCCCCACACTGCCTTTATGCAGTTTGTCTAACAACGATGTTCCTGTGAGCACTAGCCTTTGTGTACCCTCAACCAGGGAGAAGGGAAAAACAAATCAAGGGACCGGCCTTTCCTGGGCCAACTAAGTCAGGGGTCAACAGCTCATTCTTCCGACAGCTCATTCCAAGCGCCAGGACCTATCACACTGCAGACAGAGTCGCAATCCTGCACTATTACCAGGGGGAGTGGAGAGGCATCAAAATGTGATTGGTAATGTGCCAATTGAGAAATTTAAATCTATTGTGGCCTCATCAATTGCTCCCCTGGCTCCTTAAGGGGCTCTATCCTGGATTTATCACCCAACCAAACTGTTGGCACAATCAGTACCTACCCAACACCTTGCCCAGGCTTCTATTACTAATTGGGTCAGTTCTAACAATATAAGCTGTATCGCTGACCGGAAGTCTTTACCATCCACTGGTACATATTACCAATACTAACCTGGTACCACCTGTATTTCGAGTAGGGCATTTGAAAACTTTGAAAAGTGGAACAGGCGGGCATGGTCAGCAAGGGCAAGAAGGGATTAACAGCTCCATATGCAGTCTACAACCCCCAGAGACAATGTCCCAGTGCCACTCTACCTGCATCCAGCCCTGTTTGAACCTGCCCCCCGATTGCTGCCCTTATGTGGCGATCTTGATAGGAGAGCCGTCTCTTACCCCTACTAGGGAGGAATTGTATTTGGAGCGTAAAAATAAAATATGCTATTGGTTGACCCCGTACACTGACCTTTCTATCTCTGAGTATAATGACATTTTTCTAGGGAGGAGAATTGGGTGGATTGGTCATTCAACAAAGCATGTGGAAGGGGACTGCGTGGTCACAAACTGCAGACATCCGGATATGACTCTGTGCTTAATACAAACAAGACACAGGATTGGTAAATTAGAAGCAGTTGCCAGCATTGATCCTTTGGGTTTCTTTTACAAACCTGTTCCTCCATGGCAGTTGGGTGGAAGTGGGCTCTTACCACCTCGATCGGATGTGTTTGGGATCTTCTCTGTCCCTACTTCAAATAGATACCTTTCGCTAACAGGCTTGGATAGAAATGACTGACGCCCCCCTTCCCCGAAAGAGGGTAGAATGGCTATCATTGATGGGGTTATGGAAGTGGGTTCCAGTTCTAATTTTCTATGATCTCCTACAGCTTATGGTATCCTGCATTCTTTGTATGATGCTCATAGCTCATCTGACATTGGTGACCCTCTGACCACTGCTATTACCCACACAATGATTGTCTTTTGGAACTTTGCTGGCAAACCTTGTTGGCATCAAGAATAAACTCTCATGCCCAGACTGGTGTAAGTTTGTGGAACAATTTGATATCGGCCTGTTCTGGGCCACCTGGGCTATATACCCTCAGTTTCAAAAAGGTTTGTTCGCTTTGACCAGCCAGTATCCAATACCGGCCCTCGGGGGGAGGGTGGGCTGTCTCGCAATCTGGATTAAAACCATATTGTTATGTACATTTAAAGTTATTGATCTTTCCTCCCCTGATGTTTTGTGTGTTATCTTGCAGTTTACTTCTGGTGACTCCTATTTTATGTACAAAGTTTACTGTAGGCACGATCAAGGGCAATTTATCCATCAACGATTTAATTAATGCCCATCTGTCAACTCTCCCTGCTGGCTACATTAGAATTGTGATGGGTGATTTCAGTTTTAACTTTGAGCCCCTTTGTATTTACTCTGGCATCCCAAGTGGTGAAGAGGATGAAGCTTAGGCAGCGCCTGCTCTCTCACTCTGGCCTATTAGGAAATGGTCAGCCGTGCCCTACAGTTAAATGCTTTTACTCTGAACAATGGACTATGAGCCTGCAATGGGAGAGCACTATCTGATAAGGAGGGGAGGCACACTTTTAATCGGCAGGGCAGTATTAGCCTCATAGATTATATTTTGTTGGATATCAGATTGTGGCCGCTAATGATAGATATGGAGGTGATTCCTCGGCAAGATAGCGATCACAATGCCTTGGATCTCACTTTGAGTTCATTGGGTTCTATTATCTCATGTTCCAATAACAAACCATTTCACAGGAGCCTCACACCCACCAGCAACTGTCGTAAGTTAAAATGGAGTGTTGTGGTTGAAACCCCGGTTATTCTGATGCAGATTTATGAGGTGCTTGCCTCCGCCCTGGAAGCTGTGCAGGCTATGGGAGTAATCCCTTTTGATTCTGACTCTAGGGAGAAATTTAATGGCATCAATAATTCTATGTTCTCGTCCCTAAAGAAACTGTTCCTGGTTGAGTCTAGGTCCTGCCCTAAAAGGACAAAAGGGGTATCCTGGTACACCAAAGCTTGTAGATCAGCAAGGTGTGTCCTAACTGATGCAATTAAAGTTGGGAGCAGAACTCTAATCCAGGAGGCCAGGTATTCATATAAAGCCTTGATATTAAGGGTCAAGATAGATGGTGAGTTGGCTAAATAGGAAGCTTTGTTGTTAGTGGTTAAAGAGAAAGATCATCGCTCCTTTTGGCAAATTTTGGCTAATAGGGGCTTGGAGACTGCCGCTCCAATGGCCAGTAATATAATTGCAGCTGCTTGGGTCGACCATTTCTCCAAGCTGTACACATATGATGCGGGTGCACCAGCGGCTCCTCCGCAATAGCGGAGGAGCATCGCCCTACTGCCTTGCGCAGAGCCTGCAAACGAAAAATAAAACAATGTTCTAGAATTGTTTTATTTTTCGTTTGCCGGCTCTGAGCTAGCTTGTGCAGGGAGGGGCAGAGCATGGGAGGTAGGAGGAGGAGTGCTTGTGCACTTCCTAAGTAACCATATGTGTTTGGCCGTCTGACTCAGGCCAATCAAAACACACATGCACACTTAGGTTTCTCCAGCACAGCTGCATTCAGCAGCTGGGCTGGAGAAACCCCTCAGACTCCATGACCTGAGCGGAGCTTCTTTTCTGTCTGCTCAGGCCAATCCCTGCGCTGCTCTGCAGCACAGGGATTGGATGGGCGTCTGTCCCAGGGGCTGCTGGGACCAGGAAGAGGCAAGCAAAAGCGACGCAACGCAACAGGCAGCCGGCTGGCTTCAGGTACATTTAAAAAAAATTAGTATTAACATGCCCCCCAGCGTGCTTCCCCACCCCTTCGCTCCCCACACCCGCCTCATCACCCTTTGTTATTGGTGGCCGCCACTGTGCGGGTGTGAAACAGTTAGCATACTGGTCTCTGGAAGGGAAAGTAGCATAACAGATTCCGAACTAGACGTTGTGGGTGTGCTAGTAGAGTCATTGGTTACTGATGGGGGTCGTTGTGCAGCTGGTATCCCTCTGGGAGTTGTCACAATTAGGCAGGACAATTGTGATATTATGCCCATTTCTGTTAGTGAAGTTGGCAGAGCGAGTGACAGGATCACCCCTAGTAAAGCTCCAGAGCTGGACAAGGTACCAGGGGATCTTTTTAAAGCCAACAAAGACATCTGGAGCTCCTATTTTGCTTTTTACTTTAATACTATAATGGGTGGGTCTCCCATGCCCCACACTTGGGTGGGAAAGCAAAAGACACACAATTGATGGACGGAATGCAGAACAAATCAAAACATTCACCCCCAGTCAAGAGATCTGGGTTAAATCCATCATTCTTTTGCTCACCATGCCACCCCAGTTTAGACCTGGCCATATGCAAATCAGTCTTGACCCTGTGCCTCATGGGAACAGTCCAGCCCGAACTGCCAAGCCAGGTCCTCCCTGGACCGGAAACAAGCATCCTAGGACCGGTTTCGGGGTTTCACCCCTCTTCAGCCAGGATAGCTTGATTCCATTGGCACAGTGAGCCCAGGACCCACGTCTGGGCATACCTGGCGCACTTAGGGTGAGAAAGCAAAAGACACACAATTGATGGACGGAATGCAGAACAAATCAAAACATTCACCCCCAGTCAAGAGATCTGGGGTTAAATCCATCATTCTTTTGCTCACCATGCCACCCCAGTTTAGACCTGGCCATATGCAAATCAGTCTTGACCCTGTGCCTCATGGGAACAGTCCAGCCCGAACTGCCAAGCCAGGTCCTCCCTGGACCGGAACCAAGCATCCTAGGACCGGTTTCGGGTTTCACCCTCTTCAGCCAGGATAGCTTGATTCCAGTGGCACAGTGAGCCCAGGACCCACGTCTGGGCATACCTGGCGCACTTAGGGCGAGAAAGCAAAAGACACACAATTGATGGACGGAATGCAGAACAAATCAAAACATTCACCCCCAGTCAAGAGATCTGGGTTAAATCCATCATTCTTTTGCTCACCATGCCACCCCAGTTTAGACCTGG
Organism: Calotriton arnoldi; assembly: GCA_963921515.1. NCBI lineage: Eukaryota > Metazoa > Chordata > Amphibia > Caudata > Salamandridae > Calotriton > Calotriton arnoldi. The sequence goes on along the minus strand of CAWUFW010004421.1, from coordinate 802,348 downwards.
TCCAGATCTCTGTACTGGGGTGAATGTATGACATTGTTCTGCATTCTGTCCATCAACTGTTGTTTTTGCATTTGTCACCCCGAGTGGGACGGGTATGCCCAGACGTGGGTCCCGTGCTCTCCATGGCTGGGTTCAAACTGGAATGGCATGGTGAGCAAAAAAACGATGGATTTAGGCCCAGATCTCTGTACTGGGGTGAATGTATGACATTGTTCTGCATTCTGTCCATCAACTGTTGTTTTTACACTTGGGTGGGGGCAGAGATTATCCCGATTTTCAAAATGAGCCTAAGGTCTCTTCCCTCGAACAACCGGCCTATTAGCCTGATCGATAGCTCTCAGAAGCTTTTTAGCCGGATTGTGTTGGACAGGTTGAATGACTGGATAGAAGATGTGGGCCTGTTGACTCCTTTACAAGCTGGATTCATGGCAGGGACTAGTACTATTGACCAGGTATTTTGTTTGCAATTAATCTTCTGGAAATACGTTACCATGGGGGGTGGATGTCTTTATGTAGTCTTTGTGGACCTTCGGTCTGCTTTTGACCTTGTACCAAGGGAGGCCCTGTGGAGAGTTATGACTGACCTGGGCATTCCCAAATACCTTGTTGATGTCTTCATCAGGATTCATTTAAATAACTTCACACAGGTCAGATATGGTTCCCTTGATGAATTGGCAGCCCCCATTCCAGTCACCTGGGGTGTAAGGCAAGGGTGTGTGCTTGCCCAGACACTTTTTAGGTTGAGCCTTGTAAGACCTGTTGTAATCTCTTCTGTGGGCTTTTGGCACACCCACCAATTGACATTGGTGGTGTTTGTCCATGTTGGTCCCTCCGTTCTGTGTCTGTTCCTGCCCCATGGCGATTTTACTAATTGCTTCTTTTGGTAGGCTGCAATGCTCCTTCACAGCGCACGATAGCCCCTCCTCCCATCTGGGCATGAGTATCCAGTTTCCTGCCATCTCAGTTGGTAGGCTGGGGCTGGGCTTTGCTCTTTGGCCCTTGTGCTTCTTTTGTGTTTGGCGCTACCCCTGTTGTCACTCCTCACCAATCCCCCTCCACTTTCATGGTTCTTCCTGGTCATCCCGATGGTGCAGGTTTCAGCTGTTCCTACTCGTTTTTAATTTCCAACAGGGTGCTTGTACCTGCAGTCTTTCCTCTCTTAATTGACACTCAGTATTTTCACTGGGTAAGATTTGTTATGTCCTTCTTTAGTCGAGCCAGTACCAACGGAAGAAGGAGGCATGCCAATTTTTCTCAGGATTGGCAGCCAGCCGATGCATTTCCTATCCGGAAGTACATATTTCCTTCCTGAGTTTTTCAGTTTTCCTGAAGTTTCTTTCAAATGTTTTTATGGAACAGTCATTTCCGCGCTTAATGTGTCACTCCTGCCTTCTGCTGTACTAATGCGACCTGTTAAAAAATATATTCTCTAAAGCGCATGAAACCAATAGCAGGTACGTCATAGATGTCTGCGCATGTTTATACAGTGCTGCACCTGACTTTTGTTTTGTTTCCTAAAGCAAACTCAAACTTGATAAAGGCAGCAATTCATTTTTACATGAGATGGCTTGTTCTTCTTCGGAAAAGTCCCAGCTTTACCACTGCTTAAAGAGAGATGGATTGTTCCTCAGGTCTGTTTACATTGCTGTTTGATTGAGGGTTCAGATGGAGATGACTTGTGTCGCACACACTCTGATGCACTTTGAGGGCACTTGTTTATGTTATGCAATTGCACTTAAGTCGTAAAATGACTATTTTTAAGCTGCACCTTCTTTATGTATCATTTATTGCACCGATTGTAGTCGGAATCAGCAGGGAGCTGGGTAAAGGCTGGGCAGGTCTTGAGAGAATTGTGGGGCTTTGTTTGGTTATATTTCGTGGTTTTGTATTTTTAAACAAGCAAACAATGACAGTCCCGCTTTAAAGCATGGAGGTCCAACAGAGGTTCAGGAGGGCTGGATCTACGACAGGTTTTGAAGAAAACCACTAGATATGAAAATGAGTTCCCTGTAGGTTAATTGTACTGCAATTTATTTCATGTAGATATCTTCAAAATCTGGTAAACACCCACCCCTTCCTGATGTACATTGGATGCCCTTAGTTCAAAGAGAACCATAGCAAATAATTTGTGTACTAGCCACAAATAAGTGTGATTTGGGGACATTCCAATAAATATCGCCCATAGCGGTAAATAAACCGAACAATCAAAGTCATCTTTTTCCTAAATAATGTAGATCATGTGCACAGTGCATAACACAACTCTATGAGTATATGTGGTGCTGCTACAGCTTGTATTTGAGAGTGCTGTAGTCAGTGAATACCATCTTGGCATAAAGCAATCCCGGCAGCCTCCACACCAACATGGCTTGTATGGAAGGGCTAGTGGCCCTTGTTTTGTAAGTCTGCTTCATGTTTGTTTCATTGAGGAGGCTCGGTGAAGTAGTCTGTAATACAGCTTTTGTTTATGCAAATCAATCAGTTACGGTTGACCCACTGGCTGTGTTATGAGACATTTCTTAATATTAATTAGTCGATTCCACTAGCGTACTCGCTTGGCTCAGAATTTCCCCCTCTGGTATTCACAGAGGGTCCCCCACTGTGGACTTCTCCATACTCTGGACTCAGTAGCTCCTAGCCGGGACGGAATTACAACCGGTTTGGAGTGAAGTGCACTCTTGGCTCCACCACAGGGTCCCGCCCCCAGGACCCGCCAGACCTCATATTCAGTAGCTCCCAGCCGGGACGGAAGTACAACCGGCTTAGAGTGAAGCGCACTTTTGGCTCCACCGCAGTGTCCCGTATCCAGGACCCTACATTCTGGCGGATCGCATCCAACACTTGTCAGATTTCCGGGATGGATTTGCCACCGGCCCAGAGAACGTAGATACCTCCTGGCCTGCCTCATAGCCCTGAAGAAGTCTTGGGGTACCTCCCCGGACGAAACACGTGTTGGCTGGGCAATCGATCAGCAGTGAAAGAAGAACACAACACACAAGATTGTTCACTTTGTCTTTATTTAAACATAGATTGTTTGTGGTATGACAGAACTTTGAAAGAAGGAGTACTTACTCTACTTTGTTACGTTGACGTGTGCACAGGCTTGCAGCAATCCCGCTGGACCTTGGTCCAAATTCGGGGGGTTCTGGGTGTTTCCCCCTCCTGTCAGCACCGTCTCGCACACCCTGAACTATTTTTAATACACGTAGACCCGTTGCAGGTGCCCTCGACAATCCACATCTAACCAAAACCCTGCCTTTTGCTTCTTAATATTATACAATAGAAGCATTCTTTCTGACAATAATCTATGCACCTCAGAAGCCCCGCAGCTGCTCCTCGTGGGCACTCACCCCTGGCCCACTCAGAAAGTATTTGATATTAAGATGCTTGTGAAAGGGCAGCAGTACCTGTTTTGTAGTGCTTTCCTCAGCCTGCATTTCCACTGTCAGTGCCACCAGAGGCGGCACAATTATACTCCTGCCACTCATACTTAAGCTCACTGTAGTTGTTGTAGAGTTTGTGTGATTATTATTCCATTGCCCAAAAGAGAAGGCAGAGCACACATTCCTTCACTTTGAGTGGTGTGTTCATTTCAACTCTTCTTCCTCTCCTCTTTAAGAGCAGTAAGGGAATCTTACACAAAGTTGTGAACATTGACCTTCCTATGTGCGAAGGATGTAGAGTTGAAAGGCCAAGAGCAGCAGCTGCAGAACCAAAGGGATGGCACAGGAAATGTATGAAACTTTTAATAATATTTCATATAAAGATGCATATATAGGTTGGCTGTGAAAGCTGGAATAAGGGTGTTAGGGCTCTACAGCAGGCCCACACTGTAGAAGCTTGGGGGCTACCACAGTTCATCCATCATTGGAATATGTAATTGTGGTAGCCAGGGAGGGATGGCTGCTTCCTAGGTTGCCTACCCCTGTTGCCTTGACATAGCAGGTTACAAGGAGATAATGCACAAACTTCATTATCCTGGCAACAAAATAAGTGTCCTACATGCTAGCCTGGTTGTAATCAGGCCCTACGATCACTGAAACAAGCAGAGGAGACTAGTATGGAGATAAGCCCCCATCACAGTGTGCTTGATATATCAATTTAATTTGGCTAGTGGCTGGCAGCAAACTGTGCATTTCTCAGACTATGGTCCCATGGCTGTGCTCCAACAGGCAGGTGATTGGCCTATATCACTCCCCAGACCATTATACTGTATTTGCTACCACACTGCGATGGCACTAGAACTAGGGGATGACCCTTTACCCTTAGCCTTTGACCTTAACAATATTTGATTATTTTTTTGGAGTCCAAAAGTATCTCAGATGACTCCCAAGTCAGATGTTATGCTAGCAGGAGCACAGAACTCACCCTTCTGGCTGTGGAGGATGGTTTACAGCTGGCTGCAGATGGTAATATGCCCAGGCTTGATACTTTTAGACTGATCTGCTATCTTCAGCACCACTGGCCATGCCATCCTAATAAAACAAATTCTAAATATTGCTATTGATCCAGCGCGGCTAATATAAATTCTTCTCTTTTGGACATAACCTCCAGGTAAAGATCACTCACAACAACTATACCATATGACGGTGGGGCCCATAACACCGCATAACCATACACTCCCTCAATTGTTCCCTGGGTTACATCCACTTTTACCAAAGAGAAGAACGAAATTGCTGGAGGCACGGGATACCTTATTAAAATTAACAGGATATTTTCTTAAACATCATATATAATCAGTTTTAATCCTGTTGGTTCTAAGACATCAAGGTATTCCGCTCTTTGGTCGATGGACCAACTAGTAGAATAAGTTGATGGTGATTAAGACCAGCTCAATCACATTCAAAACCTATTAAAACATTACACTTATTATTGAGCTAAAGAACCACAGACTCGTAGTTTTAATTATAATAAAGTTTATCTATTTTCTTAAATGCATGAGTAAGATTCAAGTTTATTAATCATTTTAATACATTTCAATATCATTATAAGAAATAAGCTTTTAGAAAGAATTTTATGCATACCCCTCTTAGATGAAGAATGAAAAGTTCACCAAAGCAGATAAATTGTAGATCACAGCATGGAATTCCCAAAACTGACTGTCTGTCCCGCTAAACAGGCCTCCTCGACGGACCTCCTATACAGGTTTCCCGCATCGGTCTCGTTCCTTTCCCCAGTCAAGTTTAAAGTTCAAAATGAATATTTCTATCAAGAAAATGGCCTATAGAAAATAGCAGCAGCTTCTTCAGCATCAACGTTCAGTGCTCAAAAATTATGCAAGAATAGCGTTCCTCCTACTTAAGAGTAGGTCCTCTTATACCCTAATACTAGCTTACTAAACATAAAGTTTCAATCTTTGGGGGCGAGAATCACCTCATTGCCCTCCTTGTTCAAACCGGTTCTAAAATTGTTTATGGTTCACACTTTCACACGACCTTTGGGTAATAGCAGTCCGATTGACAGTTAGTTAAATGTTTCTCTTTTGTTGCTCATATTTAAACAGTCCATTGTTAATTCATTGGGGCTCATCCCCTGTTCTCACGGATGCACGCTGAGTCTTTCTTGGCATTCTCCTCGTGTCAGGTCAGCCTGACCTTGACACTTCTCACTCTGGGCTCGACTCGTACCCACGTGATATGGTTCTGCGGCTTTCTTCCGCTTAGAGGCCATCTTTGCGTCTGCGCATTGACCTCATCTGCCTCGGCAGCCATTTTTGCAGCACGGCCTAACAGGCCCGAATGAACTATCATGAAAACAAACACAATCATAATTAAAATAAAGAAAATAAGCCTTTCTGTTTCCCTCCCGTCATTCTAAGTACCCCAATTAGGTGTTACCTAGCAAAAGCGACATTTAAAGCCAAGCATTCTTTTGCCACAATACAATTTTACTACATAGCACAAATCATGTAATTTTACTCTAATTAGTACGCAAATCACTATATTAGTATTACTTCACTTTTACACTTGTAAATAAGTTAACTTTGCACATAAATTGCGATTACCGTTTATATAAGTGTTTACCAAAAGGTGTAAAGTGTTGGTTAGTCCATCAAACAATTAGTAACATTAATTTATTAGTATGGATATTAGGGGGTTCCAAAATGTTTTCATTTACCTCGCTCCATCAACTCCCCCCTTTGGTGATTTTTAATATCACCACAAAAACCATGTTACACAATTTTTTAGATAGAATGTTTCTTGTCCACTTGCTTTTTGTTAGTTCACACATCAGTGTCCCTTTCATCTTGTCTTTTTGTTCTTTCATACATGTTTTCTTTTAGTTCTTCAAGTTCTATTTCTCCCAATTCTCGTTCTCTTTCTTTATTTATCTTATTTTCTCTTTTTATTTTATTTTGTCTTTTTCTCCTTTAAACACATATAATAACTAATTTCACTAATAACACCACTAATATTACTACTGTTGCTGATATTAAAACTTTCCCTACAATAGAACCACCTATTTCAGTGAACCATTTTGGTATTGAGGAAAAACTCTTACCAAGTTTCTCCCAGGCACCTTCAACCTCCAGTGGAGCAAGCTCTTTGTGCAAATTAGTAATATTCTTTATATACTTCTGTATATTTTCACTTTTATCTGGAATGTAAGTGCAACAATGTTGGACTTTCAGCATTCCACAGACTCCACCCTCTTTTGCCAAAAGAATGTCAAGGGCAAGTCGATTTTGCATCACCATATCTCTCATGGCAACCCTCTCGGTATTTACCATCAAGAACCCTCCAGCAGTATTCGTTGATAAACGATCTACTACTGTGGACAGTTTCCGAATCTTAAATGCATTCAAAGATATACCCACTGCTGGTATCAATGCTCCAAAAATGTCACCAACTATTTCTGAGAAACTTTCCCTTTTTCTACGTGTAAATGTTTCACCCATTTCGTGTGTTCCTTTCTCTTCTCTCTCCACATGAAAAATCTTTGGAAAGACCAGGCCTAAATAGCACGACCCATACCAATGATCCGGCAACCTGTAATAAGCTCTATTTCCACAAATATAATAGATCCCTGGAAATATTGGATCTTTTCCTCCTTTGAATCCCCATCCTCCTAAAATTTTGTAAGTGTCTCGGCATTCACTGGAACCCACGAAATAGTTATCATACCTAGTCCTATTTCTACTAATGCACAACTTTCCCTGTTGGGGCCAATCTAAAGTCATAGCTGCATTTGTCTCTCTCTTATCATTATTTTCTCCTTCAAACGCCCAAAGGGGTGTTTTTGTCTCCTCTTCTATTACTTTTCTTTGAAACTTAACTCTTCTGTTTTCTACCATCTCTAAAAATACCTTTTCTTCTTTCTTTAATTCACAGGTAAGATTGTGCCTAGCTATATACTCTAATGTTAAATCTTTATTTTCTAGGAAAAATTCACCAAACATCCTTGCTTCTTTCACCTTATTCTATTCAGGGATTATAGGAACTTTTGCGAAAACCTTATTTATGTCAGTATAATAATATTCTAATCTACCTGTTTTATAAAATAAACTAGCTAAAACACTACATGTTATCCCATACGTCAAAGGAAGGTGATGATAGGTTACACCTTCTGTGACAGACGCAGGTAATTGCATACAAACATAACAATCCCTCACATCCATTGTTTCTACATATTCATATAACAATTTCGTGAAAACGTTCTTTGAAAAATCAGTTATAGATCTATCCTTATGTAACTCAGCATTATCTATTAATGTTGCTGTGTTCTGTGTGTTAGCTTCTTTATCCTTTTTCGTGTTGTTTCCTAATATGGACGTTTCTTCTACAGCTAATCTAATTGGAATGGTGATTGCTAAAATAAGCCAGACAAACATTAATAAACCTGTACAAAAGAAACACATTCTACACCATCTACGTAAAAACTCACCTAGATTTTCTATTCTCTGTGTCTACCATTTTGTTCTATTACTTAATTATTTATATATGTACAGAAAATGTGTCACCACACCTCAGAATGACGTATCAGCCACTCTACCCTCTCACTTTGTCTCATTTGGTACTTTCTTTAGTTCTTTTCAGAACTCTTCCTTGTCTCGTTCAGGTTTTGGTGTCCAGTCCGGGTTTTCTCTTTACCTTTTCAGATTTGTTGCACTTCACTCTCACCCATTTGTTTGCAGCTTTCTTCTGGGCTCTCGTGAGTGTTATCTTCTTCTTTGATGTCAGTCAATGCGATGTATAGCCACTCAGGTGACTTATATTTCAAATTAGGTTTCTTCGCTCTCTTCGTTTTCTGCAATTGTTTTCCACTTTGTTTTCCTTGTTCCCTTTGACTTGTTATCTCATTTACCTGTTCTGCATTATCTCTATTTAAGTTTATTATTTTGTATCTCAATCTTTTGACTTCGTGGGGCCAATTATCTCCTTTTCTCTGCCTTTTTGGTTCACTTTCCTTTTCCTCTCGTTCAGCTCTCCAAGTCCTCTTTCTTGGTCCTAGTCTCTGTTTTCTCTCTTCTTCACTTTCTTCTGATTCTGTTTCAGACCTTATTTCACTTCCTCTTATTTTGAACTTTATGATTTCACCTTCATTATCTAAATCTGAACCTTCCTGTGTCTTTTCTGTTTGGACACTTGTTTCTATCCCTCCTCGAGTTTCTTCCGGATTCTCGTTGGTCTCTCTGTCTGTTTCTAAATTTCCCTGTTGTTCTTTTATTTGTTGGTCTGTCCCTATTGCTCCTCGGGGTTCTTCCGATTCTTCTTCTATCTCTCTATCTGATTCTATCCCTCCCTCGTCTAATTCGACAATCTTTGAAGGAAATCTACCATAGCTTGTGCTTGGCTGATCATTGTCACTGTCTCTTGGTTCAGTTCTTCGTTTATAATGTCAGTTTTCCATTTATTCTTTGGCTTTTCATCACAATCTGATTGGTCTGTTTCAGATGCTGAACTAGTATCTGATATTTCCAGATGTCGACTTACAGGTCGATCTTCAAGTTCTGGAACCTTTGCTATTTCAAGTTCTTCTTCTGTTGTCAAATTTGTACCTGGGTCTTCCAGATGTCGACTTACAGGTCGAGCTTCAAGTTCTGGAACCCTGTTTGTTTCGACTTCTGCATCGGATGCTGAACTGGTATCAGATATCTCCAGATGTCGACTTACAGGTCGAGCTTCAGGATCTGGAACTCTGATAGTATGGCTGGCATGCACCCAGTTTTTCACTCCAGCACATTTGACAGCAGTTGTTGTCACCAGGATCACTTGACGTGGTTTATCCCAGCGAGGAACCAAACAGTTTCTTCTTCTGTGGACTTTTATGCGGACCCAGTCTCCTGGACTCAAATCATGAGCTGGTTTTCTTTCGAGAGTGGTCGCATCCGGTCCAACCTGATGAAACACAGAATGTATCACATCAGCCAATCCTTTGCAATAATCCAACACGAGATCATCAGTTATAGTCAGCAGTTTGTTGACAGGTACATGTGCTTGTCTCATTGCTCGTCCCATGATTATTTTGTGGGGACTTAGACCTGTTTTTCTGTCAGGTATACCTCTGTTAGTCATCAGCACCAATGGTAGGGCATCTGGCCATTTGAGACCTGTGGCTTGACACATTTTCCCTAAACTATTCATTATTGTTCCATTCACTTGTTCTACTACTCCAGAAGCCTCTGGTCTGTAAGCACAGTGCAATTTCTGTTGAATGTCAAGAGCTTCACATATCAGTTGGATTAGCTCATTTTGAAAATGTGTTCCTCTATCTGTTTCAATCGTTACTGGAAAACCGTATCTTGGAATGAACTCTCTCAGCAGGAGCTTGGCTACAGTAACTCCATCATTCCTTCTTGTCAGATAGGCTTCCACCCAACGAGAAAACAAACAAACGACCACAAGAACGTACTTTAGTCTATTGCTTGGGGGCATTTCGATAAAGTCTAGTTGCATTCTAGTAAAAGGACCTCCTTCCCGCCCTATTGTTCCTAGACTCACTACTGTTTATCTTCCTGGATTTATCTATTGGCAAGTAAGACATCTTTGACAAAGACTTTCAGCTAAAGCTCTGAATTTTGGGTTATACCAGGTTTGTCTGAAAAGTCAGATCATGGCATCCCTTCCAATATGAGCTTGTCCATGGTACATCCGTGCCATGTTAGAAATCATGCTATCAGGCATAACTGGTCTTTCATTTCTATAAACCCAAACGTCATCTTCCTCCCTTTTTCTGCATCCTGCTTTTATCCAACCATCTTTTTCCTCATCGTTTGCTTCTTCCTGTAATTGTCTTACCTCATCCCATGTTTCAACAATGTTAGTAAACAGCAAGGGACATGAAACATGCTCTCTTTCTCTTCTTCGGTTTAATGAAACCACATTTTTAGCACAATATTGGGCTATCTCATCGGCATACCTATTACCCACGGTAATGTAATCCGCCTCATTTTTGTGTGCAGCACACTTCACCACTGCGATCTGTTTAGGCAGCTGTATCGCCTCAAGCAATTTCTTCACAAACTCACCATTTCTAATTGGAGTTCCTGCAGACGTCAAGAAACCTCTCTGAGACCAGATCTGTCCAAAGTCGTGGACCACTCCGAAGCCATACTGGCTATCTGTGATCACCGTAATTCGGACATTCTTTCCCAGTTTGCACGCCTGAATCAGAGCAATCAGCTCAGCCACTTGGGCTGAACGTATCCCTCTCAAACAAGATGCTTCCATTATTGCAGCTACTGTACACACAGCATACGCCGCACTCAAAACTCCTTCACTTGTCCTCAGACATGAACCATCCACAAACATCACATAATCTGATTCTTTTAAGGGCTCATCTTTTATATCCGGCCTTGGTTTCGTACAAAATTCAAGCACGTCCAAGCAATTATGATCGACTTCATCTTTGTCTTCTACACTCCCTTCATCTGGCAATGATGTCGAAGGATTCACACTTGTGCATCTGTCAATGGTTACATTGTCTGCACTCAAAATCACTTTTTCATACCTAGTCAGCCGACTATGTGTCATGAATTGAGTTTTGGTTCTTGTCAAAAGAATTTCAACAGAATGTGGAACATACACTCTCAATGGATATCCCATCACTATTCCTTCACTTTGTTCCAGACTCACACATGTAGCAGCTACTGCTTTCAGACAACCAGGCAACGCTTTTGCCACTGGGTCTAAAACAGCTGAAAAATATGCAATAGGTCTTTTCATTTTTCCATGTCTTTGCACTAAAACTGAAAGTGCACATCCATCTCTCTCACTACAGTACAGTTCAAATTCTTTTTCATAGTCAGGCATTCCCAGTGCCGGTGCTTCACACAGTCTTGTTTTTAGTTCTTTGAAGGCTTTCATTTCTTCATCATTCAATTCAAACGGATCTTTAACATCCTTTTTCGTCAATCGCTGTAAAGGTTTTGCAATCAATGAAAATCCACTTATCCACTGTCGACAATACCCAACCATTCCAAGGAACATTCTCACCTCTCTTTGTGTCATTGGAGCTCTCATTCCTCGGATAATCTTTATTCTCTCTGTTGTTACCTTCCGCACTCCCTTTTCAATCTTGTGACCTAGGTATTGAACTTCCTGTTGACAAAACTGTAATTTAGACGGAGACACTTTATGTCCTCCTTCGGCTAAGTGGTTCAGTAAAGCAATTGTGTCGGTAACACATGCTTCTTTGGTCTTTGATGCCACTAACAGGTCATCAATGTACTGAACCATCACAGATTTTTCAGGCATTTTTAAATCTTCCAACGATTTCTTTAGGATCTGATTAAAGATTGATGGACTTTCAGTATACCCTTGAGGAATTCGGCACCATGCCAAAATACACTCTCCAAACCGGAACGCAAATAATGGCTGGCTATCTGGATGTAATGGAATAGAGAAAAATGCATGGCACGAATCAATGACTGTGTACCATTCTGCATCACGTGGAATCTGATACAGTATTACAGCGGGGTTTGGTACAATTGGACAACAAGGAATAACGATTTTATTGATTTTTCGTAAATCTTGCACTATCCGATATGTCCCATTTGGATTTTTCAGTCCCATTATAGGTGAATTACATGGACTGCTCATTATTTCTTTCAAGATTCCCTGTTCAATCATTTTATTGATTACAGGTGTTATTCCTTCGATAATTTCTGGCGTCAATTTATATTGTGGAGTATTTGGGTAATTTGTTCCTTCTCTTACAGTAATTTTTACAGGGTCTACTCCTCTCATTAACCCAATGTCTTCGCCTGTAAAATCCCATACCTCAGATCTGACTGTTTCTTTTAACTCAATTGGGATGTTCTCTACATCAAACACAGGAAACATGTCATTCACTCCTGGCTCTAGTTCTGCCATTGTCATTTTATATAGTACATCTTCATCTGGTGTCTGAAATGCAATCCCATCCGGGGTACAATAAATGGTGCAATTCATTTTACAAAGTAGATCGCGTCCTAGTAAGTTTACAGGACTGCAATCACACACCACAAATCGGTGCATTTCTCTGAATGGTCCAACTTTCACCTCTACTAGTTTGGTAAGAGGCGCCTTAATCTGCTGGTTTGAAACACCTACGACTTGGATATATTCACCTGAGAGAGGAAGGTTTGGAATTTCCACTGATCTAACAGTAGAACGGGTAGCTCCAGTGTCCACAAGGAATGTAACATTTGCACCATTCACTTCTCCATCCACAAATGGACCTGTCTGGTCTACCTCTAGAGTTGCGCCAAGTACGCACTCTTCCTCCTCTCCTAGGCACCGTCATAAACGTTCATCCGATTCATTCCCATCCTGTCGTAACCAATACTGTGATATTGCAGCTGCGCGTGGCAATTTTGTTACCTGCTCTCCTCCGTAGAATCCTGTCTCTGCACTGTATCTCTGAGGGTTTACACCTCTTGGGAAGAGGTGGTTGTGGCACCTGACTCTGTTGAGTAACTACCTGCGGTTGATGCAGCTGTTGGTAACTCACCTCACTCTGCACCTGTGGATTTAATGATTGATTTTCCGTATTAGCTTTTGGAGGAAATTTACACTCGTTTCTCCAATGCCCTAATTTTCCGCAGTTGTGGCATGGCCACTTCTTCTTTGCCTCTTCTATACTCATTTGACCTTTGCCTTTACCTATATTCGGTTTGGATTTAGTCTGTCCTGTCTCATTAATTTGATTATTCAGTTGAGCTTCTTGTTTTTCTGCAACCTTCACTTGTGCCCACATCGCCTTTTCTTTTAATTTACGCTGTCTACACTCAATGTCATCGCTACAATATTTAGCATACCTCAACACTTCGTCCACAGTACTGTTCTGCCAACATAACATATGCTGCTTAATCATTTCACTTATTTCTGGTTTCAATCCATAAACAAATCTATATACAAAATGACTCATGTCCTTTTCACTCAGAGTCTCATAACCGCTATACTGTTTGAAAACCAAAAGCAGCCTTTCATAGTAGGCGTGTACAGACTCCTTACTCTCTTGCGTAGTTCTGTCAATCTTTACCCAATCAGTTTCTTTGGGTGGAATTTTGTTTTTCAAAAATGTAATAACCTGTTCGTACTTCCTCATTACTTCTGGACCTGGCGCTCCAGTTTTTGCATCTCTAGGATATTCTACTGTTGGCCAATCAATGGTAATCTTACATTCTGTCCATAAATCTGCTGGTACTACAATGTCAAATAATCCATCCAAGTCTACCCACAACACTTTTGAAACTTTGACAAACCTTTCCACTTGTCTGTACCATTCTACAGGCTTTTCTCTCAATTTCGGAAAATCATTTGTAAATGACAGTATATCTTGTCTGGACCATGGAACATGTACATAACTACCTCCTGGAGTTTCTCTCATTGGATACTCCCGTACAACTGACTCCCTGTCTTTCACCGCAAAAGCCAAAGATGCTTTGTCGGTTGTTCCCTCTTTTCTTTTGGTCCACCTGCTCCTCCATCTGTCCACATCACCCCATTTTCTCAACAAAACAATCAGTTCTTTTATCTGGGTTAATCGTCCTGATGTGTTCAAATTTTCTATATCTTTCTCACAAAAATCTACCCTATATGGTTTTTGCAAACTCCTGACTTTTACAAATTCTACTCCTAGTTCATTCGCTGTCTCTTCCAATTTTTCATGTAAATTTCTAGCTCTCCATGTAATACTCTTGCATAAGAACATGACCTCTTCGTCCTGATATGTTTTCAATTTTTCTGTACCAATAGTCCCTAAAATCAGCTCTTCCATGTCTATCTTTAGCCTGATTACATCCAATGGTTGCTGTTCTGTATCTTTCTTTTGCAAATTTCTCATCCATTCATTTAATTCTTCTGGAGTTGGACCTACAGGTGTACTATTTATTTCTATCCAATTTTTATTCCTCTCTGGCGTTTCAGATGCAGACTCGGTTCCCATAGGAATCCTTTTTATCTCACTCTCATTTACTGTCAGGTTAGTAGGCGGACTCGGTCTATATGAGCTGACCAAATCTCTTGTCTCTCTAGTTTCTGTAATTATCCCTTCTCTCATTCTTTGCATATTTGAGTTCATTGGGATGGTTAAGGAATGCTCATCTATTCTCTGGTTCTCAAAAACTGGTATTACAGGTCCTATTGTCACTGGCACAGTCACAGCTTCCATGTTCATTGTTAACTCTCTTATTTTCTCAGTCAATTCTCTTGTGGTTTTTGCTAACTCAGCTGCATTGCCACTGTCAGACTTTTCACTTTGTGGAGTTTCTAACTGTTCATTTGACCTATTTATATCGTATCTTCGTTCTGGACTTTTATTCCTCCCAGTTTCCATTGGCGGTGCATTGGGTGTCACCACCGCAGAATTCTGTTGATATGGAGGTGGTTTTCTGTTTAAAATATCTTCCAGCAATTCATCCTCTGTTTCGCTACCTCCATACCCATACCTTTCTGTAGCTGTATGTTTCTTTTTCTCTGTACACTTCCTTCCTGTACCCTCTTCAACTGTTATGGCTGGAAACAAACCATCTGTCATGTTAGCATATCTCCAACGCCTCATCCTGTCCTCATGATTCACTCCCCATACTCTTCCATGAACCAAACTATAATTCTTTGCACCTCTGTGTCTTTCTCGTTCATACATTTCGTCTTCCCATTCACCTAACGCTTCAAACTGTGTCGGTCTAGGTCTTGGCTCAAGTTTCATCATTTTCTCTCTCAAATTTCGAAGTACAGCTGTGCTAAATGAACCATTCTCTGGAAAAGCCAATACTCCATCATTCTGAGTATATTTTGTCCAATTTTCTAACCAAATGCAAGTATGGTAACCATATTTCAGCATCATATGAGAAGCTGGCGTTTTCGGCGGAGGAATTACCTGTCCCTCTCTAGTCACTACCTTTTTGTCCTTCTTGAAGAAGTTCTTAATTTTTGCCATCCATGATGGTTTCTCTCTACAATACTCATAATAAGCCATATTTCACGATTCTCTCCCTTCGGCAAACTCACAACTCTGCTCTGTTCTCTATGTGCTATTCGGACCTATCCCAGCGCGTCTCACACTAACGCACCAATCCGAAGCCTCTACGTCACCCTCTTCAGACCTATCCCAGCGCGTCTCACACTAACGCACCAATCAGGGCGTTTTTCGTGTTTCCAAGCACTGGCCAATCCCAGCGCGGTCTTTTGTCAACGTCAGTTCTACTCCTGACCCCTCCTTTACAAAAATTATCGGCAGCTTTTTCTTGACTATATTTTATTAGTTACGACATAAAACACATTTCCATTGTCTGTTTTCGCTAAACAAAAGAGATAGTTTTACTCTATCTTGCAAGAATACAGTTTCGTTCGATAAGTGTAGCACTTCCCTCTACCTTACCCTTCTTTCAAGCAAGGGGTAAACCCGTTTCTCTGGGGATAAAACACATGTGGAGACTACACTGCTCCTGAGAATTAAGGCCAGAGTTTCACAAGAAAACCGGTTGCTATTTCACTCATACACGTTTTATACAAAGAATGTCCCTATCATAACACAACCTGTGTTATCACCAATTTGAAAATCAGACAATGCACTATTCCATGTGACTTCTCTTGCCACACGTGTCCACTTCCTACTTCCCGGAAGCTTCAAAATTTCCGACTTACATATAACATAATACAATTCGACATGAAGTGTTAGACATGAAATAATCAATAATCAATAATCACCAAACTAATCTATAGTAACCATAACTCTGCTACCAAGAAATCTGATCGAGCGCGACTAATATAAATTCTTCTCTTTTGGACATAACCTCCAGGTAAAGATCACTCACAACAACTATACCATATGACGGTGGGGCCCATAACACCGCATAACCATACACTCCCTCAATTGTTCCCTGGGTTACATCCACTTTTACCAAAGAGAAGAACGAAATTGCTGGAGGAACGGGATACCTTATTAAAATTAACAGGATATTTTCTTAAACATCATACATAATCAGTTTTAATCCTGTCGGTTCTAAGACATCAAGGTATTCCGCTCTTTGGTCGATGGACCAACTAGTAGAATAAGTTGATGGTGATTAAGACCAGCTCAATCACATTCAAAACCTATTAAAACATTACACTTATTATTGAGCTAAAGAACCACAGACTCGTAGTTTTAATTATAATAAAGTTTATCTATTTTCTTAAATGCATGAGTAAGATTCAAGTTTATTAATCGTTTTAATACATTTCAATATCATTATAAGAAATAAGCTTTTAGAAAGAATTTTATGCATACCCCTCTTAGATGGAGAATGAAAAGTTCACCAAAGCAGATAAATTGTAGATCACAGCATGGAATTCCCAAAACTGACTGTCTGTCCCGCTAAACAGGCCTCCTCGACGGACCTCCTATACAGGTTTCCCGCATCGGTCTCGTTCCTTTCCCCAGTCAAGTTTAAAGTTCAAAATGAATATTTCTATCAAGAAAATGGCCTATAGAAAATAGCAGCAGCTTCTTCAGCATCAACGTTCAGTGCTGAAAAATTATGCAAGAATAGCACTCCTCCTACTTAAGAGTAGGTCCTCTTATACCTTACTACTAGCTTACTAAACATAAAGTTGCAATCTTTGGGGGCGAGAATCACGCTAATTGGTCCATTGGAGGGGTGGCAAGAATCACCTCATTGCCCTCCTTGTTCAAACCGGTTCTAAAATTGTTTATGGTTCATACTTTCACACGACCTTTGGGTAATAGCAGTCCGATTGACAGTTCGTTAAATGTTTCTCTTTTGTTGCTCATATTTAAACAGTCCGTTGTTAATTCATTGGGGCTCATCCCCTGTTCTCACGGATGTACGCTGAGTCTTTCTTGGCATTCTCCTCGTATCAGGTCAGCCTGACCTTGACACTTCTCACTCTGGGCTCGACTCGTACCCACGTGATATGGTTCTGCGGCTTTCTTCCGCTTAGAGGCCATCTTTGCGTCTGCGCATTGACCTCATCTGCCTCGGCAGCCATTTTTGCAGCACGGCCTAACAGGCCCGAACGAACTATCATGAAAACAAACACAATCATAATTAAAATAAAGAAAATAAGCCTTTCTGTTTCCCACCCGTCATTCTAAGTACCCCAATTAGGTGTTACCTAGAAAAAGCGACATTTAAAGCCAAGTTTACTTACCATCCGCATTCTTTTGCCACAATACAATTTTACTACATAGCACAAATCATGTAATTTTACTCTAATTAGTACGCAAATCACTATATTAGTATTACTTCACTTTTACAATTGTAAATAAGTTAACTTTGCACATAAATTACGATTACCGTTTATATAAGTGTTTACCAAAAGGTGTAAAGTGTTGGTTAGTCCATCAAACAATTAGTAACATTAATTTATTAGTATGGATATTAGGGGGTTCCAAAAATTTTTCATTTACCTCGCTCCAACACTATTGACAGTACAGTACTTCAATAGCTTTCTCCTTCCTCTTTGGCAGAAGCCAACAAGTGATATTTGATCGGAATCTGTCATCAGCCAAACAGCCAAGCAGGCGATGCGGCCGGCAGGCGGATCTCATAAGCTCCGTGGCTGAGCACTACAGCCCCTCCCCCTTCCCTTGTCCAATGCTCGCATATCGCTCGCTCGCCGGTTAGGAGGCAGAGCTTCAGCACGTAGCATGGGCGATTCCTTACCGGCATGGGGTTGCTGATAGAGGAAGCGGCTCGAGCTGCCTACTGCTTGTTCATGACTTTTTCCCTGTTTTTAGAGCCCGCGGCTCGGCTCCTCAGACTGCGGGGTGAATCGCGGATCACGAGTGCGGCAATTTAGGTGCTGTGTCGGCGTGGGGCTGCTCTGGGTTGTATTAGCATTGGACACCTCCTGCCCTCAAAGGCGTGTTGGAGTATGGCTTAGAGGCGTTCAGAGGAGCGCTTCAACAGAGGGAGCTAGTTCCGGAGGGGAGAACTTTGCTCTGTTTATGCACTATGGCCGGTGAGCTTCTACAAGGGAAGAAGGAAGAGTAAAGGGAAAAAAATAAAAAGGGGAAAAGAAGATAAAATAAATTTACCTGCAGAATATTGGCCGCAGTCAGGGGCTTTTGGACCCCTAATAGATCTTGAGGTGGCACCTTTTCACTTGCTTGTTGTTGTAAAAGACAAAGGACTGTATGGAGTCTTGTTGTAACTAGAGGCTACAGTTGAAAGATTCCAGTAAGCATTGGACTGCCAGGTTTCCAGCTGGGACGGTAAGTGCTTTTTGTTTAAATTTGTGGTTTTTGAGAAGCACTGAGTTTACCATCTGGTTGGGGTCGCTGGATTGGGTTTGTGAAGTTACAGCAAGAACTATGCTGAACCACTGTAAGGCGTCAGGTGCCTCGGCCAAACCTGAGGCTGCAGCATTGGCACAAAGAGCAAAAAAAGTGGGGGCCAGGCAGCAGCGCGCGCCAATCACACCTCCCTCATACGTAAGGAGCTAATGATGGCCACAAGGACAGGCGCAGGAGATATGGAGGATAATTTGACATCACCAGATGCTGCTGAATATTCTGATTCTGAGTCTTCAGGATCTCTTCTTCAGACGTATCGTAAAAATTTACCCGATACAGAGGTGCTCACTTTTAAGAAGGGGACTGGCGAAGACATAGTAGAGCCGGCAATGAATCATGAATCAGACCTGGAGCAGCACATGCCACAGTCAAGGAATATCCTGTGTTTCAGAAATTGAAGTCTTCAGTTAAAGCTGATATTTTAGAAGTCTCTCAGGCAATAGACTCGCCAACTCTTTCGGCGCTACCTGCTTCTTTCTTAACAAGCGAACAGCCAATCCCGCAATTATCTCCACAGGGTCCTCAGGCAGCTGAATTTGTATTTTTGCAGCCAAAAGGTCTGGAAGTGCAATTAGCTGGCACAGAAGGGGATAATTTGGGGGCTTGGACTCAGCAACAAGCTTTTCAGCAGCCTATTGAAACCCCTACTCTCGAACTAGAAGTTATATTCTCAGTCTTATTCTTGAGGAGAGTAGGGATTTGAAGACCTCTCAAAAACTAGAAATCGCTGCCCTCAATGCCAGGCTTAACAAAATCGAGAAATCAACAGCACAGCTTCCAGAGAGAATAAAGGAGGCAGAATTTAGAATTTCGGAGTTAGAAGACCAGCTCACTACGACCCAGAAGGAAATTGGCCAGTTTCATAAGCAGCAGTCCTTGCTAGAGAATAAGATTGAAGAACTAGAATATCATTCACGCCGCTCAAATCTTCGTATTGTTGGAGTTCCAGAGGGCGGTGAGGGCCAACAAATGCTTCCATGGGTTGAGTAATTTAGTAAGTCCCATGTTCTGCCAGGATTTTCTGGGGATTTAACTTTAAAGAGAGCTCATCGAGTCCCAGAGCAACGCTCTGCTATCTCGAAATTTCCATGTACAATCCTTGTCAATTTGGGGGATTATCAAATTAAAGAGCAGGTACTGTCAAAGGCGATACAGCAGAGACAGTTTTCTTCACTGAAAGTGCCCCAATGTGGAATATTTTCTGATCTGTCTGCAGCCACAGCCAGACGCCGAAAGGACTTTGTTAAAATGTTCCATTTATACAAAGCGCAAGGGGTGCAGGCCAATATTGCACAACAATCTAATTTGGAGGTTCTCTAGAAAGGGCAATTTCATCTGTTCTCTAATGTTTCTGAGGCTCAGGAGTTTTTGCATCAGATTTCTAAAACAATGTAAAAGTGTTTTTCTGGTAAAACTTGCCTTGATGTTGATATTATTGTTATTGACTTTGATATTGGGGTCTTTTTGTAGTATGTAATTAATGATGCCCTTTTTTTTAATGTGGTAGGGGAGGCAGAGGGTGGAAGGGTGCAATGTCATGGCACTAATCTTGGATCGTTTTTCACTGGGAGGGGTATGGTGGGCTCTTTCCCTCCCATTAGGGGTAGGTTTCTGTTTGGAGCACGGGAGTTAGGATGGGGTTGGAGCATTCAAAAAATGAGTAGATTCATCCTTTTTACATGTCATTGTGGGAAAGATGAGGGGGTCAGAATTTATATTTATTTTGAAATGAGGAGGTTTTTTTTTCCTTGTCACTAGGGCGCTTGGAAATAGGCAATGAAAAATGTCTTATAAAATAAATCTTTTATCCTGTAATGTTTATGGGATGGTGAATAGACAAAAGCGAGGGGCGATGATTAGATGGATTTCTTCCTTTGGTCCGGAAGTATTATTCCTTCAAGAGACCCATCTTAAGGAGAACTATCCAAAGTATGCTCATGCGGTGTTCGCTTTGGCTGGCTTGGCAGTAAGGGGGGTCGCAATTTATCTGGGTAGAGCCCTTGATTGGGTCCTAAGTGATGTAATAAGGGACCCGCAGAGTCATTGGCTGTGGGTAAAGGCTTGGGTGGATGGCTGTTTAAATAATCTTGTAAATTATTATGCCCTCAGTTACTGATGTACCTGAGCCTTTGCAGCAGATATATAAAATTTCATTGGGTGCAGTTGGACCGATTATTTTGGGGGGGAATTTAATTTTATTCAGAAACTTAGTCAGGATACTTGTAATGAAGCAAAACAACAGCTACAACTTCATACTAAAAAGGCTATTGTTACCTTGAAGGAAAATCTTCATTTGACTGTTACAAAATGTACCTGTTTCTCTAGTCAATATCATACTGCTTCCCGTATTGATTTTGTTCTTAATTTCACATTCAGTAACTAGGGCAGGTTCTGATATTTGGCCTAATTCATTTTCTGATCATGCCCTGGTTTCTCTGACTATTGAGGTTAAGGCTAATTGGGATGACGGGGCTAGGTGGCAGCCAGACCGCTCGTTATTAGCAGACGAACAATGGGTCTGTGAGATGAGGAAATTCATTAAGGAATTTTTCCAATTAAATCAGTTTACAGGCTCTCTCTTTTCGATATGGGAGGCATTTAAAGCTACAGCCAGGGGGCGTATAATTTCTTATAAGGCTTTCCAACACAAAGAGCTTCGCCCGAAAATCACCAAATTACAAGCTGCTGTGGATCAGATATCATGAGTAAACAGATACTCCTCTTCCTTCGAAAAAGCCAAACAGAAATTGAGGGATTTTTTTATACTACAGGAAATTACTAGCTCTAGGGCTTATCAACAGAAAATATATGAATAGAGTCAACAGATCGGGAGGTATTTAGCCTGGTCGGTTCGACAAAAACAAGAGTTTGCGTATGTGAGGAAATTAAAGAACCCTGTTTCGGGTAATTTTGTTACAGATGTAAAGCAAGAATCTAAGGTATTCCGTGCTCATTATAAGTTTGTCTACGAGACCACTTATTCCACTTCTTTGATTAATATAGTGCAGTACTTTCAGTCTGTTTAAACAACACTCCATTGAGGCTACCCAGGTGCATCAATTAATGTGATCTATTACAGTGAGTGTATTAAAGGATGTTTTAGCTTTAAGGTCTTGCGGTAAGGCTGCAGGCAATGATGGCTTTCCAGCCAAATTTTATAAAACCTTTGCTGGTGAACTACTCCCTTTTTTGACTCATTTATTTAACAACATTAGAGATGAGTGTCAAGTATCTTCTTACTTTAGCGAATCTACGATTGTTAGCTTCTTAAAGAAAGGGAAAGATCCCGAGGACGTTAAGTCATATAGGCCCATAAGTCTGCTCAATGCTGATTATAAGCTATTGAAGCAGTGGGCCATTTGGATTGCTCTGTTGGCTCAGGACGTAATCCATAGAGACCAAACAGGCTTTATCACCGGCCGGCTAATGGCTGCGAACACGAGTTTCTTACTCCAGGCAATGGATTATTTCTCAGTTAACCAGACGAAGGCTTCGGTCATCATGGTTGATGTGGAGAAGGCTTTCGATCTGGTTAATTGGGAGGCCCTGTTTTTTGGTCTGCAAAGGTTTGGGTTCCCGTGAGGCTTTCTTACTATGCTCTCTAAAATTTATCACGGTTGCAATTAAGAGGGGGACCCGACAGGGTTGCCCCCTATCCCCTATATTATTCACTTTTTTTATAGAGCCTTTAGCGGTTAGGATCAAGGCTTCTCAGACTATAGAGCTACCTCTTTTTGGTATGTCTAAATTGAAACTCTTCGCAGATTATATCATCTTGTACTTGAAACCAGAAAGGGGAAATATTCAGCAGGTATTGGATGAGTTTAATCATTTTAAAGACATAGGTGGGTGTAAGATTAACCCAACAAAACAGAAGTTCTGCTTTTCAACTCTTCTCTCGAGGCCCTTTCGCCATTTCTGCATTTACAGGCAGGTCATCAGGCTCCTATTCATTATTTTCAGTTAAATTACATTCCAATGTTTTTGGAATGCATTTTCTGCCCAAAAAAGGGACGTTGCTTCCTTTGACCCTTTGGGTAGAGTAGTCTGCTGATCTTGCACCTTACTGGCTGGGTCTGAAGGAAATATTAAAACTACCTGGGGCTTCTAGGATTCCGTGGTTCAGGTTCATAAAATGCAGACTAACTGAGCTCGAGTGCGAGAATCTCTGGTCTACTCCTGAGATTGCATGCAGGATTCCGAAGTCCATACTCAAGGGGTCTTACTGGCGTTTTGTAGATGCTGAGATCTGCAGGAATGGGAGGGTGGGCTCTCTTACTACTGCCTTCCTTGAGTTTAAAGACGTCTACTCCTTGGAAGGTTATTTAGACGAGATTGCGCCCCCACTCGCTAAATCATTGTATGTGAAATTTCGGATTGGGACCTTGCCACTTCGTACAATTGCAGCAAAAAGGCAACATACTTGTACAGAGTTATATATGTTCTTTCCCTTTTGTCCTGAGGTAACAGAATCCTTTGAGCATGCTGTAATGTTTTGCCCATAGTATCATGATTATCTGAAGAAGTGGATATTGCCACTCTGTTGCAATTTGGAGACCAGGGATTTCAGGTCAGCGACTAGCATATTGAGAAATAATACTAGTCAACCTATCATCTTTGCTGTATCCCGCTTTTTGTTAAGCATGTGGAGCACCAGACTAAAAAAGTTAGCCCCATGAAAAATATATTGGTCATAACTATGTCCCTGAGGTGCATATTGTATTGTATGACTTTACGATTCTTACTAGATATTTATGTATTCTTTTTAATTCAGACTATGATTGCACTCATTTATCTATGCTGCTAATTAATTAATTTTATGTCAAATTATTTAATTAATTGATATGATGGTTTTATTGCTTTTATTGTACTTGATGTTACATTTTATGTGCTTTTATGGCAGTTTTTGCCAAATAAATATTTATGATAACCTTGTGAGCACTGCCTCATCTGCACTATATTTACATATTTCAAACCAGATTGAATATGTATGAATACAACACATGGATGAAGGAAATTCACACTTTGTCCAGTAAAGTGGTTTCTATACTAATGTTTAGGGGAAATGTTTCCTCATAATCAAGTTGAATTGGAATCATGTTAAAATAAGACTGAACCCTCTATATATGGATGGGGTTCCTTCCTTCTTGTGGAAAGAGCTCCATGTGACATTTTGTCTAGATTTATATATATATGTGTACTCGTGTCCGGGTGGGCATAAAGGGTTGTCCTAGTTGTAGATATATGTGCTGTGACCCAGCACAGTAAGAGAAACACTCTGATCCCTCTCACACAATTCTAAAACACTTCCCACATAGGCCCACAGCAAGTCAAACAGGGGCCGCTCCTCCGCAATGGCGGAGGAGCGTGGCCTCACTGGCTCAGAGCTAGCAGGTGAAAAATAAAACAATATTCTATTATCATTTTATTTATCACCTGCTGGCCCAGCCAGCGTGCATAGGGAGGGGTGGGGCTGGGTCCATGGGAGGAGGGAGGAGGACTGGTTTGTGCACTTCTAAGCGCATTTGTGTTTGGCCGGCTGTCTTAGGCCAGCCAAACACACATGTGCGACTAGGTTTCTCCAATGCAGCTGTGTTGAAGAGCGGGTTGGACAAACAGCACAGACTCTCTATCCTGAACGGAGTGTCAAACCAACCCGCTCAGGCCAATCCCCGTGCTGCTCTCATAGCATGAGATCAGCGCGGGGATTAAACAGGGAATCTGTGATGCTGTCCCAGTGTCTGCTAAGTGGGACCAGGAATAAGAACACGAGGCGTGACATGGGAGGCGGCTGGCAGCTTCAGGTAAGTCTTACTTTTTAAAAAATTATTATTAAACTCCCCCCATTGCTCCCCTGTGCCCCCCTCCACCCGCCTCACCACTTTTTGTTTTTGGTGGTCGCCACTGAAGTACAACACCGTTCCAACCAATCACACTCCCACATCGTAGCATGCTACCCGTTTGATAATGCCCTTCAGCAGCTTGCAAAGATGTATGAAGCTCTATATGTATAGAACTACAAAACCATACCATGCAATGTATGTGCATGGATTCTCACATGGTTTACAGAAGGCTTCGTATATTTAGGGACAGATTTCCGAGTCTGAGTAATAAGATCAGCCACCAAGGCATTTTGTATCTTCCTTAAGAATAATTATCATAAGAAGATAGCCCTTAAGTTGCATTGGGTGCATTTTCATTCTTAGATCTAATTTTTGCAGGTACATGCAAAGCTAGTGAAATAGCCCAGTGGGTTAATGCCCTTATATCAGAGGTTTAGGGCCATATGTAGGTAGCTAAATACCGGTCGGTAACGGCCGAAATTCGGTAAATCTCCCGTTACCGACCGGTATTTAGGCAATTGAGATGTAGGAGGCCGGATTTAAGGAATCGGTAATTTACTGATTCGTTATTTTAAGGAATCGGTAAATTACCGATTCCTTAAATCCTATGTAGGGAACACTCAAGTGAGTGCATTTTTGGTTTCAGGATTCGTTATTTACCACCAACTACAAGTTGGTGGTAAATACTGAATATCTTTTAAAAAGCAATTTTGTGCTTTTTTAAAAGTGCCATGTGGCAGACATACATGCCCTTAGGGCATGTATGTGCGCCACATGTGCACACATGCACCATTCAGGGGTGCAACAGGGTGTCAATTTGACACCCTGCCGCCTGAATATGCTCCCCTATTACCGATTCGGTATTTACCGAATCGGTAATAGTGAATGGCTTCCCATTCATTCCTATGGGCCTCCAGGCCCATAGGAATGAATGGGAAGGTATTCCCTTATTACCGATTCGGTAAATACCGAATAGGTAATAACGAATATTACCGAATCGGTAAAATTTACCGAATGTTTACCTACATTCTATTTACCGATTCTTAAATACCGAATCGGTAAAATTCGGTATTTAGGAATCGGTAAATAGAAATTACCTACATATGGCCCTTAGTCTCAAGGGAGCCTTCTCGGATTTTTATATTTCCGTGGTTGGTGAAATGTGCACTATTTATTGAGCATAATCTCTGTTATTTAGTCAGAAGCCAGTGGCATCACGAAACTGCACGCACACTGGCTAGTGGTATGCATCAAACAAACTAGAAGCCGGTTTCAGAGAGGGATTTCTTGGCAGATGAAAACTGAAGGACATAGAAGACATAAATGATAAATGACACACTTCATAGCACTATATTTCATACAGACTGAGTTCTACGTTTTTATCAACCTACAGAATGCAGTTAGAAAGGGCAGGATGGAAAAAAATGAAAGGAAATTAAATGTAGAATTTTAGCTCGTAAAATTGCATTTTCTGAGCAACTTGTTTCACTTATTGCTTTCTCTAGACACTTTTTAAGGGGCATTATGATGACAAATGCCCTATTTTCCTATAATTTTCTGAACATTATTTCAGAGCAGGCCAATCAGCAACATTCTAGAACTGGGTCAGGCAGACCATGAACGTACTGGAATACTTCATGAGTGCCCTTTCAAAGCCTATCATTTTTAGCACATTGATGTGAAAACTGTGCTGTTGATTGCAGTATTTGCTCTCATTTCTTCAACTTTTTCTGGGTGGGAGGTGTGAGACTGAGCGGGTGAGCATGGGGTGATCTGATCCAAGGGTGGGAGTTGCAAACATAAAGGAAGCAAGCCTTCCCCCAGATAAACCTCACCCTCTGGACGTCGTAGCTATTGTTAGTGTTTTTTTCTCTTCTTTTTTTATATATCCCACAGGGAGCAAACACCCTATACCCACATAGGTCAGAAGTTGTCCAATCGAAGCCAAGAACAATAAGCCTTGCAAATCACAAAAGGGGAGACAGACACAGGTACCACCAAGCTGCCAGCAAGTTGCTCTAGCGTAGGTTCAGCACAGAGGGTAGAGATGCCTACCCACAGACAAATATCCCATTAAAGCACGACCGGACAAAAACAGCAGCCATAGAACTGGCCATGACTGTTCAGCGAGCAAGGTCATTCACGAGGCACTGCCATGACAGACCCAGACCACTGAGCCCATTCTAGGCCGACAGTAAGTATTCTAGCAAGATAAAAGTAGGTGGAACAGAATCTGCTGAAGCAAGGCAACCCCGGCTCCCAGACCCATCCTGCCCCACCCAGAACACAGGAGAGTAGAGGAGCGCAGACCCATGCAGCGCCAACCCCTCCTGACTGAAGTTTGAAGGGCGAACACAGGGAAACCAAGGAAGATGTGGAAAAAACACCACAACAAACAAACAGGAAAGAAAACACCGTAAACCGTGGGAAGTGGCCTTCCGGTTGAGTTAAAAAAGCAGGTCAGACCTTGGGCTTGTGTCAATTTAAGGGCTTGTGTCACTTTAAGAGCAAGAGATGTGGGTCCTCACTGTAGAAAGAGAAGAAGGGGTAGCCACCATGTTTAAAAAAGAGCTTTGGGACTGATTTAGAGTTTGATGGATGAGTTCTCCATCATAAAAGCAACGGATATCCTGTCCGCTGTATCACAAGTGCCCTAGGATACTCATCAGGTTTGTGATGAGTAACTAGTCCGCTGAACCCTAAATTAGGCCCTTTGTTTCCTTCCCAGATATGGAAGGTAGGGTTATCCTAGTCTCAGACTAGGATGAGGAAGGCGAACGAGGAGAAATGTATATCTCAGCTCAGAAAGCAGTGAGCAGAAGGTTGAGAACCTGCAAATAAATCCACAAGGGAAAGTTAAAACCCCTGAAGGCCCCACAGAGCCGTTCATCCTTCCAGGAGCTGTACAATAAGGGGCAGATCTACAAGAAAGTGCCGCAGCGTGGCGCTGCAAGCCCTTTGGCTGCGCCACGCTGCGGCACTTTCAGAGCACAGGAATGCGACATATTTACAAGAATATGTCGCATTCCTGTGCTCTCCCCTGCGCTGGCGCACAAACAGCTGCCAAGCGCCGGCGCAGGCACCCTTGCACCATGGTGCAAGGATGCCTGCGCCATGGGGAGATTGTTTCTGTGCAGGAAGGGGCACCTTTCTGCACAAAAACAATCAGTACAGGCTTTTCCTCTTTCAATGCGTGCTGCAGAATGCAGCACGCATTGAAAGAGGAAAACGAGGAGAAATGAAAACATTTCTCCTCGGTGCGCCTCGCTACGCCACCTCTAGGGTGGCGTAGCTTCAAACGCATCTCCAGAGTTACGATTTCTCGTAATTCTGGAGATGTGTCTTGTTCCATGGGTGTTGCGTGGGAACACCCACAGCAACACCCATGGAACGCCCCTTCACCGCAAAGTGCTGCGTGTGAAGGGACGGTATTTACAAGGAGAGGAAAAGTCACGCATGGTGGCTTTTCCTCTCCTTGTAAATATCGAGGAGCCCCCTGCGCCACCAGTACGTCACGAAAAGTGACGTACTGGTGGCGCAGGGGGCTTGTAAATCTGCCCCCATGTGTCTGTGAGTTGGGTAACAATAGCGCCTTATTAACAAATGCCCAATGGCAATTTTGTATGCTATAAGAATAGTGACTATTACAATTTTTATTGTTTCGGGGTTCAGGGTTCAATTCTGTAACATAAAATTAATAGATAATATCTCCATGGCCAGTTATTCGAGATATAAGGTACTCCTCAAAATAAATATATCCTCACCAACTGTCCACGTCTTCTGTGTAGCTCCTCTGGAGCAGCAAATTCAACCCTGCCTTATGCTTGCATAACGACAACCATCATCATTTCTAAAAGTGAAAAACGTTCATCTCACGACTTATGGCACCGAATATCCATCATTATGCACATAAAATGTGATTTATTTAAAACTGGTATTTTTTTCAATTGTTAAAAAACATCTGTAGTTACAAACTATTGTAATTTTTCAAATAAATTAGACTATGGCCGATGTAAACCGCGTTCGGTCCCTACACTTTAAGAAATTGCACTGATTGAAAAACGGGAACATTTTAGTTGAAGAATATTTCAAAATAACCCCAACGTTAAATGGTTGGATTTTCAAAACTTTGGTATCTCTAAAACGTGTTGTGAAATTAGAAAAAGTTTTTTATATATGTAAATTGGCAGAAAACAGCCCAGATGAAAAATGACTCTAATCTTCTTCTTTAATTAGTTTTTCCACAATTTAGCTGACAATACGTGTTCTAGACTTCTTGATAAGGTTAAAAACGCATTACTGCAAAACGGAACAAGCTAGTTAGCAATTAGTTGTGTAATTAGTCTCACGGGGCTGAGAAGTCATCTGAGTTCGCAGAAAGACAGGACCGAACTGCCTGTCAATCACTCGGGCATTACCCCTGGTGAACTGCAGACTAGAGGGGGCTTTCAGGACTGGAATGGGTACCACGGACCAGCCCTGAGAGCTCTCTCCCAGGTCCTCATGTGAGCTCCAGCTCCCGTGGTGTAACATAAAATGATGGGTCTTCCCCACACAATGTGGTGAGCGGCCCCAGGAACTCTCATATCTCAGGAAAAGCCATACGCCTTATGCTGAATGGGGGGCCTGTACCAGCCCCCTGCCAGTGGCCACGCCCAGGTGAGCCCCTCTACTTCCTCCTCTGACTCCAAGCAGCTCTCTTTCACAGGTAGCGTGTTCTTACGGGCCGGGAAAACAGGCAGTTGTAAATCAGTGCAACAGAACATGTGCATGCAGAAGGAAGGTTTCATGCATGGTGACTGGCCCGGAAGTGGAAGGTCTGCCCTACCTTTCCGCAGGAGTT
Source organism: Calotriton arnoldi (assembly GCA_963921515.1). Classification (NCBI taxonomy): domain Eukaryota; kingdom Metazoa; phylum Chordata; class Amphibia; order Caudata; family Salamandridae; genus Calotriton; species Calotriton arnoldi. Next base: position 772,939 of record CAWUFW010004421.1, on the reverse strand, counting down.
TAAAAGAAAGTACCACGGATGTAGATGTAGAACGTACTTCAGTGTTACAATTATGTGTGCACGGCACCTGTTAGGATGGGCTTCCCCTGAAGCTCCAAGTGCAAGCAGTACCATCCGCGCAGCTGTGGTACCCTTTGCATCTCATGCCCCTGTGATTAGGAGGATGAGAAGGAGAGGAGAGGGGAAGTGGGAAGTGGGGCGAGTGGCCTGTTGGCGTTTAGGCCGTCAAAAATAGTGGAATTGCAATGGTGCTATACACACTGGAATTCAGCGGATTGTATATGCCTGGGAAATGTGGGTTTTGACATGTTTCCAAATGAGGATGTACAACCCTGGGCAATGATGCTTTACAAACTGCAATGGTGTTTTACATACTGGGGAAATTTTGTTAAGGGCAGGACAAGGGGAAATAATTATGTATGCAATATGTATCCTGGCATGAAAATGGTGCTTTATATACTGGAGTGATGTTTTACTTACCTAAGACAATTTAGAAGCTGCCATGGCAGTGGATGGTTTTCACTTACACATCGGAGGCACCACTGACTTATTAGATATCTCAAACTTCTTGAGATGAGTCTGTATAATAAGTTGCCTGCCCCAGTCCCAACGCATATCTACCCACTTGAAGAACAATCTCACTGTGTGAGGAGGGAGTGGGGCCTCGTGCCGAGAAGTACCTATGAGGCACTTTTGAACCTCACCCCGCCCCCAAGCCACCTTCTCCCCCCCAAAAAAAGCTTGCTAAGGCTGGTGCCGATGTACTGGGGTGTTTTCACACCCCTTAATGGACGTCGGCAGTTCAAAGCCTCGGACCCCGACCTGCAAAACCACCATTTACAGTGGTTTTCGGCTCGTTTTCGCTGCCACCTGTGATATCAGCTCCTTGCCGGGAGACTGTGTGATGGGAGCCGATATTGTGTGTCGCACAGTGGCACCGTGTGAGTTGGCAGGTATACTAACATCTTGAACTAATGTCATAACGCCTTGAGAGGTCCCTGAAAAAAATGTGATTTATCACTTTAGAATGAACAGCACTTACCTTTCTGGGCATCAATGATCCCCCATGACCGACTGCTACTGTGTGCATGCTTTGTCATATGGATTGGCACCCTAAGGCTGGTTTATTAGGCATCATATAATACACGGGATTCCGCAGTCCCTGGAGATAAGCCCGTCTCTAATGTCTTTATAATCAGCGACTTGTGGGGCAGAGTCCCCGATTAGAAAAGCTGTTAGAACTTAACTGTAATTACCTTATTGCAGTTGAATTCTGACATGACAATGCCTGCTGTCTAAGCCAGCAACGGCGGAGAGGAGAAAGGCAGGTCATGTCACGGAGCATAATCAAAGCAACTGTTTAAAGAACGAAAAACAAAATGTTGCTTTTCTTTCTTCTGTTCCGTTTTTCTAACTGTACATTGACAAGAAGAAAGGAGATATTTATGGCAACTTTTTTTGCACTAGAGATTTTATTTTTAGTCATCATGTTTGCAAATATGCTCTCTCTTTCAAATGAAAGAGCTATGCACCAAGGATTTAAGTTGTTTCCTGGAAAGGTGATGGGATAACAATGTATTATATGGAATAAAGTACCCCTTGCCATACATGAGAAGGATATTTCAAAACACCTCGGAAGTCCATGACCTTATAAAGGAATTAAGCCTTTGGCAATGTTCCTCTATATGTTCATGGAGCTCCTTGGTGACTCGTGCTATCCATATCCTTATAATGTACAGCGGGGGTACTTTATCCTACATATTATTAGCCGCACAAACTTTTGATAGAAGCTAAACAGCCAAAGAAACCATGTCAGGCATCATTTTCTGGCACAGAATGTAAATATGATGTGATTTCTCTTGACATGGGATTTTGTATGCTCATTTCAGCACTCCATCCATCATTTGTTCTTTAGGTCTTGCCTAGGCAGCACTTGTGCTGTCTCTTCGAGACATGCTGTATTCAGGATATGAAAAACAACAATAGGGGGTTGGGCCCTTACCTGCAACCACCATGGACCTCTACATACACTCAAAAACCAAAACATTTGGTGGTTGTGTTACTTTCTGTTTTATTACTTTTCACACAAGATTTAATAAACATGACCTGTAAATCAATTATAACATTTTATCATCTTAACATAACATTGCTCAATATTTAAGAACAGAGAGTGATAACAAAAAGAATGGCAAACCTATACAAAATTTTTCCACATCCCAAAATAAATCACACATTAATAAACAAGATGACACGAATCAAAAATAACACCAATCAGTGTTCAACCATTCCAAAGTTATAAACCAGAGCGACCCCATTTAAAGTTCTTAGTGTCAATAATGGGTTTCAAAATCATCAAATATGGAAAATGAAAGAAAAATAATTGCTTTTCATAGAAAGTCCATAGTCGTCCTCCATATTAGTGTAGCTTAAACATGAAAACCCAAAATTAATAGTCTGCGCGTTTCGAACCATATATATTATAGGTTCTCCTCAGGACCAGGGCTGGATGATTTCTTAGATGTTCATTTATGATGTAAGAAGAGAAGCCTCTTTCATTTGTGTCTGTGTTTTCTATCTGGATATGATACTGAGTGGCAGAGAAATGCAGTCCTACATGGTGACTGTGTTTCATTCCTTCATTAGGAAATCTTTTGAAGAATATAGACCTTTGACTTTTCATCGAAAAACGATTGAACAAGACCTCAGTTTTCCTTTCCTCCAGCTTCAATTGGATTTGCAAATGGCAATCTGCTGCAGATCGCCATTTGCAAATCCAGCCCTGGCCCTGAGGAGAACCTATAATATATATGGTTCGAAACATGTAGACTATTAATCTGGGGTTTTTATGTTCAAACTTGGCTCCTGTTACTGTCGTTTGTAAATGGTGGCTTTTCATTGGTCAATAGGCTTAGTAGTCCCTCCTTAGTACCGCCTTTTCTCTTTTTGTAACCTCCCATGAGGACACCCCTTGTTTCATGTGTTGTTACTCTAGATGTTTAAATTACAGCCTCTGAGCACTATTTTGTTAAAACACTTGCTCCAGGCAGGACATCTCTCCCCCAACGCTTTATTTTTTTAATTTAACCAGCACGGCATGCTTCAGCTGCAATAATGGCGGCCACGCCTTTCTTTTGTTCGTTGTGATCGCCGATCTCAGCTACATGCGTTTTTTTTTCTGTTTCTTTACCTTTCTTACAATGGTGGCATGCCTTGCTTTATTTAGCTTTAAACATCTTAAGCTGAAGCGGGTTGCCGCGATTGCTTCAAAAGTAAAGAAATAGAAAAAAATGATTCCCTATGCCTTTTTTTTCTATTTCTTTACTTTTGAAGTGATCGCGGCACCCACGCTTTAGCTAAAGCACGAATGCCACGATTGATTTTTAATTATGGCTGTCAGAATACTTTCATTGAACCATTACTTTGGATAGTCATTCCTAAGTGACAGAATGACTGAATGACCTATTTCAAAGCGGGGTCACAGAAATGTCAGGGCAACACAAAGCTTTCAGTTAAAAATACCAACCAGTCTGTGAACTTCGCAGATCTGCACGTTTGTTTCTAGCATGCTTCAGGAGTGCATACATGTAATAAAGGGTGTTTCTTCGGGTGAGTCTTAGACACTTTCGTTGCTTGCGGCGAAGACGGAAACTGGTGCTACACCAAAAAATGGTTTGAGACACCCATACTGATTCTGTTAAAAACTTCAAACATGATCAGTTTATGGTTTCTTTGCAAAGCATTAAATACAATGGTTGTGGGTGAAAAAGTCATTTTTAAAAATGTCTGCTGCTGCCCCCTCCCCCCATTGGCGAGATGTGGGCAGTTCCTCTCTGGATCAGTAATCAATCAATCAATCAAGCATTTGTATAGCGCGCTACTCACCCTGAGGGTCTCAAGGCGCTTGGGGGGGGGGGGGTCCGCTACTGTTCGAACAGCAAGGTCTTGAGTTGCTTCCTGAAGGAGAGGTGGTCTTGGGTAAGGCGGAGGTGGATGGGTAGGGAGTTCCACGTCTTGGCAGCCAGGTAGGAGAAGGATCTTCCTCCCGTTGTGGATCTTCGGATGTGGGGGACGGCGGCGAGGGTGTGGTTGGTCGATCGTAGCTGGCGGGTGGGAGTGTAGAAGGTCAGACGGTCGTTGAGGTATCTGGGGCCTTGGTTGTGGAGAGCTTTGTGTGCGTGGGTGAGGAGTCGGAACGTGATTCTCTTGCTGACGGGGAGCCAGTGCAGGTCTCTCAGGTGTCCGGCGATGTGGCTGTGTCGGGGGATGTCCAGGATGAGTCGAGCTGAGGCGTTCTGGATGCGTTGGAGTCTTTTTTGAAGTTTGGCTGTGGTTCCGGCGTAGAGGGAGTTGCCGTAGTCCATTCGGCTGGTGACGAGGGCCTGGGTGACCGTCTTCCTGGTTTCGGTGGGGATCCACCGGAAGATCTTGCGCAGCATGCGTAGGATGTTGAAGCAAGACGAGGAGTTGACTTGTCGGGTCATTGAGAGGGAGGAGTCCAGGATGAAGCCCAGGTTGCGTGCGTGGTCCGTTGGTTTGGGTGCGTTGCCCAGGGCAGGGGGCCACCAGGAGTCGTCCCAGGCGGAGGGTGATGATCCTAGGATGAGGACTTCCGTCTTATCTGAGTTCAGTTTCAGGCGGCTGTTCCTCATCCACTCGGCTACGTCCTTCATCCCTTCATGTAGGTTGGTTCTGGCGGTTGTGGGGTCGTTGGTGAGGAGAGGATCAGCTGGGTGTCGTCGGCGTAGGAGATGATGTTGAGGTTGTGTTGGCGTGCGATGGCTGTGAGGGGCTCATGTAGACGTTGAAGAGGGTGGGGCTGAGTGATGATCCTTGTGGTACGCCGCAGCTGACTTCGGTGGCCTCGGAACTGAACGGGGGAGGCGGACTCTCTGGGTTCTTCCGGCGAGGAAGGAGATGATCCACTCCAGTGCCTTCTCTTGGATTCCGACGTTGTTCAGGCGTTGCACTAGGGTGCGGTGGCAGACTGTGTCGAACGCTGCGGAGAGGTCCAGGAGGATGAGGGCCGCTGTTTCCCCGTTGTCGAGCAGGGCTCGGATGTCGTCGGTGGCTGCGATGAGGGCGGTCTCGGTGCTGTGGTTGGCCCGGAAGCCGGACTGCGAGTGGTCGAGGGATCCATTCGTCTCGAGGAAGGCGGCCAGTTGTCTGTTGACGGTCTTCTCGATGACTTTGGCAGGAAAAGGAAGGAGCGAGATGGGGCGGTAGTTTTTGAGGTCGGTGGGATCCGCTGACGGTTTCTTCAGTAGGGCGCTGAGTTCGGCGTGCTTCCAGCTCTCTGGGAAGGTGGCGGTGTCGAGGGAGGTGTTGATGATGTCCCGGAGGTGGGGTGCGATGACGGCCTTGTTGGATCAGTAAGGTTCTCTGTTGTATTGGCCGGCGGGGGCAGCGGTGTGCATGTGCTTTTAGGTAATCAACACGGACCTGAGCGGTCCTGGCATCAGTGCATGGCGCACATCACCATTGGGGAGGCATATATTGGCTTTGTGTGTACCCGAAACTAATGCTTGGTCGTATCGGCCCGCGGCCACAGCGGTGACTTGAACTAATTAACTTGGACCAGAACGGTCCCGGAGGGCACATTATTCTCACTGTACTTGAGACTGTTGGGCCAAGGGGGAGCAGTCCTGAACTACCCATACCGAAAGGGCCTTGAAACGAGCCCAACTGAATTCCAAGCACTGTGTCCACATTCACCCCTATAATGGAGTTATTAACTGGATTCTTCATGCTTTTAGACCAAGTAACCTCTTAACCCAATTGTTTTTACAAAATTATCTAACTCTTGACCTAATTATTGGATTTTTATTGCTTTGGCCTTATTTTATCCAGATAAATAACTTTTATTTTTCAACTTGGTTTGTAGTCTCTTTTTGCGGTGTTTTCTCTGTGTTACTATAATCAGTGTGCTGCACAAATGCTTTTACAGCCTCACATTGAACAGTCCGTGGAAAATAGGACTCGTTCACACTGCCCCTTCAAAGCCAGTAAGACTAGAAACTACCACTGTGCTTCCACATGTGATTGCACGAGGGCCCTCCAGCCTTTGCTGGGCCTTCTCCCGCATTTCCATCCCCACCGGGCCCGTTCCTTCACCTCTGCCCTCTTGAAATTTTTGCAAAATGTTTACAATGTTATTGTCAAGCTGTAGACGATCCCGCTTCTGCCTCAGCAATACGCCACTATTTCTTGAAAACATTTTAGAAATCAATAATACTAATCTGCTTCTTAGAACAGGTGCACCCCGTTTATTACCAAATTTGGGCATTATGAGTGAGCGTGTATAAGCTCCTGAAATAAAAGGAAAGCTTGCTGTGTATATTAATACATGTTAGAGTTGAGCTTTTCATCTGCGTTTCTAAACAACAGAGTATGCGCACCTTAGGAGGTATCCAATTCATTCACACTTTTATCAACACCCACCTTTTTACTTTCCTTAAAGGTCCCCAGAACAGGTCTTCCACTTCCCGGCGCCAAACGGTGGTTTAGTCCACTGCAAGCAACTTTTTGCTGACCTTTATTTTTGGCTGATATTAGGACTGTGTGCACTGTGACACTTCATTTACTGTCAGAGTGCATGTGCTCTGTCCATAAAATGGTATTGGTAAAATTGATTTCACGCAATTGGTCCTTTTAGCCTTCCTCTGAGGCCATGGTAGAAGGTGCAGAAATACCACAAATGACTTTAAAGTTAAATGTCATATGTGGGCTGCAGTGTATATACCACTGTGAGAAATTGGGTTGTTGGTTGACTGGGGTGTGAGCCCTGATCAAGCAGCAACCACAATCCTTGTCAGGGTAAGGCACAAGCAAACCACAAATTAACCTGTGCTCATCCTCCTGGTAGCTTGGCACAGAGCAGTCAGGCTTAGCTTAGAGGCAACGTGTAAAGTATTTGTGCAACACTTCAAACAGTAAAAGAGTAAAAACACCACACAAAAAGGATCCCACACCTAGTTAGAAAAATAGAGCAGAATTTAATAAATAAAACAAGATGAAAACGACAAAAAACAATCAGTAGAACCAGAGTTATGAATTTTGAAATAATAAAGTGTAAAATAGCGCCTAAAAGCACAAAGTGCCAAGTGAGCTTATCTGGTCAAGCTGGACCGGGTCAAATTCAAAATTTCAGGCTCACCACGATGGAGCGTAGGGCAGATACAGTCCTACGTTAGTCCCCACTAAATGTTTACCTTCTCAAGTTTTGTGCCAAGAGTCCCATTCTCGTTGGAGAGGGCCGCAAGGAGTGCATTGCGGGAGGCTGCCAGCATGGCGCAAAGAGCAGGCTGGGTGTCGCAGAACGACAGACTGGAGCTTTGCGTTGGCAGTCCCCCATGAGTGGACGATGCTAAAGTGCAAAACGATGGTCTGGTGGTGCTTGGCACTGATTTTCAGTGTGAGTGTCGCAGTCTCAGTGCTAACGGGCCCGTTCGCTGTCGTGAAGAGCTCAAAAGCTTGATTTCAGCACCCTTGAGCTACACCAAGGATCCAGAACCTGGGGCGTGGCCAAGCAACATGGCTGACAGGACGTGAGTCTCTCGAGCTCCCAGTCCTTCTTCCCGTGAATCTCGTCATAATCCTGTGAATATTGGCTGAAACCTGCCGCACGATATCGGAATCGATTGGCGCTGATCCCGGTAGTCGATGGAACCGAGCTGGGAGGCTCTGCAGGCCCCATAGCATCGAGAGCGGAGAGGTGCGCAGGAGCCGTTGATCTTGCCTGCAAAGGATGCCTGCTGGAGACGGAATCTCATTGCGGCTCCCCCGGCTGGGGTTGAGCGGAGTTGCTGATCTGTGGTGCTCCTTCCCTGCGCCCTGGCCTGTGTTGCGGCCATTGGTCGCTTGTGAGCCGAACTGGTCTGAGAGCCGGGGCAGGCGGAATGAGGGCTGAAGCGGTGATCCTGCCTGAAGCCTGAGGAGCGGAGCGGTCCGCTGCGAACCTGGCTGAGATGACTGCTGTGCTTGTGGGCTGAGGCCGGGGGGACGGGTGCACTGGTGAGTTTCCTCCGCTTCCCTTGCGCCCCTCCCCTGCATGCCCTGCACGTCTGCCTGAGGTGACGGCGGCGTCCTGGTCCTACGGGGTACACAAGCTGAGAGACCCTGCGCACTGGAGTCCCCCGCACCTAAGACTGCGATCCTGAATGAGCGGGGGGCTGTGAATTGTGGTGTCTCTCGTCGACCCTGCCGCGATGCCCTGTCGGGGGGGGGGGGGGGCTGCAGTTGTGTCCATCGTGCCTGAAGCCTGGCCAGAATAAAAATAATAGACGGCTGAGAATATACTCTCTGGGCAGGAGCGGTCTGAGATACATTGACTGTGGCATCTCCAGCAGGGAACAGCTGGTTGAGGGGGCACCAGTTGAGGACCTGGGACCCATTATATTGAGCCCCCCGTGCCCCAGTGAAATCACGTACATTGCGGGCTGCTCTGCTTCAACCCGACGACCAAGAGAGGGGCAGGCCTCTGGAAGGTGACCTTTGGGACAGGCGGATCCCTGTTAATGGATGAAGATATTGGGCCCGGCCTGGAGGCTTGAGAAACTGCTGCTGTGTGTGGAGACTGGACCTTTATGCCTGTTGCTTCAAACATTTGTTAACCACGCATGACAAAGGGGTCGCCGAGCGCTGGGATCCCAGTGAACAGCAAAAAGAAAAAAAGAAAAATAAATGTGAAGGCCCCCCCCGCCTTGAGGGTGAGATAGCAGGAAGAAGGTCACCCCCCGGCTGCAGGATTGAGAGGGCGGTCCCGAGCCCCCTGATGATGGGGCCTGAAGCGAATTGAACTTGGCAGTTGGGGGGAAGCCCCTTGATAGCAGAGTGCTGGAGAGGACTCGCGCCCATTGGCCTGGTGGGGTAGTGGGCTCTCCCTGAGGAGGAGTAACGACAACACAGCCCTTCTTGACGGTCGCTCTGTGAGAAGCGGAACGTAGCGCGGATCACAGTGGGCAAAGAAAAGGCCCAGAAACCGACTGGATCCAATACTATCACGCAATACACCACCCCTAGGCACACCCCCAGCGGCTGACCAGACAGACTGGAGGGGCGGAGCGTGAGTCGGGGGGGGAGAGCCCAGAGCCCACTAGAGCAGAGCTTATGGCAGCTATCCAGGGATCTAGGAAGGCACTTGAGGACCGAATAAACATTGTATCAATAGATGTTAACCTACTATGAGCAGACCTCCGAAAGGTGGCTGATAAGGTCAGGAGCACCGAAGCGGACATAGCGGAACTGAAAGGAGAAGTGGTAACGCTCAAACAAGTGGCGCAGATGTCCATGGCTACGAAGACCCTGGAGGGCAGCGCGGAAGATGCAGAGGGTAGGGCAAGGCGTAGCAACATATGTGTGCTGGGTATACCTAAAAAAGCAGAGCAGGGAACAGCTGAACAGTTTCTAGAACATTGGATCCGTACCCAGCTGCGACCCAAGGGACTGTCGGACATGTTTGTAATAGAGAGAGCTCATAGGGCCCTTGTCCCACCCCTGCCACCCGGGGGCACAGCCCCGGGCTTTCATAGCCAAAATCCTCAACTACCGGGACAGAGACTGCATCCTGCAGGCAGCCCGGTAACACCAGAATCTCCAGTATGAAAGTAACAAAGTCGTTGTGTAAGTCCAGGACCTTCGAAAATCCTTCCTTGGGGTAAAACACAAGTTGCGTGAATTGAATCTGCAATACATGCTCCTGTACCCTGCTAAATTGAAGGTGTTGGCGGGGGCAGGGCGCACTTCTTTGACTCCCCTGAGGACGTCTGGGAGTGGCTGGTGATCCGGGAGATGGGCTGCTGCCTGGAGAGATGCGCGGACAGAGAAGAAGGTGGGGAACGGGACCAGATAGGGGCCCCCAGCGGCAGAAAAGTCGAGTGGAGGCGCAGAGCGTACCTGAGTCTTCGCAGCAGAGGATCACGGTTTGAGAGGATGGACCACTACAGCTGAATGCCCCAGCGGACGAAGATTTGGCTACTAACTCGCTGGGAGCTGTTCCTACTGAGCTGGATGCGGAGACTCAGAATCCGCAACTGACAATGGACACTGTGCCCGAGACTATGATGGAAGAGCCTCCTGAGGGGGAAAGGGACTAAGCGATGAGCACAAAAGCCCTGGTATTAAGAACAGCAACATAAACACTCTATAGATGTACGGTAAAAATGTACAACATTCTTTGTTGATATGGTGAGGAACGGCTGGATGCTCGGTCAAAGAGAGGTGGCGGGGATTGGGGTACTCGCAGGAGAGAATAGACATGGCTGGGAATGTTGAGAAATCAACTATGGATGTATAAGAAGGGTTTACACTCCAGAATGGCAGTGCGACCACTGATAAGTAAAGGGTGGCCAGACTGGGGACAAAAAACGTACTTGTTGCCCTAGTTGGGCTTACTGGGATACTGTGCCTCCGCTGTGCACATCCTGGCACAAGCGGAGGGTGGGCAGTATCGTCTGTGATGTTAGCCGAGTATTGTCCGTGGGTGGCAGTTTAGTTTTTCGTTTATGGTTTAATGCACGTTGTGTTATGAAAATGGGTGGGTTAGCGCATGAGAGAGGTGAGTCCAGGCACACGGTTAACCGGAAATACAAACAACTGAACATGACATGGGAGGTAAAGTTCCTTAGTTGGAATGTCAGAGGGTTGGGCACCTGCACTATACGACATAGAGTTCTTTCGTTTCTTAAAAGACACAATATAACGTTCGCATGCTTGCAGGAGACACATTTAGATGATGCTGGAGCAACACGGTTGGCGAAAATATGGAGGGGCCAGGTGTTTCACTCCTCATACTCCACCTACGCTAGGGGTACTCTGATCTGGGTGGCTCCTAGTGCCCCATTTGTGCTTCAGTATACCGAAGCTGATGTCAAGGGCCGTTATGTGTTATTAAGGGGGAAGCTTGACGGCAAAGACATAACCATATTGAATACTTATGCCCCAAATATTGATGAGCTCGCCTTTTTTATGACACTACAGGATCTGATCACTGCAGACCTAGATGCCCCAATTATGTGGTTAGGGGACTTTAACTGTGTATTGGACCCTGACTTGGACAGATGTCCACCTTGGAGGGGCACCAAGCCGCGATTGACCAAACAGTTACAGCAGGTGATGCATGATCTGGGCTTAAGGGATATCTGGAGAGACCAAGATCCAACGCAGAAGCGATACACGTGTTTCACGCCTACACATAACACATACAGTTGATTAGACAGGATCTTAGCAACGGAATAGCCCGCATTCCTAGCAGCAGAAATAACTCACCTACTACACTTTCTGTCCGACCAAGTACCAGTGAGCTGTACGGTGCAGTGGGCTGACAGGGAGCAGGGCACTCGCTGTTGGCAGCTACCTTCAGATCTCCTTGAAGGTCAGGTTGGTAAAGAGACACTCTCACAAACATTGATGGAATACATATCCCTCAATTGGAATACCACAGATAATAGAGCCAATGAATGGGATGCTATGAAGGCAGTGGTTCGGGGGGCAGGAATGGGATTAACGTATGGCATACGGAAGCAATTGCAATCTGAACTGCGGGACAGAGAAGACTCATTAGCAAAGCTCCAGTCGGGGTTACAGGGTCAGGGAGACACCCAGGAGCGGGAGCCCACGCTGCGAGAGCAGGTTGCAGATACATGGGATAGACTGGACAAATATACACTTACTAAATATCGACAAAGATTACACGCAGAGGGAGACAAATCCGGCTGACTATTAGCATGGATACTGCGTGAGGAACAGGCACCTCCATTGATCACAAGTATACGTAATCAGTCGGGTGAGTTGGTATACACCCGTGCAGGTATGTTGGAACAGTTTCAACAGCATTTGGAGAAAGTGTACATGGCAGACAGAGCTGAGTCCTACACTCCATTTTTGGAGGGCCTCCAATTGAGGAAGTTATCCGAAGAAGCCCGGTTAGAGCTGGAAGCGCAGATAACTGAAGAAGAGATAGTGGAGGCAATAGCAGACATACCTAAGGCTAAGGCTCTGGAGGGCGATGGCCTACCGATTGAATACTACCAGGCATATTCAGCAAAATTCGTCCAACCATTACTACAGACGTTCAATGAACCCTTTCGAGAATGGGTAATTGTCCCCAACAATGCGCAAGGGTGAAATTGGTATGATTCCCTAAACCGGGCGAGACATCCAGGACCCGGCGGCCTACCGACCGCTGACAATGATTAACACTGACGTTAAAACTTTATGTAAAGGGCTGGCCAAAAAGCTGGGCCCGCACATGGGGTATCTAGCTCATGAGGATCAGTGCGGATTTATCCCCGGCCGTAGAACGTCCATGAACATACGGCACCTAGCACATGTACTGCACGAGACACAGACAGCCCCTGAGGAGATGGCGCTGGTCTCCATCAATCTCGAAAAAGCATTTGACACGGTGGACTGGGGATATCTGCTGGAGGTACTTACGATATCGGGGGTCGGGCCACCGTTCTGCAGGTGGGTTAGAATAGTGTATACGGAACCAGCTGTCAGGGTGCAACTGGGCCAAATTAGATCAGTGCAGTGGTTACTGGGGCGAGGCACACGGCAGGGGTGCCCCCTGTCTCCACTGCTTTTTGCTTTGGCCATAGAGCCGATGGCGGTATTGGCCAGACAAGATTTAGGCCACTGGGGTATACAAATAGGGAATGGAACTCACCTTGTCTCGCTATATGCGGATGACGCACTGTTCTATTTTGTATCCCCGCGTGAGGCGATTCCGAAACTTCTACAGTTGTTAGATCACTTTGCAACATATTCAGGATTGCGCCTCAATAGGAGAAAGTCTTTGGTGTTTCCTCTGGCAGGTCTAAGAGAACATGGATTAGAGGAGCTGCCCAAATTGGGATTGGGGGGGAGATGGACCACTTTCGGTATCTGGGTGTACAGGTTGCACACGGGGATGCAAAGATACTTCATCTGAACATGAATAGGGTAATTGAATCCCTGATGCACTCAGTAGAATTCTGGAACACATTGCCACTGTCCTTAATGGGCAGAATAGCCGTGGCAAAGATAGTGGTATTGCCTAGATGTCTGTACGCCTTACAAAACACACTGTGCAATATCCCTATGGAGGTATTTCGACAATTGAACTCAATACTGATATCCCTCTTTTGGGCAGGGAAACATCGCAGAGTAGAGCTACAGGTCCTTTCCAAGCGATACGAAGAGGTGGGGCTGCGGGTACCCAGATTCGACTTATATTACTACGCTGCACACCTTCAGCATGCGGCGCAGTGGTTAGATGAGGGTGATAATTGGGAAAAACGTTTACTTAGTGGCCAGGTGCAGCCAGAGGATCTACCCATCATGTTGATGGAGGGGGTAGGTGTGAGTGCGGAACTACCATATATAGTCAAATAAACGGCATTCATATGGCAAAAGTTCGTGGAACGGGTGCTTGGGCATGCTCCGTTCCACCTGGAGTTGAGCATCTGGCAGTTAGCCCCAGTGCGAAGAATGGTAGAGAACATGTCCTTCCAGGCTTGGAGGGAGGGCGGATGTATGATTCTGGTGGACTTATATACAAATAACACCTTCATTACTTTCGAACAGGCGTGCGAAAGATTTGATCTGGGAAAGGAGCAGTATCTCCAATATGCGGGCCTGGTGGAACTGGTCAGGATTACATGGCCCACATATCCAAATACGCCTCAGACGACTGAGACTCTTGATATACTGCTCACATGCGGCAGCGGGCATAGACTGGTATCACTGCTATATAAAGCTATGAGGGTGGACTCGGGGTCCCTAGCCCTTAAGACATGGGATGCATGGAATGAGGACCTACAGGTTCAGCTGCCAGAAAAAAGTTGGGCGAGGGCATGTGCATTGACATGTAAGGTATCCTGTAATGCCCCTCTGAAGCTGTTGCATTATAATTTCTTGCAGCGAGTGTACATGACCCCCGTGAGGCTCCATCGTATAGATGCCAGTCATCCCCATGAATGTCCTAGATGTAATAGGGCCCACTCGGGGTTTATGCACCTGGTGTGGGAGTGTCCAGAGGTACAGAAGTACTGGAATAATATAGTAAAGAGGGTCCGCATGGGGGTGGGAATAGCAGTGGAGGCTAAACCAGAGCATTGCCTCCTGGGGCTGGTTCCATAACCCAAGAAACGGAAAATGGCCAATAGATTGCTACAATTAACTCTGGTGCTGGCTAAACAGAGGCTGGCTAAATGCTGGATGAGTGCAAGGGCCCCGACATTAGAAAGTTGGATAAGGGATGTGGGAGCGTGGTCTCTTGCAGAAGAATTGAACATGAAAACCTGTCGGAAAGACGAGAAACTAGCTGAGGACATTGCTCTCTGGAGAGAGTTATGCAGGGAGCTGCTAAACCCAACGGGAAATGGAAATGGTCAGATCAATGGATCTGACAGCAGTAGCGAAATGTAATACTGGGAACAGTGTAGTACCATAGTCATGTACGATGCTAAGTCTTCCGCTATGTCATAGACAAATATACAATAATGATGTGTGCACTGGACTCTTATACAAACTGGAAACAAGCTGGATGGAGATATGTTGTTAAAGGTTGTGTACGACCGCTCAGTTACTGTGTGAAAAATCTAATAAATAAAGTTTTTTTTTTAAAAAAAGGATCCAGGACCCAAGAGGCACCATTTAGGCATCAGGAACTTGCTGCAATTGGGTCCAGGGCCTGGTTCAGGATGTTGGGGAGCCTTTTATGTCCCTGAAGCTCAGATCAGGAAGCCAGCAGACTAGCCCTGGGAGTCACCTTGGGGTCCTGGGTTCAAGATAAAGTTGCATGTCAAGTTTGTCTTCCCCAGGCAAGAGGGCCGCAGGTCAGCACAGCAGGGCAGCAGTTCCTTTAGAGCAGCAGTCCAGCAGAGTGGCAGTCCTTGTAGCAGCACAGCAGTTCTTCTTGCTGGCAGAGTAACCACAGGTCCGGAAGTGTACTGAAGAGTTGGTGTCTGAGGTCCAGTATTTATACATAGTTGTGCCTTTGAAGTAGGGAGAATCTTCTAGAGGCATGCCTTTGAAGCACATAGAGTCTCTGTCTTCCTGGCTCCAGACTAACTAGAAGGGGTATGCAGCCCTTTGTGTGGATACAAGATACAGCCTATTCACGCGTAAGTGGGGCTAGGCCTAGCTCTTCCCACCCATCCTGCCAGCGATGGCCCATCCAGTCACACCTAAGCTCCCCATTGTGAATGGCTGTCTAGGAGGACTACACAAAGCCCAACTGTCAGCTACACTCAGTCATGTGACCCAGAGACAGGCTGCAGGCACCAAATGGCTAAGGCAAGAAAATGCCAACTTTCCAAAAGTGGCATTTTCAGAACTGCTATTTCAAATCTGACTTCACCATAAGTTAGAATTTTAAATTGTGATTCCAGAGATGGTAATTTCAGCTGGTAAAATTGCATTAGGTGCTTTCTGCTACAGCCGAAAATTCTCAGCCCCTTCTTCACACCAACTTTTTTCTCTGACAAAGGGGAGAATTCCCTGCCAGAACTAAACTTCCACTTCCCTCTCCTGCTCCCCCTCACCCCTTCCTCTCTACCCCGATAGAAGCCCAAACACACATTTACCACCTGCTGAAAGCAGGTGGTAACTGTGTGTGTTAAACCACTTGGAAAAGCTTATATCTTGCACAATACCACACCGTGATTCTAGGTCCATGCAGTAATGCCCCATTCTGAGGGTTTTAACATATAACAGGAGTAAACATGTAGATATACTGCTCTGAAATGGAAATTCAGGCCACCCAGAATCATTGCACAATTTTACTCCCATAGTTATAATGAGGCCGTTGACGGCATTATCTATCCAGGAGGCGGCAGGAACAGATGGTGAGTCAAAGGACTGCCTTGACACTACCTATTTAGACTTAGAAATCACAAATGGAGCTTCTCGTATTATTCTCCAGGGCCCTTCTTGACCCCTGTCAGCAGGAGAGAGAGAGAACCATTTTAGACCCTACCAGAGGGAGGAAACCTCATCTAAATAGAGAAATGTTTTTGGAGACAGACAGATACACTTCAAGGTAAGGAAGGTTTAGTCATCATAGATTGAGGACGTCTGGGAATTTGCACAGTAAAGGGAATAGGAAGTGCTGCAAAAGGAGGTGGGCATAGGGTGAGAAAGTAGTCAGGACTGGATAAAGAGATGTCTCCAATCACAATCTAGTGCAAAGGATAACACTGGTACCTCATCATCACCTCCACAGAACATTTCTGGACCTGGGGGAACAATCCTGAAGAAAAAGGCCCTGCTGAAGGAAAGAAAACCTCTTACTTCTGCATGGCCCTCAGGGGTTTGAACTGCTCTCTAAGGGTCAGGTAGTTGGCACCTTTTTTGCCTGATCCAGGGACACACATGTCAGACGCAAGTCTGGGTCCAGAAAGGCCAGTCTGACCACAGAGGGTTGGACCATTCGGGAACCCTGGCTGGAGAGAGCCCTGGGGCCTAGATTACTGCCTTAGCAGCAGAAGTGACCCAAAGGTGAGTCTTAGAAATGTTTCAACTTCCAAAGGACTGGTGCAGGACCTAAGTGAGCCCAGGAAGGTCGCACTGAACTGGACAAGAACACTAGGTTTGACCCACTCAGAGCTTTTGAAAGCACTGAAGAGGGAAAGGTTTGTACCTCTGATGAAGTTATCTGGCCTCATGGTGCCGTGCCTGCCTTCATCTTTCTGCCTTGCCCGATAGAGAATTTTGAGTACCGAAAAAATGGCTCAGTTTGAAGGTAAAACCTTGGACTGGGGTAAGGTGGTAAATCCATCCCACTGGTGCACCAACCTGAGCAACTATGAAATCCAGCTGGTCTGGTTTGGAGCTTTGGGTGTAAAATCCCACAGCTTCAGCAGGACTCTGGACAACATAATATCTGACTTTGAAGCCCCATGCCGGGCTCAGCCTTGAAGTTTGCCCCACTGAAGGATTTTTACTCCCATTTTAAATACTAAGGGGCATATTTACGTTCCCTGACGCATGCCTGCATATCAGCAGGGATGCACCAGGGAAAATGCGTCACGCAAGTTTACCCTTGCGCCACGTCCGATGCGCCGCATTTACAATGCGGCGCATTGTGGCGCAAGGATAAGCAGATGCGTGAGGCATCTGCCGGCGGAAGGTTGGCGCAGTGTTGAAGTTGTGTCGCAAGCGCGACGCAACTCCAGCACTGTTCCAGCCCTTCCTATCCCTAACATGGTGCGTCAATTCTTACGCCTGCTTGAAGCAGGCGTAAGGATTTGACGCACCAGCGTCGAGAAAAGTGACTGCGTGAAATCTTGTGAGATTTCACTACGTCACTTTTCCGGCGTTCCCTGCGCCGGAAAGCCCCCCTGCGCCGGTACGCCCACATGAAACTTGCGCCGGGTTTCATGTGGCGCAGGGGTCTACTACGTGACGCATCTCCCTAGATGCGTCACGTTGTAAATATAGCGCAACGCGGCGCATGGTTTGCGTCGCCGCTGCGTCACATGCGTGACGCAACGGCGGCGCAAAAGTGGCGCAAGGGGCTTGTAAATATGCCCCTAAGTCCTAAGGTAAAAGCTTTGACTGGGGTGACCCGCCTTGTGCCTCTTATCTCTGCTTCATCACGGCCAACTTGAAATCACACCTCAGACCTAGTTAACCACAAACTGCTATTTTTTAATGGCACTTTATGTTTTATAGGCACTTTTTACCGTAAAGTTAAAAAATCCATGTCTCCGTTCCCCTTTTTGGTGTCTTTTTGGTAGTTATATTTTTAAGTTGTTTTACATGTTTCTCTATTTTTATGAAATGCTCATCAAGCACCTGTGTTTTTTTGCACCTGAGGTCTCTAAACTTCATACATTTAACTCAGAATTTCTCTCAGTCAATGGATGAATTTTTGACAGGGCAAGTCTGAAATAGGGAGGCAAACTCTGCTCTTTATTTCCAACTTCTGTTTTAACATCATACATTAACTCAGTGAAATTCCACGTTATATGTTTGAACTTTAGACACCTGACACGCAAAAAAGCAGGCACTTGGTTATGTCCATGGCCATCATGATACGGCCCATGAAGTCATATATGCAATGTATCGTGCTTTGGACACTTGTAAATGAACTATAATGAGCTGTGGGCCACATGTATCAAAAAAACATTTTGCGATTATCAAATAGCGATTTTTACCGAATTGCTATTTGGTAATCGCAAAATGCTATGTATGTAAGGAATCGCCAAAGATTTACTGATTTCTTAATATGACCATATAGCGATTTGTTAAATAGGTAGTCGCTGTTAGTTAATACTACTCCATTCGTACCTTTGGGCCTAAAGGCCCATAGCTGCAAATGGTTTTGCATTAGCTATTTTGCGATTACCTAATTGGTAATCGCAAATTAGGTAATGCAAGGCCAAGGGCGACTGGGGGCCTAAGGCCCCCTTGAAGCACCTCAAAAATAAATGCGCACATGTAAAGAGCACACATGTCCTAGGAGCATGTGTGCGCTACACAGCACTTTGAATAATGCATTTTTTTGCATTTTTAAAAATATGCACATGGTTACCATCGACTTGAAAAATATGATAATAGCACAGTTTGCATTTCGAAAATGCTTGGCGCATGTGCTAAGGGAAGTGCAATTTGCGATTCCCTATTTGTAGTCGCAATTTTAGGTAATCGCTATGTTTGCGATTACCTGAAATTGCGACTACAAGGCCATTCATACATACATATTTTGCATTTGCAAACGACCACATTTTGTGATTCGCACTGTTTGTGAATGCAAAAGTTACATACATGTGGCCCTTTTTTTTTTACTGAGTTTTATATAGAGCGAACTTGACCCGAAGGTATCGGGTCTCAGAGCGCTTTACAGAGCACCAGTTGCGTTACAGGAGGACACATTCATTTAGGTTAGGCACGGGGAGATTAAGTGATTTGCCCAGAATCACAGGATGTTCAGCGTCATTGCCGAGACTCGAACCCGGTTCCCCAGATTTAAGGTCGACCGCCCTAGCCATTAGGCCAACTCCTCTCCCCTTTGTTTCTAAACTTAGGACCACGTGTATATAAAAATCCATTTTGCATTCCCTAAATAGCGAATTTTATGTAATCGCTATTTAGGAAATGCAAAATGGTATGTTACAAAATAGCGATTCCCTAATAGCGCTTCTTACAGAGTTGCAATCGCAATTAGGGAATCACTATTAGAAAATGCTACTCCATTCGTTCCTATGGGCCTAAAGGCCTATATGTGCTTTTGCATTACCTAATTTGCGATTACCTAATTGGAAATCGCAAATTAGGAAATGCAAAACCAAGGGTACCCAAGGTTTAAGGCCCCCCTGGAGTACCCCTCCAAAACAATGTGCACATGTAAAGTGCACACATGCCCTTGGGACATGTGTGCGCTACATGGCACTTTGAAAAATGCATTTTTTGTGCCTTTTCAAAAATTGACCACTGTTACCATCGACTTGGAGTCGATGATAATAGCATTTCCTAAATGCCCAGTTTGCATTTAGGAAATGCTTGGTACATGTGCTTAGGGAATCGCAAATTGCGATTCCGTATTTGGAGTCGCAATTTTAGGTAATCGCAAAAAATTGTGATTACCTAAAATGCACTGCCAAAGCATTTCATAAATCTTGAAAGGCTATTTTGAATTCGCAAACGGTCAAATTTAGCAATTCGAACCATTTGCAAATGCAAAATAGGTTGATGCATGTGGCCCCTAATGTTCTCTTTACAAGGAAACCTTAAACCATGCTGCTACCAAACTGAAGAGTTTAGATAATAAAAGAGCATTGTAACTTGAATGAAGACCCATATCTGGTATTACCTGACAATACTCTATTTCAAAAGCCTGTGTGAGCCTTGTGCACTCTTTTGATGGAAAAATAACAAATTACACCTCGTACTACCATGCACTCTTGCTTGGTTTATAATGTACGTTGTAATCTGCAGAATCCGTAGCAAAAAGGAGCCAGAGACGTGGCTTACCCTCACAGCCTGCCTCTAAAGACATTCTTTGCTCTTGTGAATAAAGCTGTGCTTTCTCATACTATATGTCTTGTCTATTCAATCAATCACCTGCTGCGATCGATAAGTCAACATTGTGCTGTTAGCAGTTTCGACCCCTCAACTAATGCTTTAGCTGCCTTCCCCTGGTGGAGGGTGTAATATGAGTTGGGAACACCCAGTCAGTTAAGGTTTTCCATTAAAACATTTGCATGAAATATGGTGAGGCATAATGAAAAAAGAAGCGCCCTGAAAAATGGAGGGGTTCAGTAATCCGGTGATGCAAAAAAAAAACACTAAACACAAAAAGAGGTGCTATTTTGCAGTGAAAAAACAATATGACGATTGAATGAATGAATGAATGAAATTGAACTTATTGTGAGCAACGTTCATCTACAAAGTATCTTGCTGTTCTAAAAAACAACAGCACATAAAGAAAGACACAGTGAGACCAGGATCAAATAAGAGGAAAAGAGTCACATGTCCAGTAATGGATTTAATCCTCGAAGGGAGGTCATTCCACAATTTGGGAACCAAGTAAGGAAAGAGATCCCCAACCTTTCATAGACTTCCTAACACAAAAAGTTGGAAAGCGTAACTGTGTTCAAACGCAACAACCTTGCTGACTTGTTAAGCTTCAAGCAATCAATAGAAAGGTGATTTCTCTGCGCTGTAGACCCACTTTGTATTAAGCATACGGTCTTGCACATCAACTTCTGTTTTACTGGTAACCAAAGCAAGGCATTTCAAGCTGATAACTTGCAGCCTCGTCTTTTTAAGCTGCATACTAGCCATCGCTGCCTTTTCACAAACACTTACTCCCCCACCTTCCAATTTCTGAGAGAAGCTCCATGTTTTGCATCAAATCATTCCTTATAACTCTGTTGATGACGCAACACCTTATCACAATTGGGGCTTTCGCTAGTAAATGTGCCTAGGTCATTGCCACCACAGTGCACAATCATGAAGTTAGGGGCTGATGAATCCACAGTGGTTTTAACCAAGGGCAGCAATTGATGCAACTTTATTCCTCTCTGCGCAATCCAAGTAATGTCCACATTAGCCAAACTCAAGTCCCTGTCAATACTGCTCTTTCTTGCAGCCTCACCAGCCCAATAGAAATAGCTGTGGCCCACAATCCACACTCTAAGCATTTTGTAGGAAGGAGGAGTAGCACACAGGACTGGTAAACAGCTGAATATCACAGTTGGTACAATGAAAGACAGTGAAATTACATGAGTGCTGGTGGTTTGAAAAAAACTAAACATTTGATTGGATGGAGGGAATATGCAGGTGAATAAAAGTAGGTTGCATTTGGAAATGATTAGTCAATAGATGTTTCATTGGCTCTGGTAAATATAAAAAAATGTAATAGAGAATTGGATATGCTTTGTAGTATGTGCAGTAAACCACACCTGCTGTAGTTCATTTTGAAACTAGTATGGCCCTTCTGTAATGCGCTGTGAACTTGTGACCTACTAGTTCTAGTGGGGTTCTATGCAGAATGTGATGAGGGTGTATTGGGTGAAGGGTGTTAAAGAGACAGCTATTAGTTTTTACAAATTGGAGAGGTTTAGGTTCATTGTTTTATGAGGCAGGTAAGATTATCTAGTGAGGATTTTGCAATAAAATGTACTATAATGTTAAAAATATATAATTATAAAGGAAAGTAGTCTTTCCAACGTCTGTTTTTTTTGAGAATTTGTCGCGATCATCGCAATTACGTCATGAGTATTATCACAAAGGCATACATTTTGGGCTAGCTGTAAAAAGGAGTGAAAGAGTTAACAGGCAGTAACCATCCAGAAATGCAGTTACAACAATGAAATATGAAAGGAATGTTTTTATTCGCGGACTTTTGCAGTATCAGGCAATGCAAAGTTCAGAAAGTTGCCATTTATGGTTCCTCTGTATGAGAGTCGTGTGCCTTTCATGTGCTAAGTTTTTACAAATCCTGAGATTATTGCATCTATCTAATAAGAGGAAAAACAATGATTTTGCCAAACAAACTGAATTTTCTGGTATTTCAATTACATTTTTTTAAATAAATAAAACAATTAATTAACAAGGATATATTAGTACGTCATATTGTAATAAAAGAGTTTGAAATATAAAAAAGTATTTAAAAAGATTTAAGATGGTTTATAACTGAAAGTATGAGTGTCTTTATATATCTAATAATAGGTGACTAAGATATAGATTGTTTCAGGTGTATATTAGGTGTCTATGAAGTTAGTTTACAAAGTGTTTTCATGGAGCTGTATTTTGCAGTTGAGCTATGTGGCCTAACGGCTAGGGCGGTCAACCTCAAATCTGGAGAACCGGGTTTGCGTCTCGGCAACGACGCTCAACGTCCTGTGATTCTGGGCAAATCACTTAATCCCCCCTGCCTAACAAAAATGAATGTGTCTGTCTGTAACAAAACTGGTGCTCATGTAAAGCGCTCCGATACCTTCGGGTCAAGTTCGTGCTATATAAAACTCTGTAAATAGAAAAAAAGTCTGTAAGTGATAGAAGAAAAAATTGCACACCAATGGTTACAGTTATGTATAATAATGTACTATAAGATGTGAAAGTTTTATATGTGTATAAATGTTGGGCTGGTCACTAAGAATGTTTTTATTTGAATTGTGGGATTTGTAGTCCTATTTGTACCATTATAAACAAACATTGGCATAGCCAATAGGTCTCCCCTTTGGGATCTTATAAGTGTTTAGCCAGATCGTTTGGCTTTGCCAATGTTTTCGCTTAAACAGGATATGTTATGTAGATAAACAATGACTAAAAGGTGACTTGTGGCACCAAATAAAAGTTTTAAATAAAGAGATGAGATGCAGACTGAAAAGGGACAAGCAACCAGTGCAAAACTGACAGGCATGTAAACAACAGAGAGAAGAGAGAGAAAAGAGAGAAAATGGTGTAGATAAAAGGAGAAAAACGTCCATGACGAGACAAAAATGGAAATGCAAAGTGAGAAGAGATAGACAAGCAGAGAAACTGACGTACAAAAAGAGAGATAAGTGTCCTGTCAATGCATCGCAGAAATTGGCACGTGGAGGAATTGACAGAGCCCAAGGTGCACAACAAAAAACACTAAAAGGTCACGTCCTCCAGATTGCTGGAGAGTTCCTAAAGATGCCGGGCCCCCCCAAAACCTAAAAGCAGTGTGCAACACACGGTGTGAGAAGCGCCCTCCTCCCTGTGCCGGAAGCTAGGGCTGCCCCACTGCTCCTGCCACCGCGCCGAGTCTGCATCAGTAGGGAGGGGGTTGCACAAAAAAGATTTTTAGGTGGGTTTAGTTAAAGCTGCGTCTGACCTGGGCACAGTCCGCAGAGCAGTTCCGGGGCTGAGGCAAGGGCAGGTGGGCCACGCCCCATGGGCAGACCGGGCCCACCTGCTATGGAGGTGAGGATGTGGGGAAGGAGAGTCTGGGAGTATGGGGGAAGGTGGGGCATTGGTAGATGAAATGAGCAGCGGCATCGGACTGCGCTAGTGTTTCATAGGGGGAAGGTGGGGCAAGGAAAGGCCCATGCAGTGAGTAAGCAGGAGCCTGAGGAAGTAAGGCTGCGACAGCGTGCTGAGGGGAGGAGCACGTGAGACCTCCATCAGCTGCTAGCCTCACACCGGGGAGATAGGAGATCAGCGTGAATGTTGGCGCGTCTCCTATTGTATTTGCAATTTGTTTTAAAAACACCATGCGCCCAGAAAAGGAAGCAGGGGAGGGACAAGAGAGGTTGTGAACATGGACAATGAAAGGGGGTGGCAGCAAAGGCAACACAAACAACAGGTAGGCGTGCGCTCGGAGATAAGAGAAGAACTTAGATATGCTTAAAGGGAACAAGCAAGAAACGGCGCAGGACCATTCAATACAAAAAAAAATAGTGCGGAAAACAAACAATAAGTAATTCCTAGAGTAAGGACACTTGTAACAGGGCCAGTCGCCACGAAAGTGAAAACACACCTAACGGCGGGACAAAGAGCAGCTTTTCACCAATGAAAAGCAAGCAATTTAGAAAGAACGCAAAGCATCAAATGGAAAGTGGTGGGTGTGGGATTACAGCATGCCTCACAGAGCAGTGCATGTGCGCTGCCTCTAGGGTCGACCTAAAAAGGAGTTGAACTGTTAGAATTCAAAGTGGAAACCATGCACTGTAGGTGTTTATTAATTATGAATATGTCAAGGGTCACACATAAGTATTGTATTCTGCTGAGTGTTGCTTTTGGAAAATTACAGGGCAGATTTGCATGTGCATGGATGGTCAGATATGTTCTTTAAAGTTATTCTGAATGACGTGTAATATAGCACTGCTAGGCATGATTAAACATGCAGTGTTTAAATGTGAATTCAGGTTACTAGTACAGAGTGTGGCTTTGGACTCTCAGTAGCAGCATGTAAAATTAGTTTGTCAATTATTAAATGGATGTTTTAGTACATAAACTTGATCTCTGACATATGCTGTAGTTATTCCATAATGCATGGTTGTTTATGGTTAAAAAAGTGATACTTGTCCACTTGAATATGTGCAAGTTAATCATCATGTGCACACTGTTGTGTGAAGCAGTATATAAACTACAGCACACATGATGCAAGCAATATAGTTGTTTCTAAAGCATATAGACTGTGTCTCACTCACTTATGGATCAATAGAAGCACTCAGTAACATAGTCACCAAGTAGATATATATCTAGCAGTATCAACGGCACTTATAGGTACTTTTCTAATCCCTAATACAGGCACTGAGGTATTTATTCACCTATGTATGTTCAAATTTCTAGAGCTTTGAAAGCAGACAGTCAGATACTCATAGATTTTTATGTGCCCCATTAAACATCTTACCTGCCAAGCAGAGTTTAATCTGACACACCTTTCTAGGAAACCAGTCAGGCAGTAAAACACCCACTGGCATAGTGATAAAAGCATCTAAACATTCTTTGATTTACACAGGCATAAGTGATATCTATAAACTGGTAATAAAGGCAGTTGCAGACACAGCTAAAAAACCTAATGGTAAGACATCCAGGAGTCAAACCATGCAGCTCCTTACCGACACATGTAGATAACCTTCGAGGTTATAAAGATAGACAGTGATTTATCCAGAAACTGACATGCTTGTGTGATCACAGCCCCATATAGGGACTGAGACACGTATTCATATATCTACTAAAGGACTGACACTTTCAAATGTAACATGCACAGAAGTAGCTGTTGCATCATGTTTTGGCCCTTGTATAGTTTAGCACTGGATGCAGTTTTAGTGCTAGCATCACTTGCATATTTTAAACTCTTTCACAAGGCATACGTTGATCTTTAATTACATATAAGTGACTACTGAGGTAGGCTCTAGCTAGGCCACAGGGAGCTTGGTATGAGCTTAAATGGTAATGCATATACACTAAAAATTTAGTGAGCTATATGCACTTTTACAAATGATATGCCCTATTAAACATCCGGTTTGCCAACCAGAATTTAAAGTGACACACCATACTAGGAAAACAGACAGGTAGTAAAATACCCACTGACATAGTGATAAAAGCAGCTAAACATTCACTGATATAGACAGGTATAAGTCATATCTATATACTGATAATGAAGGTAGTTGCAGGCACAGCTAAAAAAAACTAATACTAACACATGCAGGAGCCAAACTAAGTAGCCCCTTACAGACGCATGTAGGTAAGCTTACAGGTTATGAAGAGAGGCAGTGATTTAACCACAAATTTACATGCACATGCGATCACAGCCTCATATAGGGAGTGAGACACATATTCATATATCTACTCAAGGACTCACACTTTCATCTGTAACATGCAGACAAGTAGCCGTTGCATCATGTTTTGAGTGTTTTATAGTTTAGAGTTTGGATGCGGGTTTAGTGCTAGCCTCACCTTCAGATTTTAAACTCTGTCACAATGCATAAGCTGATCTTTTATTACATATAGGTCACTACTGAGGTCGGCTGTAACTAGGCCATTGGGAGCTTGGTATTTGCTTAAAAGGTAATAAATGTATTTTGAAGATTTATGAGCTATATACACTCAAACACACTCAAATGCCCTATTAAACATCCATTTTGCCAACCAGAGTTTAATGTGCCACACCTTACTAGGAAAGCAGACAGGTAGTAAAATACACAATGACATAATGACAAAAGGAGCTAAACATTCACCGATATAGACAGGTATAAGTGATATCACTATAGTGTTAATGAAGGCACTAGCAGACACAGCTAAAAAACCCGATACTCTGTAGGATATTCAAGAGGGAAACGATGCAGTCCCTTAAAGATACATTTAGATAACGCCAGAGCTTACAAAGAGACATAGTGAATTACCCACACATTTTCATACACATGCATTCACAACCCCAGATATCAGTGAGACATTCATTCACAAATCTACTAATGAACTGACACTTTCAAGTGTAACATCCACAGAAGTTGCTATTGCATTATGTTTAGAGCCTGGATGCAGTTATTCTGCTATTTCAACTTTCATATTTTAAAGTGCTCCACAAGGCGTAAACTGATCTTTTATTAACTATAAGTCACCACTGAGGTAGGCTGTAGCTAGCATATTGGTAACACATGTAGTCTGAAAATTCACTGAGCTACATGCTTTATATAAACTCATGAGCTCCATTAAAAATCCACTGTACCAACCAGAATTTAATCCGACACACCTTAGTAAGAAAGCAGACAGGCACTAAAACACCCATTGACATAGTGACAGAAACATCTGAAGATTTGCTGATATAGACAGCCAGAAGTAATATCTATGTAGTGCTAATGAAGGCAGTTGCACTCACACCTAAAAATCTAGTACTCACTAAGAAGTCCAGGAAGCAAACCATACAGCCCTTTACAGACAAATTAACATAACCATAGAAGTTACAAACAGAGGCAGTCATTTGCCCACAATGTAATGACAGCTCCAGATATGACTGAGGCATTCATACACATATCTGCTAAAGATCTGACACTTTCAAGACTAACATGCACAAAACTAGCCCTAGCATCATCTGTTGGACCTTATACAGTTTAGCATCTGGATGCAGTTTTACTGCTAGCCTAACCTTCATATTTTAAACATTTACACAAGGCATAGACTGATAAAAGTGACCACTGAGGTAGGCTGTAGCTATGCCATAGGGTAGGCTGCTATGTGCTTAAAAGATAACACATGTACTCTGAGGATTCACTGGGCTATATGTTTTCAGACAAACTTATAAGCTCCATTATACATCCACTGTACCAACCAGTATTTAATCTAACACACCTTAGTTGGAAAGCACACCGGCACTAAAACACCCAGTAAAATAGTGACAGAAGCATCTATGTATGTAACGCTAAAGAAGGCAGTTGCATACAGAACAAAAAAACTTAATACACACTAACACATGCAGGAGGCAAACCCTGCAGCTCCTTATAGATATATTTAGATATCCTTAGATTTTACAAACAGAGGTAGCAATTTACCCACAAACTTACATGCACATGCAATGACAGCCCCAGATATAACAAAGACATTCATTCACATATCTGCTGAAGAATTTACACTTTCAAGTCTAAAATGCACAGAACTAGCCTTTGCATCATGCTTTGGGTCTTGTACAGTTTAGCAGTTTTAGTTGTGGCACAACCTATATATTTTAAAGTCCTACAAAAAAGATAAACTGATCTTTCACTATATATAACTCATTACCAAGGTGGGCTGTAGCTAGGCCATAAGGCAGGCTGATATGTGCCTAAAAGAAAACACGTAGGGGTATATTCACAAGAACGTCAAGAAAGGCATGCGGGAATAAGCGCAACAAAAGCAGGAAAAAGAAAGACAAACCAAACAGAAAACAGCGAAGCACAATGAAGGCAGTCGGAGCTAGCACACAACCCCACAAGCACCATTGGCAACAAAACATTAGACATGGCAGGCCATCGTGGACAAGGTGAATGCAGCCGGAGAGGGGAGGAGGACAATGGCAGAAAACCAGAACAGCTGGAATGATGCGAAACGCACAAACAAGCAGAAATACGCCAACAACCAGAAGGCAGCAATGCACACCGGAGGTGGGAGTCCAGCGCCACACCAGGAGCTGGATGACATGGAGGAAATGGTGTCCACCACATCAGTCTGGAGATGGTGGCAGGAGTCGGGGACCAG
Source organism: Calotriton arnoldi (assembly GCA_963921515.1). Lineage (NCBI taxonomy): Eukaryota > Metazoa > Chordata > Amphibia > Caudata > Salamandridae > Calotriton > Calotriton arnoldi. The sequence goes on along the minus strand of CAWUFW010004421.1, from coordinate 744,808 downwards.
AAACTGCTCAAAATCAACAGACACAACAGCAACAGGGAGAGGAACGACCAGGGACTGGGGGCACGGGGGGGATGGGCACAATGGCACACATGCACAATTAAGCACAGCACAACTGCAGACAAACCATGCCCAAGAGGAACAACACCAACCAAGAGCACAAGTCACACAAGTCGGCAATATCACACCACTGAACAAGCACAGAAGTGAAAACCACACTGCCTGAAAGGGAGAAGGGTGAGCCAAATCAGAGCTGAAGGGACATCTCACACACAATGCAGCACACACACATAGGAAGCAGAGCACCCCAACATCCAACACAATGTGGTACAAACACCAACATCTGCACAACCGAACACAGGACACAAGTGCACCCGCTTGTGGCCGGTAAATGGCCATACGCATCTGGCAAAGCACGAAACAGGGACATGATAATGCACAAGTACTAACACACAGCCCTGATGGGGCAGCAATGCATGTAAGGCAGGGACCCAGATAGGCCGTGACACATTGGCATACAAATAAACACTCAACACAGTTGGAGACAAGTGAACGTGCGGAAACTTTATCAACAATTGCGTGTCAGTACGGCCAAGGGAAGTGCAACGACATGCAGACCAATGCAGCAGCATGTCTGAATGAGGAACGTTGGAAAGCGCCCATGTCCACCCCGGGGGAGTCCATCACCAACACAAGTCATTGCCAACCCGCGTATGTTGTCCGCGCATGGATCAGGAGTCCAGGCCAATGCAGCCATGTCCACTGTCTCCTAGGGACATGTGACCAGATCCCCAACATGCAACCAGGCGTCGGGACACGTGAAATGGGTAACATGCAGTCCTGGCTGCAGGTACCTTGTCACTCGTCCATGAACGCGAGTGCAGCAGCGTAGGCCAACATTTCCAATGCGAGATCGTTGTCCACCACATCTGACATGTCGGCGACGTAACCCATCAGCTGTCCCTGACAGATGTGCTCACTCCAACCCCTGGCCCCAATATGCATGAAAGCCCAATCAGGGAGCGGCCCAATGTAGTCACTGCACACGACGACTCCTGCAATCTCCCAGGTCCAGTTCCCAGCATGCATGCCAAACATCCAGGCATGCCATAAAAGGGCATCACGGTGACACTCCTGGTCGTGGTCCAACAGGGGGCGCACACACACGTCGAAATCCAGGTCAGCTACCGTAACGTTGGAGAGGCAGACATCCATGGACCACTCGAATATGCACGAGCGACAGTGCAACACAGGCTGAACGCAGGTGACGTTGGCAATGCGGAAGCTCAGCCTGTAACTGATCCGCAGCACTGCCAATGGCAGTGTCCCCAGTACATGCAGCAGACGTGCACGGTACAGGTCCACGTGACTGGAGTAGAGCATGTGAGTACGAGTGAAGGCCATTTCACGCACGCAAACTACCACCAAGGACTTCTGCGTGTGGGATGTGTACACGTTGGCCTCACGTCTGGCAGTGCGTAGTGTGGGAGTCACCTGGAAATGCTATCCTATCTGTCAGGGGGTGCTGGGCACATGCAAGTCACATCTAGGAGCTGCAGATATGCTACTGCCCGATAGTGCAGACAAAGGACCATTCATCCCTACAGTAACTTCACCATCTGCATGCATTCAGGAGACGTACAGAGGCCTGCCGTGGGTGTGGTGGGATGTCTGCGACCCTGGGAATCATGGATGATATGCCCAGCACGTGGCACATGTGCGGCCTCACTGTGTGTTATGTTGCCTCACAACTGCTCCACCCTCCCACGAGCCCCCACACTTGTGTGCCCTGCGCGGTTGTAACACGTGCACTCCTACGGCACACCATTGTAATGCCTGTCCGCGCATGTCCAGCGGCATGCCACCAACACCGTGACGCTGGCCTTTGAAGGTGTGCGGCCAAGTGAGTGTAGGCCAATGGTCCGGACAGGGCGGACACAAGTGTACAGTCCATGGATGGCTGTGATCACGCTGCGAATGAGGCTAGGCAACTGACTCATGCAGCTGCAGGACTGATACACATAACACTTGGCATGCACTTGCGCTCCTACATTTCCCTGTCCGTGCGGGCCCGCCCTCCTGGTGCATGCTACATTGCAACATCGTCTACTGTGGCCCTGGTGGCGACAACACCCCAACACAGAGACACACTTACCGCACATCCTGCCCAAGGCCAGGTCTGAGCCACGCCCTGCCCCCCCGCCGATTCAGCACACCCCTGCGCTGAACTGACGTACGCCGGACCAGCACATGCCGCTTGTGCGTGCAGGGGGGGCCGGGCGAAGCTACATGTCCAAGGTCACTGCCAACGCTGAGGTGACATGGTATCGTCCGCTGAGGATAGCACACTGTGATGTTGCAGTGCCGTGCCCATCATGCTGACACAATGACCACACAGACACACTTGCTCAGATGGTGTGAATGGCTACGGGCACGTGCGCCCGGCCATGTTTATTAGCAGGCACACATATCGAATGACAACTGTGTTGGATGTGTGTGGGGTGTGTGCACACCAGCCGGCAAGGGCTGCCTGGTGCAGTCAGAAATCGACAACAATGTACATCATAAAGGACACAACCATTCAACCATAAATGCCCCATGACTTGTGCTGCACAGAGTTAGTGGCTCCGGATGCACAGCGTCCTGCACGGGCCTACCGCCACGGGCCGCTGACTTGCGGGGCACTGGGGCAGAGTTACGAGTGCAGAGCAGGTTTCCGTAGATGACAAAGGAGCTTGTCGCGGAGTGTCTCGGTGGACAGTGGAAGGTGTGCCCCCAGGGCGTGATGCAGAGTGCAGAACCATGCTGAAACAGTCACTATGGTGGAGAGGAATGGACCAGACACATGTCGGACACCAAGTCCGGTCCAGCCAGATGAAGATGCAGAAAACCACCAGGCCATGGACTCAGACGCCACCAAGGTCCAACCAGATAGTGCCCATGACTCATTGCGCACAGAGTTAGTGGCACCAGTGCTGACAGGGGATGCCGCCTGCGATGAGGCGTGTCCAATGGTGTGGACTCCTCCACATCTTACCCAAGACACAGTTCCACATGTGTGACCTACTGGGACGCAGTGTTGGCCTGAGGCAGCGGTCAGCACAGGCCATTCACCGAGTGTCGCCGGCTTAGGTTGGATGGTCCCACCGGCCTGCGTAGTTCAGGTTCAGTGGCACCACGGGACGCGGACTTGCGATGAACAGGGTTGATGGCACCAGGTCAGTTGCTGATAGTGTTCGATCACCTCCGTGATCCGACTTTCCTCTGGACTGACCCGCATCTTCCTCTTACTCCTCTCCGTGCATTCACTGGTGTGGACTCTGCCATTCATGATTGGTGACTAAGTGCTGGATGTGGGACCTACTGGTCCGCAGGGTAGGCCTGAGCCCTCATCCACGTGTCGACGGCTTGCGTTGAACAGGGTTAGTGGCACCACGTGTCGCCAGCTGGCGTTGAACAGGGTTAGTGGCACCAGGTGTCGCCGGTTTGCATTGAACAGGGTTAGTGGCACCACGTGTCGCCGGCTGGCGTTGAACAGGGTTAGTGGCATCACGTGTCACCGGCTTGCATTGAACAGGGTTAGTGGCACCACGTGTCGCCAGCTGGCATTGAACAGGGTTAGGGGCACCACGTGTCGTCGGCTTGCGATATGGAATTATGCCTCACTGATCGAAGGGGGTCTGGTGCTGTGGCCGCTGCCACGGACTTGGTGTCACTGTAATTCAAGACTCAGGACACAGTTCCACATGTTGGACCTACTGGGCCCAGGAGGACGCAGGTGGAGTATGTAAATGGGAAAGGAGTAATGTGGGCCAGCGTCGGGGGGGCCAGCGATGGTCTGCGGAGGCTGCAGAGGTCGCAGGACTGGTGCTTGGAGCTTGCACCGGCATGTGGTGGGCCCTCATCGACACACGCCGGTGTAGGCAGGTGAGCGGAGCCTCGTTGGTGCGCTGTGGCCGGCATGACGGGTCGGGGGACCAGCGGCCCGGGGTACAGCAGGCGCACAGGGACGCAGGCCCCGCCGTGCTCGGTGCAGGACTCGTGGCGGGCCGAGAGCCGCCGCACTGGCAGACGCATTGTACATTCCGAATGAGAACCACGCCCAGTGTGACAGGGTTTTTGTTCACACCCCTACGCAGGCCTGGCGTACGCAGGTCCAACCCACTACGGATGCGCATGCAGGGGGGACGTAACATGCAACATTTCCGCGTTCTGCCCCACAGCCTGTGGGGACATGGTAGCGTCCACTGGCCACTGTACTCCATGCACCAGCAGTTGATCTCCACATGGCCATTTCCATGGTTTGCACTCTGTGGTCTGTCCGGCACCTCCACGCCACACCTGGCATTGGGTGGATTCACATTCCTTGATCACTTGCCGCTCTCGCACATGCCTGCTCCATGCTTCTCCTTGCATCCTGCTATTGTGTGTCTGTGGTGCCATGCCGTGGCTGGGTTGTGGGCATGGCAAGGCCAGCTTCACAATGGAGTCGTGTTGTCGTGTCTGGTCGGTTGGCATGTTGTGTGTCATGTTGAATGTAGTTGTGCTGCGTGCCCATTGCCAGTGTCGTGCGTTGCATGACTGTGGGCTGGAGGTGTGTGGTGTGTTCATTTTGGTCTTACCAACGGGCACTGCATTTCCATGGGTGCCATCCTGGGAGTTCTGGGTGATGCTGGACTGTCCGGAGATGTGAGAATCATGCACTCTGCCTGGGGAATTGGCCACGACATTGTTGAGGAGTCCCGGGCGGTCCACTGTTGGCTGCACATTCATGATATGCGTGTGCTTTCTGTTGTGGTAGTTGTGTGCAGTGTCGGCAGGGGGCACGAGGGGTACATGTGTGCAGTTGATTGGCACTGACACTTGAGGGAATCCAGCTATGGCGTAGGGGCCTTGCTTGGTCTCCAGCAGCTCCTGCGCAGTGTGGGTGAAGTGGAGGTGCTGGGGTACCAGGCTGTTGTTGGCATCCAGGACAGGTGTGATGACCTTGTATGGGGCTGGCTGTGTGACTCCTCCGACTCAGTTGGCAGTTGTGGGTTGGATGGTACCAGAGGCCGACATGTGCTGCGCAGCCGGCAGCTTTGTCTGCGGAGGGATGTTGGTAGTCCGCTGGGTTGGTACCATCAGCAGGTGGGGGATGTGGGTCAGGATGCGGGGCTTGTTTGTCCTTTTGGGCCTGTAGTGGGCAATGTCCTCCTCTGGCGTTGGGTCTGGGTGGCAGGTGCGTTTCAGGTGGGTCTGCTGTCTTTGTGTACGCTGCCTCTGTGGTGTTCCCTGGGGGGGGCGGGACGGGTCCTGGGGGTGGTGGCGGGCCTGGGGGTGGTGGCGGTTGGTGTTGTGGCCCTCATGGGTCTCGGAGCTGCATGATCATTGTCTCCATGGCATCTGTGGGTCTTCGGGTGTGGCTCTTGGCTGGGCTCCCTTTCATGCTGCAGGTAGTCGTCCTGCTTAACACCAGCAAAAGGCAGGTGTTAAATCACTGGGGCTACCGCGGCTTATCGCCTGTTTTTGGTTCGCTTCGCAGATCTGGCAGTTCGTTGTGAAAGTGGTGTTGTGGTTTTTTTGTGTGTTTGTGCACGGGAACGCCTACTCTGCATCTCATTAGGGTTAGTTGGTGGTGTCCACCGTGGTGTTAAATTTTGGGGCAGTTGTCGCGGGAATACTGGCGATGTCTGCAGTTTGCACCCACTTGTGAATGGGGTGTTAAATCTATCTCCACTTTTGATGAGTTAAGGTGGAGATAAATCGGAGATAAGTCCTTGTGAATATCCCCCGTAGTCTGAAGATTCACTGATCTATATGTACTCATAGAAACTCATGTGCTCTATTAAACATCCATTCTGTCAACTAGATTTTAATTTGACACAAAAGCAGACTGACATAGTGATAGAAGCACTTCAATACTGATTGATACAGAGAGGCACAAGTGTTATCTCTATAGTGCTAATAAAGGTAGTTGCACACACACCTCAAAAACCTAATACTCAGTAACATATCCAATAGCCAAACCATGCATCCCTTATAGACCTATTTTGAGAATCATACAGGTTATGAAAACATGTAGTCATTTACCATGAAAGTTACATACACATGCAATTACACCTCATTTAGGGACTGAGACACTAATTCCTATATCTGCTAAAGAACTGATACTTTTCAATCTAATAGCTAGAGAAGTACTCTTGTATTATGTTTTTGGCCTGGTACAGTTTAGCCTTTGCCCATAGTTTTAGTGCTAGGGCAACCTTTACATTTCAAAGTCCTACACAATACATAAAGTGTTGTTGTACTGTATATATGTTTCCTTTTAAGGCAGTTGCACACACACATATCAAACTTAATATTGATTAACACATCCATTTAAGTTCATTAGAGATATACTAGAGAGCTATAGAGGTTAGAAAGAGAGCCATTCAATTGCCAAGAAACTTACATACATATGCAATGACAGCTGGAGAGACAAAGTGAGAGATGTACTCACATATATGCTAAAGAATTGACTCTTTCAAGTCTTATATGCAGAGAAGTAGCCCTTGTATCATGTTTTGGGTCTTGTACATTTTAGCTCTCTGTATCTAGACATAAGGGAGGTAGTTGCACCCACACTTCAAAACCCCAATATTCACTAAAACACCCAGTAGACAAACCATGCAGCCCGTTTTCTTTTCTTTTACAGAACCAGGGAGGTGACAAACAGAGGCAGGTATTTATCCACAAACTAACATGCAGATACAATCAGAGCCCAAGATATTGGTGAGATACTCATTCAGATATGGGCTAAAGAGCTGACATTTTCCACTCTATCATGCACACAAGTTGCCCTTCTATTATGTTTGAGGCCTGCTACACTTCAGCCAGGGCATGTTGTTTTACAGCTAGGCTCAACAGTCTGATTTATAACTGCTACACAAGCCATAAACTACTCTTCTACCACATATAAGTTACCACTGTGGTACTCTGCAGCTAAGCCATAAGGGATGTTGATAAGTGCTTAAAAGGTAGCACATGTAGTCTGAAGATTGAGTGAGCTATATACGTTCATATGATCTAAATGTTTAAATAGTTTAAACATGTAATGTGATAACACATAATTAACTGGTGAATGTACTTCTGTTTTATTGTTTTCAGACATCAATATTTACTTAGCTACAGAGAGTTACAATGCCATCAAAAACTCAGAGAAGAGAGCAGCAGCAGCAAACACACCATCTCCTCAGAACAGAGAAACAAAAAGGGCAAAATGCAGAAAAGGTGGTCACAGGGAAATGAACTGCTGGTAAGAGGACAAAGACATTTCTTAAAAGTGTATGTGCACAACTGGAAACAGTGCAAAAACAAGTAAATAAAAAAGAAAGTATTACACCAACTATCAAAGGGAACAAAAGTCTCTTATATAAAAAGTAAGGAATAGTCAAAAAAAGGAGAGGCCTTAACCAGAAGGCAGAGGCAGTTCAAGGAAATCAGAGTTAGAATGTTCCGTACTAGAGTAATTCACAACTTATTAGCACCTATGAAGAAGTATAAAAGAAGAACACAAGCAATCAGACAAAAGGAATATGTTGAAGGTGTAGTTTATTTGGCATTTGCTCTGAAGAGGAAGCTATTTATCTTGATTTTAAACAGAATTAAGACACTGGACAAAATAGTATTGTCTATGAAGACACAGAGCCAAAGGAAGAGACTTGTTAATAGAAGTAACTTTTGCAAAGTTTTTAGTGGTGAATGGATACATACTTCGAGTACTGAGCCTTTCTTTAATGAACAGGGCTACTTGCAGACAACACATTAGTGCATGCAGTAGATTAATCTGGACAATGTTATGAGATGAAGCATGTTAATACTATTGCAAAAGAAGTAATGCTACCTAGAAATGCAGAGGAAGTGATTTCTGAAGAGGTGCAAGGGAGGCGTAGACTGGCCCCTGTGAACAAATGGAACTGTAGTAGTGTTTGCAGTATTCAACAACAATCAGTTTTTTATATTGAGAAATTTCCTACGTATGTTTCCTTGCAAAAGTTTAAAACAGAAAATACGTGCTTTGCAAGGATTTGATCCATGCAAAGTAAAAAGCATACTAATTTACACAAACACTCACTAGCTTGCCTATCAAAAAAAGTGTGTCAAAGCACCTTTCATCATTTCAGAATGTTAGGTGTACACCACTCAAAAATGAGAACTTTCGTTAGAAGGCTTTACTATGTAAAAGCTCCTGCTCTGTTTAGGAGAAATAAATAGAGCTCTTTTGCATAGTAGTGTAGTAAAAGTAGAAAGGTTTGTGATGATGGGGAATTTAGTTTTTTTTTGTCCTGAACAGGAGTGTAGGGAAAATGAACAGTTGGTAACAACAGGCGTTGTGGAAGCGGACATAGAGTATTACTGTTGGTAGTTTTGACCAATAAATTGGAAACTTTAACACAGTCTGTTCTAAGCAACCAGACTGTGTTTATATATGTTGTTGACGCACTCACTACAAAAGTCAAACTCGTAATTTTGATTTGTACATTAAAAGTAAAAAGAGAATAATTAGAGGTGGCGTGAATTTGCTGTTTACTTATTTGTATAGGAACGGTTTAACTTGTCTACCCGACTAGTAAAATGTAAGTAGTGCTATAATAAGCTAGAGAAAAACAAAATAACTGCTAGAGCAGTACATAACAACTTAGAAGTAGTACCTATTCCAGAAATACTTAAAGATTTGAATGTTTATAAATTCATATTAATACAGTTTTACATATTAATACTGTTTCAAGCTATAGTTCGTATGGAGCCAAAGACAGGGAACTTAACTCCAAATGAACTCTAGAAAGGTCACAAAGGTAGAAGTGTATGCTTGTCATTAGATTTTAAGAAAAATATTGAAACTCTAAGGGCAAAGAGAAATTTGGAAGAGGGACTTATAACTCTAGTAAATTTTGTCCCTATGAAGAGTAAAAAGATAAGGCAAGAGTTAGTAGATGTTAGTAAAGTTAATAAAGTTAAAAAGGCAAGTTCATATCTGCTACAAAATAACATATATTACAAAAATGTAGATAATCTTCAACATATCACACATCTAGAGGACAACCCTTCACATGTCAGGTAGAAAACGTGAATTAATCCAGATTAGAACAAATGTATGAGCATTATAGCATCTATCCCCCTCATTCTAAAGAAATTGTTGGTGATGCTATTGATCTATATCAACTAAAAAAGCATAATTTGCTTGTTTAAGTGTATTAGAAAAAGGTTTAGAAGCTCGCTGTTTCCCACATCTCTTACCTACTGGAGTAGGAGGTAGGTCTATTGATTGGTCTGTACAAAAACCAGCAACCGAGTAACGATCTATTAGACTTTATTCAGAGGACCCTAGATTTTGTCATTGTATTCCTTATTTGTTTCATATATTATTTGAAAGGGACTTGTCTGCATTGTCTTATGCTGTAATTCACATTTTAAAAACAGGTGTAAATCTGCAAAATCTATCAGCAAGAGAATTTGTTGGAAAAATTCACAGAAAAGATGAACAACTGGAGTATAACTTGATTAATCTGAAGGCATGGCAATGTGGGACTAACAAATATTGTTGTTAATATCATGGTGAGCTCAAATGCATGTTGAGAAACTTAGGAGCTCCTACATGCTTTCTAACACTCAGTTGTGCTGAGTATGCATGGGATGACCTCCTAGAATTCTTGTGAAAGGCAAATTCAAATATAAAAGACATAAATCTGAAGACACCGGAAGAACTCTGCTCATTGGACCCTGCAAACATTTGCAGATATTTTAACCATAGATTTCAAGCCATGATGGCTTTTATTTGCAATAAAACTAATCCGCCTCTTGGCACAAAGAATACCAAGACAGTGGTGCTCCATATATTCACATGCTGTTATGGGTCTAAGATGCCCCAAAGTCTGGAACAGACACTGATGAGTCTTTGTTGTCTTTCATAGAGCAGTATGTGACTTGCGTCATCCCAAAGGAGAGTGGTGACAAAATGTTAAGACAACAATTTCTACGATTCCAAGATCATCGGTGTGGGAAATCCTGTTGTAGAAAATACAGATCGAAAGGAAAAATTAATACAAGATGTTGTTTTGGATTCCCATGACCTGTAATCTCAGAAGGAAGAGTTAACATCTTTTTGTCTGCTGTCAGACACACTCTCACATGGAAATCACTGAAGAACACACACAACCTCAGAAGAGCAGAAGCTTCAGTATACATCAATGATTACAATCCTGTGATTTTGAAGATGTGAAATGTGAATATGGATATACAGTGTGTTGCAGATAACTCAATTGCTGTTACTCGCTACATCTCTTTTTATGTAACAAAGTCAGAGAAGACAGAGGTGAAGGAGATGTGGGAGGAGATTACAGTAGAAAAGAGTCTTACAAAGAAATTGTACAGTTTTAGTTTGAAAATACTTTCCCACAGAGAAATAGGCTCTTATGAATGCATATACAGGTTAAGCTTAAAGTTTGTTTTCTAAATCAGATGTATGGGTGAGTTTAGGGATAATTAACAGTTGTAATGGAGTATTAAAGTGTTTTCCTGGAATACAATATCTTGCAGAATTTCAGCCTAGGAGTGCAGGCATTCTGAAGATACGCATGCTGAATACATACTATCCAAGAAGAAGTCCTCATCTTTAAAGGATGTGCCTTTATGAAGTACTTCACCATTATACATATAGAAGTAATGTCAGTACAAAGATGGAAGGCAAATTTACTGTCCTCTGATGTGAAGGATGTTTGGTCAGACATAACAAAGGAAATGTAATCGGCCATAGAAAGCTAAATTGTCAAAGTACGGACAAAAGAGAGTTTTTCTGTTTAGCACCTTTGCAGTTGTTCAAGCCGTGGCGTACTGAATCTGAGTTACTTGGACACTTTGGGGGATATTTACAAAGAAGTGGTGGAGTGAGGCATTAGCCATCATGGCTTAATGCCTCACTCCGCCACTTCAGAAACTCAAGGCTGCACCATATTTACAAGGAAATGGTGCAGCCTTGCGGTTCCCCCCTGCGCTGGCACTACACTTAGCAGTGTAGCGCCAATGCAGGCACCCTTGCACCATAGTGCAAGGGTGTCTGTGTGCAAGGGAAGATTGTTTATGTGCAGGAAGGTGTCCCTTCCTGCACATAAACAATCTTCAAATGCTGTTTTGTCACTTCTATGTGTGCTGCTTAATGCAGCACACATTGAAGATACAAAATGTCTTTTTTTTAAGGATTGTTTACGTGCAGGAAGGGTCACCTTCCTACCATAAATAATCAAAGGCATTTTGCTTTTTCCATGTGTGCTGCATAAGGCAGCACACATGGAAAAAGCAAAAACGAGGAGAAATTAAGCATTTCTCCTCGTTTCGCAAAGTTAAGACCAGGTTTTCTCTGGTCTTAATTTTGGTGCTGCCTCCTATTTACGCTGCCCTTGTAAATAGGGGGCAGCGTCAAAATCAATGGATGTTGCAGTGGAACACCCACTGAAACACCCACTGCCCACCCCTTTTACGCTAAGCATAGCGTGAAAGGGGGCCTTACTTACAAGGCAGTGTTAAGCCACGTTAAGTGGCTTAACGCTGCCTTGTAAATAAGGCAAAGTGTGACGTTACTGTGGCGATAGGGGCTTGTACATATGCCCCTTTGAGTGTTATGAAGACTCATTCATGGCTGTAAAAGACAGCATTTAGTGTTCAGTGTTTCCAGTGTATCTTCACATTTTGAGAGAAGAGATTGAACAGGAAGAAACAATTGCTGCAGAGATAGCAAGAGAGAGATCTCAGAGCAGCCAAACTTCAGCACCTGCAAGTCAAGAACTTTTTAGAGAGGCAATCATTCAAAATGAAGCTGCTATAGCTATGAGTGAGGTGGAAAATGCAATGCATCAAGCAAGACAGGAATCTGTGGATTTTGAACAAATAATACAACAACTGAATACAGAGCAGAATTATTTTTTGACGAAGTAAACGAGAAAGTCGAACATGGATTCCTGCATGAGAAAAGAGTGTGAATGTTCTACATATAAACCAGTTCTATTATACATAAGTGGTCAAGCTGGAACTGGTAAAAGCTTCTTGATTAAAGCACTTACAAGTTATTTACAGAAAACTACAGATTCAAATTTTTCATGTGTAGTTACTGCACCAACAGGATTAGCTGCACATAATGTCAAAGGATCTACTCTTCATCGATTATTAATGCTATCTGTTGAACATGGCAACAAATTGGAATACAATAAATTATCTGGTGATGCTTGTCGTGAGGTAGCAAGAGTATTAACCCCTTCAATGCTCATGACGGACTGGTTCCGTCATGAGCATCGGTGCCCCTGTGCTCATGACGGAACCATTCCGTCATGAGGCCAGGGGCACGAAATCCCTCTGCTGCAGACAGCAGAGGGATTTCTATTTCACCCCTGTGACCTTGGGAGCTGGGGAAGAGCTTCCCAGCTCCCGAGGCCCCCTCCTGGTTTCTGTGCCATGAGGATCAGCACGCACGTCGCGCTGTCCTCATTGCACAGAAACAGAACTGAAATGAGCCTTTAGGCTCATTTCAGCTTCACTTTCTATGTGCTCAGGGGCTATCTCAGCCCCCGGGCACGTAGAAAGAACGGGAGAGGTATCATTGGAAAGGGAGAATCTCCCCTTTCCAATGGTACCCCTCTCAGTGGATCCCCTGCTTGGGGGATCGCCCCAGGAGAGCGTCCCCAAGCAGGGATCTACCCACTAGACACCAGGGAGGGGGAGCGGCCCTTGGGCAGGGCTTTTGCTCCCCCAATTTTTGGGTGTGATTTAGTCTTTTTGCCCCCCCTGTGGGGGCAGATGGGGCAGTAGCCCCCAATCTGCCCCCCCGGGGGGGCAAAAAGCCCACTAGACCCCAGTGATATTTTTTTTGGGCCACATAATTTATTAGGGTGGGGGCTGCCCATAAAGGGCATGTCCATGCCCCCACCCCACAAAATGTACAGCCTTTCTGCCCCCCCCCTGGGGGACAGTTGGTGGCAGTAGCCCCCAATCTGCTCCCCGGGGCAAAAACCCACTATACGCCAGGGATTTTTTAATTATAATTTGTGGTGGGGCTGCCCAATATGGGCATGCCCATGCCCCCACCCACCCCCACAAAAATGACAGCCTTTCTGCCCCCTGGGGGCAGCTGGGGACATTAGCCCCAAATCTGCCCCCGATGGGGGCAAAAAGCCCAGTAGATGCCAGGGATTTTATGGGCAAATTTTAATTAGGGTGGGGGCATTGGCATGCCCATTTTGGGCAGCCCCCACCCTAATTAAAATTTTGCCCAAAAGACTCCCTGGCATCTCGTGGATTTCTGCCCCTCTGGGGGCAGATGGGGGCATTAGCCCCCAATCTGCCCCGCCGGGGGGCAAAAGGCCCACTAGACGCCAGGGATTTTGGGGGCAAATTTGAATTAGGGTGGGGCTCCCAAAACGGGCATGCCCATGCCCCCACCCCCTACCCCGCAAAAATAACAGCCTTCCTGCCCCCTGGGGGCTAGATTGGGCAGTAGCCCCCAATCTGCCCCGGGGGCAAAGCCCACTAGACGCCAAGGATTTTTGGGCAAATCTTAATTAGGGTGGGGGCAATGGCATGCCTGTTTTGGGCAGCCCCCACCCTAATTAAAATTTGCCCAAAAAACTTCCTGGCGACTAGTGGACTTTCTGCCCCCCTTGGGGGGCAGATGGGGGCATTAGCCCCCAATCTGCCCCACCGGGGGCAAAAAGCCCACTAGACGCCGAGGGATTTTTTGGGGCAAATTTGAATTAGGGTGGGGCTGCCCAAAATGGGCATGCCCATACCCCCACCCCCTCCCGCAAAAATTACAGCCTTCCTGCCCCCTGGGGGGCGGATGGGAGCAGTAGCCACCAATCTGCCCCCGAGGGCAAAAGCCCACTAGACGCCAGGGATTTTTTGGGGCAAATTTGAATTAGGGTGGGGGTTGCCCAAAATGGGCATGCCCATAGCCCCACCCCCTCCCCGCAAAAATTACAGCCTTCCTGCCCCCCCTGGGGGGCAGATGGGGGCATTAGCCCCCAATATGCCCTGCCGAGGCGGGGCAAAAAGCCCACTAGACGCCAGAGATTTTTTGGGGCAAATTTGAATTAGGGTGGGGCTGCCCAAAATGGGCATGCCCATACCCCCACCCCTCCCCGCAAAAATTACAGCCTTCCTGCCCCCTGGGGGCAGATGGGGCAGTAGCCCCCAATCTGCCCCCAGAGGGAAAAAGTCCACTAGACGCCAGGGATTTTTTGGGGCAAATTTTAAGTAGGGTGGGGGCATTGGCATGCCCGTTTTGGGCAGCCCCCACCCTAATTAAAATTTGCCCAAAAAACTCCTTGGCATCTAGTGGACTTTCTGCTGGGGGGCAAAAAGCCCACTAGACGCAAGGGATTTTTTTTGGGCAAATTTGAATTAGGGTGGGGGCTGCCCAAAACAGGCATGCCCATGCCCCCACCCCCTCCCTGCAAAAATTACAGCCTTCCTGCCCCCCCTTGGGGGCAGATGGGGCAGTAGCCCCCAATCTGCCCTCCCCGGGGGAGCAAAAAGCCCACTAGACACCAGGGATTTTTTTGGGCAAATTTTAATTAGGGTGGGGGTTGCCCAAAACGGGCATGCCAATGCCCCCACCCCCTACCCGCAACAATTACAGCCTTTCTGCCCCTCCCCCTGGGGGAAGATGGGGCAGTAGCCCCCAATCTGCCCCCGGGGGGGCAAAAAGCCCACTAGACGCCAACGATTACGCTGGCTTTTTTATGTGTGGGGGTGGGGGCTGCCCAGAATGGGCATACCAATGCCCCTACACCCCAAAAAAATAGCCACAGTGTTTCTGCCCCCCTTGGGGGCATATCGGGGCAACCCCACCCCCGATATCCCCCCCAGGGCAGCAGAAAGCCGACTAGGCACGGATTTGTTTTTAGCAATATGCCTACCTGTGGATTTTGGGCCCTAGCGCAGCCGGCACATAGGGAAACCTAGCAAACCTGTACAGTTTTAAAAACTAGACACCCAGGGGAATCCAGGATGGGGTGACTTGACTGGCTCTCACCAGGTTCTGTTACCCAGAATCCCTTGCAAACCTCAAAATGTGTATAAAAAAAACACATTTTCCTCACATTTCTGTGGTGGAAAGTTCTGGAATCTGTGTGGATCCACAAAATTCCACTCACCCCGCATTCCCCAAAGTCTTTGAGAAAAATGGTACCTCACTTGTGTGGGTGGGTCAAGTACCCGCGACAGGCAAGGGCCCAAAACCTAGTGAGGCGACATCAAAATTACCTATCACAAACCAACCTTGTTTTGCACGGGGGTTACCTGGGTTTGGCCCGAGGTCGGCGGCCATCTAGGGGAAACCTACCAAACCCACACATTTCTGAAACCTAGGCACCCGAGGATTCCAGGGAGGTATGGCTTGCGTGGATCCCCCAACGTTTTCTTACCCAGAATCCCCTGCAAACCTCAAATTTAGCTGAAACAAAATCACTTTTTCCACACATTTTTGTGTGGGAAAGTTGTGGCATCACTGGGCTGACACAAATTTCCTACCACCCAGCGTTCCCCCAGGTCTCCCGATAAAAATGGTGCCTCACTCGTGTGGGAGGCACAAGTACCCGTGACAGGCAAAGGCCAAAAACGTATTGAAGCGACATCAAAATTGCCTATCACAAAACGACCTGGTTTTGCAAGGGGGGTCACATGGGTTTTGGCCCGTGCTCGCTGACCACCTAGGAAACCTACCAAATCCACACATTTCTGAAAAGTAGACACCCGGGGATTCCAGGGAGGTATGGCTTGCGTGGATCCCCCAACGTTTTCTTACCCAGAATCCCCTGCAAACCTGAAATTTTGCTGCAAAAATCACTTTTTCACACATTTGTGTGTGGGAAAGTTGTGGCATCACCGGGCTGACACAAATTTCCTACCACCCAGCGTTCGCCCAGGTCTCCCGATAAAAATGGTGCCTCACTCGGGTGGGAGGCCCAAGTACCCACGACAGGTAAGGGCCCAAAGCGTATTGAGGCGACATCAAGATTGCCTATCACAAAATGACCTGGTTTTGCAAGGGGGTCCCATGACTTTTGGCCAGGGGCTCGGTGGCCACCTAGGGAAACCTACTACACCCACACATTTCTGAAAAGTAGACACCCGGGGATTCCAGGGAGGTATGGCTTGTGTGGATCCCCCAACGTTTTCTTACCCAGAATCCCTGCAAACCTGAAATTTTGCTGAAAAAATCATTTTTTTAACACATTTGTGTGTGGGAAAGTTGTGGCATCACCGGGCAGACACAAATTTCCTACCACCCAGCGTTCGCCCAGGTCTCCCGATAAAAATGGTGCCTCACTCGGGTGGGAGGCCCAAGAACCCGCGACAGGCAAGGGCCCAAAACGTATTGAGGCGACATCAAAATTGCCTATCACAAAATGTTTTGGGCCCTGCCTGTCGCTGGCACCTGGGCCTCCCACCCGAGTGAAGCACCATTTTATCGGGAGACCTGGGGGAACTCGGTGGTAGGAAATTTGTGTCAGCCCAGTGATGCCACAGCTTTCCCAAACACAAATGTGTGAAAAAGTGATTTTTCAGGAAAATTCAGGTTTGCAGGAGATTCTGGGTAAGAACGTTGGGGGATCCACGTAAGCCATACCTCCCTGGAATCCTGGTGTCTACTTTTCAGAAATGTGTTTGGTAGGTTTCCTAGGTGGCCGCCGAGCCTGAGCCAAAAGTCATGGGACCCCTTGCAAACCAGGTCGTTTTGTGATAGGCAATTTTGATGTCAGCCTCAATAAGGATTTTGGGCCCTTGTCTGTCAAGGGTACTTGGCTCCCACCCGAGTGAGGCACCATTTCTATAGGGAGACCTGGGGAGCGCTGGGTGGTAGGAAATTTGTGTCAGCTCAGTGATGCTACAGCTTTCCACGACAAATGTGTGAAAAAGTGATTTTCAGCAAATTTCAGGTTTGCAGGGATTCTGGGTAAGAAACGTTGGGGGATCCATGCAAGCCATGCCTCCTGGAATCCCCGAGTGTCTAGTTTTCAGAAATGTGTGGGTTGTGCAGGTTTACCTAGGTGGCCGCCGAGCCCGGGCCAAAAGTCATGGGACCCCTTGCACAAACCAGGTCAAGCTTGTGATAGGCAATTTTGATGTCGCCTCAATACGTTTTGGGCCCTTGCCTGTCGTCGGCACTGGGCCTCCACCCGAGTGAGGCACCATTTTATCGGGACACTGGGCGAACGCTGGGTGGTAGGAAATTTGTGTCAGCCCGATGATGCTACGACTTCCCACACACAAATGTGTGAAAAAGTGATTTTTTTCAGCACAATTTCAGGTTTGCAGGGGATTCTGGGTGAAGACGTTGGGGATCCACGCAAGCCATACTCTCCCTGGAATTCCCAGGTCTCTAGTTTTCATAAATGTATGGGTCTTGTAGGTTTCCCTAGGTGGTCAGCGAGCCCCGGGCCAAAAGTCATGGGACCCCCTTGCAAAACCAGGTCGATTTTGTGATAGGCAATTTTGATGTTGCCTCCAATACGTTTTGGGCCCTTGCCTGCTCGCGGGTACTTGGGCCTCCCACCAGAGTGAGCACCATTTTTATCGGGAGACCTGGGGAGTGCTGGGTGGTAGGAAATTTGTGTCAGCCCGATGATGCTACAGCTTTCCCACACACAAATGTGTGAAAAGTGGTTTTTCAGCAAAATTTCAGGTTTGCAGGGGATTCTGGGTAAGAAAATGTTGGGGGATCCACGCAAGACATACCTCACTGGAATCCCCCGGGTGTCTACTATCAGAAATGTGTGGGTTTGGTAGGTTTCCTGAGGTGGCCGCCGAACCCCGGGCCAAAAAGTCATGGGACCCCCCTTGCAAAACCAGGTCGTTTTGTGATAGGCAATTTTGATGTCGCCTCAATACGTTTTGGGCCCTTGCCTGTCATGGGTACTTGGGCCTCCCACCAGAGTGAGGCACAATTTTTATCGGGAGACCTGGGGGAGTGCTGGGAGGTAGGAAATTTGTGTCAGCCCGGTGATGCCACAACTTTCCCACACACAAATGTGTGAAAAAAGTGGTTCAAAAACTACAGCTAGGCACTTTGCAAAAAAAGGGTCATTTTTCACAGTGAAAATGTGGTGTGTCCACGTTGCGTTTTGCGCTGTTTCCTGTCGCGGGCACTAGGCCTACCCACACAAGTGAGGTACCATTTTTCTCGGAAGACTTTGGGGAATGCGGGGTGGGTGGAATTTTGTGGATCTACGCAGATTGCAGAACTTTCTACCACAGAACATTGAGGAAAACGTGTTTTTTTGACAATTGTTTAGTTTTGCAAGGGATTTTGGGTACCAGAACCTGGTGAGAGCCAGTCAAGTCACCCCATCCTGGATTCCCTGGGTGTCCAGTTTTCAAAAATGTATAGGTTTGCTAGGTTTCCCTAGTTGCCGGCAGAGCTAGGGTTCAAAAACTACAGCTAGGCACTTTGCAAAAAAGGGTAATTTTTCACTGTGAAAATGTGGTGTGTCCACGTTGCGCTTTGCACTGTTTCCTGTCGCGGGCACTAGGCCTACCCACACAAGTGAGGCACCATTTTCCTCGGAAGACTTTGGGGGACACGCGGGGTGGGTGGAATTTTGTGGATCCACGCAGATTCCAGAACTTTCCACCACAGAAAAGTGAGGAAAATGTGGTTTTTTTTACACTATCTTTTAGGTTTGCAAGGGATTCTGGGTACCAGAACCTGGTGAGAGCCAGTCAAGTCACCCCATCCTAGATTCCACTGGGTGTCTAGTTTTCAAAAATGTATAGGTTTGCTAGGTTTCCCTAGGTGCCGGCAGAGCTAGGGTTCAAAAACTACAGCTAGGCACTTTGCAAAAAAAGGGTCATTTTTCACTGTGAAAATGTGGTGTGTCCACGTTGCGTTTTGCGCTGTTTCCTGTCGCGGGCACTAGTCCTACCCACACAAGTGAGGAACCATTTTTCTCGGAAGACTTTGGGGAACGCGGGGTGGGTGGGATTTTGTGGATCCACGCAGATTCCAGAACTTTCCACCACAGAAAAGTGAGGAAAATGTGGTTTTTTTGATAATTGTTTAGGTTTGCAAGGGATTCTGGGTACCAGAACCTGGTGAGAGCCAGTCAAGTCACCCCATCCTGGATTCCCCTGGGTGTCTAGTTTTCAAAAATGTATAGGTTTGCTAGGTTTCCTTAGGTGCCGGCAGTGCTAGGGTTCAAAAACTACAGCTAGGCACTTTGCAAAAAAAGGGTCATTTTTCACTGTGAAAATGTGGTGTGTCCACGTTGCTTTTTGCGCTGTTTCCTGTCGCGGGCACTAGGCCTACCCACACAAGTGAGGTACCATTTTTCTCGGAAGACTTTGGGGAACGCGGGGTGGGTGGAATTTTGTGGATCCACGCAGATTCCAGAACTTTCCACCACAGAAAAGTGAGAAAATGTGTTTGTTTTCACAATTTGTTAGGTTTGCAAGGGATTCTGGGTACCAGAACCTGGTGAGAGCCAGTCAAGTCACCCCATCCTGGATTCCCCTGGGTGTCTAGTTTTCAAAAATGTATAGGTTTGCTAGGTCTCCCTATGTGCCGGCAGAGCTAGGGTTCACAAACTACAGGTAGGCACTTTGCAAAAAAAGGGTCATTTTTCACTGTGAAAATGTGGTGTGTCCACGTTGCGTTTTGCGCTGTTTCTGTCGCGGGCACTAGGCCTACCCACACAAGTGAGGTACCATTTTTCTCGGAAGACTTTGGGGAACGCGGGGTCGGTGGAATTTTGTGGATCCACGCAGATTCCAGAACTTTCCACCACAGAAAAGTGAGGAAAATGTGGTTTTTTTGACAATTTTTAGGTTTGCAAGGGATTCTGGGTACCAGAACCTAGTGAGAGCCAGTCAAGTCACCCCATCCTAGATTCCCCTGGGTGTCTAGTTTTCAAAAATGTATAGGTTTGCTAGGTTTCCCTAGGTGCCGGCAGAGCTAGGGTTAAAAAACTACAGCTAGGCACTTTGCAAAAAAAGGGTCATTTTTCACAGTGAAAATGTGGTGTGTCCACGTTGCGTTTTGCTCTGTTTCCTGTCACGGGCACTAGGCCTACCCACACAAATGAGGTACCATTTTTCTCGGAAGACTTTGGGGAACGCGGGGTGGGTGGAATTTTGTGGATCCACGCAGATTCCAGAACTTTCCACCACAGAAAAGTGAGGAAAATGTGTTTGTTTTCACAATTTGTTAGGTTTGCAAGGGATTCTGGGTACCAGAACCTGGTGAGAGCCAGTCAAGTCACCCCATCCTGGATTCCCCTGGGTGTCTAGTTTTCAAAAATGTATAGGTTTGCTAGGTTTCCCTAGGTGCCGGCAGAGCTAGGGTTAAAAAACTACAGCTAGGCACTTTGCAAAAAAAGGGTCATTTTTCACTGTGAAAATGTGGTGTGTCCACGTTGCGTTTTGCGCTGTTTCCTGTCACGGGCACTAGGCCTACCCACACAAGTGAGGTACCATTTTTCTCGGAAGACTTTGGGGAACGCGGGGTGGGTGGAATTTTGTGGATCCACGCAGATTCCAGAACTTTCCACCACAGAAAAGTGAGGAAAATGTGTTTGTTTTCACAATTTTTAAGGGTTTGCAAGGGATTCTGGGTACCAGAACCTGGTGAGAGCCAGTCAAGTCACCCCATCCTGGATTCCCCTGGGTGTCTAGTTTTCAAAAATGTATAGGTTTGATAGGTTTCCCTAGGTGCCGGCAGAGCTAGGGTTAAAAAACTACAGCTAGGCACTTTGCAAAAAAAGGGTCATTTTTCACTGTGAAAATGTGGTGTGTCCACGTTGTGTTTTGCGCTGTTTCCTGTCGCGGGCACTAGGCCTACCCACACAAGTGGGATACTGTTTTTCTCAAAAGACTTTGGGGAACATGGGGTGGGTGGAATTTTGTGGATCCACGCAGATTCCAGAACTTTCCACCACAGAAAAGTGAGGAAAATGTGTTTATTTTGACAATTGTTTAGGTTTGCAAGGGATTCTGGGTAACAGAACCAGGTGAGAGCCAGTCAAGTCACCCCATCCTGGATTCCCCTGGGTGTCTAGTTTTCAATAATGTATAGTTTTGCTAGGTTTCCCTAGGTGCCGGCAGAGCTAGGGTTCAAAAACTACAGGTAGGCACTTTGCAAAAAAGGGTCATTTTTCACTGTGAAAATGTGGTGTGTCCACGTTGCGTTTTGGGCCGTTTCCTGTCGCGGGCACTAGGCCTACCCACACAAGTGAGGTACCATTTTTATCGGGAGACTTAGGGTAACACAAAATTGTAGAGCAACTGTTATTATCTACTGACTTTCGATGCAGTTCTGCCTTCCAAATGAAAGACAATGTGTAAAAAAGAAGTCATTTTGAAAAATGACCTATAATTCTCATGCTAGTATGGGTACTCCCAATTTCGGAAATGTGCAAATATCTACTGTTTCTAAACTCTATATTTTGTTCCCATTTCAGAAATACATAGGTGTTTTTCATACCGATTTTTCCATGTATAAATTTTCCCAGAATAATTGCTATATACCCGGGACATAATAAAAAACCATTGCAAGACGCTGCTCAGTTATTGGCTCTGGGTTCGTCGGGTTCTTGGTGAACCTACAAGTCCTATATATCACCACAACCAGAGAGGTCCAGCAGATGTAATGGTATATTGCTTTCAAATAGCTGTCATAATTAGAAGAAGTTACAGGTGAAAACGTTGACACAAATGGCTGTTTTTTCCAACTAATTTTCAATTTTTCCTATATTTAACTGTTTGTTTCCATAAAGAAAACTTGAAGGATCTACACAAATGACCCCTTGCTGAATTCAGAATGTTGTCTACGTTTCAGAAATGTATGGCTTTCCAGGATCCATTATTGCTTTCATACCCATTTCTACCATTAACTGGAAGGAGGTTGAAAGCACAAAAAATAGCAAAAATAGGCTATGTCCCAGAAAAATGCCAAAACTGTGTACAAAATTTTGGTTTTCTGACAAAAGTCTGCTTGTCCCTGAAATCTGGGAAGAGGGTGATTTCAGCACCACAACCCCTTTTTTGATGCCATTTGCAGGGAAAAAACCAGATGCTTTCATCTGTGGCCCTTTTTTCGCATTTTTCCCCAAAAAACCAAAATTTAGCTGTATTTTGGCTAATTTCTGGGTCCCCTCCAGGGGAATCCACAAACCCTGGGTACCTTTAGAATTCCCATGATGTTGGAAAAAAAGGACGCAAATTTGGCATGGATACCTTATGTGGTAAAAAAGTTACAGGGGCCTAAGCGCGAACTACCCCAAATAGCCAAAAAAAGGCTTAGCACAGGAGGGGAAAAGGCCTAGCAGCGAAGGGGTTAAAGAAATTGAAGCTTTTAATTATTTACGAAGTGAGTGTCAAACCTAATGCTTGCTTTTATACATTTAAGAATGCAGCAGATATTAACAACTGACTATGATGTCGTTTTTGGTGAAAAACACTTGATATTGTTTGGAGACCTCATACAACTCACACCAGTTAAAGGACAACCTGTTTTCTAGACACTACTACATAACAAAACAAGGAATTCACTAGAAAGTATAGGAAATGTAAATATTTGGGGAAACTTTCAATACAAAGAGTTAGTAAAAAATATTCGCCAAGCATCAGATGTGCAATATGGACAAATACACAAGGACATAAGAGTAGGAGTTCGCACAACAAAAGGGAAACGTGCATAAGAAAGCCGTCTTATAAAAACTCTATTTCCGTGTAATGTTACAGCTGCTCAACTAATCTATAATTTTATTAAAAAAGACTAATCTATAATTTGTTTGATTTCAAGCCTTCAAGAGTGTTCTAAATTCAATGAACAATTACTACAACTGGAAAAAGAAGATATTATAGAAATTACAGCAACTGATAAAATCAGGGAGTTACAATACTACTCACAGAAAAACTGCAATCAATATTGGACACTTTAGAGAAGTATGTTTCCAAAACTGCAGGATTAGAGAAATGGTTACGTATCTGTAGAAATTGTTGTGTAATCTTATGTCGGAATTTGAATGTTGAAGAAGGGTTAGAAAATGGCCCAATGGGTAAAGTTATAAAATTTATTAATAACCCAGACAGAAATGAGGTGGAATACATAGCCATACAATTTGATGAAGTTGATCATGTTAAGCAGATTGATAGATGCATTGTACGTTTTTACTCTTGAAAGACATGTATGTCCATCGAAAGCAAGTCCCACTGTCTCTAGCTTATGCTGTAACTGTCTACAAATCGCAAGGTTTAAATGTAGATACAGCTTTTATTAATATTGGTTGTACTGAATTCAAAGAAGGAATGTCATATGTAGCTTTGTTGCGAATTACAACATTGTCTGGTTTGTTTTTCATTGACTTTGATCCAGAAACAATTAGTGCTGATGTTAGCTGTGTAAGGCAGTACAATTGGTTAAGGGGTTTATTTGCTCCTCATTTAGGACAGTATCCAGTTTATGAGAAACAAGTAATCTGTCTAAAGCAAAAGAAAACAAAATAGAGTATAGATGATGAACAAAAGTGCAGTACGGAAGAGAAATTCCCAAGAATCAAAATAGAGGAAACTACTAAACGTTGAAGAAATTGTGGGTGTCCAATTCAACAACACTACAGGGGTCAACTGCTATGCAAATGTTGTTGTCAATGTACTATTCCATTTGCCAGACTTTGTTACAGAAATCAAACAAAAATGAGATAAGAGAGTTTGTAAAGCATTCTATGGTTTGCTGCAACACTTACAGAATGATAGAACTAGAATACATTCTGTTTCAGGAATACAACATCTTACAGATATATCTACTGGATCAATAGTAGGTACTCCCAATATTCAACAAGATGCACAAGAATTTGCTATGGCGATGCTGGAAGTATTGGAGGAAGAAGAAGTAAATATTAATTACCTATTTGGATTAACAATTGGGACCATAATTGCAAAGATTGTCAATTCGCCTCCACTACTGTAATCAATTCAGAACAATTATTGTACTTGACATTACCAGATTGTAAAACTGTGTCTTTTGAGCACATGGGGTTATCTGGGAAAGTGCTTTCTTGGTTTGCTTCCTTCCTACAGAATCGCTCACAGTGCAATAAACTCGGCAACTCATTCTCTGACTCCTCACCAGTGAGATGTGGAGTCCCGCAAGGGTCGACCATTTCACCCACACTATTTAACTTATATATGGAACCACTAACTGAAATTCTCAACCAATCGAACATTGCATACCACATGTACGCCGACCGTACACAGCTATACTTGAAGATATCCTCCCTAGACGACGTCATTCAACTAAATAAAACTTTAGTCAAAACCCAGTCCTGGCTCTCTCAAAACAACCTCAAGCTGAACTCTCTGAAAACCGAATTCCTTCTTTTCTCCCCACCAAACAGGTCCTCACTCGTCCATGATTGGCTCAAGCACCTAGACGCACTCAATTGCACACCTACCATCATTGATTCCACGAAATCCCTGGGAATAACACTGGACAAAAGTCTAAATATGAGAGCTCACATCAGTGCAACCACACGCAGTACAACTTTCCAACTCAGAATACTGAAAAAACTGAAACCATTTCTACCACCTTTAGACTTCAAACAAGCAGTACAAGCACTTGTGCTCTCCAGACTAGAATACGGTGTGGCGACACTGTCAGGAATACCCAAAATGAGAACAGCTCCACACAAAACGACTCTTAATGCGGCAGCAAGACTGGTAACAGGAACTAGACGCTTTGACCACATCACCCCATCACTTAGGTATCTAAACTGGCTTCCCCTTGAAGCAAGAGCTCAACTGAAAATTACCTGCCTCACACACAAAGCATTACATTTTAAAGAACCAAGTTACCTGGCAGAAAAGATCTGAATATCCGGTGGCAGCCGCTACCTAAGAAGCGCTAATTCTCTCAGGCTGGAACCTCCTAGATTCCAAAAGCAAAAAACTTACACACGATCCTTCTCCGGAGCAGTGCCAAGGATCTGGAATTCCTTACCACCCAAGGTAAGCTCAAATCCATCGATCCACTTCTTCAAAAAAGAGGTAAAAAAAATCCTAATGAATAGATTCCTGGCATAGTCTTTCGGAGAGACAGGGCACAAGGGACGTCTCAATGCAAGCAACCTCTAGATTGGTAAGAGGCACGTCGCTTACTGGAGAACCCTCGAACACTCTGATCCTCTGGGTACGTGGTTCTGAATAGTTTTAGAGCAACAGCAAATACCCACCACGAAGTCGCTAGAGCTACGAAGACTAACGGAATTTTAAGGGACTGACGGATTTATAATTATGACATTTGTTGCAACAGCCCAATGTGGCTCTTTACTCTAGAGGTATCTGTGTCTATACCTTCTTCTTGTTTTATTCAACCCTACGTACAGCGCTCTGATACCCCTGGGTCATGTGCTCGCTTTATAAAACACTCTAAAATAAAATTTTAAAAAGCAATTGACCAAAAACGCTAACCAAAATATGACCTGCCCAAACGGTAGATCAGACGTTATAGCAACATTGTATCTACAAAGGACAGGAAAATACATTATAATAATGTTACAACGATGCAAAGAAGATGGTTCAAAATTGGATACTAAAATAACAAACTTTGTAGCCGGACAAATATCAATTTCAGGAAGGACTTTTACTACTTTGGCAATCATCTTTCATGAAGGAGTATATACAATGTCTGGACACTATACAGTTTATTTAATATCCCAATCAAGATGGACGGAATGCAATGACACTGATCTAAAATTAATACCAAGACTACCTAGGAGATTACCAAATACTTATCTGTTATTTCTTCAACCAAAGTTCTGAAGATTATTTGTAGATAAACACTGGTGTACAATATTTTTTATTATGGAATTTATGGTTTATTAGACATTATTCGGCCTATTGGGGGTAATGTCTTCAGAATATTGGAAACGCACCAGTCCTTTTATGTTCAACAAAGGATTTTATAAAACATCTAAGTCCTACATTCTCTTATTACAGTTAAATACTGAGTGGAAATACTGCAATAACAGCACCCTTGACTTACCAGCTAAAACAGTTTTGAAAAATAAAAAAACCCTTTTGTTTCTTCAACAAGAACTTCTACAAACTACTGTATGAAATTTCGTGTACTTGGATCATCACCATTTTCCATATTATTTTACCTACAGGAAACAATGCTTTCAACAGCATCTGCTTCAAAATTGTATGTCATATTGTACCAGATGTAACAACATAAAAAATAGTTAAAACCAACGTTTCTTAGATTATTGTAAAATTTTAGAAAAAGCCAATAATTAGTGAATTGTATTGAGTGCTATGCATGGTATTACTTATTTGAAAAGATGTACTTTGCAGCATTGTTTTTTTTTACAATACATTGATTGTTTTTCCCCACTGTTCATTTATGGTGCTTCATACAGAGCACTGTTTACGGTGTATAAGTATGAAAGCTGAGAACAGTAAAAAGGAGAAAATAATTTTTTGGGTGTGTTGTACTAAAATGTAACAGTATATCTAATGTATGTTAGTATAATTTTGTAATTTTGAAGAGGAAATTCTAACATATTTTTTCTTTTTTTACAGGGTGGATGGAGTACAGCAACATTGTATGTGTCAAATTACTTTAGTACAACTTATGCATTTATTCATTAATCTATGAACCAGTCATGAACTCATTCAACCATGCACATCCCACTCATACCTCGCTGATTCACTCATTCTTATATTTATGCCCCACTAATGCACTCGTTGAATCATTCATATACCACTCTTGCACTCATTCAATCATCCAAGCACCACTCATGCATTTATTCAATTATCCATGCACCTCTTATGCAGTCACTCTAACATCCATGCACCACTCATATACTCATACTAATATCATATACCAATCATGCACTCATTCAATCATTAATGCACCACTTATGCACTCATTCAATCATCTATGCACCACTCATGCACTCCTTCAGTAATTTATGAAGCACTCATTCAATCATCCATGCACCTCTCATGCACTCATTCAATCATCCATGCACCACTCTTTCACTCATACTAACATCAACACACCACTCATTTACTCATTCAATCATTCATCCACTGCTCATGCACTGATTCAATCATCCATGCACCACTCATGTACTCATACTAACATCCATGTACCACTCATGCACTCATTCAATCATCCCTGCACCAGTCATGCACTCATTCAATCATCCATGCACCACTCATGCACTCATTCAGTCATTTATATACCAGTCAAACACTCATTCAGTAATCCATGAACCACTCAAGCACTCATTCAGTCATCCATGCACCACTCTTGCACTCATCCTAACATCCACATACCACCTCTACACTCATTCAATCATTTATACACTACACATGCACTAATTCAATCATCCATGTACTGCTCATACTAACATCCATTCACTACTCATGCACTCATTTAATTATCCACACACCACGCATGCACTCATTTATTCATCCATGCACCACGTATCACTCATTCAATCATCCATACACTGCTCATGCATTCATGCATTCATGCATTCACACATACCCCACTCATCATTACATACGTGCAGCACTAATGCACTCATTCAATCATCAATGCACCACTCATGCACTCATTCAATCATCCATGCACCACTCATGCAATCATCCATGCACCACTCATGCACTCATTCAATCATCCATGCACCATTCATGTACTCATACTAACATCCACGGACCGACCACTAATGCACTCATTCACTCTTCCATTCACCACTCATGCATTCATGCATCAATCCATACCCCACTCATTCACTCATTCTGACATTTGTGCAGCACTAACAGACTCATTCAATTACCCATGCAACACTCATTCAATATTTCAGTCATCCATACACCACTGATCCACTCATTCATTCATCCATGTATCACTCACTCATGTACTTATTAAATCATGCATGTTTCAGTCGTGCACTCATTCAATCAACAGGCCCCACTCATGCACTCATTCTGACTTTCATGCACCTCTCGTACTTATT
The DNA here is from genome assembly GCA_963921515.1 of Calotriton arnoldi. Classification (NCBI taxonomy): domain Eukaryota; kingdom Metazoa; phylum Chordata; class Amphibia; order Caudata; family Salamandridae; genus Calotriton; species Calotriton arnoldi. The sequence continues at coordinate 716,777 of CAWUFW010004421.1, read as the reverse complement.
GTAACATTCATGCACCAGAGATGCGCTCACACAATCATCCATACACCATTCATGCACTCATTCAATCATCCATGCACCATGTATGCACGTATTCATTCATTCATACATCACTCATGCATTTATTCATACCCCACTCGTTTGTACATCCATGCAGCAATAACACATTCATTCAATTACCCATGCAACAAGCATGCACTATTTCAATCACCCATGCACCACTCATGCACTCATTCAATCATCTATACACCAGTCAAGAACTCATTCAATCATCCAAACACCACTCATGCACTCATTTATTCATCCATGCACCACACATGTACTGTTTCAATCATCTATCCACTGCTCATGCACTCATTCAATCATCTATTCACCACTCATGCTCTCATTCAATCATCCATGCACCACTCATGCATTCATTCATTCATTCTTCCATACCTCACTCATCCACTCATTCAAACATGCATACAGCACTCAGGCACTCATTCTATCACCCATGCACCACTCATTCAATCAACCCTCAACCACTCATACACTCATTCTAACATCCATCATCCTCTCATGTGCTCATCCAATCATCCATGCAACACTCATACCATCATTGAATCATCCAAACAGTTCTCATGCACTCATTCAATCATCCATCCACCACTCATGCACTCATTCAATCATCCATCCACCTCTCATACACTCATTCTAACATCCACGCACCTCTCATGCACTTATTCTAACATTGTGTACACGACTCATGCACTCATGGGATCATCCATGAACCACCCATGCACTCATTCAATCATCTATACATTACTTGTGCATTCATTCTAACATGCATGCACCAGTGCTGTACGTATACAACCATCGATACACCAGTCAATCACTATTGCAATCATTATCGACATACTTATACACTCATTCATTCATTCAGTTTTTTTAAACTGTAAAAATGGTTAATTGATTTTTTGGGAGGTTTTAAGGTTTTTTAAGTGTTTTTTCAACTTTTAGTTTTTTTTTCTTTTTTGATGCAAAAACTATCTGCAACTAGCAGTGGAAAACTTGAAGACTCTCTCAAAAACATGAGAATACTGTCAAGGACCCAAGGACAAAACCAACATTTGTGAGTCTTAAAAGTGTTGCTGAAAGTTGTTATACTTTGCTCACCAGCACTAACCACAAAGCCACAGTCGATACAATATATTGCCATACGGCTAAATTCTGGAGCCATATCTTTAGACTGTCTTTGTACTCTGAAGGCAGTCTTTGTCCAGGTGTTGATGCACTTGCTAAAGCGGTCCTTCAGCCTCCCTGTTGTTTATTTGCAGCTTTGAAATGGTTACTGTGGTAAGATTTGAGATGGTAGAGCATTGAAGAGTATTTTTTACTTGTGCCTCTCAACAACTTTTTATCACAAATTGTGCATTGAACAATTTTACCCACAGTTTTAGATTCTCCAGAAGGAACCGTGAAGAACTCCTATGCGATGCTGCTTTTTTTTTTTAACAGGATACCATTTTATTTGAAAATAACTACTCAAACATTTTTTTGATTTTCCTATAATTTTTTATCCAAATTTTCACAAAACATCCCCCCTTTGGTTCAGCTGCTATGTCGAATGTTTTGTGGTGATCCGTCAAGCAGGGGCCGAAAAAAGGGGTGTCCCAAACCCTGTTTTTCCCATGTTAAATCTATGGATTATTCATTTTTTGAACATGATTACAGCACAAACTGCTGAACGGAATTACACCAAATTTGGCAGAAAGCTAGATGTTAGTCCAGAAAGCTTGCTTTTTTGTGATTTGGTAAAAATCAGTTCAGTAGGTTTTGAGATATTTAACATTAAAATATATAGATATCTGGGAACGCGAGTCCTTGCAGTGGATTTGCGAATCCTACTTAAATTTGATTGGCTGTCAGCACTTCAACCAGGGAGTGTTGGCAGCCATCTTGGGACTTGGCTTGAGTCCCAGAAAAAAAAATAACAAGAGAGAAAAGGGGGCAGGGTAGGAATACCCTGACCCTCCCGATATGATGGGGGGATCCCTGAGGGACCCCACCGTGTGTAAAAAGCATTTTGTTTAATGTTGTCGCTGACTCATGGTTGGATCCGCAAATCCGTGACAATTTTTTTTTTGGGCCAGGTCCCCGGGGCATATGGTAAATTTAGGAGGGGGCGCACGCCCCCCCTCCAAGGGCTTATCAAAGACCCAGGGACCGCCACCTCAAAGACCCAGGTACTGCCTCCTTCCCGGGGCACTTTTCATTATGAATGCGGGAGGGCCCCCTGGACTTGCCCGCAGCCCTGGGGACCGCCACCTCTCCGGGGCCATTTCCAATAATGTGGGGGGGCCTCACAGACCCACCCTGCCTGGGGGACTGCCACCTCCCCGGGTCTAATTAAAACAATATGGGGGTCTCGCAGACCCCCCTGCCCAAGGGACCGCTACCTCCCCGGTGCTAATTTCAATATTAAAGGGGGGGACGCAAACCCTCCCCGGGTCACATACTTTCTTTTTTTTTTTTTAAAGCAGGGGAGGCCCTATCGCCCCCCTGCAGCCCCGAGGAACACCACCCCCCCCCCCCCCGGGCACAAATGAAATGATTAAGGGGGTCCGTTGCGGATCCATGGCCCTGGAGACCACCACTTCCCCAGGGCAAATGTGAACAAAGGAGGGGGGCCGCACGGCCCTCCTCCCAGAGCCCTACATGGCCCTGGGGGCAGCCACCCCCCAGGGCCAGCTGCAGCAATGTCCCGGGGTGCCCACCCCCGGGACATTGCAGTTGGCTAAGGTATGGCGGGAGCACTGCTCCCACCAGGCCATTGTCAAACACTGTGCTCTGCTTTGAGCTTGCTCAAAGTGGAGCACTTTGTTTTTACACACAGGAGCTGCATATCAGCAGCTCCATGTGTGTGAAAGCAATGCCGGCTCACGCAGGAGGCGGGGAGACAGCAGGGACCATGGGGGCCTTCAGGTTCCCCCTGCGGTCCCTAACAAAGTGGCTTGGCCCTGGGGGATGGGGTACTCAGGGCTGAAAATGGCCCGGTAGGGGGGTTGCTTGGCCCCATCCCTTCAAAGAAAATAAAAAGACAAAACAAAAGAAAAGGCCTGGCCCCAGGGGATGGGGTGCCCTGGGCCAAAATCGGCCTGGGGAAAGGGGCCGTGCGAGACCCCTGCACTATCTAGTAGTGTGCCAGGAGGCGTGTTTGTGAAGTTGCGGCGTAAAGGGGCATGGGCACCAAAAACCTCTTAACAAACCCACTGTGTGGGACTTTCTGGAGGTAACAGGAGGGGTAGTTGGCCCCCAAGGACCCTTAATAGCCAAGGGAACTTCATCCTCCTACTAGTAGTGCACCAGGAGGTGCGTTTGAAGAGTGGTGAAGAAAGGAGGAGTGGCCTCCTATCGGGTCTCAGCAATCCTGCTGTGTGGGCTTACTGGTGGTAATAGGAGGGGTAGTTGGCCCCCAAGGACGCCCTAGGGGGTTAACTAACCCACCTGTTATCTCCAATAAGTCCCACACAGAGGGACTGCTAAGTGGTCTTCGGAGTCCAGGTCTCCTTTCTCCACCACTCTGCAAATGGAGCTCATGGTGCACTACTGGTTGGGAGATGAAGTCTACTTTACTCCTGAGGGATGTTGGGGGCCAAGAAGCCTTCCTGGTACCTCCTGTAAGTCCTACACTGCGGGATTCCTTAGAGCTGGTCGGAGGCCCAGCCCCCTTTCGCCACCACACTGCAAACGTGACTACTAGTTACAAAACCACAGAAATTCACAGAAAAAAAACAAAGGTTTCAGGGACGTTATAGTTAGGGATTAACATTTAAAAAACCTTAGAAATTCATTGAAAAAAACAAAGGTTACAGGGACAGTATAGTTAGGAAATGGAATTAAAAATTTTAGAAATTTACTGAAAAAAACAAAGGTTACAGAGACGTTATAGTTAGGCTCAGGTTTCACTTGTACAAAACCAGAGAAATTCAGCAGTTATAGTTATCTGAGCTAACTATAACTCCCGTCCCTGCAATGCACAGCTTATGACCTCCCATATTACATCACTGATGACAAGTGATGTCATTTGAGATGTCATGAGTGATGTCATCAGTGATGTCATCAGTGAAGTAAGTCACTGACCATGTCATGAGTGATGTAATATGTGAGGTCATAAGCAGTGCATTGCGGGGGCACAAGTTATAGTTAAGCTCAGTTAACTATAACTGCTGAATTTCTCTGGTTTTGTCTGAGTGAAACCTGAGCCTAACTATAATGTCTCTGTAACCTTTGTTTTGATTCAGTGAATATATATATATACAAATCAGCTCCTGTGTCTGCTTACCTCCTGGGAGTGCATCTCACAATGAGGCGAACTCTTACAATTCAGTATTTCGGCCCGCCCAGGTCGAGAGAAGCACCACCGCAAGAGCCAAAGCTTGGGTTTTACTGAACCACCAGTCCCAGGAAGCATTGCTTCAGGTGGTTCACCTGAGCATAATTATTACGGGGATTTACTGGTGGTTGCCGCACGCCGTCACGTCACATGGTCTGCCACTGAAGAGGGCGTTGGCCCAAAACGCGTCTGGCAGGAAACCAGAAAAGGACTTTGTTCATGGCGTGTGCCCTTGCTTTGGCGTAATTTCCACCTGGGAGTGCCTCCCACCTAGAAGCAACTCTTTTTGCATTTTGTACAGCGGCCTGCCTGGTCGCGGGATTGCACCACCGCGAAACACTTGCGGGTCCGCGGCTGCTTTATTGGGGAGCTAACTGTGGAACAGGAGGTGCCTGTTATATGCAGGGGTGCCGGCGCGAACATCGGCAATCCTTTTAAAGACATTTTTGAATGTGAGTGGCGGCGGCGACCCACTTGGGTTTTACTGAACCACCAGTCCCAGGAAGCATTGCTTCAGGTGGTTCACCTGAGCATATTTATTACGGGGATTTACTGGTGGTTGCTGCACGCCGTCATGTCACATGGTCTGCCACTGAAGAGGGCGTTGGCCCGAAACGCGTCTGGCAGGAAACCAGAAAAGGACTTTGTTCATGGCGTGTGCCCTTGCTTTGGCGTAATTTCCACCTGGGAGTGCATCCCACCTAGAGGCAACTCTTTATGCACATCATATATATATATATATATATATATATATATATATATATATATATATATATATATATATATATATATATATATATATATATATATTCACTGAAAAAACCATAGGTTTCAGGCACGTTATAGTTAGAAATTAGCATTTAAAAAACCTTAGAAATTCACTGAAAAAACCATAGGTTTCAGGGACGTTATAGTTAGTTGGACATTTCTCTCGTACAAAACCATAGAAATTGCCCCGTTATAGTTAGTTCAGCTAACTATAACTCGCGCACCCATAATGCACTTCTGATGACGTCACATATTACATCATTCATGACATGGTCAGTGACATCACTGATGACATCACTGATGACATCTCAAATGACATCACTGATGACATCACTGATGACATCATCCAGTGAATGTGTGTTTCTGTAAAGTTTAAATATGTTTTATATATATATGCCAAGGTGTATTGAAGAATGAGTGGGTGTATAAGTGTGTGGATGGAGGATTTTGTAGGTGCGTGACTGATTGTATAAGTGAGTGATTAAACGTGTCTTACTGAATGCATGGGTTAGTGACTAAACTGTGTGAATGTCTGTATCAGTCTGTCTGTTGTTGTGTAAGCTGCTGCATGGGGGTGTCAGTAGCTACATGAGTGTCTATATGGGCTATTGATTGGTTGCCTGAGTATTTGTATGGGTGCCTGAGTGTGTGTGTGGGTGGGTGGGAGGTGTGTGACTCTGTGCATAGATGTGTGAGTGGTTGATTCACTGGGTGTATGGGTTCAAGAGTGCATGTGCAAACAGCTGTATGGGTGGGTGAGTGTGTGTATGGGTGTGTTGGTGAGAGAATGGATGTCTCAATGGTACACGTCCAAGTAACTACATATGTAAAAGGCAGTGTATGTGAGAGTTGGAGTATATAAATGACTATACGTGAGAGTCAGTGATTGTGAGAGTGGCTGTATGGATGAGTGTGTACTTGTATCAGTGATTGTATAAGAGAGTAAGTATGCGTTTGTTTCTGTTTGAATAAGTGATGTGGTGTGTGTATAACTGTATAGGTCAGTAAATGGAAGTGTGATTGATTCTTTGCATGACTGACTAGCTGTGTGAGTAACTCCATGGATAAGTGGTGGTGTGTGAGTGTCTGTATAGGTGTATGAGTGCTTATGATAGTGTTGTATTGATGAGTGACTGCATGTATGAGTGACTTTATGGGTGAATGAGTGGATGTGTGTGTAGACCTAGGAATCAGTGAGTGCGTATGTAGTAACTGGTATTGGTGTGTCGATGGTTTCGAAAATGGTAGTCTGTATTTTACAGTGGGTGTATCAAAGGTTATATTAGAGTGAGGAGGTGCATCAGATATTCACGTGGATGATGTCATCAGTGATGTCATTTGAGATGTCATCAGTGATGTCACTGACCATGTCATGAATGATGTAATATGTGACGTCATCAGAAGTGCATTGCGGGTGCGCGAGTTATAGTTAGCTGAACTAACTATAACGGGGCAATTTCTATGGTTTTGTACGAGAGAAATGTCCAACTAACTATAACGTCCCTGAAACCTATGGTTTTTTCAGTGAATTTCAATGGTTTTTTAAATGCTAATTTCTAACTATAACGTCCTTGAAACCTATGGTTTTTTAACTAAATTTCAAAGGTTTTTTAAATGCTAATTTCTAACTATAACATACTAGTCGCGTTTCCAGAGTGGTGGAGAAAGGTGAGCATGGCCTCTGAAACACCTCTTAGCAATCCCACTGTGTGGTATTTACTGGAGGTAACAGGAGGAGTAGTTAGCCCCCAACGTTAACCTTGGGGGCCAACTATCCCTTTTATTACCACCAGTAAGTCCCACACAGCAGGATTGCTAATTTCTTATATCAGCCCCCGCCCCCTCCCTGCACCACTGTGCAAACGTGCCCTGTGGCATGTTTTAAGTTGGGGGATTAAGTCCCCTTGAATCCTGAGGGTCCCTGCGGGCCAACTAGCCCACCAGGAACCTCCAGGAAGCGCCACAGGGCTGCGTTGCAGAGAGGTGGTCCGAGGCCATGCCCCTTTTACACCTCTCTGCAACGCAGCTGTGTGGCGCTTACTGGAGGTACCTGTTGGGCTAGTTGGACCCCAGGGACCCTCAGGATTCAAGGGGACTTAATCCCCCAACTTAAAACGCGCCATGGGGCGCGTTTGCACAGTGATGAAGGGAGGGGGCGGGGCCTAATGTTACAAATGTGGAAAAGCAATCTGCTTTGGATTTTGGAAGCAAGAGCAGGAAACCTGCTCTCGCTTCCAAAATCCAAAGCAGAGTTTGCTATGACAGGGCGGGAGCCGCATGGCTCCCGCCCTGCCATAGCAAACAGCAGTGTCCCGGGGTGGGCACCCCGGGACACTGCAGGAGCCGGCCCTGGGGGGTGGGGGTCCCCAGGGCCATGGAGGGCTCCAGGAGGGGGGCCACGTGGCCCCCCTCCCAACCATTGCAAAGCCCCGGGGAGGTGGTGATCCCCGGGGCTCGGGGGTCCGTAACGGACCCCCGCATTTAAATTTTTAGTGCCCCGGGGAGGTGGCGGTCCCCGGGGCGTGTGGGGGGCTCGAGCCCCCCCACACAGGTTATTTTATAAAAAATAGAGCCCCGGGGAGGTGGCGGTCCCCGGGGCAGTGTGGGGGGGATTGGGACCCCCCCACGCATTTTTTTAACAGCCCCAGGGAGGTGTCGGTCCCCGGGGCTGTGGGGGCCCCCACGGGCCCCCGCTAATGAATTTACAGTGCCCCCAGGTCCTGGCCCACCCAGGGGCTTTTTTTAAATGAAGTGCGGGAGCCCGCGCTTCGTTTTAAAAAAAATAATTTTGGCGGGATTCGTGACCCCATCGCAATTTCCGCCAAAATTATTTTTTTTAAAATGCTTTTTTTGGCCCTGGGGGTCCTTGTGGGACCCCCTGAGCAGACCTAGGGGGTCAGGGTGTTTCTACCCTGCCCCCTTTTCTTCTTTTTTAATGTTTTTTCTACTGTTTTCTTGTGACTCGGAAGATGGCTGCCAACACTTCCTGGTTTGGAGTGTTGGCAGCCAATTAGAATAAAGCTCGTGGCCGGGAGGGTTCGCGAACCCACCGCTGCCCTAGATATCTAATCTTTTTCTTTTTCTAATTTCTCAGGAACTACTGAACGGATTTACACCATTTAACAAAAAGGACTCTTTCTGAACCAAGACCTACCTTTTTGTCAAATTTGGTGTAATTCCGTTCAGCAGTTCGGGCTGTAGCTTTGTCTAAAGTTTCCTATGGAAAATAACATGGGGGAAACGCGTTTTGGGACCCCATTTTTTCTCGGCCCCCGCTTAGCAAATCACCACGAAACTTTCAAGACAGGAGCTGACCGGAGCTGATCACTAGTTTTGAAAATTTCGCGAAGATTCGTCAACCGGAGCCAAAGTTATTGGGAAAACAAAAAACGCTTTTCCTATGGAAACTAGGTCCTAACTATAACTACCTACTGGCGACCGCCAGTAGGTAATATATATATATATATGTGATCAAGACCGCAGCAACGCGGTCGAAACGCGTCAGGCTGAGCACTCGCTACCTTATTTTCTAATATGCACTAATTTGGCAATAAAAAGCACAGCATCTTCAACCCACATTGTGATCTGTACCTGTTTTTGTTGCTGAGGAAGAAAGCGACGTATGGATTTTGATTATCCTATATATATATATATATATATATATATATATATATATATATTATTTTACAGTATGCTTCTTCCTGATAAATCAATAGTACTCGCATGTGCCCCTCTCTTACTATTTCCACTCTATGAAAACTGATTTTAGTAGTGCACTTTTTGTACTATTTAAGCCCTCGTCATTCAAGCATAAGGTGCTCTGCAAAGTGTACCAAAAACATTTGTGACATCCTAAAAACGCGATTTTGTGTGGCACATGTGTATTGCATGCCCCCGGTGACTCAATGGCACGATCCTTCCTTATTAGTTTTCGATCGTGGAGACACCTACCTGACTATGCTTACGCTTGTGTCAGACTTCTTACATCAAACTACTCTAGCATACATAATGCTATGCGTATTATGCAGGTCTGATCCTGGAAGAACTGAAAAACTGGGCCTCATCCTCATCAATTATACCAATAAACCAGACTGGCTTCTGCAAAAACATGGGAACTACCACTACACCATGGCCCTAACTCTATTGATTGATTCCACAAAGGAAGCCAGGCAACCATTATATCTGTGGTTCATTGACTACAGCTCGGCTTTGACCACATAGACCGAACGAGAATATGGCAGAAGCTGGAAAGATGGGGTATACCTCCACCCCTATCAAAACAACTAGTCCTACTACATGCTGATTCTTGATTTAAAGTCAAACTGGGAGCAGGAACACACCTCTTGAGATGCATTGTAACCACCCAGGGGTTAAAACAAGGGTGTGTTTTAGCTCCTATGTTATTCAATCTCCTAATGGCTGATTACCTGCAAGGTTAGATAATTGCAACTTGCATGCCCCCAACCTCGGCAAGATGACCTTCTCCAACCTTTTATACGCAGACGACTTAATCCTAGTAAGTTGAACACCAATAGGACTTCAACACTTACTTGACGTAACTCAGGAATACTATTATCAGACTATCTTGAAGATGAACTTGAGCAAAACAAAAATAATGACAGTAAACTTCACCAAAATAAAAAATTCTGCTGGCTCCTAGATACACACCGATTAGAATCAGTAAAGGAATATAAATACTTGGGTGTTCTGCTTGATAACAAAGGCTCCTTCAACCCTCAAATGGAGGCACTAAAACAGAAAGGCAACACAATAGCCTTCATCATGAAGACTCTAAAGAAAGCGATTCACCAAACCTTCTTTGGCGCCTCTATTAGAGGTTATCCGAGCCACAATCCTTCCGATAATAACATACGGAAGCGAGGCAATTAGAGGAAGAGAAGCCACTACTGTGGAAAATATAATCTCCAGGTCATTCAGAACAATCTTCAATCTCCCAAAATACGCCTCCCTGCCCAAAAAGGCTAGAGTTTGGGCTACAGAAGCAGTCTCTGGGTAGAAGTGGCGCATTTGTAAAATGCCTGCACAAGATCAGAGGGGCGGCGCAATACACACTACACTGGCAACTCTGGGCTGAGTTATCACTAAGCGGGAACTCCCAGACTGGAATATATCTTAGAGGCTCCCTATGTCAACTAGGCCTGAATAACCTGTAGGAGACACCAGCGTCCCATGCCAGCTTCAAAAAAGCAATCACTAAGACCATCAAAGCACTGTCATTAGAAGAAGACAAGGCTGCGCTTGCGAAGAGGGTACACGGCTGGCACGTACTAAACAATTATGTAGCAGCCAAACCTCAAATGTATTTGAGCGAAGGATTTAACACTCTTCTGAAAGAGAAATTTTTAAAATACAGGATGCGCATAATACCGATTTTACCACACCTTCCACCATGGAAGAGGAAATCCAGAGATTACATCTGTCGACTATGTAGTCACGGAACAGAAGACCTCGCGCACATAATGTGCAATTGCAAAAATCTAGCAAAAGAACGACGTTTACTCTTGCACTCTCTCTTTAATTCACATGGGATTCGTTCCCGCAGACAGGCAGTGCTGATTTATTTCAAATCCGTTACCACGCAATTGACCTGCCGATTTACAAAATTCATTAACATCTCAGAGAGGAAACTCCAGTTAGAACCAATCTAGCTCTGCACATCGCACAACTTCTACAAATATCATGTTATCACCAACATACAACAAAGGGTTGAACAGCAAACCACGAGCCAAAACAGCAAGACAGCAGTTGCAAGTCTTTCAAGGTGGAAATTTGGCACCACGTACCTTATAAGCCTATTCTGCACAGTGGCACCTAGCACAAGATTTATTTATACAATCTATGCAAGACTCCCTCGCAGCCAAAATAACACCAGTGCTGGAAAGAACAAAGGAGCATAGAGCAGTTTTCTATCAATTTTAACCTAAAGCCTCACTAAATTGACACAATAGACCAAGTAAGGTCATTTAACTCTTTTCTTTTAATCTTGCTTGTTTTAGTTGATTAATTTACTTAATCATTGTGTTATGTACATGCAACAGTTTTAATTAATCATGCATAATAAATTACCTTACCTTACCGTAATGCATGGCTAATACACACTCACTTCGTGCATGCCTAAGAAGCCAATGTAGGCTGATCTGGTTTTAAAACAAATTACATTTCATATAATTGCAGGTTTAAATGTTTTCTTGACTTTAGTCTTTTTACCACGAAGTACAAGTTTAGTGAATTTACCAAAAGACTTTTTTTTTTGCGAAATGTCATAAACCCAAGAATACTTAACTCTCCTCTGGGGAATATATCAGATACTCAAGAAATAAAAAAAAAAAATTACACAGTCCTGCTTGTCCCTCTTGCCGAAATGTTCATGATATACCCAATTCATCTTTCTCAAATTCCAAAAAATCTAAATAAATTTAAATAAAACTCAAATGCAGTTCTCTTTGAAGTAACGGGCCTAAGTCAAAATGGCAAATAGAAATGCTACACCTTTTATTTTTAAGACTATTAATGTGTTGGATTTTTTAATTAAAACAGAAAGGGGGTGGACACCAACATCAGAATGGAAATCAGGCTCATGGGAGGGGATGACTAAACTATTTAACAAGTTTATGCAATACTGGTCCACGACTGCGAGTTGCTTTACTGCAGATAGTGGAGTAAGAAAGGAGAACCTCTAGATACTGAAATAAATTTCACATCAGCTGTAGATTGGTATGTGAGCTGTAATGAAAATATAATGCATGTGTTCAGAGGATTCAGAACACCTACCCATATATCCAGCACCCTCTGACCTTTCTCATTGCTCCATATGGCTCAGTTTTTACTCCATTACATTCAAAAGAGGAGGACACCCCCGTACCCCGTTCTCTCACTACCCATGACCACATTGTGACCACAAACAAACCCTTCTTCCGCCTCAAACGCTACTGCTGTTAGCACACAACCCTATGGAATACAACAGTGCACCGGTTGCACCCCAAATACCTGGGACTTCACCCCCTAATATTCTGTCATTCTTTTGAACACACAATATTGGTTGCCACTGATTAAGCCTAATTAACGTATTCATTTTGTATGTTCGCTCATTTATTCGGCTTGCTTTTCTCGTTAACTGTTTGAGGTATATATTGTTTTACCTTCCCAGTTATTTATCTGTCCTGAAATGCCACGTGCTTTTCTGGATAGCTTTATATAAAACCCCCGCTAGCATTAATTTCGCCCCATTAAGCATGTACTCCATGTGCTAATGATTTGAATTATGTTGAGTTTGCTTGCATACTCCCCGCTGTGCTTCCTGAAGTATAGAAAAGACTCATTCGTTTTATACTTGCACGCCTCCATATTTATTTATTTTACTTGGTGAACAATTACTTTTAATGGTGAAAGGGCGTCCAGCAGTGTGCCGGATCATTAAATGTAAAGGGCACCTGTACTACTGCCTCTACCTTTTTGTCAAGAATCCTGATTCGCCAACCTTCCAGGGGGAGCGGAAGTGACGTCATACAGGGTCTGACCCACAGTGACTTGCAGTGTTGACTCTTTATTCCTCCAACAGCCGAGCCTGGCTACTTTCTATTCCCCCTGCTAACTTGATGAGGCCCCTCAGGCAAGGGGCAGGGCGGAGTATGCTAGGGGGTAATAAAAAACAAGCCATGGGTGGTAAACTGCTTTTTATACCCTCAGGGTTGAGATGTGATCAGGAAGGTCACAAATAGTGGGTGCAAACTGCGCACTGACTTTTTGCGACTGTTCTATCATTTGGTAATGCGACCTGGGTACTAATGGGTCATGATGACCTATGTGTAATAAGTAACTTCTCAAAATGATCAGTGGCAGGGGATCGCAGAAATACCAGCCTAATGAATACTAATATGGCAGTCAGTTATTTGCAACGCCCATTTAGCTACCAATGCAAGGAACAACAGGCCGTTGGACGTCGATTCACCAAAATGCCAGGGGTAGTGCAAGTGACATCACATGGTTTGAACCCAATGGCATCACAGGTCGTGAAATCACTTGCACTTTTGGAAGTCTCACGAGCAGACGTTGCTATTTTGCACATAACTGCTGCTAAGTTCTTTTAGTTATTTTAACGGTGCGATTACCTGTTTTATTGAAAAGCCTAAAATTTTAAATACCTAATTGCATGAATTTGATGTGGTGGGAGGGCGGAATCGAACCCTGATTGGGGGGGAGTTTGTCCACGTCTAGACCCGCCATCTCGTGGAGCGAGCGGTCTAGTTGTTAAAGCTGGAATCTTTCAAAAGGCACACTGCGCTAACGCGACCGGTCCCGAGATCGTGAAATCACTTGCACTTTTGCTCGTCTCACGAGCAGACGTTGCTATTTTGCACATAACTGCTGCTAAGTTCTTTTAGTTATTTTAACGGTGTGATTACCTGTTTTATTGAAAAGCCTATAATTTTAAATACCTAATTGCATGAATTTGATGTGGTGGGAGGGCGGAATGGAACCCTGATTGGGGAGGAGTTTGTCCACGTCTAGACCCTCCATCTCGTGGAGCGAGCGGTCTAGTTGTTAAAGCTGGAATCTTTCAAAAGGGACGCTGCGCTAACGCGACCGGTCCCGAGATCGTGAAATCACTTGCACTTTTGCTCGTCTCACGAGCAGACGTTGCTATTTTGCACATAACTGCTGCTAAGTTCTTTTAGTTACTTTAACGGTGTGATTACCTGTTTTATTGAAAAGCCTAAAACTTTAAATACCTAATTGCATGAATTTGATGTGGTGGGAGGGCTGAATCGAACCCTGATTGGGGGGGGGGGAGTTTGTCCATGTCTAGACCCGCCATCTCGTGGAGCGAGCGGTCTAGTTGTTAAAGCTGGAATTTTTCAAGAGGGACGCTGCGCTAACGCGCAGCGGGCGCGCCTAAGGCAAGCCCGTCTGCGCCCGTCAGCGTCCCGGAGGCCGCCGGCGCCGGGCATGCTGCTGGCCGCCCCCTCGGTCGGAGATCCCCACTACGCTACAGCAGAACAGAGCTGCTGGACATCAGTAAGGGTCAGGAGTGTCACTCCCACTTTTCACTTGACCCCGATGCTAACATCCTTGTCTTCATGCACTGTAATTGGGGGGCTGGCTCCTCCCATAGGGAGATTAAAGGGGGGAGGGAGGACACGAGTACTCCCACTACCCACCAAACTATGCGTTGCGGGGAAGACGGCCAGCTGAAGGCCCTGTTACTGAACACTCGGTCTGTAAAAAAACATGAATTAGCACTTTACGACTTTCTGTTGGACAATAATCCGGATATAATGTTTATAACTGAAACATGGTTTAATGAAGGTTCCAACCCTACCATTGTGAGTGCAATTCCCCCAGGATATCGGATTATTAGCAAGGATCGGCAAAATGGTAGAGGAGGTGGTGTGGCTATAATTTTTAGAAATACTCTCTCGTGCTCTATGTTACCTACTGAGGAAGTAGAGGGGGCCGAAGCCCTTGGGTTTCTTCTTGTGGTGTCCCCACACCAATCTATTGCGGGCATGCTTATGTATAGGCCCCCTGGCCCAGCAGGGAAGTTTGTTGAGTCGATTAGTCACGCCATCTCCCCCATTGCAACCAAATATAAACACTATTTGGTATTAGGAGACCTTAATATCCACTTGGATAAAGTGGGTGAACAGGAGCCCATGAGGTTATTGGAAGCCTTAGATATTTTTAAACTGGCCCCTTACATCCACCTCCCCACCCACGAGAAGAGTCACATTTTAGATCAGATTTTCTCTAATGTGAGTATAGGAACTGACGCGCCTCTTCCATTAGTGTGGTCTGACCATTTTCTGTTAAGCTTCAGAATTAATAAGGAGCCAGGTCACCCGGGCTCCTACAACAAGCCTCGCCCTAATAACTTTAGATGTTTTAACAGAATTACTCCAGAGGCTATGAACGCCGCTCTGGGGCAGCACCCCATCCCTTATAGCGGCAATCTGGAGACTGACGTGCTTAGCCTTGAGAATTGGCTGGACCACCATGCCTTGGAGTTAGTTCCCCACACAAAGCGTGCGGCCAAGTCTGGCCGCGCCTCTGCCCCCTGGTTTACAGAAGCTCTTAGGAAGAGCAAAAGTGCTTGTAAACACTTGGAGAGAGTGTGGAGGGCGAATTTTAATCCTGGGGACAAAGCCAGTTATAAACAGGCCCTGAAAGCCCATTACAATAAAATCCGTGAGGGAAAGAAACAGTTTTTCACTTCTAAAATAGAGTCAGCAGGGAGTAAAAGCAAGGAAATCTTTAAAATTGTGAAGGATTTTACCTCCCCTAGTATGGCAGAAAGGCCGTTTGTACCCACGAATGAGTGGACTAATCATCTGGCGGAATACTTTCATGAGAAAATCAGAATTATTCAAAACACCTTTGAGACCACATCTTGGGCAAACGAAGTAGTCATAGCACCAGCAGCCGTAGCTAATTGGGAGTCAGGCGCTGGTCTTACCCAGTTTCCCCTGGTCTCCTTGGAGAAGTCACTGGCAATAATGAAAGCGCTCAAGTCTGGCTCCCCTACAGACCCCTGCCCAGCTAAAGTTCTCTCTTCGATAGCTGGGATCATAAATCCAGAAGTTAATCAGATCTTGAACTCTTCTTTGCAAATAGGGCAGGTCCCAGATAGATGGAAGGATGCTAAAATCCTTCCCCTACTTAAGAAGCCTGCCGCTGATCCTGCGGTGGCTTCAAATTATAGACCGATTTCCCTATTGCCCTTTTTCTCCAAAGTTTTGGAAAAATGTGTACATTCTACACTCTCAGAATATATAGAGGCCAAGCATGTATTACACCCTAGTCAGTCGGGCTTTAGAGCCAATTTTAGCACCGAATCGGCCCTATTGGAGGTTTCGGAAGCCATTAAGGAGACTCTGGACAAAGGTGGAAAAGCAGTGCTGATACTGCTGGACCTTTCTGCGGCCTTTGACACCGTGCCCCATGACCGGCTGTTACAGAGACTCATTGAGTGAGGTGTTGGGGGCATGGTGTTCAAGTGGTTCTCATCCTTCCTTAGTGACCGTCAACAAACGATCTGGTCCCCTCCCTTTGCAGCCCCCATTCCTGCTATGAAGGTGGGGGTCCCACAAGGATCTATCTTAAGCCCGTCACTTTTTAATGTGTATTTGGCTCCGCTCACGCTGCTAGCAGAGACACACGGCGCAAAAATAGTATCATATGCAGATGATACTGAACTACTATTCACCTGCGATAAGGGCACCGATTTCAGAGGTGGAGAAATCAACACGTGCCTGATGGAGGTCTTCTCTTGGTTGAACCAAAACCAATTAAAATGTAATCCTGAAAAATCGGAGATCATTTTCTTTGGCTCCCCTCCGTTCGAAGTATGGCATCAGTGGTGGCCGCGGAACAGGTCTCCCACGGCAGCTTCAGTGAGCATTGTTAAAAACTTGGGGGTAAAGTTAGATGCCCAACTATCAATGAAGGCCCAGGTACAAACAGTGGCCGGTACCTGCTTTGGCCTGCTAAAAATGTCCAAAAACGTTCTTCCCCTGCTGTCGGATGCCCACAAGAAAACGGTAATACAGGCCCTGATTGTGTCACGGCTTGATTATGTTAACGTCATGTACCTGGGTCTCCCTGAGTACTTATTGAACCGTCTGCAGGTGGTTCAGAATGCGGCGGCTAGAGCTATCCTTATGGTAGGGCCAAGAGCAGGAATGTCCACTCATTTGAAGTCCCTGCACTGGCTGCCAGTTCGGAAAAGCAAAACACACAAGGTGATGGACGGAATGTTGCACATTGGCAAACATTCACCCCCAGTCACAGATCTGGGTTTAATCCATCGTTATTTTGCTTCACCACGCCACCCCAGTTCAGACATAGCCATATGCAAATCAGTCTTGACCCTGTGCCTCATGGGAACAGTCCAGACCGAACTGCCAAGCCATGTCTTCCCTGGACCGGAATCAAGCATCCTAGGACCGGTTTCTGGCTATCAGCCGTCATCAGCCAGGATAGCTTGACTCCAGTGGCGTAGTGAGCACGGGACCCACGTCTGGGCATACCCTTCCCACATAGGGCGAACAGCAAAACACACAAGGTGATGGACGTAATGTTGCACATTGGCAAACATTCACCCCCAGTCACAGATCTGGGTTTAATCCATCGTTATTTTGCTTCACCACGCCACCCCAGTTCAGACATAGCCATATGCAAATCAGTCTTGACCCTGTGCCTCATGGGAACAGTCCAGACCGAACTGCCAAGCCATGTCTTCCCTGGACCGGAATCAAGCATCCTAGGACCGGTTTCTGGCTATCAGCCGTCATCAGCCAGGATAGCTTGACTCCAGTGGCGTAGTGAGCACGGGACCCACGTCTGGGCATACCCTTCCCACATAGGGCGAACAGCAAAACACACAAGGTGATGGACGGAATGTTGCACATTGGCAAACATTCACCCCCAGTCACAGATCTGGGTTTAATCCATCGTTATTTTGCTTCACCACGCCACCCCAGTTCAGACATAGCCATATGCAAATCAGTCTTGACCCTGTGCCTCATGGGAACAGTCCAGACCGAACTGCCAAGCCATGTCTTCCCTGGACCGGAATCAAGCATCCTAGGACCGGTTTCTGGCTATCAGCCGTCATCAGCCAGGATAGCTTGACTCCAGTGGCGTAGTGAGCACGGGACCCACGTCTGGGCATACCCTTCCCACATAGGGCGAACAGCAAAACACACAAGGTGATGGACGGAATGTTGCACATTGGCAAACATTCACCCCCAGTCACAGATCTGGGTTTAATCCATCGTTATTTTGCTTCACCACGCCACCCCAGTTCAGACATAGCCATATGCAAATCAGTCTTGACCCTGTGCCTCATGGGAACAGTCCAGACCGAACTGCCAAGCCATGTCTTCCCTGGACCGGAATCAAGCATCCTAGGACCGGTTTCTGGCTATCAGCCGTCATCAGCCAGGATAGCTTGACTCCAGTGGCGTAGTGAGCACGGGACCCACGTCTGGGCATACCCTTCCCACATAGGGCGAACAGCAAAACACACAAGGTGATGGACGGAATGTTGCACATTGGCAAACATTCACCCCCAGTCACAGATCTGGGTTTAATCCATCGTTATTTTGCTTCACCACGCCACCCCAGTTCAGACATAGCCATATGCAAATCAGTCTTGACCCTGTGCCTCATGGGAACAGTCCAGACCGAACTGCCAAGCCATGTCTTCCCTGGACCGGAATCAAGCATCCTAGGACCGGTTTCTGGCTATCAGCCGTCATCAGCCAGGATAGCTTGACTCCAGTGGCGTAGTGAGCACGGGACCCACGTCTGGGCATACCCTTCCCACATAGGGCGAACAGCAAAACACACAAGGTGATGGACGGAATGTTGCACATTGGCAAACATTCACCCCCAGTCACAGATCTGGGTTTAATCCATCGTTATTTTGCTTCACCACGCCACCCCAGTTCAGACATAGCCATATGCAAATCAGTCTTGACCCTGTGCCTCATGGGAACAGTCCAGACCGAACTGCCAAGCCATGTCTTCCCTGGACCGGAATCAAGCATCCTAGGACCGGTTTCTGGCTATCAGCCGTCATCAGCCAGGATAGCTTGACTCCAGTGGCGTAGTGAGCACGGGACCCACGTCTGGGCATACCCTTCCCACATAGGGCGAACAGCAAAACACACAAGGTGATGGACGGAATGTTGCACATTGGCAAACATTCACCCCCAGTCACAGATCTGGGTTTAATCCATCGTTATTTTGCTTCACCACGCCACCCCAGTTCAGACATAGCCATATGCAAATCAGTCTTGACCCTGTGCCTCATGGGAACAGTCCAGACCGAACTGCCAAGCCATGTCTTCCCTGGACCGGAATCAAGCATCCTAGGACCGGTTTCTGGCTATCAGCCGTCATCAGCCAGGATAGCTTGACTCCAGTGGCGTAGTGAGCACGGGACCCACGTCTGGGCATACCCTTCCCACATAGGGCGAACAGCAAAACACACAAGGTGATGGACGGAATGTTGCACATTGGCAAACATTCACCCCCAGTCACAGATCTGGGTTTAATCCATCGTTATTTTGCTTCACCACGCCACCCCAGTTCAGACATAGCCATATGCAAATCAGTCTTGACCCTGTGCCTCATGGGAACAGTCCAGACCGAAAAAGGATTCAGTTTAAAGCTTTGGTTATGGATTTTAAGGCCTTTCATAATACTGGCGCTATCTATATCAGAATTAGGATCCAACATTATGTGCCACAAAGATCTCTTAGATCTTCACAACAGCTTCTTATGAAGATTCCTAAGTTTTCCCGCTCCCGACTAGGCGGCCGCTTGTTTCAAGTGCTGGCCACACGGTTATGGAATTGTCTGCCTTTGCCGCTTAGGCAAGTCCAGGACTTGCTTGCTTTTCGGAAACAGTTGAAGACCTGGTTGTTCCAGCAATAACAGTTGATAGTACTTTTCCGTAACACGACTGGTTCTTTCTCTACTTTTTTTCTGTGTTTCCCGGTCTTGTGGTCTGTAACGCCGGGACACTCTGTGGAGTAGCCGTGCGCTTTACAAGTACCCTTTTACATTACATTACATAAGACTTTAGACACACTGTCACCCTCCCCTCAGCTTTTCTTGATCTGTCTAACTTTTCTATTTAGCTGTCACGCCTTTCTCAGCTGCTGTTCACTCTTGTTCACCCCTCCTGTGTATTTTAACTATGTCTTTCTCACGGATCTCCTTAAAATACATGTTTTCCCCTCTCTCACTGATCTACTTTCTCACCTGTTCTGTCGCTTTCTCTACTCTATTCACCTTTCTCCCTCCTCTCCTACTCCCTTATCTGTCCTTTTTCACTTGTCTATGTCGCAGTATTATTGGTGTCTCTTTCATCCCTCTTTGTCTCTCTCAAACATACTTCCTCCTGTGTTTGTCTCT
This sequence comes from Calotriton arnoldi, assembly GCA_963921515.1. Lineage (NCBI taxonomy): Eukaryota > Metazoa > Chordata > Amphibia > Caudata > Salamandridae > Calotriton > Calotriton arnoldi. The sequence goes on along the minus strand of CAWUFW010004421.1, from coordinate 696,688 downwards.
TGATCTATCACCCTTCTCTGTAGTGTCTTCTTACTTTTGTTACTTTACCCTTATTTCGCCTCAAGCCTTTTACCTCTACCTCCTCTCTTTTTTTCTCTCTCCTTCTTTCCCCTGCATTTCTTTCTTACTCTCTCCACAAGCTCAGGGGGAGAAACAGAGATGATCCACACCATTTGGAACAATAAATTATTATTTTCCAAGTTAGCAAATGTCATCAGAGGTCAGGGGGTCACAGTGGAAGTGGCAGTGGCAGTGCTGGGGGTCGCAGGAGGCAAGCCAGGGGTTGCAGCTGCTAGCCCTGGCGACCCCTAGATGACGTCCATGCCACCATCCCGGCATTTGCATTTTCAGAGGGGAAACATTCTTATTTTCAAGCATGGGCTGCTGTAAAAGAAAAATGTTGCCTGTTTAGGAAGACATGAGGGAGATCAGGCAGTGGTAAATTGGAGCCCTGTCTGCTTCACCTGAGACCTCCAACGGTGGACGGCCACGTCTCCTGCAGGGGGACACTAGAGGGGAAAGCCCCTTAGTGTTTCCTCACTGCCCAGGGTAGTATTTTTTCTGTGGTCACATGGCCATGAAATAGACCACTAAGAGTGCGAGATCTCGCCTCCCTATGACCCCAGGTATGATGTCCCTTCCCGGAGGTCAGTGGAGCATTTAGGTGGGCGCCACACCTGGATGTTCCTCAGCTGGGGGTTGGCCTTACCGCGCTCCATGGTGGCTTGGGTACAGCAACCAGTAACATCATTGGCCGCAGACCCAATGTGAAATATACAGCACCGGGTGAATAATAAGACGGCAATGTAATGCCCGGTGGCTAGAGATTGTTTCAGGATGTGTGTCAATGGTTAGCCCTAATCGGCGCTGCACTCGTACGATCACCCATAAGTTAACCCTACCTGTGTACTGACTGACTGACTGACTTATTTATTAAGCGCACGAATGCCGAGGCGTCTTGGCGCTGAGTGAAAGAATGCTGGGCACACTAATTAAACTGCAGGTTTGGGAAAGAGCCAGGTCTTTATTTGTTTCCTAAAAATAGTCCTGTTTGATTGTAGTCTGAGCTGTGCGGGGAGCGCGTTCCATAGCTTGGCAGCCTGGTACGAAAAACCCTTGCCTCCCCATCTGACTTTTTTTATCTTGGGAATCAGGATCAGACCTGTATTCGATGATCTGAGACAGCGTTGAGGAGAGTACCGCTTGAATAGCAGCTGCACGTCAGCAGCTCCTCCACCATACAAGGCTTTGTGTACAAGACAGAGAGCCTTGAAATCCACTCGCTGCCGAACCGGGAGCCAGTGGAGCAGTTTAATGGTGGCTGAAGTAGGGGGATGTTTGGGAATACCATAAAGCACCCGGTCCGCCGCGTTCTGAATGGACTGTAGTTTGGCAATCTGCAGAACAGAATATGAATAAACTTGTGACAGTTTTCCCACAAAAAAGTGTGTGGTCTGTTTTGTTGATGATACAACTGTATTTTGTCACAAAAAGTATGCCCGTAGACTTGTCACATTACAGAAGGGCTAGGAGTGGAAACACTAAGGATTCCCAAAAGGGAAGCTGTCCAACGGGGATAGCTTGTCCAAAGGGAACAGCTTCCCCTTTGCAAATCTGTTACCATTTCTTTTGAGGTTTCTGTAACTTTTCAATGCTTTGTGATTGTAATTGCAGTAATTAACCATTAATACATCTTATAGTGGTTTGCAATTAAGAAGGAATGCCCCTATCACACTCCCTCGCGATTGTGATTCAGAATGAATTGCAGAATCTCTTTTGCAGTTCAGAAAGACGTTTTGAATCACAAAAGGGGTTGAGTACATGGCAAAAATCAATTTTGCAGCTGCAAACCCTTTGATTTTCGGAATTGCAGGGTTGGGCCAGCAAAATGCATTTGTACATGAGGATCTTACTTTTTTATTGTTCATTCCCACTCTCTCTTTGATTCTCCCACTGCACTCCTCATTACTACCCTTTGTTTCCTCTTCTTTGATTGATATCTTTTGGGTCTTAGCTTTTTTATCAGGAAAATGTTGACTTTTTCTGACAAACATTCAAAACTGTGGAGTTTGCAAAATACTCAAAACAGTGGAATTTGCAAAATACTCATAATTGTGGAATTTGCAAAATACTCAAAACAGTGGAATTTGTAAAATAAACATTACATACAAATATCAAAAATCAGTCCCACATCGACCTGGAGCTGTCATGATTTATTCCCTCGGGTGAAGATCCCTCTTATATCCACTGAAAGAAGTGAGGGGAGCAAAAGGTGCCCAGAGTGTGCCGCGGCATAGCCAGGCGTGAAACCCATAACTGCGTACAAGAGTAAACCACGAAACAAGCCTTCTCCATCCATGCACCACCGCGGGGAGTGACATCCATCCACACATCAGGTGTCCCTCTCACTCCTGCAGCCCAGAAATGAGTTAAAGGCTATCATTCAGTAACTCATTGAAAGCAGATAAGGACAATTCCCACTCCTTTGGCCACACAAAATAATAGTTCTTCGCCTATTATTGTTCATGATATTAATTTGCCACCTCCCTTCACATAGCATAGCTCCTATGCCCCCCTTACCATTTACAGCACTTTGCTGCCACGTTGCAAAGGTTCGCACTATTGAAGTATCAACACATACAAGCAACTGCCCCAGTGTCTCCCCACTCCTTCGGGCAGCCCTACCCTTTCTCACCCACAATGCACAGCGTCCTAGACTATGCGTCCCTATGTTTGACGAGCATTGCGTGTGCAGGGTAAGGAGGTCCAGAAGGCAGAGGATTCCCTTTAAACTCATGTGGGGCAGTAGGATCAGGGCCAGTGAAATAGTCCCTCACTGCATTGCCAATATATCTCAAAACAGCTGGGGAGGGATGACCTCAGGAAAAAAGAACTTAAAATTGAAAGCACATTTAAAAGGTACCACACTTTTTAATGAAAACATGCTGCCCTCGCTATTTTTGTTATGATATCTGCCAGATTTACCAATCAACACCCCCCCCCCCCTCACCAATGTAATTTTAAACCTTTTTGGGAAGCGACCTTTTAGACAGCCATTCATTTGTATATTTGATAGATTAGGTTTGCAGGTCTACCACAGCAGCAAATATGCAGCGTAAAAAGTTGCAATTACTTTTACCTACAAACAGTTTTGAAAATCCAAGTTACATTTCCCCTTTGCTGATGTCATGGATCTGTGTCCTGCACGCCCCGCCTCTCAGTGGAAGCAGTTAACAGGGTAACCAGATAAAGGGGACATCTCATGTAAAAAAAAAAATGAAAATATTAAAAAGTAAGATGAATGGATTTAATGTTTGAGGAAATAGCTAGAGAGAAATATAACAAACGTGTATATAGTGAGGAATTTCAGTAGCTTTGTTTTCAAAGGCGCTCCCTTTAATACACCCCCGGTGGCCAAGCAGGAAAACTGAGTGCTAGATTATTGCCAGCCTTTGTAAGGGTTTTCGTTGACACAGCAGCCCCTATACACTGCCATCTGACAGTCTGAACACACACACCTGATTGCACCTGTGACTCTCAGGCTGTGACTTTGGGCACAACGAATCTTTGTGAATCTTGAAGCTTAACCTAAGAGGAGAAAGGTCTCTAGCCTGTTGACAAATTATTACAGATACTTGGTGCATTTCTTTTAATGATTTATTATGCTGGGTTATATTATTTCCAAGTGCTCCCAATTTTATGAGGTAATTGAGCTGAGGATGTGGACATGATTTGTAAAGGAGCGAATTAATTTGCTCAAGTGGGAACATTGGAATTAGAATTGAGCCCTCTTAGGTCCAAAGTCAACATCTCCATCACTAGAACACGTCCCATTCCTCAAAGAGTTGATGATGAAGCTGGATCCGCATGCCACAACTTTTTCAAATGTTTATTTAGACATTTTTTTGCAATAAGGCTACTGATATTTGGATACTTTTGGGATGTACTCTGTGCACATTGCTATTTTTGTGTTACATCTTCTATGCATACGCAGCAAATTGTCATTGTGAAATAAAAAAGCGGTGGGTCACCCACAGGAGGGCATGGAGTGCGGGGGGAGAGATTATCTAACTGCTCACACACACCTTGTGCATGTGATAAAAGAGAGTGGGACACTTTCAATGATGTCCCAAACTTTCATGGTGTGTGTGTGTGTGTGTGTGCGAGCGCTCAAGCTAAAAGTGGCATTATTGAAAAAGTTCAGGCCTCTAGCAAGCGTTTACCCCAGTCCGCTGGTCCGGTCTCCTGCTCTCACTGGTTGAGTCTCTCAGGAAGGAAGCAAGACCTGGTGGAAGAGTGAGAGTGCAACATCCATTGCCCCTTGTACTTTTCCGTGTCCTTGCCAATGCCTACCTACCTCTTTCCTGCCAAAAGTCCCAATAATATCCACTGCTGCCAGCCGTGGCCCGTGCAGGTAAGAGCAGTGGGGTGGTGGGACCGGGTTGGGGGGGGGGGGGGATTCGACATAGGACCATGAGGGAAAATTAAATAAATGATTAATTTTCCCTCATGGTCATCTGTCGAAATCCCCCCCACCAGGCCCCACCGATCTTACCTAGACTGGCCGTGGATGCTGGCTGAGTGGTGGTAGTGTTCGGGCCTTTGTGTTCAAGAGGCAGAGGACTGTATGCTTCAGCACTCCTTTTTTCTGAGCCCTGGAAAATCTTAGCACCAAGGCATGTGGCTTCACAAGCTCTTTGTCCCACATCTCTTAGGGGCCTTAGACCAGAAAATGAAAAGACGTGCTTCGGTGCCTGTGGAAACCACCACAAAGCCAATATCAAAGGCTGTTGGTTAGCAGCTAAGATGGTGGGAGTGTGGCAGTTCAATAATTGTGTATGCATGTGTTATTTTGTATGTGCATGTGTAAGTGATTGTATGTGTTTATGTGTGTGCACATTAAATTGAATGTATTGTGTGCTTAGCATATAGTGAACATCATTAGTATAATATGCATCTCCTGAAATAATGATGACCCTAATATATTGAGGGTCATTTGGCACACAAAGTGCCTTATAGTAGCCTTCCCGGTATAATGGGACTTCTGACTTATTGTTAGCATATCATTATCATGTTGTTTCTGTGTGACATTATGGAAGTCACACTTGGCATAACGGTGGCTATAGCACATTGTGAGCATACTTGTCTTCCTAGCACCCCTTGGCATTTTGGTGGCTACTGATGACCACTTCTCGCATACTGCGGGTCTTGCATACTGTGGGCATCTTTTGCATATTGTATCCATCCATGGATTCTGTTGGGCATCACTGGCATAAGGTGCCTGACCTCTGACTGCTATCCCTGGCTCAAAATAATCATTACTGGTATATGTTGGTTTTACGTGGGAGTTTGGTGGGAGAATATAGTAACTAAAACATCATCTAACAGAAATATTGTTGCCTAAATAAAGTTTACTAAAATATCGGCCCTTTAGAGTTAATAGTAGAAAAATTACACTGAATGGGCCAATAATTGTGTAAATTATATTTAAGACATGATATTAAACTCAGAAAATATTTTTGTTAGTTATCTTCTGACTTACAACCAATTCATGGGCATGAGAGGAAGAATGTGTACACGTGAAGGACGTGGTACATCTCAATAGTTCATAAACATGATAAGCAGATATTCAGGGACCAAATGTTTATCTCCTTAAAGTTAACTTGGCCCTTGGTCCATGCAGAGTTATTACCAGACACACAGCTTCTGTTTGGTGAAACAGGTAAACTTACCTAAAATAAAAAGTTGATTGTTTCGAGTTGCATTTCCATGCACTATTTAAAATTGATGTTTAAGCAATAATGTATTCTGAGTGGGAAACTCCTTGTCTTCAGATAGCACTTGCTGCTATAGTGGCCTGCAATATAGGGCTATGTCTACTGTACAAACTCATCAGTTCTCAGTAACCAGAGTGGTTGCGTGCGTTTCCAAGCCTGTGGACTGTTTACCCGAGGAATAGCCTTGTAAGTAATTTTTATTTTCCAGACCTCTCCAACTACATTCTTCATCGTATTATGCATGATGAAAAAGAATCAAGGGATGAAAAATTAAAGGAGAATTAAAAGAAGATAATAGATATGAAGAAATATGCAATATCCATTTTGAAATATTATATGAGGTCAGACAACTGTTAAGGTGTGCTGTCACCTGTAGCATCAGTCAATAGCCTTGCAAAATCTCTGGGTGTCAGATAACCCCATGGTGAATCTGGGTTCTCAGTTTCTGGGGTGCCTTATGAAGGACTCTGGAGGCAGTTTCTTAGTGCTGGAAGCTAAACTAAGCAGAGTCTAAATGATCGACATCTGCTACCCATCACATCCATGAGCAAATGCAGGAGGTAATACACCGTAGCAGTGATTACATCGATGCCAGGTGTTACATCCTAAATTAATATTTTGCGTTAACAACATGCAGAATGAAGACTGATAAACAACATTACCACATAATTATGTTGCCACCAGCTGTTGGCTCGCACTAGCTAGGCACAGAATTTCTGCACTAAAATCCAAAGTTGTCACATTTTTTAATGGCTATTTCTGCATCACACGTATGTTTACCGCATGACTGTACAAAAAAATAGCAAAATGTGTGGTAATCAGCTTATGGAACATTTTTCACATTACTGCTCAGTTGTAACTGATCATATAGGAGGATTAACCAGTACACCTAACAAGTGGGTTAAGAAAGAGTCACCAGATATCTGCCCATCACCTGTAGATCACAGATTCAAGTCGTGCAATGTTGAGGCTGACACCTATTCTTCTGAGGTTGGTAAAAAGAGTGAGCCTTCTATACAGAAAGCGCACCTCTCCTGTGAGCTCGTCAAGCAGCTGTGCATTCTGTAAAGACCTCTGAGTGCTGCAAGGGTACAGCTGCTCAGCATCAAATCCCTTTAATAGAAGCAGAAAGCTTCCCTGGACTGAGTGACACGTGGCAGTTGCAGAATTAATTGTTGATTCAAGGAGTTTTATTAATCCTGCTTGTCCTCTGATCGCATTACAGAAGAGAAAGACCGTGCTGGAGAAAGAGCCAGGGAAGGAATGTAATGTACCATGATGAAGTAGGGAACGTATTTGTCACTAAAGTTGACACCCTGTATTTATTTTTTCTAATTAAAGGAAATAAAAAATGCAGAAAACTGAGAATTGCCGTAGAGGTCTGTGTTCCATACTTGACACACCCCTTAGAGCAGAATATGGTGCCATGAATACATGAACGATTGACTGACTGAGTAGTATTGAGCAACTGCACAAAGTGTGATATGAGATACGTAGAAGGAAACTGGGAGTGAACAAGACTGGGTGTACTATGTATTGTTCTGCATGGAATAGAATATTCAGTAATAGGAGTACAAGCAGTTCTGTGATGCTGACACCCCACTGCAAGCATTCTAAAATATTGTGAGTTGAACTTATATCTGTCTGCATGGAGCAATGGCTCCCTGTGCAGACATAGTCATTCATAACATGCATACAGAAAACTGGTGCGCAATACTGGATGTCACATGAACCACCCAGAATTGGACAGATTGGCACTAAACCATGTCTTTACGATCATTATTAAAGAGGATCTGTAAATCACCCTTGCTAAAATGCCTAAGGCAGTGTTTGTAACACTCATTTAACTCACGAAAGACATTACTCTATTTTACTGAGTCTTCCACTAATGTTGGGTGAATATCTGAACAACCTGAGCATTCTAGATTATAGGGCCCCTGTCTAGGATTGCTGATCGCAGACACAATTTAATGCTAACCTGTTGCTTTCTGTTCGATAACATGCATATAATTATATAATTAGATGCACATGTACATGTAGATATAAAGGATCATCTTCATAGATTAGGAATAATTCTGGAAATCCAGTCTATTTTTGAGTACTCAAGTGTGTACAGCTATGGACCCAGAGGCAAAGACATGCCCAGGATAACACAATGTGGGTCAAGAGGGGGTGAACCAGGGATCACAATCCTCAAATTGCCCTGATGCAATTTAAATTCAGTAATCAGTTTGCCACATTCTAAAAAGAAATGTTTGCAGTGTGCACAATAAATTAAAAGATTTCAAATTGGTGTATCACAGTGTCAGATTGTAAGGAAGTTCTGTTCTCTTATAAAGAGGAGGCTGGTATAGATATAGATTAGGCTGTTGCTACTACATGCAGGAAATGGCAGACACGAGAGTAAGCCTCCAGTGATAAGAAAAGTCCTAACAGTGCTGAAGCCAGCTTCTAATGTCCAACTTTTAGTTAAACTCATCTGCATTCCAAAAATATGCATACTGTCTCTTCTCGCTACACAGTGCGAACCCACGTCTTTTTGATAATGACAATTGGTGACAGCCTGCGGTAAAGGCAGGTGCACCTCAAAGCACTCCGCCCCCGGTGGCATTGATCCGGCGCGGGTCAGCGTCCTGCTCGTAGCGGTAGTGGTACCCCTCCATCTGGTCGTGGCAGGCCTCCCGTAAGTTGTTGAGCCACTTCTTCATGCCCCGCCTGTTCAGGTAGAGTACCATGAGGAAGAGGACCCCGATGAGGGCCAGTACTATGCCGAAGAAGACGTAGGAAGCCGTCTCCAGGTCCTCGTTGATGCACTTGAGCTCCTCGGCTTTGAGCCGCACTATGAAGGAGCCGTTCATGCGGGCGGGCGCGGAGCAGCGGAGTTCCGCGGCGTCCCGCACCTGCGACCCGTTCCGCAGCCAGAGCAGCAGCGGCTTGAGCTGGCAGTCGCACAGGAAGGGGTTGGCGCCCAGGGAGAGCTGCAGCCGCCGGTGGCGGTAGAGACCGGCCAGGGTGGGGGCGTCCAGCGACTGCAGCGAGTTGTGGCGGAGGTTGAGCGTCCGCAGCTCCCCCAGTTCCAGCACCCCGTCGGGCACCGCCTGCAGCCGGTTGTCGGCCAGCTCAAGTTCCGCCAGCGCCCCGAGGCTCCGGTTCAGTAGTTCAGCAGACAGCTGCTCCAGCGCCCCCTGCCGGAGGGCGCCGTTTATCCTTAGGGAATGCAGCTGCCCCAAGCCCTGAAAGGCGCCGCTGGACATGGACCTCAGTGCGTTGTGGCTCAAGTCCAGCAAGGCCAGGCTGGGAAGTCCTTGGAAAGCTAGCGCCTCGATGACTTCAATGCCGTTATCTGTGAGGGTGAGGGCGGTGAGGTTCACCAGAGACGTCCTGTTGTTCACAAACGCTCCGGCCCGCAGGGTGCTGATGTTCCCCCTGGTGATCGTGAGGTTTCGAACCCAGGGAGGGAGGTCGGCGGGGATCCCCGGGGAGCGGCAGTGCAGGGCCCCCGTGTCGTCATTGCAATGGCAGTCCTCGGGACAGGCCCCGGTGCCAGGCAGCAGCATGAGCACGGCGCAGATAATCCCACAAGCCAAAAGAAAGCCGGACTCACTGACAACCCAAAGCCCCTTCACTTTGCTGATGTAGTGCGACTGCTTCACCCCCATCTTTCATCCCAGGCATCCGACCAGAGGCACTCGGGACAGTCCTGTGCACACTTCTTGCCGTGAGAAGGGGCAATGGGCTAGCCCGGGTCTTCGCCCAGCGCGGCCATCCCTCGAAGCCGTGGATGCGCCTACCTGCCACAAAACTCAGCCACCGGTTCTTTAGCAGCCGACCCACCTTTCTCCCGGCCAACAGCTGTCCAGGCGGCTCGCCCTCCTCACTCCCGGCGAACAGCTGTCCAGCGGTCTGCCCGCTATTCTCTCTAGTCACTGGTACTCCAGGCAGCTTGACTTTCTCGCTCTCTCAGCCACCAGCAGTTTGCCCTCCGTACTCTCCGCCACATCCCCCAGCTTTCTGCCCTCCTTTCTCACTCTCTCATCCTCCGCCACCAGCTCCAGGACAGCCTGCCCTCGTTTCTCTCAGCGGCCAGCACCCCAGCAGACCGCCCTCTTCCCTGAGAAGGCTTAATTTGATGTTGACGTCTCTGCCAGTGCAGATGGATAGAGCGCTGCCTGACAGAGAGCGCCCCCCTCCCCTTTCACCTCTGTGTGGATCAGCTGTGCTTTCCTTTTCTGCTGCTGGAGGGGAGGGGGGTGGGGGGGCAGGGCGGGAGCTGGACCAGTTTACGGCGAGCTTTATTCCCAGCAGCGCCAGGGATGCTAGTGTTTTCATTTACACCGTGCAACTCTTTAATCAGCGGAAAGCTCGATGGGGGATCGATTTTCCTGTCTCCTTCTGCGGTGGCAATGTACTGTTGAGACTTCGGTAAGCCGGCCGCCTCCCCGCCCAGTACGGCTGCAGGATGCGCTGGGCGAGCGCCCATCCGCCGAATTGATGTGCTGGTGTCATGGCTTCCGTGTTTATGCCTGGCAGTCGGATAATTAAACCTGCCATTCCGAACTCGTTACAGTTTCTTTCCTCCTTCGGCGGCTTCAGTCGCACAGATGTCTTTGTGCGAGAGGACGGCGAACCTCGGAGGGAGAGAGAGAGAGAGGCGCAGCCGAGTGTGTTCAAAGGAGAAAGTTCCACTCCTGGAACCTGGGCCCTCTTCCGAGCACACGCAGTTCTAAAAGTTCTTCTTCAAAGCAGACACCAAAGTAAAAGTTAATCGTTTAATATTTAATAGGAACTGCGAAAAGCGTGCTTGGTCATGCCGTGGGGGACTATGGGTAATATGAGTGGGGGTAGAATGGGGGACCAGACCAAAAGCCAACACTAGAAACAAATTCATTTTCTATGGCCTACTGGTATATCTCTGCTCCATATGTTGCCCTTATAAAGGAAGGAGATGTGCTGTGTATGTGTGCTGTGTTATATGTTTCTGCTCAGCCAGGTTGAGTCATGATGCATAAGTGGAATGTTGTGAGTAGTGAGTGTGAAGTGGAATGTGGCTTTGAGAGTCAGTTGCATCTCTGAGCAGAAATACGTTGTTGGCGACGAAGCTACCCCAGAATACATCCTCTGTGGCGTCGGGAGGACCGCCACATTTAGGGCAATGCTTTCAGCGTTGTTTTTACTTCAATCATGGGTTTAAAGCAACACTTCCCCCGCACGCAGGGAGAGGAGCCTGCAAGAATTTCAGGGACATTGCTTATCTTTTTTTTGCAGAAACAACCCCCTGCTTTGATGGTTTGTTTATGAAATATGAAAAACAAGCTGCCAACCGGTATGACACGCTGAGGCAGTCAGTCGTGCAGTTTTACTGAAAGTGCCTCAGCTGTGTCAGCGGGTGCTCGTTTGGCGAAAACTCTCTTTCATACATGTGGAGATCTTTAAATATGGTGAGCCGGCACAGAAAATCAATAGGACATGAGACTGGGTCTTGGCAGCACAGGGGGCCGGTGATGATCGGACCTCAGTGGCTGGCTACACTTTTCAAGTATGCCCTGCTCTGAGATTTTGGTGCCAAATTAAATACTTCAGCAGGAATACTTAAAATTGACCACCTAACTTTGAGTGACTTCTGTTTGCTACTGTTAACTGACTTGCCCTGTTGGAGGATTTTGACTTCGGAGTCCACTATTAATTCCAAAGGTAAATAGTTTGACTTGAGGAAGGCGCAAGGCTTACCCAAACTCCACTGCATTGCTATCAACCTGAAACCGTGTTTAGGTGCTGGAGAAATGCACCCAGACAATAATGCAGTTTCTAGGTGATTTTTAACTTTTTAAACTTAAAAAAAAAATCATATATCCTGTGTAAAAGAAAACGGACACTTAGGAACGTTCATAGAAGTTTAACACATGTTGAATTCAAAAATGAGCAAGCATTAAAAATAATCTAAGTGCAGATTGTCATGACAATGGACCAGAACCAACTTCCCCCCTCCCCCGGTCAGTTGAAGCATGTAATGCTAACTTCCATACCTTTCAGTGCTGCATTCATTCACCTTTTCTCAATGCAATTGATTGGACGAAGGAACACGTGGCACAGTCAAAGATACCCATAGACACTAATGAACAGGTGTTGGGCTCTTCTTATGGGAACATATGACAAGGCCTTAAAGAAGTTACAGTAAGCTAGAGTAAAACAGCTAACTTCACTAATTTTCTCAGTTCTCACTTCGTAGTGCCAACTTCAGAACCAAGCTACACTTAGTAGAACAGTTAGGATAAATATGCAGTGTACAACAGAGGATAACAACAAAAGGCTGTGCATTTAAGATATATTTAATTATACAATAGTGGTAAGGCTTTAGTGTGCTTTAAGCAGGTGCAAAAACAGATCCACAATTGTTAACTAAAAACGGAAAGTTACATGAACATTTTACACCCTCACCTGCTCCTGTGACTGGATTGTAACCATTTTGGAGCAATTTGACTATTGCATTTGTTACTATTTTGCTAGATTTGTTTATGTTGGACTTGGCCCTTTTTGCAGGGTCATCCCTGAACTTTTTGCCTTCCTCCTGGTATTTTTTCTGACCTGGTGTTGGTGGTTTTAGGACTACGGGCACTTTATCACTGCTGTCCGGTGTAAAGTGCATGTGCTCTCGATAGTAAAACATGGTAAGATTGGTCTACACCTGTTTGGCGTATTTAATTTACCTATTAATCCCTTGTAAAGTGGTATCTCAGATACCCAGGGCCAGTAAATTAAATGCTACTGGTGTGCCTGCAGCGCTGCTTGCGCCACCCACCAAAGTAGCCTTTCAAACCTGTCTCAGGCCTCTGCCATTGCAGGGCCTGCGCGCGCAGTTTACTGCCGCTGTGACGTGGCACATAAAGTGGGTGCCACGTCTGTGACTCCCCTTTTACTACATATCAGTCTTCCCTAAGGTAGGCCCTAGCTAGCCCCAAAGGCAGGGTAGGTAAAAGGTAGGACATGTGCCTTAACTGTGTGGCATGTCCTTGTAGTGACAAACAGCCATTTTGGTTTCTCACTACTGTGAGGCTGCCCTCTCATAGGAATGCATTGGGGATTCCCTGATATGTACTACAGTGGTAATTCCTGACCTGAGAGGAGTAGAGTGGTCAAGTTTGGTATGTTTGGAATAGTGATAATAAATGCTGCGTAATGGTGTTCGTAGATTTATTATCACTGTTTTAGAAATGCCACTTATAGAAGTGGGCATTTATATGTGCTATGTGTCTTTGTGCCTGCCTGATGTGTATTGCATGTCTCGCTCTGGAGTGACAGGGGCTGGGGAGGTGCAGTGGCTCCAGAGGGGCTGGGTGAGGCAGCACTAGGCTGAATAGGCCAATCTGCATTTGGAGTGGGACCCAGAACGGTCTCTCCGCTGACGGTGACATCAGAGCCCCTCCCCCGTCGTGTGGCAGAAGAGAACGCCGCATTCCTGGTGGTAGGTGGGCAGGTGGCCCAGATGCCTACGAAGGGGGAACCAAATTACCGCCTAGTCACTAATATGGGCCCAGGAGATACGTGCCCTATGTGATGATAAGGGTGTCTGTAGTATATGGGCATATGGTAATGTGAGGGTGATTCCTGTCTCTTGGGTGCTTCACCCAGCTGCTATAGTTCGTGCCCTGATGTGATTAGGCTTTGATATTACGTTGCCAGTAAGGATTACAAATGTGTGACATGTGCCCACTAATAATGTTTGCTACAGCAGTTGCCTATGGTGGGCAGGAGGAATGTATGACATGTGCTGTTGCAAAGTCATCCTGTGCCCTGGGCACCCCCCAACTTTTTGCTGACTGGTACTGGTGGTAACTGACTCTGACTGACCCTGAGCTTTACCTAACCAGGCCCAGGGCCAGTGCTATGCTGAAAACACTTAGATACAGTTAAAACACCTACATACACTAGGGTACACTATGGGTTGGGGTACCCCTGTGATTGGCATGACCCACTCTATAAGCCCCTAGTATATAATAGGGCAGGGGAATTGAAACTACCTATCAGTCCCTAGTATGTAGTAGGGCATGGCAGTTTAGAGGCCAGCAGCTTTCTGCACTTGCATGTGTGCACTGCTGAGGCCTGAGGTCAGTTTTAAAAGCAGCCCTGGGTGCCAGGACTGCTTTTAAAAAGTAAATTGTGCCCAAACTCGACTTTGGTGTTTGGGGCACTTAAAAATGGATAACCTACAATGTTATGGCATATTAGGGACCCCCTAGGGTCTCCTCTAGGTGTCCCAGGGGTGGGGGGTCAGGTATGTATAAGGTAGACCCTTATACAATGAGTTTTATATGTCATGGGTTAAGTGAAATTTCACATTTCACTCCCCACATTGTGATAAAGTGCTGCCCAAATTCGACTTTGATGCTAGGAGCACTGTGAAGTGAGGATCTGATATATGTTTACAGATTCAGAACCCTAAAGTCTCCCCTAGTTGTCCCATGGGGTGGGGGTCCTGTAGATATAAGCAAAGTACTTATAAGATATGTTTTTGTAAGTCCTGGTGCTGGAAAAATGGCCCAAGTCATTTTTCCCATTGCAAATCCCCTGTTACATAGGTTAACATGGTAGAAAGTTATTAACTAATAACTCTTGATAGGAGAGGGCTAGAAGTGCCATTCAACGACTTCCCTGAATGGTATTAATAAATTCAACAATATGATATTGGTGAATTTCTCCTAAAGTGTACATACAAGAAGTTATAAGACTTTCTTGTTTGTAAGTCCAGATTCAGCCTTCCAGTGGTCTGCCCTGACCAGGCTGCCTTGAAGAGGTGATAAAGAGCCCCTGGGGTCAACCAGCTCTGCTGGCAGGGCAGTGTGCTGTTCCAAAGGAATGCCAGGCCAGGGGGAGGAGTCGTAAACTATGTTCTTCAAACAGAAGAGCAGAGACCAGTGTCATTTACAACTCTGAACTTTCAACCATAGGCAGATGGTAGGATTAAGGAAGGTATGAGCAGATGCAGGGGGGAGAGTCTAAGTAAATTAGCCATCCTAGGGGTGTGTTTAGCCAGCTCTTGCCTCCTTGCTGGAAAATCTGCCATTATGGATTTGGAAGATTTGATGCACTCTGGGACAAAATAATGCCACACACTACAGGAAGTGGTCATATGTTTGAGGAGTTACCCTGCTCCCATTGGTCAGGAGTGACCTCCTGTCTGACCCAGAGAACATGGAATAAGTATCTGAGAGGGCAGAGCCCTCCAGATCTGCTGCTTGAAACTTACTGAAGCAAGACATTGCCAAGCTGAGAAGTTTTGCTGTGCAAAGATTTCTAAGGCCTGACCTCTGAAGACTGCACCATCTGAAACTACAGCCCTGTGGATTATCTTGCTGAAAAGGAACTAAAGAGTGGACTCCCTGAAAGCTACAGGTTAAAAGAGCTCATCTGGAACATCACCAACTAAATCTGCACCTTGGAGAACTACCAGTGGATTTGTAAGGGTGACGTCCAAGTGGATTGTGGGAACTGAAGTCCTCAACTTTCAAGGACTATCTTGGAGCTTCCAGACCCTTGGAGTGAGTTTGAGACACTTTGGGACCCTTTCAGGAACTTCAGGAAGAAGTTCAAGAAGTTTGGAGAACTTTGGAGGAACTTTGAAAAAAAGCTCCATAGAGGGACCGACTCAACCTGGTCAGCCAAGCCACGTGCCTTCAACCGCGAGCCGGCCAAGCCACCCAGGTTCATCCCGCTAAAAGCTCCGTCGGTCCAACTTCCAGAGTTTGACCGGGACTAGAAGAAATCTGAAGCCGGCGAACCCTCACTGGATCCGGCTACATAAAGAGCATCGAGAGACCCCGCGAGAAAAAGCTCCAGAAAAGTTTCTAAGTCAGCTCGTAGAAAAGGTGACCGGGAGCAACGACAAGAGCCAAGCCGCCTGCCTTCCATCGCGTGTCGGCCTGGGCTCCTGGGTTGCCACGCTGAAGCACTAAAGAAAAAGTTTCTAAGTCCGCTCCAGGGAAGTTGACCGGGAGCTCGTCGAAAGGCAATCCGGCAAACCCTCACCAAATCCGGACTCGCTGGGAGCTTTGAGGGACCTCGGGGAGAAAAGCTCCAGAAAAGTTTCTAAGTGTGAAGGTAGAAACTGAGACCGGGACCTGCCGCGAGCTGTAGCCGCCCAGGGCTCCATCGCGGTCGGCCTGAAACTTTGACTTTGACCCGGTCTAACGCGAGAAGGTATCCCAATATGGTGCTATAATCTTCTAAGTGCTATATTTTGCTAAATCTTTGAAAATTCATATCTCCGGTTCCCTATATTGGATTTTTGTCGTTTTGGTGTCATTTTAAAGATAACAATATTTCCTATTGTTATAAATTGGATTTGGATTTTTATTATGTGTTGTGTCCTAATTATTTACTGAATTGGTGCTTTTAAATGCTTTACATACCTTTCTTTGAAGTTAAGCCTGTCTGCTCGCAGCCACGTTACCAAGGGTTGAGCATAGGAATAATTTTCTAAGACCTATGCTGAGTCCTACCAATGATTAGTGGCCTTATTGCCAGTGGCAGACCTACATTTGCCCCTACCAATAATCCACTTTCCAACATTTGGTGGCAGCGGTGGGATGAGGACTTGTGTTTAAAAAGTACACCTTTCAGTGAATGAATTAAGATTATAAAAATCCTCTAAATTGCCTTAGAACAAAACTTTTGAGTTTGATTTTTGGAATTTGGCCTAAACTTACAACCAGGCACATAAACAGACTATAAAAAAAAGCAGCCTAGCCGTAGAGTAACAATTTTAATGGAATTTTAAGGGCTTTTAGAGATGGGAAACTGACTTATGACTCTTCTCTTTTAAAGTATTTAATGCATTTGTACATGTTTTTAATTTTTTTTTAACATTGTTAAGGTTTTAATTGACCAAACAATAAAAATGTACTTACTTACTTGGCCTAAACTGTTTTTAATCCATTGTTTTGATTTTTCCAAATTGTTCTAAGTCTGTTGTGCCTAGTTGTTGTGACCCAAAACTAGGGAACCATGGAGCTGGACCTGGCTAAACTGTACCAGTTCAAGCTTGTTGAGCTTAGGGAACAGTGTAGGCTTAGGGGGCTGCCTGCTGCCAAAAAGATGAGGAAGGCAGGGTTACTTGAGTCCCTACAGGTTGGGCCGGGACAGGTGAGGAGAACCCAGGGGGGTAGGAGGATGTTCCCCCCAAACTCACCCAAGAGGGGGGTGAGGATGAGACCTCTTCCATTGTGACTAGTGTTAGCCAGGTGAATCAAGGTGGTGGTGGGAGTGGGGAAGGGTCCCTTACTCAGGAACCACTACTGTCCCTTGCAGAGAGGCAGCTTCAGGCTCAATTAGCTTTGATAGCTTTAGAGCAGGAGAAATTGGAATTGGCTAAGAAGAGATGGGAGAAGGAGGAGTTGAGAAGAAATGGTGGCAGTGAAAATGATGAAGATTTTGAGATGTCCAGGGGTGGTGCATTTGAACCTAAACTTCCCAAGGGTATAGTGCCCAAGTACACTGAGGGGGAAGACATTGACAAGTGACTAGCAGCTTTTGAGAGAGCCCTTAGAATGAGTAGGGTCCACTCTAGGTATTGTGGTGCACTCCTGTGGGAGTTGATTCCAGTAGCTGGGAGGGATAGGCTCCTGTCCCTGAAGGGAGAGGATGCAGAATCATACCAGCAGATGAAGGCATACTTAGTCAAGAGGTTTGGTCTGACTCCAGAGCAGTACAGGGTGAAGTTTAGAGGCACCCAGAAATTGAGTTCAAAGTCTTGGGTAGACTTTGTGGACATTTCAGTAAAGGCACTGGAAGGCTGGATTGTTGGTAACAAAGTTGACACATATGAGGGATTGTATAATTTGTTTTTGAAAGAACATATTTTGACTCATTGTGCAGAAGAGAAGTTATGCCAGTATCTAGTGGACTCTAAGCTGACAGACCCCAGAGAGCTGGGGGAAGCAGCTGATGAGTGGGTGAGAACCCGGGTTTCCATTCAGCACCAGGGGGGTGACCAGAAGAAAGGAGGACAGGTCCCTCCCCAGGGGAAAGCCCAAGGGAAAGAAGGTCAAAACCAGAAGGAGTCCTCCAAAGACCCACAAAAACCTGCACAAGGAGGGGGGGCCACCTAGCCAACCCAAATCCAAAGGGAGGTGGATTCAGGGAAAGAATGGTAGGTTCTTTGATCCCTCAAAAGTAGGTAAGTGCTTTGACTGTAACCAGAAAGGGCACAAACAGGGAGATGCTGTCTGCGCCAAGAAGCTCCCCCCTAAGGGGCCATCCACAGGGATTGCCAGTGTCAGTGTAGGGGTGGAGAGTGGTGCCCCAGTGAGGAGTAGTCAGGTGATGGAAGCAACCTTAGTGTCCCTGGGTGGGGTGAATATAGCAACCCTTGCTGCCTTACCTCCAAACATGGACAAGTACAGGCAGAGGCCTAAAGTGAATGGGACTGAGGTTGAGGCTATGAGAGACACTGGGGCTAGTGTAACTATGGTCCTGGATGAGCTGGTGCCTCCAGAGAGGTTGTTACCTGGTGAGTTTCACCAGGTGACTTATGCAGACAGCACTACCAAACTCCATCCTATGGCTGTGGTGGATTTGGAATGGGGAGGTGTGACAGGCCCTATGAAGGTAGCTGTGTCAAAGGTGCTCCCAGTCCAGTGTTTACTGGGCAATGATCTTGAAGCCTCTGTGTGGTCAGAGGTGGAGAGAGGACTCCATATGAAAATATTGGAGCTCCCTGAGTGGGTATGTGCTGTGACTAGGTCACAGACTAGCCAGAAGGGAGGGGCTGGACACTTGGACCCTGGAACAAAGGGCCAAGCATCCAAGGACAAGGGCACTGGGCCTGGTGAGCCAGCCCAGGGAACTCCAGAGGTACAGGAAGAATCTAACCCTGATGGGGAGGATCTGGCCTCTGAGGGAGGGACTCCATCCCTGCCAGAGCTGTCAGATTTGGCAGAACTGACAGGAGCAGGTGAACCCTCCAGAGAGGAGTTCAGTAAGGGACAGCGTGACTGTCCCACTCTTGAGAGCTTGAGGCGGATTGCTTCTAAGCAAGAGGAGGGGGATGACAGTGGGTTTCACAAACTCTACTGGGAAGATGGACTGCTTTATACTGAGTCCAGAAACCTCAAGGAGGGGGCCACCAGGAGGTTGGTGGTGCCCCAGAAGTACAGAGAGTTCATCCTGACTTTGGGTCATGATATCCCCTTGGCAGGACATTTGGGGCAGACAAAGACATGGAACCGATTGGTGAACCATTTCTACTGGCCCCATATGTCTGAAAAGGTAAAGTAGTTTTGCAGCTCCTGTGTCACCTGTCAGGCCAGTGGCAAGACAGGGGGCAAGACAAAGGTTCCCCTAATACCACTGCCAGTGGTGGGGGTTCCTTTTGAAAGGGTGGGGATGGACATTGTTGGTCCCCTGGACCCACCTACTGCATCAGGGAATAGGTATATCTTAGTGGTAGTTGACCATGCCACTAGGTACCCTGAAGCCATACCTCTTAGAACCATTGATGCTCCTGCGGTGGCTAGAGCACTGCTTGGTGTGTTCACCAGAGTGGGTTTTCCAAAAGAGGTGGTGTCAGATAGGGGCACGAACTTCCTGTCCAACTATCTGACTGCTATGTGGGATGAATGTGGTGTCAACTACAAGTTCACCACCCCCTATCACCCACAAGCAAATGGTCTTGTTGAGAGATTCAACAAAACCCTGAAGGGCATGATAAATGGGTTGTCAGAGAAGCTCAGGAGGAGATGGGATGTTCTCCTCCCATGCTTACTGTTTGCCTACAGGGAGGGGCCACAGAAAGGGGTTGGTTTCAGTCCCTTTGAGTTGTTGTTTGGACACCCTGTGAGGGGGCCATTTGAGCCTGCTGAGAGAGTCTTTAGAGAAGCCTCTTAAAGAAGCAAAGGACAATGTGCTTGACTATGTGCTAGGCCTGAGATCTAGAATGGCAGAGTACATGTACAAGGCAAACAGGAAACTGGAGGCCAGCCAGGAGCTCATGAAGCACTGGTATGATCAAAAGGCTACTATGCCTGAGTATACTCCAGGACAATTGGTGTGGGTGTTGGAGCCTGTGGCTCCCAGGGCCCTCCATGACAAGTGGAGTGGGCCCTATCCAGTCTTAGAAAAGAAGGGTGAGGTTACCTATTTGGTTGACCTTGGCACCCCCAGGAACCCTCATAGGGTCCTGCATGTGAATAGATTGAAACCCCACCATGACAGGGCAGACATGACCATGTTACTGGTCACTGATGAGGGTGTGGAGGAGGAAACTGAGCCTGTGCCCGACCTCCTCTCCACTAATGTGCAAGATGGGTCAGTGGAGGGGGTGATACTCTCTCCCAAGTTTTTTTTTTTTTCTTTAAAACATATTTTTATTGATTTTCACAAGAATACACAGATTATATCCAACATGTGTCATCATAAACACTGCATTCATGCAGGAACAAAAACAAACGAAAGAAAATCCCGCCCACCCACCACCCCGGGCTCAAACTGACATTTTCATACATGGCATATGGTCATTCCTCATGGGGACCCAGTGGTACATATCGTCACGTAGGAAGTCCATGAAATGAGCAATACACATACAGTTAGATTATCCCACATCTTATTCTTTCTTCACCATCTGACAATACTCGCATCCCCGGACTATACATTCTATTTCTACGTTTGTAATTCTTTGGCCACAAATTCCTCCATCATTGCATTCCAGTCCAGCGAGATAGGTATCTTACGCATCCCTTTCTGTTCCTCTCTTTGAAGTTCAGCTCCTTCCGCCCTTCCCCATCGCACCACCTCATTATACCAGTCTACTAACAGGGGCGGTCTAGTAGCTTTCCACCTCATTGTTATATTTCGTTTTGCCAAAATCAGTGCAAGGTTTGCGAATTTACGTGCAGGACTTCCCTTCTTCCCCTTGGGACCTAGTCCTAATATGCAACAGTCCAATGACCGAATGTTCCTCGTTGGAGCCACACTATTTACTAGCTCCTGCACTGATGACCAATAATGAAGGAGTCTCGGGCAGTCCCATAACATGTGCAGTAAACTGGCATTTGGGGAGTGGCAACGGGGGCAATCACCTGACACTTCTGGGAACATCAGGCTAATCTTGCGGGGGGTTAAGTATGCACGGTGCACAATCATGAGCTGGATACATTTAAACTTCGGGTTTCTAGAGACCTTACACGGGTGTTCCAACAGCATCCCCCATTCCTTATCCGTGAGTGTACGGCCAACATCTGTGTCCCCACCTATCTCGGGTCAACTGTAGTGATGCGGATGTGTGTGTGCGGATACCCCGGTATAGCCACTTCGTCAGGTGTCTGCCATCACCCATCAAATATTGCATGTGGGTTAGTTCATTTCTCAGCTGTTCTTCCCCTCCCGGGGTCCAAACCGTTTTGATATAGCGAGAAATGTGTGCATGTAACAGAAACAATCTGTTTGTTACCCCATCTCCCGTACAAATGTGTCGTGGTTCATCAATATGCCGTTGGTGAAGAAAGCGCATATCGTGGACACACCCGTCTCTACCCATACCTCTATATGTCTAAGAGTCACCCTTCCCGATGGAAGGGGGATGCCCATCAGGGGTATGTTTGGGGCGTATGGTGCCGTTATTTTAGTATAACACGTGGCCTTCTTCCAATACAGCAGAGCCGTCCGCAAAAGTGGTGACACCGTCAACGAAATTTTGCTGCCTGGTAGCAGTAGTACATGCAGTTCCCCACGTCCCCACGCCTGGGGAGTCATGGATATTTCTCTCAGGTTGTGGCCTGCTATCCAGTACGCCAACCATTCAGCTGGCCTGCATAGCAATAAGCTCTCATGTCAGGGACTTCCATACCCCCTTGCTTTGTGGTTAATTGTAACTTAGAAAGCCCTATCCGCCTACGTCCCGATCCCCATATCAATTCAACTAGCAGGGTGTCCAGTAATTTAAACGTCTGAAGTGGAATCATAATGGGCAAATTAACAAAATAATATAACATTCTCGGCAGCACCACCATTTTAGCTATATCCTAGTTGCCAATAATTTACTCAAAATCTTGTAGTCCGTGTTAAGAAGTGACAGGGGTCTATAACTTGCCATGTCTCTGCTGTCCCTACCCGGTTTCGGAATGGAGACCACCGTCGCCTGTAGAGTAGTGAGTGGGAGGGAGCCATCCTCTAGTGCCGTCCGGTATAATTCCTGCAATCTGAGAACCAACAATTCTGAAAAAACTGCATAAAATTCAATTGGCAAGCCGTCATTACCCGGCGATTTGTTACGGGGAAGGGCCTTAATCGCTGCTTTGATTTCCATGCTTGTGATAGGCCGTTTCAAGTCTGCTGCTTCAGACTCTCTCCCAAGTTGACAGACCAGCAGCACAGAGACTGTAAGCAAGTGCTGGAGCAGTTTGCTGGCATGTTCTCTTTGACCCCAAGCATCACTGAGTGGTGTGTGCACCACATTGACACTGGTGACAGCCTACCTGTCAAAAATAAACTGTACAGGTTGTCTGACCCTGTCAGAGCCAGCATTAAAACTGAGGTTGCTAAGATGTTGGAATTGGGGGTAATTGAACCGTCTGAGAGTCCATGGGCCAGTCCAGTGGTGCTGGTACCTAAACCTAATCCTCAAGGGGGACCCAAGGAGTTAAGGTTCTGTGTGGACTACAGAGGATTGAATGCAGTCACAAAGACTGACGCTCACCCTATACCTAGAGCTGATGAGCTTATTGATAGGTTAGGGGCTGCTAAGTACCTGAGTACTTTTAATTTGACTTCAGGTTACTGGCAGATTGCCCTCACTGATGGAGCAAAGGAGAGGTCAGCATTCTCCACCCCAGAGGGACATTATCAGCTCAAGGTAATGCCCTTGGGATTAAAGAATGCACCTGTCACCTTCCAAAGGTTGGTGAACAGGGTCTTTTCTGGGTTGGAACAGTTCAGTGCAGCTTACCTGGATGATATAGCTGTATACAGTTCTACCTGGGGGGATCACTTAAACCACCTAAGGGAAGTGTTTCAGGCCATGCAGCAAGCAGGCCTGACTATTAAGGCCAGTAAGTGCCAAATAGGGCAGAGTTCTGTCGTGTACCTGGGCCACCTGGTAGGTGGGGGCCATGTACAGCCTCTCCAAGCTAAAATCCAAACTATTTTGGATTGGACAGCTCCTGTTACCCAGACTCAGGTCAGGGCATTCCTTTTTTTTTTTTTTATTATTATTTTTTTTTTGATGTTGTTGTTTACAAAGATAGAAATTTGAGCACCTCACAGAGAAACAGTACATTAGCTATCAAATTCATTTCAGCCGATTAAAGTCAGTAACTGAAAGACGCGAAAAACCAGTAAAAAAGAAGGCTGTCCTAATCCAGACAGAAAAAATAAATAAATAAAAATAATACATGAGAGAAGGGATAACAATTTTAACATATTTACATGTAGAGCGCCAGGTCCGACTGAGGGTACCCATGCTTGGAGTCCGTTACAACCGGCTATTGTAACCAATCTGTTATGGGAGCCCACAGTTTTAGTCCCCTTTCTCATCTACTTCGGCCCTTTAGCCGATACACTGAAGATTCTAAATTGTATACAGCTAGTAGGCGAGAGCGCCAGCTACAGAAAGTGGGGGGATCAGGGCTAAGCCAGCTAGATGTAATACAAAGTCTGGTAACAGCAAATAAATCCAGTAACAGCAGACGACCAGCTTCCATCCGTTCCCACCCCCAAGATCACCATTTCTGCAGAGATAAATATGGGGAACCGTAAGATCGTAGACAGAAAGGTTTCTAAATCCTGATAGAATGTCACTAGCTGAGGACAAGAATAAAACATATGAACCGTATCTGCCAATGGGGCCCCACATCTATTACAAGAGCCACCCACGCTCCCGCCCCATTTAGCTACTTTTTCCGGTGTATAATACAAATCAAAAATAGACATAAAATGTTGACTCCGAAGACTCCCAGATAGTAGAGTCCGAATAGCAACACCTAGTGACTCCTCCAGATTAATCCCTTCCTTCCCAAGCTTCTTTACCCATTTATCATTCTGGTGGGCTAAATCATCAGGGAGGGATTCCAAAAGTAACTGATAAATCCCGCTGATGCGGGATTTTCTACAAGCTAATTCAACTAGTTGTAGCTTACCATACATTCCCCCTTGACATTGCTTTTTCTTGTCTAGAAAACTACGGATCTGTAGATATTAAAAAAATTCCCGCTTATCTAGACCTTACTTCTCTTGCAAAAAAGTAAAGGAAGCCAATTGATCTCCCTGGCCCAGATCCCCGACCATGCTGATCCCCAAATGACTCCATCTTTGGGTAATCAGATCTTGAAAGATTGAAGGTAGTACCCCGATAGCAGAAAAGGGCGTGTAGTTATTGATCCTATGAATTTTAAACCTCTTGCAGACCTTCCGCCAGACCATGTTTGCCGCCTGCATGACCTTGAATCTAGTTTTTTTATAGTAGCTAGGTTCTAGGACCGCTACTAGACAATGCTTAGCTGCCTCCCCCACCCCTATTTCATAGATAGTTGGCTGACATGCCGCTGGGCAGCGGCTCCTATCACCGGCCAGGAGTATCCCCATATGTTGTAACATACAAGCCCAGTAATAAAACAAGAAATTAGGGATAGCCCAGCCCCCGCGCATTCGAGGGAGAGATAGCCATTTGGCCGCTCTCCTTGATCTGTGGTAACTCCACATAAACCGAGAGCACATCCTCTCAATCTTAGTAAACCACAAAGCAGAGAACACCAAAGGGATAGTCCTGAAAAGATATAACATCTTGGGCAATACCATCATTTTAATAACATTGCTCCGCCCGTACATAGACAGGTGCAGATGGTCTAGTCTTTCAAGTTTCCGATTAGTTGCATCGATTATAGGAGCGATGTTAATATCTGGGATTTGATCAACCTCTACTGTAAGTTTGATGCCCAAATACGTCACTGCTGGGACAATAGGGAGATCTGTTAAGAGCTCCCTACCTGAATACAAAATCTGTGTTTTGTCGGTATTTAGCTTATAACCGGCATACCGGCCATAACATTTTGCCTCCTCAATGACTGCCGGATATGCTGCCACAACATCCGCTGTAAATATCGCGACATCATCAGCATAAGCTAATATCTTGTATTCGAGCCCATTAGCGATTATAGGCTGAATATTATTGCACCGTTCAAGTTTCTGCAGGAAGGGGTCGATATATAACGAGAACAGGAGAGGGGAGCATGGGCAACCCTGCCTCGTACCCCTGCTGATGTTGATCGCCTGAGACTCCTGTCCAGAGATTCGAATCCCCGCTACCGGTGAGACATATAAAGCCTGAATTGCCTGAATAAATCCCTCCGCCATCCCCTTCCAGCGGAGGACGGACCACAGGAACCGCCAGGAGACCCTGTCGAACGTCTTTTCGGCGTCCAACAGGATCATCCCAAGCGGAGACCCCGTGGCCCGCGCCCAGTCAAGGAGAGAAATAGCCCTCCTAACATGATCAGTCGTATCCCTCCCCGGAATGAACCCATGCTGTCGTAGGGAAACCAAAGGCACAATGACACCCGCCAATCTAGTTGCTAGAATCTTAGAATAGATCTTAGAATCAGCATTGATAAGTGAGATAGGCCTATATGATGAAGGACTTAATTCTGGTATCCCTTTTTTTTAAAAATACAACAATAGTAGTTCTTCTCCAAGAATCAGGAATCTGACCTTTTTGTGCCGACCGAAATAAAGATATTAAATCCGCCCTTAAGACATTCCGGAATGATCTGAGAAATTCCAGAGGGATCCCGTCCGGACCCACAGCTTTCCCAGCTGCAAGAGAAGTGATGGCTGTCTCTATTTCTTCCCACGTAATTGGGGCCTCAAGAAGTATATTTTGAGCTGGTGTAACTTTAGTAGTGCGGAGACCCTCGAAAAATCCCCCTAGGAACTGGTGCCCACTTCCATCCACCCATGCACTATCCTCTTCAGTATACAGTTGTTGAAAAAAGTCTTGAAATACTTTCAAGACCCCTGTTGGGGAATCATGACTTGTTCCAAACTGATCTTGTATCCTATCAATCCTGTGTGAGATCTCCCGCTGTTGCAAGCGTTTGGCGAGCATTCTGCCCGTATTTTCCCCCAATTCATATGCCTCGGTTCTAAATTGGACATATTTAAGGGCAATCTCATCACTAAATTGTTGATGTATCTTAGTCTTAATATTAGTGATTAGCTGCTGACATTCCGTGATATCCTGTCCCAGACAGATCTTTGACATCAGGCGTACCTCTGCCAGCCTAAGGTGCTCCATCCACCCACACAACTGCTCCTTAAGTGTCTTACGCCGGTATCCTGAAAAGTTAAGGGTCTCTCCCCGTACTGCCGCTTTAAATGTGTCCCAAACCACACTATCAGGGGCCAACCTTCTATTAAATTAAAAAAATTCAACAATCCATTTGGCCATATACTGACAGTAGGATTGATCTAGTAACAATTTACGTTCAAAAGTCCAAGGGCGTGGTAATGTCAAAGAGCCCCTGCATGTAAATTCAACTATTAAAGGATTGTGGTCTGATATGATCCTGGGGGGTATACGGATGCTCATTTCCTCTGCTTTCTGACAAGAGACAAAAACATAATCCAGCCTGACCATTTTCTTATGGGGGGCTGAGTAAAAGGTATAGCCCATATCCATTCGTTTATGTCTATACCAGAGATCAATTAGCCCATGCTCACTAACCAGCCCCCGTAAGGCCTTAAAAGTCTGGATTTTACGCCCAGGATATTGGGAATAGCTCAAATCAAAGTTTCTCTCTAAATGAATGTTGAAGTCCCCACAAAGAATTAATGGCTGTGGCCACAACGCAAGCTCCACACTCAAGAGATCTAAGATAGCCGGATCATCCAGATTGGGTCCATAAACAGAGCATATTGTATAGGAGGCATTGTTAATTATAAATTCGACGATCACCCATCGACCGAGTTGGTCCTCCTTAACTCTACGACACATCCCTATCCCACGCCTAGCGAGTACAGCCACACCCCTTATAGTAGTGCTCTGACGTGTATAAGCTACAAGATCTAACCCACATTCCTTCAACCAGTTGATCTTACTACACGGTATATGGGTTTCTTGGAGACAAAGAATATCAATCTGCATAAGCTGTACACATTTAGACAGAAATCCCCTTTTCCTCCTATCGTTCAACCCACAAATATTCCAGGAGCATAATGAAATTACTCCCCTGCTACCTGCCATTTAGTGAATAACCAAATTCCTCGTTGGACCTGGAGATTAAGAATATCTCAAAGACCCCCATTCTGTCGATAGCTACAATTTTCATTAAACCAATGTGCTCATAAAAAAATGCAAAGTGAGACAAAAACAAAAACAACAACACCTGTACTTTCCAACCCCCCAGATCCCTCCCCTCACCCTCACCACCCTCACCACCCACCCACCCCCCACCCACCAAAAAGGGCGTAGGGACCATAGGTCCCAGGTGATGCTGAGCTGAGACACCGCCCCCCCCCCCAACTAGGCTGCCCCCCCTCCCACTACTAGACAGTACATCTCATTGCTCTACAACTAGATTACTCATCTATTGATAGCCGGAAAAACCCTCCTGCAGAAAAGAAAGAGAAGAGAAAAGGGCAAGAGAAAAGAAAGAGAAGGGGGAAAAAAAACAAGAGGGAAAGGAAGACCACCTCGCCCCCGGCAGACATTACTATACTAATCTTTCTATCATCATAATGAGGATAAGAATTCCTTAGCCTGAATTTCAGATTGAAAGTAGTGGGTTTGCCCCTGATAAACCACCTTTAGTTTAGCAGGATTAAGGAGATAAACCTGCGCCCCCTTCGCCTGGAAGACTGGTATTAATTGGCGCAGAAGCCACCTCTTTTCCACAGTGGCCTGACAGAAGTCAGGCCTTACAAAGAAACTACAGTCTTTCGCTACTCGTTTCCTGTCCAGCCTTGCCAGGTCATACAGTGCCTCCGTCGCCAGAAAGTTGTTTAAACAAATCAGGATAGCCCGAGGGCGGTTATCCGATTGGCCTGTCCTTTGACGCTGATGGAAGGGGAACCGATGTGCCCGCTGAATTTGAACTTTCCAATCCCACTGCAAATCAGGAAATGCCTCTTCAAACAGTTCTACTACAAACTGCCGGACATCTTCTGCCTCTTTCCCTTCAGGGATACCAAGGACCCGCAGGTTGTTCCTCCTTGCTCTGTTTTCCAGATCAGTAAGTTTCCAGATTGTATCATCTTTCCCTGCTTTAATAGTTTCCGTCAATTCCTTCTGTACAACCAATTCATCCTCTAATTGTGAGATCCGTGTCTCAGCCTCACTGATTCTTACAGCAAAATCTGAGCATGTTTTCGCCATCCGGCGCATCGAACTCTGCAATTTGCGACATGCTCCTTGTGTCCGGGAGCTCTCTGCTCTGGTTTCAGCACGGTGAGCCATAATGCTTTGATATATTGTAGCCAATGTGATGTCTTTAGGGCCACAACGGTAGACGGAGCCGTGGCTACATCAGGTATATTCCCTTTGCCATTTAATTGAGTAGAGAAAGAGTAATCCCAGGTAAGTGTTCCGGTTGCACCCTGATCTGGGAGGATACCTGACTCTTTCAGCTTACGAACTGTACCAGTCTGGTCTGTGACGCTGCCTTCCTCCTCCCACTGTAAGCTACTGTCATCGCTTTCTTGCACAGCCCAGTCTTTCCCGGTGCAATCATCCCCTGACTGGCTGGAATGGTCTGAAAGAGAAAAGAAGTTATCCACAGATTCCTCTTCCCTCAATGATAGGGGAATGAATTCTGGAGAGGCAGCGGCGCTGGAAAGCACCACTGTAGCCACCTTTGACTGATCCAGAGAGACTACATCCCCCAGAAGGCACTGATCCTGGGCTAATGCTGACCCCTTCAATCCTACGGATTCACCTACTGTCAATGCCTGAAAAACCTCGCCAGACCTGCCACCGTTGATAGAGATGAGATCTCCAACCCCTGCTGCTCCAGGGTCAGGTCTTTGAGAACTACCGCTTGCCTGCGGGGTTGTTGTCTGTTCGCACACAATTGAAGGCTCACCAGAAAGGGAAATAGACACCAAGCGCTCCCGATGAGGATCAAGAGTCAGCGAGGGAGGGGGATTTTTACTGCTCTGCTGTCCTGTTGCCGGCAAGTCCCGCAAGTTCTTATTTTTACTTGATTGTGCCTTGAATAGCGCGGGGACCGTCTGCCTCCCGCGGATCGAAGAGCTCCTTTTCTCCCGAGGATCAGATAATCCCCCAGTTACTGCTATTGCTTTGCCGGTTCTGGGTCCGGCTGCATCAGGGCTGAACCGAGATTGCTCCAGCCTGCCCGGACTGCCAGAAATTGTCAGCGGTCCCCGGGCCTTTCCAGCCTTGATGGCTGCTTTAGGAGGCATCAGTGAGTTATGAATGTAGATTCCCGGGACCACCAGGCGGAAAGGACGTGGAGCCGCCCTAAACCACAGCCAGGACCGCCAAATCATCCATACAACCACGTAGCCGAGACACTGCTAAAAACGATGCCGGTAAGTCCGCATCCCACGAATTTCTGCCTAGAGGGGGAGAGGAGCTGGGAGAGGGCTGAGGTCCGCTCACTCGGCCATGAACACGGCCACCATCTTGCCAGGTCAGGGCATTCCTTGGACTGACAGGGTACTATAGAAGGTTTGTTCAAAATTATGGGACCATTGTGGGGCCCCTAACAGAACTCACTTCTAAAAAGAAGCCCAAGAAGGTGGCTTGGACCCCAGAGTGTCAGAAGTCCTTTGACACTCTGAAAGCTGCTATGTGTTCAGCACCAGTGCTACTGGCCCCTGACTACACAAAAGAATTTGTGGTTCAGACAGATGCTTCAGAGCAAGGGATTGGGGCAGTGTTGTCACAGCTAAATGAAGAGGGCCTTGATCAGCCAGTTGCCTTTATTAGCAGGAGGCTTCTTCCCAGAGAGCACAGGTGGAGTGCCATTGAGAGAGAGGCTTTTGCTGTGGTTTGGTCCCTGAAAAAGTTGAGACCATATTTGTTTGGGACTCACTTTCGTGTTCAAACTGACCACAGGCCTCTCAGATGGCTCATGCAGATGAGAGGGGAGAATCCCAAGCTGTTAAGGTGGTCCATTTCCCTACAGGGAATGGACTTTACAGTGGAACACAGACCTAGGGTTGCCCATGCAAATGCGGATGGACTTTCCAGGTTTTTCCACTTAGCTGATGAGGACTACCAGGGTGTAGGTTAGTAACCCATCACCTTTCGTTTGGGGGGGCTATGTTGCAAAGTCATCCTGTGCCCTGGGCCCCCCCCAACTTTTTGCTGACTGGTACTGGTGGTAACTGACTCTGACTGACCCTGGGCTTTACCTAACCAGGGCCAGGGCCAGTGATATGCTGAAAACATTTAGATACAGTTAAAACACCTACATACACTAGGGTACACTATGGGTTGGGGTACCCCTGTGTTAGACTTGGCATTTTTTGGCGTGTTTCCCCTGAGTTTTTGCTTTCTGACCTCCCGGTTTTGACTCTGTTTTTGCTGGCGTAACGTTTCTGCGCACTTTTCGCACTGCTGATCAGTGGTAAAGTGCAGGCGCTCTCTGTGCCAATTGTGTTATGGATTGGTGTTTCCACGATTGGATATTTGATTTACTTGTTAGTCCCTAGTAAAGTGCACTGAGTGTGCCAGGGCCTGTGAATCAAATGCTACTCGTGGGCCTGCAGCACTGATTGTGCCACCCACGTGAGTAGCCCTGAAAAGGTACCTCAGACCTGCCATTGCAGAGTCTGCGCGCAGTTTGTAACTGCCATGTCGACTTGGCCAGTGCACACACTTGCCAGTCCCTAACCTTCCCTTTTCTTACATGTCAGGTACCCCTAAGGTAGGCCCAAGGTACCCCTGTGGGCAGGGTGCAGAGTATGGGAAAGGCAGGACATGCCCGGGTGTGTGTGGCAAGTCCTGATAGTGAATAGCAGCCAATTTCGTTTTTCACTATTGCAAGGCTATCTGTTCTCATAGGCCAGAATGGGCAGTTTGATTATAACATCTTATAATCCTAAACTGCCCCAGGGAACAAGGTAGAAATTCGAGATTAGTATGCCTGAACTCAGAATGTTAAAATACATCTTTTAGTGAAGGTGATTTTTACATTCTGTGTTTGAAAATACCACTTTTAGAAAGTAAGTATTTTCTTGCTCAGTCATCCCGTGTGCCTCTGCTGGAATGTGGATTGCCTGTCTGGGTTTTGGATGACAGAAGGCTGGGGAGCAGGAGGGCTCCAGATAGTCTAGGTAGGGCCAGGAAAGGGCTGAATAGACCTGGGCTGCAATGGGGGAAGGGGAGGAGATTTCCTTGCACCTCAAAGGGCCTGGTCTGCCTCTGACAATGCCGTCTCCACCTCCTGCCAGGAATTCACACCAGAGAAGGCAGAACTGGTTCTGGCTGGGCACAGACACCCTCTGCCTAGAGGATCAAAGGATTTTTGGATACAAATACTGGGGCCCAGACCCCTGAACTTTAGAACTCATCTGGATCAAGAAGACTGCCAAGAAGAAGAGCTGGAGAAACTGTGAGGAGGAACTACCACTTTGCTGTGTGCTTTGCTGGGCTGACCTGCAGTGGCTGCTTCTGTCTTGGGCAGTGAAAGGCCTGGACTGGACTTTCTGCAACCTATTTTGTGAGTCTCTCCAAGGGCTTAAAGTAGAGCTTGCCCCCTGTTCACGAAGTCTCAGGAACAGCAAAGACTTCAAGCTCTTCTGCCCGCAGCACTGGGGACTGTGTGTTTTGTGCTGTATCAGAGGAAAAGCAACTCAACGACGTCTACGACGCCACTGCCGACTCAGTGTCCTGATGGCAACGCAGAGGGCACCGCCGCAACGCCGCACCGCAACCTTGGTCTCACCGACAACGCCTGTCGACACCGCCATCGAGCCGCTACTTGCACCGCGACCTGTGGGTACCGCACTCCGCACCGCCTCGGTACATGACGACGCCGTGGCCTTCCTGACGCCGCCCCTTCAAGCCGAAATCGACGCCGCTGCTTGCACCGTGGTTCGAGGGCACCGCTCGTTAGTCACACGACGCACCGCCCTCATCCCGCACCGCAGCCTTGGCCTACCGATGCCGGCGCCATGACTCCAGTTCGTCAGCCGACGACAGCGCTTCAGCAACGATGACGACGCTGCTTGCACCACGACCTGCTAGCACCACGACGAGCACCGCTTTCATCTCGCACCGCGACCCTGGTCTCACCGATGACGCCATCTGATGCCGCCACCGAGCCGCTGCTCGCACCGCGACCTGGGGGCACCGCACGCCGCACCGCTGCCCTTCGCCCCGCAGCACCCGACGCCTGTTGGCGCCAGCGCTCCTGATCCCATCAGAAAGGAGCTCGACCTGCAACGCGAGTGACTTCAAGGGCCCCATCGCCCTGCATCTCTGAAAGGTACTGTTTGCGGGTCTTCCCGACACCGTAGCTGGCCTGCGACCCCGCGGTCAGCCAGAACTGTTTTTGGATCTGTGTGTTCACGACGCCGTGGTAGCCCGGACGGAGCTATCCACACAAGGAACTCTTTTTAAACAACGTATTTTTGAACTGTGAACTTTTAAGTATAGTATTGTGGATTTTTATCGTGTTTGGTCTTTTTTTAATTAAATAAAAATATTGGATATTTTTCTAAACTGGTGTGGTGTCCTTTTGTAGTGCGTACACTGTATTACTGTCGGTTATGTTCAAATGCTTTACACACTGCCTCTAAGATAAGCCTGGCTGCTCGTGCCAAGCTACCAAGGGGGTGAGCAGGGGTTATTTTAGAAGTGTAACTCCCTTATCCTGACTAGAGTGGTGGTTTTTGCCTGGCTTTGGCCCACGCCCTAGCCTACCAAAAATCCCATTTCTAACATTGGTTGTCAGCGGTGAGGATAGGACTTGCGTTTGCACTTGACTTACAGTGATTGGTGTGCACTACTACCATATCGCAGACCATTACGTGCCACATACTAGTCCTTTTTATTTTTGGCCTATTTTTTGATCTTGCCAGTTTGAACTTGCTACTTCGTCATGCCGGAATCAAGAGCATCATCCGTTGCAACCCTGGAAATTGCCTTTGAGGAGGATAGGTTGGAACTCTACAATGTTAGGGAGTTGAAATCCATTTGCAAGAGCCTAAAAGTCCAAGTCAGAGGCCTCACTAGGAAGGACAAGCTACAAAAGGCGCTGAGGGCCTGGGTAGCAGCCAGAGATGCAAGTGGGCAATCTGGCGATCTTAGTGGAGAGGTGGAGGGCCCTATTCCTAGGGTGGATGTGATTTTGGGAGGGGGGGGAACCCTTACGGCAAGGCAGCAGTAGCCTGTCCCCAGAGGAGCTGGAGGACAGGCGGGAAGCAAGGAAGTTCGAGTTGGAAAAACTCAGGCTAGAAATGGAGGAGAGGAAGATGATATTAGACCATGAACGAGGTCTTAAGGAGCTGGAGCTAAGAAGTAAGCCTGGCTCAGATGGTGGCAGCAACTCGTCAAGACAGGCAGACAGAATCGTGCACATCCCTAAGAATGTGGGCAAGGAATTCAAGAAGGGGGATGACATACAAAGGTGGTTTCAGGGGTACGAGGCAGCAATCCACATGAATGGGGTCCCTGAGAAGAATTGGGGAGCAGGATTGTGGCCTCTCTTCCCTGAAGAAGCGAGGGACACTTTAATAGCTTTGGGTAAGGGGTATCACCTCACCTATCCAGACATGAAGGACGCCCTCCTCTCTAAGTATGGTCTTACTCCTGAAAAGTACAGGGATCAGTTCAGGTCCAGTAAGAAGTCTGATGCCAACACTTGGTTTGAATGTGTGGATGTGTTTTGCCGGTCACTGGATGGCTGGGTGAAGGGCAGTAATGTAACAGATTATCAGGGGCTCTACAATTTGATTGCATGGGAGCACTTGTCCAGTCTATGTTTTGCAGATCTGCGCCAGCACCTAGTTGATAGTAAGATGACTGACCCTAGGAAGCTTGCTATGGAGGCGGACCGCAGGGTGAGTACCAGGGTCAACAAGAAAGCGTTTGGGGGAGACTCAGCCAAAGGCGGGCAGGGTCCCCAGCAGAAAAGTGGGGGGGACAAGGGTAAAGCACAGGAGTTCTCTAAAGGGCCCCAAACTAACACCCAGGGTAAAGGTTCCCATCCATCCGGAGATAAGAAACAGGGGGTCTCGTCAGGAAAGCCTGCTGAGACCGGCCCCCACAAATGTTTTGCCTGTGACCAGGTGGGGCACATGAAGGGGGACCCCAGGTGCTCCAAGGGGGCACAGCCACCCACTGGTGGGCAGTCCAAGGTGTTGGCTAGTGTAGCGCTTGGGGAGGAGGAGGAGTACCCACAGGAGGGTGGGGACCCCGCAGAAATGACCCTCGTCTCACTAGGGGACAGTGAGATGGTCCCAGGGGCCCAGGTGCCCCCTAACACAAAGAAATACAGCACCTGGGTGACCATCAATGGGAAAAGGGTAGAGGCTCTCCGGGATACTGGAGCCAGTGTGACCTCAGTTCGGTGTCACCTGGTCTCTGAGAGGCAGGTAGTCCCCGGGGCATTCCACCAAGCAATTGCAGTCGACAATTCAGAGCGCCAGTGTCTGGTGGCGCAGGTTCCCTTCGAGTGGGGGGGGGGTCTCAGGTCCTTTGAGGGTAGTTGTGAGCCCTTCCATGCTTGTCGATTGTCTGCTCAGTAACGACCGGGAGCAGTCCTTGTGGAAGGATGTTGAGCTCAGGTCCCACTTGGAGATGCTTGGGTTGCTGGAGTGGGCATGCGTGTCCACTCGGTCCATGGCGGCCAGAGAGGGTGATCAGAGGGACCCGGAGCCTGAAACAGTGGCCCAGGTCCCTGCCAAGAGAAAGGGCCGGGGGCGTGGGAAACCGGCCCCCGAAGTTCCCACGGCCCGGGAGGAGGCGGACCTTGAGGGGGACGCCCCAGGGCCTACAGGGGAACAGGTAGCCGAACTGGGGGACATCTCCGAGCTGACCCATTGGCAGCAAGAAGGGGGTCCCACCAGGGAGGAATTCTGCCAGGAGCAGAAAGAGTGCCCGTCTCTGGAAGGTCTGCGGTGGCAGGCCGCAGCCCAGGCAACTGGTGATCAGTCCGGGTCACATTGGATCTACTGGGAGAATGATCTCCTGTACAGCGAGCCTAAGGTCGCGGAACCTGGGTCAGCCCATGTGCTGGTGGTACCCCAGTGCTTCTGGACCTTCCTACTGGGTCTGGCTCACGACGTGCCTTTGGCAGGACATTTGGGGCAGAACAAGACCTTTGACAGGCTTGTCACCCACTTCTTCTGGCCTCAAATGCGAAGGCAGTCAGATGTGCATTGTCGGTCTTGCCAAACTTGGCAGGCAAGTGGCAAGAGTGGGAGGAAGGTCAAAGCTCCTCTCCAACCGTTCCTCGTTGTTGGGACACCCTTTGAAAGGGTAGGGATGGACATTGTGGGGCCTGGATCTCAAGACAGCCATGGGCAACAGGTACATCCTGGTCATGGTGGACCATGCCACCCGGTGGCAATCCCTCTCAGGACAACGACGGCACCAGTGGTGGGCCGGGCGTTAATGGGGATCTTTTCCCGCGTGGGGTTCCCCAGAGAGGTGGTTTCTGACCGGGGGACCAACTTCATCTCGAAGTATATGACATCCCTGTGGAAGGAGTGTGGTGTTACTTACAAGTTCACCACCCCTTACCACCCCCAAGGTTACGGTCTGGTAGAAAGGTTCAACCAGACCTTGAAGGGCATGATCAAGGGTCTCACCGAACCCATGAGGCGTAAATGGGACGTCCTCTTACCGTGCCTTCTCTTTGCGTACCGGGAGGTACCCCAGAAGTCTCTCGGGTTCAGTCCCTTTGAGCTTCTGTACGGGCACCCCCGTGCGAGGACCTCTAAGCTTGGTGAAGGAATGCTGGGAAGCCGCTCCCATGAAAACCCCCCAGGATGTGTTTAGCTACATGCTGGCCTTCCGAAATCAAACTGCCCGCTTCAGGAAACTCGCTCAGGCGAACCTCGAGGCCAGCCAGGAAGAAATGAAGAAGTGGTATGACCAGAATGCCACTCTGGTCGAGTTTCAACCTGCGAAAAAGTGTGGGTTATGGCCCCAGTGGAACCTTGTGCCTTGCAGGACAAGTGGACTGGGCCCTTTGAGGTGGTGGAGCGCAAAAGTGAAGTCACCTACCTGGTGGATTTGCAGGCTCCCCGGAACCCTTTACAGGTCCTCCACGTGAACCGCCTCAAGCCCCACTTCGAGAGGTCCGAAGTGAGCATGCTCTTGGCGACGGATGACGGGGAGGAAGCGGAGAGTGAGCGTCTCCTGGACCTCCTGTCTGCCCAAGAGGGGGATGGGTCGGTGGATGGTGTGATCCTCTCCCCGACCCTGACCGCTGAGCAACAGAGCGAGTGTCGCCAGTTGCTGGGGCAGTTTGCTCCGCTGTTCTCCTTGACCCCAGGTGTTACTCACTGGTGTACCCATGATGTGGACACCGGTGGCAGCCCCCTGTGAAACATAAGATTTACAGGTTGGCTGACCGGGTCAAAGCCAGCATCAAAGAGGAGGTCTCGAAGATGTTGGCGTTAGGGGTGGTTGAGCCGTCCAGCAGTCCATGGGCCAGCCCCGTGGTCTTGGTCCCGAAGGCTACAGCACCCGGTGCCACACCAGAACTGCGGTTCTGTGTGGACTACCGGGGGCTCAATGCGGTCACTCGGACGGATGCACACCCCATCCCCCGAGCTGATGAGCTCATCGATCGGTTGGGAGCTGCCAAATTCCTTAGTACGTTTGATTTAACGTCGGGGTACTGGCAGATTGCTCTAACCGAGGGGACCAAGGAAAGATCCGCATTCTCAACCCCGGAAGGACATTACCAGTTCCGTGTGATGCCCTTCGGGTTGAAGAATGCCCCTGCCACCTTTCAGAGGTTGGTCAACCAGGTGTTGGCAGGGCTGGAGGAATTCAGCGCCGCATACCTGGACGACATTGCGGTATTCAGTTCCAGTTGGGACGAACACCTGCAGCACCTCGGGGAAGGGTTGAAGGCGCTGCAGAAGGCAGGCCTCACGATTAAGGCCAGTAAGTGCCAGATCGGGCAGGGTTCAGTGGTGTACTTGGGACACCAGGTCGGGAGCAGCCAGGTGGCGCCCCTGCAGCCCAAGATTGACACCATCCTGGCTTGGGAGCCCCCCAAGACCCAGACAGAGGTGAGGGCCTTCTTAGGACTCACCGGGTACTACAGGAGGTTTGTTAAGGGATATGGCACCATTGTTGCCCCCTTAACGGAGCTGACTTCCAAGAAGCAGCCAAAAAAGGTGATCTGGACTGAGTCCTGCCAGAAGGCATTTGATGCCCTGAAGGCCGCCATGTGCACGGCCCCCGTGCTCAAGGCCCCCGACTTCTCAAAGGAATTTGTCGTGCAGACAGACGCGTCAGAGCATGGAGTGGGAGCAGTGCTCTCACAGCTGAATGAAGAGGGCCTAGACCAGCCTGTAGTCTTCCTTAGCCGGAGACTACTCCCCAGGGAACAGAGGTGGAGTGCCATAGAAAGGGAAGCTTTCGCTGTGGTCTGGGCACTGAAGAAGCTGAGGCCCTACCTGTTTGGGACTCACTTCCGGGTTCAGACCGACCACAGGCCCCTCAGATGGTTAATGCAGATGAGGGGGGAGAATCCAAAACTGCTGAGGTGGTCCATCTCCCTACAGGGAATGGACTTTACGGTGGAACACCGCCCTGGCACAGAGCACGCCAACGCAGATGGCCTGTCCAGGTTCTTCCGCCTTAGTGAAGAGAACTCCCAGGCGAGTGGGTAGTTCTCCCTACTTTCAGCTGGAGGGGACATGTGTTAGACTTGGCATCTTTTGGCATGTTGCCCCTGAGTTTTTGCTTTCTGACCTCCCGGTTTTGACTCTGTTTTTGCTGGCGTAACGTTTCTGCGCACTTTTCGCACTGCTGATCAGTGGTAAAGTGCAGGCGCTCTCTGTGTCAATTGTGTTATGGATTGGTGTTTCCACGATTGGATATTTGATTTACTTGTTAGTCCCTAGTAAAGTGCACTGAGTGTGCCAGGGCCTGTGAATCAAATGCTACTCGTGGGCCTGCAGCACTGATTGTGCCACCCACGTGAGTAGCCCTGAAAAGGTACCTCAGACCTGCCATTGCAGAGTCTGCGCGCAGTTTGTAACTGCCATGTCGACTTGGCCAGTGCACACACTTGCCAGTCCCTGACCTTCCCTTTTCTTACATGTCAGGCACCCCTAAGGTAGGCCCAAGGTACCCCTGTGGGCAGGGTGCAGTGTATGGGAAAGGCAGGACATGCCCGGCTGTGTGTGGCATGTCCTGATAGTGAATAACAGCCAATTTCGTTTTTCACTATTTGTTGGAAAACGAGGCAGTATCTGTGAGGCCTGCACAAATAACATGACTACATTTGTCCTTCACTGGGAACCAAACACCCAATTGTAGCGCCTGACTCTCAGAGGGTAGCGTTGCAGAGCAGTCTGAGGCTTTACTCAAGGGAGGTGGTGTGGGCTAGTAATCGCCATTTGCAGGTGCGCAGAAATAACACTCAATAATTGATTGTCCAGTCTGTACTTTGCTTTATAAAAGTAAGAGTACATTTATTAAACACACACACTACTCAATACTATGCACCAATTTACAAATATACATAAGCTGTTGGAATTACTTTGTGACATTGCGTAACATCTCCACCCCTCCCAAAAAGGGGGGTGGGGTCTAGTACCACCACTCCCATGTATGCACATCATCTTGCCCCCTAATGCAGTGTGTTGAGCATAACCTGGAGCGAGGGCCCTGCGCACTGGCACCATCCCAGTGGCGACCCACCCCATTACCTCAACACGCATTAAAAATAGGTTCACCTGCCCTAGTGACACATAACCCTGACTGAGCATCTTATATTGACCATACAGTATGCACCCCTACATATTCAGGGCTAACAGTCTGGGTTGTTCCTCACTTAAGCGCAGCAGCAAAAATACATGTTTATGCACACTTTAGAATGACAGTACTCAGCACATTTGTTGGACATTAAAATGCGTTGCAATTACAGCCCCTAAAGGCATCACAGATGAAATCACAGGATTACGCATATCCAGCCAGACACCCTAGCAGGAGTGTCTGGCAACATAACCCACTTTGCTTATGACATCACCTTACACAGGTACCTTCACATTACATATGTGACCTTCAGTCCTTCTAAAAGGAATAACCGTGAGTAAAT
Source organism: Calotriton arnoldi (assembly GCA_963921515.1). NCBI lineage: Eukaryota > Metazoa > Chordata > Amphibia > Caudata > Salamandridae > Calotriton > Calotriton arnoldi. The sequence continues at coordinate 657,672 of CAWUFW010004421.1, read as the reverse complement.
GCAGTTCTGGTGCAATTACACCTCTTCACCTCCAGGGGATGCCCTTCTCCAGACATCCCCAACTCAGCCCTTCACTCCATGAAGTACTTTGCAATGCACCCTCAGCTGTAGAACAAAAGTTCCAGCACAGAAGGTGTAATGAAACAGGTTGAGCCCTCGAGGGGTTATCCTTTTTAAAACCCTAGGACACTTAGGGTGGGACTTAACTTCGTGCTGGGGGAGACTGCGCTTCTCCAGCAGCTCCCCAGCACCCTTTTTCATTCTTGAGGGTGACCCCCTCCTCTGGGGGCCACCAGGCACAAAACCGGCAGATTTCCAAATGCCTGGCAAGGCATTATGGGGCGCTTTGTGCTCCTCTGCATGAATATCGGATGAGCGGCTCTCCCGCTGTGCCGGGAGAGCCGCGATCGATCTGGCGCTCGCGCCCCATCTTCTGGCCTCGGTGGGGGCCCGGTCCCACCCGGACCCCCAGGTAAGGGATACGGCTCGGGAGCCCACCCCCGGCCGCTCCTGCCAATTTTCGGGGCCCGGTCCCACCCGGGCCCCTCCTTCTCTCTCTGGGGTCCCGGTCACACCCGGGACCCCGCGCGGTGCTGGTATTCTGCTTTGGGGGGGCCCCGGTCCCACCCGGGACCCCCGCATGTCCTCTTGTTGGAGGGCAGCTCAGGGAGCCCACCCCCGGCTGCCCCCGCCGGCCAGCACCCTCGTGTGCTGCCGCGGGAGCCGGCAAGGCATTTCTGGCCTGCCCGCTCTGGCGGGCAGACGTGTCGGACCTCGGGGGGAGTGCGGCTGCACTCCCCCAGCCTCCGCCTGCTTTTCGGGGCCCGGGGATGGGGTCCCGGGCCCCCGGACCTCTTCGGGGGGCGCGACGGCGCTTCCCTCCATCTTGCGGTTTGGCTTTGGTGGGGGCCAGGGTGGGCTCCTGGCCCCTCCCCTGGGGAAATCTTCACGGGGAGCGCGACGGCGCTCCCCGACTTGACTCCGGGGCCCGGGGATGGGGTCCCGGGCCCCTTTGGCCACTCTTCGCGGGGCGCGACGGCGCTCCCCCACCTCCTGTCTTCATGGGGGGGCGCGACGGCGCTCCCCCCCCCGTCTTCACTTGCTCAGTGGGGGCCAGGGTGAGCTCCTGGCACCCCGTGTGGGGGACATCTTCACGGGGAGCGCGACGGCGCTCCCGGCTTTGCTTCGGGGCCCGGGGATGGGGTCCCGGGCCCCTTGGGTCACCTTCACGGGGAGCGCGACGGCGCTCCCGGCTTCCCTTCCTCCCCAGGGGTCAAAGGTCGCTCACCTTCCGGGGGCCATATCTCAGCCCCTGGGGGTCCGATCTGCCCCGTTTTCGCATCCTCTCGCTCCTGGCGGCGGCCCCCATACACTGGGAGCACTCTCCTTTGCCCTCCGGGCCTCCAAGAGGGGGCATTCTGCAGGGAGCGGTCTTCACTGGCTCCCTGCGCCAGACTTTCGCCTGGCTCTCCTCCTGGGCCTCTCTTCTCCCTGCGCAGAGGCCCCTGCTTCTGCGCACTGGTCCTGGGCTCTTCTTCTGGCGCTGTTAGGGGCCTGGGGGACAGTCAGGGGGTACCTCCTTCCAACTGCCCATTGCCAGGCTCCAGCACCTTCCGCCTCCGCAGAGCACACCCCAGAGAGAGCTTCTCTTCCTGCGCAGACACTTTTAAAAGTTGAGTAGGGGGGCTGGCAGGAAGTCTCTGTTGATCCTATCAAACAGCGACACATCACTTCCCTGCTCCCTCCTTCTTGTCCAGCCTCTGGGTTTGTTCAAAATGGCGTCGTCCAGGGTCTCTGGCCACATGGTCTCTGAAACCAGAGCCCTTCCCTCCTAGGTGCAGCCTGGTGCCTGGCACCCAGTGATAGCTGCTGATGGATGAGCCTGTAGCTCCGTCTATCTTCCCTTCGTGGAAAGGAGGTCTTCGCTCTGGGAGGGAAAGGTCATCAATCCAGCCTGCTGAGGTCAACCCCCAGCCAGGCCCTGGTTATGATCTGACTCAGAGAGATGTAACATTTCTGGATGACCCAAAAGCAGTACAAATATGACTCTGGACTCTGCAGAATACTTCTTTTCACATCCGCTACAGTGGACTTTAGTGCGTGTCTGGAATCTGTAGGCCTTATGGAAGTTAATCTAGCACATTTATTTATTTATATAGCGCTACATTCATCCCAACGGGATATCACGGCACTAAGGAGGCGGGGTCTGGTACTGAAAAGAAGGGCAGGAGGAAGTAAGAGTCTGCTTAGGTGGGAAATAAATGTGTTTTTAGTTTTTTCCTGAAGGTATTATAGTCATTGATAAGTCGAAGCTCGACTGGCAGCCCATTCCAGTGTAAGGCCGCGAGGTGCGAAAAAGTGCGTCCCCGGTCTTAACCTTTTGATCCTTTTGATTCTGCAAGCGCAAGATGCTGTGACCGTAAGCATCTGGAGGGGATGTAGAATCGGATTTTATCTTGGAGAATCTTAGGACCAATGCGGTGTAATGCCTTAAAGGTATGCCCCAGGAGCTTAAATCCTGCTCTTTGGCGCACCGGCAGCCAATGAAGTTGCTTCAGGCATTCAGTAGCTGAGCTTAGTCTGCCCTTATTGCAGACCAATTTAGCTGCAGCGTTTTGTACCACCTGGAGACGTTTAAACAGGTAGTCTGGCATGCCCACAAACAGGGCATTACCGTAGTCCATTCTGCTAACAAGCAGTGCTTGAGTAACTGTCCTCCTATCGTCCAAAGGGATCCAAGGAAAGAGCCTTTTTAGGAGTTTTAGCAAAGCAAAACTTTTCCCGCAGAGGGTCCATACGTGATCCTGCATGGATAGTTTGTCATCCATAAGGACGCCCAAGTTCTTAGCACACCTCTTGGGCTCTGGAGCGTGTCCTAAAGAATGGGGCCACCATGAAGCGTCCCAAATGTGGTGGGCTCCACCGAAAAGCAGGATCTCAGATTTGTCTGCATTGAGCTTGAGACAGTGATCGGACATCCAGGCTGCCATTTCAGTAAGGCAGTCATTAAGCTTGGTCCTTGTGCTCACGTGGTCATTACCAATGGCTATTGTTAATTGCGTATCATCCGCATATGAGCAAATATCAAAGCCCCATTTAGAGCCAATTTTTGCCAGTGGTGAAACATAAGCATTAAAAAGGGTGGGGCTAAGAGAAGCTCCCTGTGGACACCACAGCTCAGAGTTTTTGGTTTAGAAGAAAAAGCACCCAGTTGTACTGTTTGTTTCCTATTGCTGAGGAATAAATTGAGCCATTGGAGTGCTTTGGCGTGTATTCCTTTTCCGTAGAGGTTGCGAAGTAAGAGCTGATGGGAGACCATGTCGAATGCCGCCGACAGGTCAAATAGGATCAGGGCAACTACCTTGCCCTGATCCAGAAGTGCTCTTATATTGTCAAACACGGCCAACAGAGTTGTCTCCGTGCTATTTGTAGCCCTGAAGCCTGTTTGAGATGGGTCCAAAAGGTCATTAGATTCCAGATAGACAGACAGCTGTCTGTTGATCACGTTCTCCATTACTTTAGAGAGAAATGGGAGTAGAGATATTGGCCTATAGTTTGCTGGATTTGTCACATCTACACCTGCTTTTTTAAGCAGGGGAGTGACTATTGCATGTTTCCAGGCCTCCGGGAATACTGCTGTCTCAAGTGATCTATTAAAGAGTTCCGTAACATACGGGCAGAGGGTGGGAATAATTTGTGAAAAGATAAAGTGTGGGCAGGGGTCGAGGGAGAGCCAGACTTGACTTCCCCATAGTTTTGGCTACTTCCTCTTGAGAGAAAGGGACGAAACTGCCCAACTGTGCTGTGGTATTAGGACAAGGATCCGTGTTTACCCAGCTGTTAAAGTCAGTTGGGTCATTTGTGTTAAAAGATGAGTAGATAGAATTTATTTTATCTATAAAAAATCACTGATCATTTCACAGCAGTCTGGGGAGGGATGTAAAGTTTGTGACATGCATGCGGGTTTGCATAAGTCGTGTATGATTTTATACAATTCTTTCGCTGAATTCTTGCTTTCAGTTATTCTGTGTGCGAAGTAGGTACGTTTCGCTCCTTTGATGGCATTATGGTATTTCTTGAGCATGGATTTGAATAAAAGTTTGTCCGTCTCAGATCTGGACATTCTCCAATTATGTTCCAGTGTTTTACATTGCTTTTTAAATGCTTTAAGTTCAGTCGAATACCATTTTTCTGATACACGTCTTTCCGTAGGCTTTGACCTGCGTTTGGGGGCGCAGTGATCTAAGGAATTGTAGATTTCTTTTTCGAGACATGCTGCTTCCGCATCCGTGGGGAGCAAATCTAACGCCTCCAGGCTGTTAGAGGAAAAATGGAGTTGGAAGAGGTCGGGCGTGATAGATTTCCAGACGCGATAAAATTCATGTGTTGGTGCATAAGTTGTAATAGAAGCCGCAGGTTGAGTAAATGAAAAGGTAATGAGCGAATGATCAGTCCAAGTGACAGCTTTAATCTCCTCAATAGTAATAGATGCTATATTGGATAATAAAAGATCCAGAGTATGGCCTGCAGAATGAGTAGGTCCCTCAATCCATTGTCTAAGTTGGAGAATCTGCATGTCATTGTGTAGGTGTTTAACCTCCGTATGGTCTAGTTTTTCAAAGTGCACATTAAAATCTCCCACCATTTGAAAATGTCTGTATTTTAGACAGGCGGGGAAGAATTGTGTGAGTAACTTCGCACTTAATTCAACATGATAGCCCGGGGGATTGTAGATTACAGCTCCTCCCAGTATGGTGTGATTTCCTCTGGATACTTGAAAAGGGAGTATTTCATGCTCCCCTAGCTGTGCTACAGAGAACTGTGAACAGGTTAGGTGGTCTTTAAATAAGATAGCAAGTCCCCCACCCTTTCTCCCCTGTCTATCTTGTCTCAGGATTTTATACTCTGGGGGTAGGGAGTGGGCAATGTCGGGGCAGTTGTTATCTCCCAGCCAGGTTTCAGTGATAAAAACCATGTCGGGGTGAGACTCATTAATAGTGTCCCAAATTTCAAAAGAATGTTTGGGCACTGATCTAGCATTCATGTATAAACATTTAAGCTTAACATGGTCCCCTGTGTCAATATGTGGCATCTCAGCCTTAGGTAGGCTGCACCACTTGCAGTTAAGGCAGGAAAATGGTCCTTCTGCGAGTTCTGGAGACATCTTTACGCAGGCACTGAGCATTGGAGAGGAAAAGTTAGCAACGGCCAACATTGCATCTCTGGAGTAGGACCGTATATTCACCTGCACCAGGTTAATTGGAGCAGGGGTCCTGGCCCCTGGACTCGGCCGGGCGCGGACGGGCGCAGACGGGCTTGCCTAAGGCGCGCCTTTGGCGCGCCAGCGGCGCACCCGCTGCGCACGTCCGCTGCGCGCACGCTGGCACATAGCGCTAAATAGGAACCCGCCGGGAGAGTAACCCCGCCCTCTCACATGGGCTCCACATCCCCATAGGGGAATAATGAAGTGAAAAACACAGTAAAGCACACTGACTTTCCCTGGCATGTTCCTTCCTAGTGTATAAGGCCTATTCCGTGTCACCACCCAATTCTGCATAAGTCCTGCCACACCATTCACTTTGTAGCTGCTCCTGGACTGCGCACGCCAAGAATCTCCCCTGCGCAGCCCCTACACGTGTGCACACGCTTGTACACAGGTGTCTGCATGTAACCAGCCCGGTGCCCCTTACTCCAGCTGCTGCGCAGCGGCCTAGTCAAGCTAGGGGGACACCAGTAAAATCCACATGCAGTCTCTTTCATCATGAGTTCACTGTGGATGAGTCCCAATTTATGAGGCTCTCCCACAGTAAAACCTCAATACCTAGGTGCTCAAAAGCGAAAAATCCGGGCGGCCCATAGTGTCAGAACCACCTTCTAACACACGCCGCGCCCAGCTGATTCCTACAGGGAAGAAGTAGCCACCCTACATGGGTATTCTTCCCGTAGTCAGCGATAACTAGTTATAAGGGGTTCTGACCAGACACCCCTTACTCACCAGTTATCCGCTCAGACCACCTACTCCTCCCATCCATGAAATCTCCACCCATGACAGGGATCCCAGACTACCCTAAGAACCCTCCGGGCTCTAGGTTAGATACCTCTAGGTCACTCATGGTCTACATGGACTTGGCCTCACTAGGCCCACCTTTGCCCTTGGGCATGCAACACTATGCCTACCCCTTCTCTGGACAAGGGTCCAGTGCCTCAGCACCGTTGCGGTCTTCCGGGACAGGTCTACATCCCATCCCCTGGGTCACTAGCTGGTCTCCCTTCTGGAGTTTGTTCCAACCAGTACCCTCTCTCCGTTTGGTCCTTGCACCCCAAAGATGCAACCTCTCTGGACCCTCACCCTCAGCCTGCCGCTGAGGTCATTCTGCTGCCACCACCCTTTCGGGATGACTGGCTTCCCTAAAGAAAGCACAGCCACTCGTGCTTTTCCCACACAGAAAAGCACCCTCTGGCCACTTGCCTGGCTCCCTGATAGGACCTCAGACCAGCCTCACTACCACACTGGCAGTGCCAGGGAGGAACACTGAGGGTGCCCCGTCAGACATCCTACAGCTCATTCCCCCCCGTCAGTAGCTCCCCACGGAAACTACCCCGGGAACCTAGACCCCTTCCTTGTTCTCCGCTGCGAGAACAGGGTCTATGCACCCTTCCCTCCGAGAGGCGCGCTCTCCTGCCAGAGTACCCTTAGAGAGCCGGTGGGCCCCGAGTTAGCTAGACCCAGGCCCACCTCTCATGGCCCTCCCGGTCTCCCAGCAGCGCCTTGGGAGACCGCCCAGGGACCTACATGGTCCCCGGATGGCCTGCACCACCCCTTATGAAGAGCAGGGTCCCCTCCTTAAGATAGGCCCCACCTGCCTTCAGGGTAGCACGACCACTCCAAGCCAGGGACACTAAAGATCCCGGCTAGGCCTGCACCACCCCTTTGCGAACCACAGGGTCCCATCACTTAAGATAGGCCCCACCTGTGTTCAGGGTGGTACTACCTTGCAGACGTCCACCTCCTGCCCCAAGCTAGGGGAACACCCCCCTGCTCCTGGTCCTTGGGTTCAAGACCCACAGGACCTACCGGACTGGTCACCGTCCACCCGACCCTGACGCCTCAGGGTCCACCACTAACCCTTCACCTGGAAACTAGGGAGTACATCACCCCCACTCCGATCTCCACTGGGTCAGTTACCTCGCCCACCTAGGGTACCTAGGGGCTACCACTACACACCATCACTTAAGAACTACCCTCCTTTGGGGCCACCCACTACCAGGGGCCACCCCTGGGTCGCTCAACTCCCCACCAGTTAACCTGGGGGCCTGCCGGACACCCAACTCTACCACACCCTCCTCCCACCGTGGAAAAGTTTCTTGGGGTCCCCCACCATGGGAACCCCTGGGCGTTACTACCTGGGGTAAAGAAACCTCCTGCCCCACCCTTCCAGTGGTTTTGGCCTGCGCCAATTGCAAGTAAAATTTCAGCGGGGAAGGACACCTGGGGCCCCTTCTGTGGAAACCCTCCCTGCCCTTAAAAGCACGGGAATTTCCCAGGACCCACTCTCTCTCCTGTCCCCCACAAAGGTCAATCCACCCCTACACCCCTACCTGTGATGTAGGTATCAGTTGCTGTCCCTATCTCTTGAGGAGACACCCTCCTCATGCAGGTGTAGTGTATGTAGTGTTAGGGTTCAAAGGTGTACAATATGGCTCAGAACATTTGTATGCAATCATTTCCTGGAAAGCACCATCCCGCTAGCACATGATAATCAACATAGCCCGGTCATATCAATACAGTTTACATTTCAACCATAATATCTTCACATGACACGTATGTGCGCGGGGCTTTCCTTTCCCATACCTTTAGTTCACCTAACCAAAAGTTTGAACCCTTCTCAGAGCCTTGCGCTCTTCCATTTGCTCATTACTGCATAGATAATGTATGGCAAAACTGGACTTATCAACTGCTATAAATGCGCACCAGAATGGGATACTATGTATCCCGCCGCTAGACACCAATGTTGGAAAACGAGGCAGTATCTGTGAGGCCTGCACAAATAACATGACTACATTTGTCCTTCACTGGGAACCAAACACCCAATTGTAGCGCCTGACTCTCAGAGGGTAGCGTTACAGAGCAGTCTGAGGCTTTACTCAAGGGAGGTGGTGTGGGCTAGTAATCGCCATTTGCAGGTGCGCAGAAATAACACTCAATAATTGATTGTCCAGTCTGTACTTTGCTTTATAAAAGTAAGAGTACATTTATTAAACACACACACTACTCAATACTATGCACCAATTTACAAATATACATAAGCTGTTGGAATTACTTTGTGACATTGCGTAACATCTCCACCCCTCCCAAAAAGGGGGTGGGGTCTAGTACCACCACTCCCATGTATGCACATCATCTTGCCCCCTAATGCAGTGTGTTGAGCATAACCTGGAGCGAGGGCCCTGCGCACTGGCACCATCCCAGTGGCGACCCACCCCATTACCTCAACACGCATTAAAAATAGGTTCACCTGCCCTAGTGACACATAACCCTGACTGAGCATCTTATATTGACCATACAGTATGCACCCCTACATATTCAGGGCTAACAGTCTGGGTTGTTCCTCACTTAAGCGCAGCAGCAAAAATACATGTTTATGCACACTTTAGAATGAAAGTACTCAGCACATTTGTTGGACATTAAAATGCGTTGCAATTACAGCCCCTAAAGGCATCACAGATGAAATCACAGGATTACGCATATCCAGCCAGACACCCTAGCAGGAGTGTCTGGCAACATAACCCACTTTGCTTATGACATCACCTTACACAGGTACCTTCATATTACATATGTAACCTTCAGTCCCTCTAAAAAGGAATAACCGTGAGTAAATGCAGTTCTGGTGCAATTACACCTCTTCACCTCCAGGAAATGCCCTTCTCCAGACATCCCCAACTCAGCCCTTCACTCCATGAAGTACTTTGCAATGCACCCTCAGCTGTAGAACAAAAGTTCCAGCACAAAAGGTGTAATGAAACAGGTTGAGCCCTCGAGGGGTTATCCTTTTTAAAACCCTAGGACACTTAGGGTGGGACTTAACTTCGTGCTGGGGGGAGACTGCGCTTCTCCAGCAGCTCCCCCAGCACCCTTTTTCATTCTTGAGGGTGACCCCCTCCTCTGGGGGCCACCAGGCACAAAAACCGGCAGATTTCCAAATGCCTGGCAAGGCATTATGGGGCGCTTTGTGCTCCTCTGCATGAATATCGGATGAGCGGCTCTTCCGCTGTGCCGGGGAGAGCCGCGATCGATCTGGCGCTTCGCGCCCCATCTTCTGGCCTCGGTGGGGGCCCGGTCCCACCCGGACCCCCAGGTAAGGGATACGGCTCGGGAGCCCACCCCCGGCCGCTCCTGCCAATTTTCGGGCCCGGTCCCACCCGGGCCCCTCCTTCTCTCTCTGGGGTCCCGGTCACACCCGGGACCCCGCGGTGCTGGTGTTCTGCTTTGGGGGGCCCCAGTCCCACCCGGGACCCCCGCATGTCCTCTTGTTGGAGGGCAGCTCGGGAGCCCACCCCCGGCTGCCCCCGCCGGCCAGCACCCTCGCGTGCTGCCGCGGGAGCCGGCAAGGCATTTCTGGCCTGCCCGCTCTGGCGGGCAGACGTGTCGGACCTCGGGGGGAGTGCGGCTGCACTCCCCCGGCCTCCGCCTGCTTTTCGGGGCCCGGGGATGGGGTCCCGGGCCGCTGGACCTCTTCGGGGGGGCGCGACGGCGCTCCCCTCCATCTTGCGGTTTGGCTTCGGTGGGGGCCAGGGTGGGCTCCTGGCCCCTCCCCTGGGGAAATCTTCACGGGGAGCGCGACGGCGCTCCCCGACTTGACTTCGGGGCCCGGGGATGGGGTCCCGGGCCCCCTTTGGCCACACTTCGCGGGGGCACGACGGCGCTCCCCCGCCTCCTGCTTTCATGGGGGGGCGCGACGGCGCTCCCCCCCCCGTCTTCACTTGCTCGGTGGGGGCCAGGGTGGGCTCCTGCCTTCAGGGTAGCACGACCACTCCAAGCCAGGGACCCTAAAGATCCCGGCTAGGCCTGCACCACCCCTTTGCGAACCACAGGGTCACCTTCACGGGGAGCGCGACGGCGCTCCCCGGCTTCCCTTCCTCCCCAGGGGTCAAAGGTCGCTCACCTTCCGGGGGCCATATCTCAGCCCCTGGGGGTCCGATCTGCCCCAGTTTCGCGTCCTCTCGCTCCTGGCGGCGGCCCCCAGCCACTGGGAGCACTCTCCTTCGCCCTCCGGGCCTCCAAGAGGGGGCATTCTGCAGGGAGCGGTCTTCACTGGCTCCCTGCGCCAGACTTTCGCCTGGCTCTCCTCCTGGGCCTCTCTTCTCCCTGCGCAGAGGCCCCTGCTTCTGCGCACTGGTCCTGGGCTCTTCTTCTGGCGCTGTTAGGGGCCTGGGGGACAGTCAGGGGTACCTCCTTCCAACTGCCCATTGCCAGGCTCCAGCACCTTCCGCCTCCGCAGACCACACCCCAGAGAGAGCTTCTCTTCCTGCGCAGACACTTTTAAAAGTTGAGTAGGGGGGCTGGCAGGAAGTCTCTGTTGATCCTATCAAACAGCGACACATCACTTCCCTGCCCCTGCACCCTCCTTCTTGTCCAGCCTCTGGGTTTGTTCAAAATGGCGTCGTCCAGGGTCTCTGGCCACATGGTCTCTGAAACCAGAGCCCTTCCCTCCTAGGTGCAGCCTGGTGCCTGGCACCCAGTGATAGCTGCTGATGGATGAGCCTGTAGCTCCGCCTATCTTCCCTTCGTGGAAAGGAGGTCTTCGCTCTGGGAGGGAAAGGTCATCAATCCAGCCTGCTGAGGTCAACCCCAGCCAGGCCCTGGTTATGATCTGACTCAGAGAGATGTAACATTTCTGGATGACCCAAAAGCAGTACAAATATGACTCTGGACTCTGCAGAATACTTCTTTTCACATCCGCTACAGTGGACTTTAGTGCGTGTCTGGAATCTGTAGGCCTTATGGAAGTTAATCTAGCACATGGGCTCCACATCCCCATAGGGGAATAATGAAGTGAAAAACACAGTAAAGCACACTGACTTTCCCTGGCATGTTCCTTCCTAGTGTATAAGGCCTATTCCGTGTCACCACCCAATTCTGCATAAGTCCTGCCACACCATTCACTTTGTAGCTGCTCCTGGACTGCGCACGCCAAGAATCTCCCCTGCGCAGCCCCTACACGTGTGCACACGCATGTACACAGGTGTCTGCATGTAACCAGCCCGGTGCCCCTTACTCCAGCTGCTGCGCAGCAGCCTAGTCAAGCTAGGGGGACACCAGTAAAATCCACATGCAGTCTCTTTCATCATGAGTTCACTGTGGATGAGTCCCAATTTATGAGGCTCTCCCACAGTAAAACCTCAACACCTAGGTGCTCAAAAAGCGAAACATCAGGGCGGCCCATAGTGTCAGAACCACCTTCTAACACTATTGCAAGGCTATCTGTTCTCATAGGCCAGAATGGGCAGTTTGATTATAACATCTTATAATCCTAAACTGACCCAGGGAACAAGGTAGAAATTTGAGTTTAGTATGCCTGAACTCAGAATGTTAAAATACATCTTTTAGTGAAGGTGATTTTTACATTCTGTGTTTGAAAATACCACTTTTAGAAAGTAAGTATTTTCTTGCTCAGTCATCCCGTGTGCCTCTGCTGGAATGTGGATTGCCTGTCTGGGTTTCGGTTGACAGAAGGCTGGGGAGCAGAAGGGCTCCAGATAGTCTAGGTAGGGTCAGGAAAGGGCTGAATAGACCTGGGCTGCAATGGGGGAAGGGGGAGGAGATTTCCTTGCACCTCAAAGGGCCTGGTCTGCCTCTGACAATGCTGTCTCCACCTTCTGCCAGGAATTCACACCAGACAAGGCAGAACTGGTTCTGGCTGGGCACAGACACCCTCTGCCTAGAGGATCAAAGGATTTTTGGATACAAATACTGGGGCCCAGACCCCTGAACTTTAGAACTCATCTGGATCAAGAAGACTGCCAAGAAGAAGAGCTGGAGAAACTGTGAGGAGGAACTACCACTTTGCTGTGTGCTTTGCTGGGCTGACCTGCAGTGGCGGCTTCTGTCTTGGGCAGTGAAAGGCCTAGACTGGACTTTCTGCAACCTATTTTGTGAGTCTCTCCAAGGGCTTGAAGTAGAGCTTGTCCCCTGTTCACGAAGTCTCAGGAACAGCAAAGACTTCAAGCTCTTCTGCCCGCAGCACTGGGGACTGTGTGTTTTGTGCTGTATCAGAGGAAAAGCAACTCAAAGACGTCTACGACGCCACTGCCGACTCCGTGTCTTGAAGGCACCGCAGAGGGCACCGCCGCACTGCAACCTTGGTCTCACCGACGACGCCTGTCGACACCGCCACTGAGCTGCTGCTTGCACCGCGACCTGTGGGCACCGCACTCCGCACCGCCTCGCTTCACGCTGAAGCCTTGGCACCGCAGAGAGCACCGCCGCAACGCCGCACCGCAACCCTGGTCTCACCGACGATGCCTGTTGATGCCGCCACCGAGCTGCTGCTCGCACCGCGACCTGTGGGCACCGCACTCCGCACCGCCTCGCTACACGACGACGCCGTGGCCGCAGCCTTGGCCTACCGACGCCGGTGCCATCGACTCTAGTTCGTCAGCCGACGACAGCGCTTCAGCAACGACGACGCCGCTGCTTGCACCGCGACCTGCTAGCACCGTGACGAGCACCGGCTTCATCTCGCACCGCGACCCTGGTCTCACCGACGACGCCATCTGACGCCGCCACCGAGCCACTGCTCGCACGGCAACCTGGGGGCACCGCACGCTGCAGCACCCGACGCCTGTTGGCGCCAGCGCTCCTGATCCCATCAGAAAGGAGCTCGACCTGCAACGCGAGTGACTTCAAGGGCCCCATCGCCCTGCATCTCTGAAAGGTACTGTTTGCGGGTCTTCCCGACACCGTAGCTGGCCTACGACCCCGTGGTCAGCCAGAACTGTTTTTGGATTTGTGTGTTCACGACGCCGTGGTAGCCCGGACGGAGCTATCCACACAAGGAATTCTTTTTAATCAACGTATTTTTGAACTGTGAACTTTTAAGTATAGTATTGTGGATTTTTATCGTGTTTGGTCTTGTTTTAATTATATAAAAATATTGGATATTTTTCTAAACTGGTGTGGTGTCCTTTTGTAGTGCATACACTGTATTACTGTTGGTTATGTGCAAATGCTTTACACACTGCCTCTAAGATAAGCCTGACTGCTCGTGCCAAGCTACCAAGGGGGTGAGCAGGGGTTATCTTCAGTGTGTAACTCCCTTGCCCTGACTAGAGTGGCGGTTTCTGCCTGGCTTTGGCACATGCCCTAGCCAACCAGAAATCCCATTTCTAACAGTTTAGGAATGTTATTGTGCTCCTTTGTTGATGTTAAAAATGCTTTGGTGCTGATTAAGTACTTAACAAACTTTTATATGGAGAAAAGCCTGATGCTTTTGTCCATGGCTACATAGTTTTAGGCTCTGTTGTGACATAGCAATGTTACACTGAGGAAGTATGGTATAGGAGACACTGCTGCGGATACCAAGATTTTATGAAGAAATGTTTTGGAAGCCTTTAACTTGACAAATATAATAAAAGTTAGCAAGTGGTGTGACTCACCAGGCGTGACTCCATTTTGGGAGGAAAGGAATGAAAGATCCATGTAGGAAAGTAGGATCTGCTTCTTATGCTTACCCCCACTTTTTGCTTCATGTTATACTGTTTTTGACTAGGCTGACTGGGATCCTGCTAATCAGGACCCCAGTCTATCTGCTTTCTCCCTAAACTGTTATGTCATGTACTTAGGTACACTCCAGATTGGATACTGGGGTACCCTTGTCAGTCCCTAGTATATGGTACCCATGTACCCAGGGCATAGGTACCCCAGAGGCCTTCCATGGGCTGAAGCATGTATTATGCCACCCATGAGAGGTCATACAAAATGGAACTACAGGCTGTGTAAGATGGTGCATGCACCTCTTACTTTAGATATAGGTTAACTATATCTAAGGGTCACTACACTTAAAACCTATAAGTCACCCCTATAGCAGGCCTTGACAATCCTGAAGGCAGGGTGCTTGGTTCTAAGTGAGAGGGTGCCACTGCATGAGCAGGACACCCCTGCAGCCTACGGAGTCCATTCTCCCAGGTTGTTAGTGCTGCAGTCAGTTACGACATATAGAGTGGCATTATGCGACCGCGTAATCACCAACTCTAAAACGGCTGAAAGTAACCCTATTGTGTTTGGAGTCAAACATTGTGGAATCATACCCCCACACTGGTAACCGGTGTGGGAGGTATGATTCCACCCCTCAGAAACGAGCTTTGTGAGGTCCCTGGTGTTCCCGGTACCAGCCTTCTAGTCCCAGGCAGCCCGAAATGGTTGCTGCCGACCAGAGACACATTTCTGCCCTCCTGCTGCTGAGCCAAGCTCGAGCAGGGGAAGGCAGAACAATAGGCATCCTGTCACAGGATTTAGTGTATTAGGCCTGGGTGGGTGCGCTTGCCAGCGCACCCACCCAGTCTGCATGAAAGTCTGCATGAGGGGCACATTTGGTGTCCCTGTGCATTGTCCAGTTCAAACCAGTCCTGGGAGCCGTTGGCTCCTGCTCTGGCACAAAACTGGACAAAGGACATGGAAGTAACCTCCCCACGGTCCATACCCTCCCCTGGGAGGGTCCCCTGAATCTGTCCAACCCTATCCCTTGGGTACCAAAGGGCTTACCTGGTTGTAGGACCCTTGATTTGATGTGGACAAGATTCTGAACAAGAAACCACTGACCTTCGACCGTCTGGACACTCTGGACTTCACTGGACTTCGTTTGGGCCCGACTTCATCTCCCACTCCGTCCAAAGCACCGTCTGTGCCCGTGCACCATACAGGCTCCGTGCAGGACCTGTGGAGCATCAAGGAAAACTGAGGATATCTCCCTTGGAGTGAAGGAGTCACTCCCCTGCAACCATAGGCACCACATCATGATTGACCGGTATGCTGCTCCTAAACTCCTACGGACTCCGAAGACTTCAGCAACACAGGAGGTGGGTTTCCAAGTTCCTTGGGGTCTGAGGTGCCCTCTCACCAAGTTTCAGGTCAGAATCCCTTGTGGGGGTTGTAATACCTATTCACCTGTGCACTGAGTACTTTTGCAAGTGCATATGCTTGATGGCGTTTCCAAAACAAGTGCACTGGGCTCTGAGTAGCCCCAACCTCTGGCACCATTTCCACCAAAGAACTTTGGCCTCCTCGCACCGAGTGCTCCGTGGGCTGTTGCTTTGTGAAACTGCTCAAGGTCCGCTTGCGACTCCTGTGCCTCCGGCCTGTGTGTCCTCTTGAGGGTCATCTTTGCTTTTCTTGGGCTCCCCTGGTTGCTCCAGGCTTGCCCTGACTCCCCTGTGTTTGGTGAGTCTCCTGGACCTTGCTGGTCCAAAACGTAACCTTCTTTGACCTTCTGTGTGGGTTGCCGTTGCCAAGGCTTGTTGGTGCTCTCGCCGGACACTGACCTGTCAGTACTCGACATCCTTTGTGGGACAGCTCGTACCCAGCTCCTGGTCATCCTCGATGTCTCCTGGTCCCAGTGGCTGCAGAGTCAAGAACCCCCTCAATGCACCTGAAGCACCCGACTTCGGTGGGCATTCATCTACCGAGCCCCTGGTCACTCCTGAGTGACCCAGACTCTATCCCCTCTGCTTTCAGGTTCTCTTCATCAAGAATCCACCTTTGGATTCCGACGGACACTTTTCTTCCTTCCAGCAGTGGCTCTTCTTCGAAGTCCTCCGTTGAGTTCAACAGCGGTTTCCGACGCCATTTCAGCCCTATGCATCTGGCTTCCCTGGGATAGGTAACTCTGGTACTATGGTATCCACGGGTGGGGTGGCTCTCCAACCTCCTAAGTTTCACGAGGTTTCTTCGAAGTCCACTTGGAAGGGTCCTTAAACTTTAAAACTGCAACCGCGACTCTCCCATAGAACTGTACGGCGCGCGCGGTCGTGTTCCCACACTGCACTGTCCTCTGTGGGGGTCCCTACTTACTCACCTTGGGTCCTAGCGATTCTACATCCTCTAGACACTGTCTTGACTCGAGTTGTAGTTCTTATACCACTATTTTAGTATATGGTTTGGTCTCCCCCTGGAGCCCATGTGTATTAGTGCTACTTACGAATGTTTCTGTGCTACAGTATTGTGTGCTTTGTGAGTATCTTCGTGTAGAATATACTGTGTCGTACTTTTAGTGTGTTATATTAATAAATAGGTTCTCCTTTCATTTAATCAATACTATAAGGTTGCATTCTGGTAAAACAAGCTGCTTAACATTCCTTCAAGACTAAGCCTGAAGGCTGCTCTCCACAGCTATCACCTGGATAGCTTTCTAAGGTTATCTTAGACCTCTTAAATCACCATAAGGGTTGTTTGGACTGGTACAGGGTGCCCACTTTAATTAGTGGACAGCATATACTAGGCCAACTTCTCACAACCCATTTTTCTAAATAGAGTAAGAAGTGAAAAGGCATCGAAATAGACTTTACCACTGGCAATCTAGTACAGAGTATAAGCGTACCCCATCAGCCATACCATTCGATCAAATGACCTATGATGTTTTAGTCCTGAGGAAGGTGGCAGCCAAATCAAAGTGGTTACCGAATCATTCGTCGACTGCCTAACTAGACCCATGGGAATCCAACCAAAACTGCTGAAATGAATGATTAATAAATGCAGGCGCTAGGAGATTGTGCACAGCCTGGTGTCATATTGGTTTTAAAGTGGTGTGGTATATGGGTCCGATAGTTTATTTGTTGGAATGTATGAAATGTGGAAATATGGGGTCAGCTTTATTTAGAATCATGTATTACATGAGACCCATTTGTTTTGAAAAATGTATATAACCTTTTGAATGTATGTATAATTAGATTGAGTTTTTGTAAATTATCTATGTATGAACTAAATTGGTGATTCATAAAAAATTTTTTTTTGAAAGATCAATTGCAAGTTTGACCATATATTGTATAAACTGATACACAGTAGAAGAACTATAGGTCAAGGGGGGGTTCTTTTTGTAAATTTTGGAATTTACCCTGTCCCCCAGACCTCACCCAGAGAGGGTTTCCTGCCTTTTTTATGCTGTTATTTGAGTGACATAGCAAGTGTCCTTAATTTAGTGGGAGACTTTCCCAACATTAACAATCGAAATATCTCACATGCATCTTTCTTCCATTTGTCCAACTTAAAAAGATCACCACATTTCCTTACTCCCAACGCATATGTCCTGCTACTTACTGCCTTTTTATCCTCCAGGTTTGGCTACGTTGAAAAGCTATATTTGGCTTTGCAGTCTTTTTATTTATAAAATGCAGTATATCCAAATTCTTGCTGTCTATCATTTCTGTGTCGTACGAAAATGCATCCTTGTCTTAAAAGTGAATAAATTCCATAGAACCATGTCATTAACCCTGCCCTTTAGGTGGGTTGAGATGAAGTGCTCGCAGGCACATAGAGGGTTAATGGAGTCTTTGAAAAAGCTTCCCCGGAGTAGGGAAGAGGTGAGGAAGGCCAGGGCATTTTATCGTCTGGCTTAGAGCGAACAACAGAGAAATTAAAAAAAGGAAATATGGAAGAGCCTCCTGGGGGGCTGTGCTATCTAGGACAGTGCAGCGTTCTGGAGGGTCGTGAACCATCCCCTATTTCGATCTGAGCATTCCCTAGGGCAAGCTTTAACTATTACCCCTCAGGCCTGAATGGAGGATTTTGAGACCATATATGATATTGAGAGGGGTGAACATCCGATCATTTGTGGTCAAGAGGCCTTGGGAATCGTTTTTGACTGGAAGGATGTCCGGCAAGCTATTTTGTCACTCCCCGCAGGTAAGGCTCCTGGCCCAGACAGGGTACCTGGAGATAAAGGGCCTGATTCACAGAACGAATCTGAGACAAAATCCTAAACTTACTACTTTCGGTATTCACAGAAGACATTTAATAGTAGTAAAGTTAGGATTTTGTCTTAAGTTTGACTTCAGACAAACTTAAGACAGACTTAAGACAGACTTAAGACAGACTTAAGACAAACTTAAGACAGACTTAAGACAAACTTAAGACAGACTTAAGACAGACTTAAGACAGACTTAAGACAGACTTAAGACAAACTTAAGACAAACTTAAGACAAAATCCTAACTTTACTCCTACTAAATGCCTTCTGAGAATACCAAAAGTAGTAAGTTTAGGATTTTGTCTCAGATTAGTTCTGTGAATCGGGCCCCTGGTATATATCTCTAGTGGACGTGTGGGCCCCAACAGTGACTCAGCATATCAACGCTGCTGCCAATGGCCCGTTTCCAACTAGTTGGTGGCAATCTGTGATTGTCCCCATATTCAAAAAGGAGAACAGAATGGACCCTGCATATTATGGTTCCATTTCTTTATTGAACACGGAGGTCAAAAACATATGCAGGGTTCTTTTGGACCGCCTTACTTCTTGGGAGAAGAGTGTAAAATCTCATCCGTGGCTCAATACGGGTTCAAGTCTGGGAGGTGAACCGTTGGACCAAATTTGATTTAACACCTAATAATCTCTAAATACACTAGGGCGAAGGGGAGCGTAATTCATCTGTCCTTCATGGATCTCAGCACTCAATTTGATAGGGTCAACAGAGCTAAGCTCTGGGCTGAGCCGGGGTCCATAGGGATCGAGACTGCCCTGGTTGCCTTCTTGCCTGATTTGCATAATGGCCTTGCAGCCACAGTGAGGGATGTTGTTAATGGAGAATGTATTCAGCACTTTAGTTTCAAAATAGGGGTTCACTAGGGCTGCATCCTGACCCCTTCTTTTTAACCTTTATATAAACCTCCTGGAATCACTTTTAACAGAACATGGCAAAGATGTGCCATGCCTGGGTGGTCACTTGTTCTTTTATATGCGATGACTCTGTTTTAGTTGCGAGTATGGTAAAGGGTTTGAAGCGTCTCCTTGATCTTTTTTGTTGGTTTTATGGAGGGCCTTGATCTTTCAACTAATTATACAAAATCTCATGTTATGGTGGTTGGTCCCCAAAAAACTAGATCTAAATTGTTTCAGGTTAAGGGTCAGTTTATTAGCCAGGTTGAAATTTTTATTTTTTGGGTATCTTATTAGATGCTCATTTTAATTGGCTCCCATTATTGATAAAAAATACCATGACCTTTAAAAGGGTCATACACAGTGTAGGCGATTTTTATAGACGGCTTGGGCAGCAACATTGTAGTAACCTGTGTTGTATGTATCTGGTTATTTACTCCCTAGCGACTCAGCCTGTGTGAATGTGATGCATGGAATGTTGGTGTGAGAGTCTTGAATGGAATGTTTGGGTGCCTGGATGCTTGAGTGTGTCAGTTGGAGTATGGGCTGTGCAGCAGGAAGACTGCTCCTGGTGGGGCTGCTACACTACAACTCATCTACTTGTAACTAACTCAATAAAACTACTTGAAAGACATCACGGCTACCTGGAGTCAGTTACTACAGACATATAAAAGGCAATACTCAACGTTTACCACATCAATGTATTCCTGGGGCATGTTTTCGCTGTGGAATTTGGGGGTATGTGGATATTGCTCCCTTACAGATTGTTGAAAACAAGTTTATGAGAGGCCTTTTAAATGTTCCTCAAAGTACCCCAAGTGAGATGGTCCATGAAGAATTGGTGATGGGTTATGTTTCAGATTTTATCCGTATCGGCCCCTTTTTCTGTGGCTCTCCTTCTGGATGAAGGATGAATTAAATCTCAATAAGTTAATTGTTCTGGACTTTATGTCTTTGGATTACATGTCCCGAATTCCATGAATAGTTTATATAAAGAATCATTTTTCTGAGTTGGGCAGACAAGAGCTTTTCGATGACCCTGACCGTACAATGAAAGCAGATGTTGCTTGGTTAAGGTTGGCCTTTAACTCCAGAATGGCAACGGAGCGAGATGCCATTGCACTGACTAAGCGGTCTGTGCGTCAATTTATTATGGTTAAATCTGTATGTGGGATGGAACCTTACTTGAAATTGGACATCTCTACAGATCATCGGAGGCTGTTGACCTACTTCAGGTTAAATCTGTTTCACCATCTGTTGTCTTCAAAAGATGGATGGGTAAAAGATTTGGAGTTACAACCAAGTGATTGTGACAAAGCTTCCATTACAGACACTTTGCACATTGTGATGATATGTTCTAGAATTGGCACTTTACATTATATATTCGCCCATTGCTTTTATCCTTGAATTTTAGACAAGTGAGACTCGCATTTTTGTTTCTGCATCTTTTACCAACTCATAATATATGCTCCTTTTTGACCTGTTTTGTATCTGGCATAGCGCATATGTGTTGACTAGGTCCACATCGTTTTGTTATATCCCTTTTTGAAAAGAGTTTTTAGTTTGTAGTATTGAAGGATTTTTATGATCACTTTGCAAAAAGTATTTGTATGTACACTCTAAATTGTGTTTGTAGGGACATTTCTCAGTCAGGAGCTTTATCTGAGCTGGTCATGAGTATTATTGTTCTGTTTTAATGGAACGCTGTCTTTTCAGGACATCTATTTGCAAATTTTGTATTTTGGATGTATTTTGTTCTTATCTAAGGAGTCTGACTCCTCTCATGATTATTTTCGTGCTTGCACTTTTATAATTTTATGATAATATCGATTAAAGTTGTACTGACTGACTGACTGAATACATTCTAATGGCCTTCATTTTCACAGAGAAATAATTTAAATCTCTGTGCATCTTTTACTGCATCTGTTAAGGTGTATGTCTCTGCTGTGTTCTGAGAGAAGCCATGCAGTTCTTGAAGACTCCTTTGGTTGCTTACCAAACTGTAAAACTGTTAAAAAAAAATCTGGCATTCCCGGCGCGAGAGCTATTTCCTTTTTATACACAGTTGCTAAGCTGTGGCACTCTCTGCCCTTTTACAATTGAGGAGTTCATGATTATATGTTTCCATAGATCATCCTTCCTCAAGCTTTTGGGGACATATCACCAAGATGGTAAGAGGCAAAAATACACTTATGAAATGCCAGTGGTTAAATTAAAAAAATAGATCACTTTAATAGTCAGGTCCAGTCTGTCTGCTGGTGTGTAGGTCAGACCTTTTACTGGTGACTCATCATGCCTGGCAGCCTGCGTGTGCACGTACATACAGATCTGTTGATGCTTTTTTCGATGGGATGTGGTGGATCCAGAGAGCTTTAAATAACATCCCTCCTAACAGAGTGTCTTGCCAAGTCCTCTCTGAACAGTCCAATTGGCCACTGGAGCCGGGCAGGGATTTTTGAAAGACAAATACGTTAGGGGAGAAAAGCATTAGATGCCAAAGCCTGGCATTCTGGTCAAGAGAGCATTATTGCTTCTCAGCAGGTCCATGACTTTATCGGGGTAGTTTAGACAGCTGAGGAGTCACCCCAGGCTATGCCACTCCATGGGAAGTTGGTCTAGGCCTTATCACGCCTTTATTCTGAAGTTCCGATGTCCCTTGGCTCCACTATTGAACTGAGAGATGAGGGGCCTTGTTCATGGCAGAGACTCCCCTCAACCTGGTTTTGTTTTGTGATTTCTGTGCCTTATTCCTGGTCAGCACACTGTCTTAGTGCTGGAACCACAAGATATTTCTTGTGATGGACTGGTGACCTTTTTAGGTCGAGCCTAGCGGCAGCGCGCGTGCGCTGCTCGCTCTGCGAGACTGCTGTAGTAGAGTATAGGAGAGAAGCCAGCACCCACACCCCCCCCCCATATTTTTCATTGGCTTGTGTCATTGTCTTTCGTAAATGCTGCCTTCGGATTCGTTAATAGGCTTGTTAGTCCCTCCTTAGTACGGCCTTGTCTTCATTTGTAACCTCCCATGGCTGCTGGCCCCTTTACTTCGGTTGTTACACGGGACCTGTTATTAAGTCTGTAAGCGCTATTTACTTTATTAAGTTTCTCTTAATGCAGGCAGGACATGCGCTGCTTCAGCTGAAACCGCTTGTGTTTTTTTAAGCAGGAGGGCGCCCCCATAACAAGTGCCCGCTTTCAATCACTTTAACCTGGCATTATCTTGTGTCTGTTTCACCCCCCCAAGTAAAATGGATTTAGAAATGATTAGAGAATTAAGTTATCTGAATTCCAGGTAGCACATAATCTTTTGCTAATGGGCTGAAGCTGACAAACAGCACATCTGTGTTACATGTCATCTGTACTAAAGCCACCTGACGGGTTGTTTTCAAAAGCCTTTTTTATTAACAACAACACCACCACCAATACCACCACCAATACCACCACCAATGCCACCACCACCACCACCACCTCCACCAGCACCAATACCACAACCACCAATACCACCACCACCAGTACCACCACCATCAATACCACAACCAATACCGCCACCACCAATGCCACCACCAATACCACCACCACCAATAAAATACCACCACCACCAATACCACTATCATCAATACTAATACCACCACCAATACCACCAAGACCACCACCACCAATACCACCACCAATACCACCACCCCCATCAATACCACCACCAATACCACCACCACCAATACCGCCACCACCACCAATACCACCACCACCATCAATACCACCACCACCAATACCACTGCCACCAATACCACCACCAATACCACTACCACCAATACCACCACCACCAATGCCACCACCACCAATATCACCACCACAACCAATATCACGAATACCACCACCACGAATTCCACCACCACCAATACCACCACCACCATCAATACCACCACCACCAAATGCCACCAATAACAATACCACCACCTCCACCACCAATACCACTACCACCACCACCACTAATACCAGCACCAGCACCACCAATACCATTACCACCACCACCAATACCACCACCACCAATACCACCACCACCAGTACCACCACCACCAATACCACAACCAATACCGCCACCACCAATGCCACCACCAATACCACCACCACCAATAAAATACCATCACCACCAATACCACCACCAATACCACTATCATCAATACCAATACCACCACCAATACCACCAAGACCACCACCACCAATACCACCACCACCACCACCACCAATACCACCACCCCCATCAATACCACCACCAATACCACCACCACCACCAATACCGCCACCACCACTAATACCACCACCACCACTAATACCACCACCACCATCAATACCACCACCACCAATACCACTGCCACCAATACCACCACCAATACCACTGCCACCAATACCACCACCAATACCACCAATACCAATACCACTACCACCAATACCACCACCACCAATGCCACCACCACCAATACCACCACCACAACCAATATCACAAATACCACCACCACCAATATCACCACCACCAATACCACCACCACCACCACCACCACCAATACCACAACCACCATCAATACCACCACCACCAAATGCCACCAATAACAATACCACCACAACCACCAATACAACCACCACCAATACCACCACCACCAATACCACAACCACCAATACCACCACCAATACCACCAATACCACCACCACCACCAATACCAATACCACCACCACCACTACCACCACCACCAATACTAATACCACCACCACCAATACGAATACCACCACCAATATCACCAACAATACCACCACCAATGCCAGCACTACCACAAATACCATCACCCATACCACCACCACCAATACCACTGCCACCACCAATACCACCACCACCAACACTAATACCACCACCAATGCCACCACCACCACCAATACGACCACCAATACCACCACCACCACCAATGCCACCACCAATACCACCACCAATACTACCATCATCACCAATACCACCACCACCACCAATACCACCACCACCACCACCAATACCAATACCACCACCAACACCAATACCACCAACACAAATACCCCTACCACCAATACCCCCACCACCAATACCCCCACCACCAATACCCCCACCACCAATACCACCACCACCAATGCCACCAATACCACCACCAATACCAGTACCCCTAATACCAATACCACCACCAATACCACCACCACCAAAACCACCACCACCAATACAACCACCACCAATACCACCACCAATACCACCACCAATAATACCACCACCAATACCACCAGCACCAATACCACCACCACCAATACCACCACCACCCATACCACCAACAATACCAATACCACCACTAATACCACCACTAATACCGCCACCAATATCACCACCACCAATACAAATACCACCACCAATATCACCACCAATACCACCACCAATGCCAACACCACCACAAATACCATCACCCATACCACTACCACCAATACCACTGCCAACACCAATACCACCAACTCCAATACCACCACCAATGCCACCACCAAAACGACCACCAATACCACCACCACCACCAATGCCACCACCAATGCCACCACCAATACCATCACCAATACTACCACCACCAATACCACCACCACCAATACCACAACCACCAATACCACCACCAATACCACCAATACCACCACCAATACCAATACCACCACCACTACCACCACCACCAATACTAATACCACCACCACCAATACAAATACCACCACCAATATCACCACCAATACCACCAGCAATACCACCACTAATGCCAGCACCACCACAAATACCATCACCCATACCACCACCACCAATACCACTGCCACCACCAATACCAACACCAATACCACCACCAATGCCACCACCACCACCAATACGACCACCAATACCACCACCACCACCACCAATGCCACCACCAATACCACCACCAATACTACCATCATCACCAATACCACCACCACCACCAATACCACCACCACCACCACCAATACCAATACCACCACCAATACCAATACCACCAACACAAATATCCCCACCACCAATACCCCCACCACCAATACCCCCACCACCAATGCCACCAATACCACCACCAATACCAGTACCCCTAATACCAATACCTCCACCAATACCACCACCACCAATACCACCACCACCACCAATACAACCACCACCAATAACACCACCATCAATACCACCAATACAAATACCACCAATACCACCAATGCCACCAGCACCAATACCACCACCACCAATACCACCACCACCCATACCACCAACAATACCAATACCACGACTAATACCACGACTAATACCACCACCAATATTACCACCACCAATACCAATACCACCACCAATATCACCACCAATATCACCAGCAATACCACCACCAATGCCAGCACCACCACAAATACCATCACCCATACCACCACCACCAATACCACTGCCACCACCAATACCACCACCACCAACACCAATACCATCACCAATGCCACCACTAATACGACCACCAATACCACCACCACCACCAATGCCACCACCAATACCACCACCAATACTATCATCATCACCAATAACACCACCACCACCAATACCACCACCACCACCAATACCAATATCACCACCAATAACAATATCACAAACACCAATACCCCCACCACCAATACCCCCTCCACCAATACCCCCACCACCAATACCACCACCACCAATGCCACCAATACCACCACCAATACCACCACCAATACCAGTACCCCTAATACTAATACCACCACCAATACCACCACCATCACCAATACCACCACCACCAATACCACCACCAATACCAATACCACCACCACCAATACCACCACCACCAATTCCAGCAGCACCAATACCACCACCACCAATACCACCACCACCCATACCACCACTAATACCAATACCACCACTAATACCACCACTAATACCACCACCAATATCACCACCACCAATACCAATAACTACCTCTAATACCAAGAACACCAATACCACGAATACCACCACCACCAATACCACTACCAATACCCCCACCACCAATACCACCAACACCAATACCATCACCACCAATGCCACCACCAATACCACCACCAATATCACCACCAATACGATCACCAATACCACCACCACCAATACTACCACCAATACCACCATCAATACCACCACCACCAAAACCACCACCAATACTACCATCATCACCAATACCACCACCAATACCAACACCACCAATACCAATACCACCACCAATTCCACCACCACCAATACCACCACCAATACCACCACCACCAATACCACCACCAATACAACCACCACCAATACCACCACCACCACCAATACCACCACCACCACCAATAACACCACCACCAATACCACCAGCACCAATACCACCACCACCAATACTAATACCACCACCAATACCACCACCACCAATACCACCACTAATACTACCACCAATACCACCACCAATACTAATTCTACCAACACCACCAATACCACCACCACCAATAACACCACCACCAATACCACCACCACTAATACCACCACCAATGCCAGCACCAATACCACCACCACCACCACCACCACCAAATATCACCACCACCAATACCACCAACACCAATACCACCACCAATGCCACCCCCACAACCAATATGACCACCAATACCACCACCACGAATACTACCACCACCACCAATACCACCACCAATACCACCAATACCATCACCAACAATACCCCCACCATCAATACCACCACAAATACCACCAATACCACCACCAATAACAGTACCACTAATACCAATACCACCACCAATACCACCACCATCAATACCACCACCACCACCAATACCGCCACAACCACCATTACTGCCACCACCACCAATACCACCACCACCACCAATACCACCAATACCACCACCACCAATACTAATACCACCACCAATACCACCACCACTAATACCTCCACCAATTCTACCACTAATACCACCAACACCACCAATACCACCAATACCCCTACCACAACCACCAATACCACCACCAATGCCACCACCAATACCACCACCACCACCAATACCACCACCACCAATACCACCACCAATACCACCACCAATGCCACCAATTCCACCACCAATACCACCACCAATACCACCATCACCAATACCACCACCAATACCACCACCCATACCAATACCACGATCACCAAAATGAATACCGCCACCAATACCACCACCAATGCCACCACCACTTCCAATACCATGACCAACAATACCACCACCACCACTAATGCCCCCACCACCACCAATACCACCACCACCACCAACACCACCACCAATATGACCACCACCAATACCACCACCACCAATACCACCACCACCAATACAACCACCACCACCAATACCACCACCACCACCAATGCCCCCACCACCACCAATACCACCACCACCAATACCACCACCAATACCACCACCCCCACCAATACCACCACCACCAATATGACCACCACCAATACCACCACCACCAATACCACCACCACCAATACCAGCAGCACCAATACCACCACCACCAATACCACCACCACCCATACCACCACTAATACCAATACCACCACTAATACCACCACTAATACCACCACCAATATCACCACCACCAATACCAATACTACCTCTAATACCAACAACACCAATACCACGAATACCACCAACACCAATACCATCACCACCAATGCCACCACCAATACCACCACCAATATCACCACCAATACCACCAATACGATCACCAATACCACCACCACCAATACTACCACCAATACCACCATCAATACCACCACCACCACCAAAACCACCACCAATACTACCATCATCACCAATACCACCACCAATACCATCACCACCAATATCAATACCACCACCAATTCCACCACCACCAATACCACCACCAATACCACCACCAATACCACCACCACCAATACCACCACCAATACAACCACCACTACCAATACCACCACCACCACCAATAACACCACCACCAATACCACCAGCACCAATACCACCACCACCAATTCTAATACCACCACCAATACCACCACCACCAATACCACCACTAATACTACCACCAATACCACCACCAATACTAATTCTACCAACACCACCAATACCACCACCACCAATAACACCACCACTAATACCCCCACCACCAATACCACCACCACTAATACCACCACCACTACCAATGCCACCACCAATACCACCACCACCACCACCAATATCACCACCACCAATACCACCAACACCAATACCACCACCAATGCCACCCCCACAACCAATACGACCACCAATACCACCACCACGAATACTACCACCACCACCAATACCACCACCAATACCACCAACACGAATGCCATCACCAACAATACCCCCACCATCAATACCACCACAAATACCACCAATACCACCACCAATAACAGTACCACTAATACCAATACCACCACCAATACCACCACCATCAATACCACCACCAATACCCCCACAACCACCATTACTGCCACCACCACCAATACCACCACCACCACCAATACCACCAATACCACCACCACCAATACAAATACCACCACCAATACCACCACCACTAATACCACCACCAATTCCACCTCTAATACCACCAACACCACCAATACCACCAATACCCCTACCACCAGATACCACCACCACCACCAATGCCACCACCAATACCACCAATACCACCACCACCAATACCACCAATACCACCACCAATACCACCACCAATGCCACCAATTCCACCACCAATACCACCATCACCAATACCACCACCAATACCACCACCCATACCAATACCACGATCACCAATATGAATACCGCCACCAATACCACCACCAATGCCACCACCACTTCCAATACCATGACCAACAATACCACCACCACCACTAATGCCCCCACCACCACCAATACCACCACCACCAATACCACCACCACCAACACCACCACCAATATGACCACCACCAATACCACCACCACCAATACAACCACCACCACCAATACCACCACCAATGCCCCCACCACCACCAATACCACCACCAAAACCACCAATACCACCACCCCCACCAATACCACCACCACCAATATGACCACCACCAATACCACCACCACCACCAATACAACCACTACCACCAATACCATCACCACCACCAATACCACCTTCACCAAAACCACCACCACCTATACCACCACCAATACCACCAATGCCACCACCACCACCTCCACCACCTCCACCAGCACCAATACCAACACCAATACCACCACCACCAATACCACCAACACCACCAATGCCACCACCACCAGTACCATCACCACAATACCACCTCCACCACCAATACCACCACCACCACCAATACCACTACCACCACCAATACCACCACGAATACCACCAATACTACCACCACCAATACCACCGCCACCACCAATACCACCACCAACACCACCACCACCAATACCACCACCACCAATATCACCACCACCATAGATACAACCACCACCACCAATACCACCACCACCAATACAAACACCACCAATACCACCACAAATACCACCAATACCAGCACCAATACTACAACCACCAATACCACTACCACCACCACCACTAATACCAGCACCACCACCACCAATACCATTACCACCACCACCACCAATACCACCACCACCAATACCACCACCACCAGTACCACCACCACCAATACCACAACCAATACCACCACCACCAATGCCACCACCACCACCACCAATAAAATACCACTACCACCACCACCAATACCACTATCATCAATACCAATACCACCAATACCGCCACCACCACCAATACCAACACCACCATCAATACCACCACCACCAATACCACTACCACCAATACCACCACCACCAATAGCAATACCACCAATACAAACACCACCAATACCACCACCAATACCACCAATACCAGCACCAATACTACAACCACCAATACCACTACCATCACCACCACTAATACCAGCATCACCACCACCAATACCATTACCACCACCACCACCAATACCACCACCACCAATACCACCACCACCAGTACCACCACCACCAATACCACAACCAATACCACCACCACCAATACCACCACCACCAATACCACCACCACCCCCAATACCACCACCCCCATCAATACCACCACCAATACCACCACCAACAATACCACCACCACCAATACCGCCACCACCACCAATACCAACACCACCATCAATACCACCACCACCAATACCACTACCACCAATACCACCACGAATACCACCACCACCAATAGCAATACCACCACCACCATTACCACCACCACAACCAATATCACGAATACCAACACCACCAATACCACCACCACCAATACCACCACCACCACCAATACCACCACCACCATCAATACCACCATCACCAAATACCACCAATACCAATACCACCACAACCACCAATATTAGCACCACCAATACCACCACCACCAATACCACAACCACTGATACCACCACCGATACCACCACCAATACCACCACCACCAATACTAATACCACCACCACCAATACCACCACCAATACCAATACCACCACCAATACCACCAGCATTACCACCACCAATGCCAGCACCACCACCAGTACCACCAATACCACCACCAATACCACCACCACCAGTGCCACCACCACCACCAATACGCCCACCAATACCACCACCACCACCAATACCACCACCAATACCATCACCAATACTACCATCATCACCAATACCAACACCACCACCACCACCAATACCAATACCACCACCAATACCAATACCCCCACCACCACTACCCCCACCACCAATACCCCCACCACCAATACCACCACCACCAATGCCACCATTACCACCACCAATACCAGTACCACTAATACCAATACCACCACCACCACCACCAATACTGCCACCACCACCAATACCACCACCACCAATACAACCACCACCAATACCACCACCAATACCAATACCACCACCACCAATACCACCACCACCAATACCACCACCACCAATACCACCACCAATACCACCACCACCAATACCACCACCAATGCCACCACCACCACCAATACCACCACCAATACCACCACCACCACCAATACCACCACCAATACCACCACCAATACTACCATCATGTTAATGTTAATGTTAATTTGGACTTGTAGAGCGCTTAATACCAGCAGGTCTCTAAGCGCTTCAAGAAGATCAGCGTTAGTTACAAGGAGAGTACTGTCAGAGCCGGTAGTGTCAAGCCCATGCTTCCGTAAATAAAAGGGTTTTGAGTTTTTTTCTGAATGGAAGGAGCCGTCTTTCTGCCCGAAGCTGGCCCGGCAGCCTGTTCCAGAGTGGTGGTATTAGGACAGAAAATGCGCGGCCACCTTTAGTAGTGTAATTAAATCGCGGGCATTTTAAAAGACCTTCCGTGGAGGACCTTAGTGAGTGGCCGGGAACGTATTTCTCCAGGCGTTCCTTGATGTAATTGGGTGCCTGACCGAATAGGGCCTTATGTGTGATGCAGAGGCCTTTGAATTTAGCCCTCTGCTTAATTGGCAGCCAATGGAGTTGTTGCAATAGGGGTGATGCCCGCGTGCGCCTCGGTAGTTTGAAAATTAACCTGGCAGCATCGTTCATCACCACCTGAAGTTTGCTCACCAGTGAATCTGGTAGACCGATATAGAGCGAATTCCCATAGTCCAGCAGAGCCAGGATCAGAGCGGACATGACTGTCTTCATGGATGAAAAGGAGAGGATAGGGGAGAGTCTCCTCAGCTGCCTGAGTAGGCCGACACAAGTTCCAAACACGGTGGAAACTTGATTGGCCAATGAAAGTTTGGCATCAATTTTGATTCCCAGACTTTTTACCACCGGAGCTGGGGTTGTATTGTTACCCAGTTTGTGCGGCCAGTACAGGGAATTCCAAGGGTTACTTTCAGTGGTGACGGCCAAAACCTCAGTCTTGTCCGGGTTAATCTTGAGTGAGTTGGCCGTCATCCACTTAACCGTGAATCGCAGTATGTCTTGCGCCCTGGAGTGGGCCTGCGGGGTGTTTTCTATTTGAAATATGATTTGCGTGTCATCCGCATAGTTGAATACCTGGCAGTCCATCAAAGCCAGGGCCTTTATCAAAGGTCTGAGGTATATGTTAAACAAGAGGGGGGAGAGCGCCGACCCTTGTGGGACTCCGCAGGGATGGACCCCCTCTCTGAGACCCAGTCGCCCATCTGAATTTTTTGGGTGCGGTCGGTCTGGAATGAGGCAATCCACTGAAGGATTGGGCCGCCAATCCCAATGTTATGTATTCTTTCCAGGAGAAGGGAGTGGCTGACCGTGTCGAACGCTGCCGACTGGTCAAGGAGGACTAGGGCACATGGCTTCCTGTTGTCTGATGTGATCCTCAAAGCGTCAAGTACTGACAGCATCACCAATTCAGTACTATGGTGAGCTCGGAAGCCAGCCTGCCTGTCTCCCAGAAGATGATGGTCCTACATGAATCTAGATAGAGTCTGCAGGACATATTGTTCAATGATTTTGGCCAGAAATGGGAGCTGAGATATCGGTCTGTAATTTTTCATATTGGAGGTGTCCGCTCCTGTCTTCTTGAGTAGCGGGATTACTCTAGCTTCCTTAAAGTAACTGGGAACCTTCCCGGTTTCCAGCGAGAGGTTGAGCAAGGTGAGGATATCTCCCTCAATCTCTGGGAGGGCTAGTTTAAAGATCCTAGGAGGGCAGGGGTCTGCGGGTGAGCCAGATTTAATTTTGGATGCAATGTGACATAGGGTCTCTATATCAAGCGTTTGAAAGGAAGAGATCAGCTCCACCCTCTTACCCGAGGTCTTCACCTCTTCATTGAGGGATTGCTTAAAAGGGGAATTGTCGATATCAACCAAGATATCTTGTATTTTATCGGAGAAATAGGATAAGAATTTGTTGCATTGTTACTGGTTAGATGGTGTCTCCAGTGATTGTTTTTGACAAAGTTCGTTGAGGATTTTAAACGTTTCTTTTTGTTTGTTAGATGCCATCGAGATCCTATTTTCATAATATTCAGCTTTTCTGGTAAGAAGGGCCTTTTTGTAAGTGGCAACTCTTGCCCTGTACTCTACTAGGGCCTGTGGCTCATACGTTTTTCGCCACTGTCGTTCGTGGTGGCGGAGCATGCATTTCAGAGCCCTAAGCTCCTCCGTGAACCAGGGTGCTCCCTTGCCTTTGTTACCAATTCCTATTTTCTTGACAGGGGCTAATTTATTGATGGCAAATAATAGCTGGCTAGAGATGGATTCAGTCCACTCTTCAATATCTGCTGTCTCTGGCCTCCTAAGGGGTTTTTCTCTAAGTGTATTTTCTAGTATGGGGCCTTCGATTTTTGTCCAGCTTCGGACTAGTTTCCAGTTGGTAGGTGGGCGTCCCTCGTACCTAGCTAGGGGGAGTAGAAAACTGATCAAATAGTGGTCTGACCACGCACAAGGGAGGGTCTCCACTAGGTTCACACCACCACCACCAACACCAATACCACCACCAATACCAATACCCCCACCACCACTACTCCCACCACCAATACCACCACCACGAATGCCACCATTACCACCACCAATACCAGTACCACTAATACCAATACCACCACCACCACCACCAATACTGCCACCACCACCAATACCACCACCACCAATACAACCACCACTAATACCACCACCAATACCAATACCACCACCACCAATACCACCACCACCAATACCACCACCACCAATACCACCACCACCAATACCACCACCAATACCAATACCACCACTAATACCACCACCAATATCACCACCACCAATACCACCACCAATACCAATACCACCACTAATACCACCAACACCACCAATACCACCACCATCAATACCACCACCACCAATACCCCCACCACGAATACCACCACCACCAATGCCACCACCAATACCACCACCAATATCACCACCAATACATCACCAATACCACCACCACCAATACTGCCACCAATACCACCACCACCACCACCAATACCACCACCAATACCACCACCAATACCACCACCAATACTACCATCATCACCAATACCACCATCAACACCAATACCACCACCACCAATACCAATACCACCACCTGTACCACCACCACCACCAATACCACCACCACCAATACCATCACCACCAATACAACCACCACCAATACCACCACCACCACCAATACCACCACCACCAATACCACCAGCACCAATACCTCCAGCACCAATACAACCACCACCAATACTAATACCTCACCAATACCACCACTAATACCACCACCAATACCACCGCCTATACTAATATCACCAACACCACCAATACCCCCACCACCAATACCCCCACCACCAATACCACCACCACCAATGCCACCACCACCACCAATGCCACCACCAATACCACCACCACCACCAAAATCACCACCACCAATACCATCACCAATACCACCACCACCAACACCACCACCAATGCCACCACCGCCACCACCAATAAGACCACCAATACCACAACCACGAATACCACCACCACCAATACCACCACCAATACCACCCCAATACCAATACCACCACCACAACCAATACCACCAACACCAATACCACCACCAACAATACCCCCACCACCAATACTAATACCACCACCAATACCACCACCAATTCCACCACTAATACCACCAACACCACCAATACCACCACCACCACCAATACCACCACCACCACCACCAATATCACCACCAATGCCACCACCAATTCCTCCACTAATACCACCAACAGCACCAATACCACCACCACCACCAATACCACCGCCACCAATACTAATACCACCACCAATACCACCACCAATTCCAACACTAATACCACCAATACCACCACCACCACCAATACCACCACCACCACCAATACCACCACCACCATCAATACCACCATCACCAAATACCACCAATACCAATACCACCACAACCACCAATATTTGCACCACCAATACCACCAGCACCAATACCTCTAGCACCAATACAACCACCACCAATACTAATACCTCACCAATACCACCACTAATACCACCACCAATACCACCGCCTATACTAATATCACCAACACCACCAATACCACCAATACCCCGACCACCACCACCAATACCACCACCACCACCAATGCCACCACCAATACCACCACCACCACCAATACCACCACCACCAATGCCACCAATACCACCACCACCAATACCACCACCAATACCACCACCAATGCCACCAATTCCACCACCAATGCCACCACCAATTCCTTCACTAATACCACCAACAGCACCAATACCACCACCACCACCAATACCACCACCACCAATACCCCTACCACCACCACCAATACCACCACCAATGCCACCACCAATACCACCACCACCACCAATATCACCACCACCAATACCACCACCACCAATACCACCACCAATGCCACCAATTCCACCACCAATACCACCACCACCAATACCACCACCAATACTACCACCATCACCAATACCACCACCACCACCAATACCACCACTCATACGAATACCACGATCACCAATATGAATACCGCCACCAATACTACCACCAATACTGCCACCACCACCAATACCACCAATACCACCACCACCGCCAATACCAATACCACCATCAATACCACCACCACCAATACCACCACCACCAATACCACCACCACCAATACTAATACCACCACCAATACCACCACCAATTCCACCACTAATACCACCAACACCACCAATACCACAACCACCACCAATACCACCACCACCAATAACCCTACCCCTACCACCACCACCAATACCACCACCAATACCACCACCAATTCCACCACTAATACCACCAACACCACCAATACCACCACCACCAATACCACCACCACCAATACCCCTACCACCACCACCAATACCACCACCAATGCCACCACCAATACCACCACCACCACCAATATCATCACCACCAATACCACCACCACCAATACCACCACCAATGCCACCAATTCCACCACCAATACCACCACCACCAATACCACCACCAATACTACCACCATCACCAATACCACCACCACCACCAATACCACCACTCATATGAATACCACGATCACCAATATGAATACCGCCACCAATACCACCACCACCACCAATGCCACCACCACCACCAATACCACCACCACCAATACCATCACCACCAATACCACCACCAATACCACCACCACTACCAATACCACCACCAATACCACCACCACCACCAATATGACCACCACCAATA
The DNA here is from genome assembly GCA_963921515.1 of Calotriton arnoldi. Classification (NCBI taxonomy): domain Eukaryota; kingdom Metazoa; phylum Chordata; class Amphibia; order Caudata; family Salamandridae; genus Calotriton; species Calotriton arnoldi. The sequence continues at coordinate 621,402 of CAWUFW010004421.1, read as the reverse complement.
CCATCACCACCAATACCACCACCACCAATACAACCACCACCACCAATACCACCACCACCACCAATACCACCTTCACCAAAACCACCACCACCAATACCAGTACCACCACAACCACCAATACCACCACCCCTAATACCACCTCCACTACCAATACTACCAATACTAATACCACCACCACCAATACCACCACCACCAATACCACCACCAATACCACCACCACCAATACCACCACCAATACCATCACCAATACCACCACCACCAATACCACCAATACCAACACCAATGCCACCACCACCAATACCAATACCACCACCAATACCAATACCACCACCAATACCAATACCACCACCACCACCACCAATACCACCACCACCAATGCCACCACCACCCCACCACCACCACCAATGCCACCACCACCAATACCAATACCACCACCAATACCAATACCACCACCACCACCACCAATACCACCACCAATACCACCACCAATATCAATACCACCACCAATACCAGTACCACCAATACCAATAATACCAATACCACCACCACCAATACTACCACCAATACCACCACCAATACCACCACCACCCATACCACCACCAATACCAATACCACCACCAATACCAATACCACCACCACCACCACCAATACCACCACCGATACCACCACCAATATCACCACCACCAGAACCACCAATACCATCACCAATACTGCCAATACCACCACCACCACCAATACCACCACCACAAATACCACCACCAATACCACCACCACAAATACCACCACCAATACCACCACCACCAATACCAATACCACCGCCACCATTACCACCACCAATATCAATACCACTACCAATACCACCACCAATACCACCACCAATACTGCTACCACCAATACCCCCACCACCAATACCACCACCAACAATACCACCACCGCCAATACCACCACCACCAGTACCAATGAGTCTAATGGGGCATTTGCAGCCTTCCTCCAGGTTGACTCTCTTAAGAGGTATTTGATTCTCTTTGATTATGGTCATCCTGCATCAGGACTAGACTGCTTCAATGTCAAGGATAGTGTTGCAGTAGCGGTCCATGTTTGGTGTGACCAGCAGGATGGCAAACATGTGGTTTGAGTGGTGTAGTGAGTAGTGCTCTTGTACTCCTACAAAAACTGAAAGAAAACCTGGTCAATATTTCGTTGTTTAGTCACAATTCAGATAGATATGGGAGTCCGCAGACATTTTCTTTTTGGGTGGGGGGTACATAAAAAACTTTCAAGATTGTGCTGCCTGTTTTATACCTGCAGTGTGATGTTTAATTTTGTTTAAAGGCACGTGAAAAATCCAGGATCCGTGGGAGGAGGGGGGCAGAGCCCCCCCCTACTCCCCTTGCGGATGCCTATGAATGCAGAGTAACTTCTTGAGTGCTCGCATGAATCACTTAGTCCCTCTATTGGCTTGAGGCCATCTTTGTTTTATGCAATGAAGCCTGATATCCCTATTTGAGAAATAGCTGAATGTCCTGTGAAGGAGCCTGTTTTGTTTGTTTTAAGCTCCTTGGGTAGATCATGGGCTTCCATTGCCTTTAACAGTTTAGGCATTACTGCATCGGTGGAGCGGACTTTTGCCTGGAATGGAACAGAAGTTGTCCTCAACCTGTTCTCATAGGGTGTGGCAGTTTATGTTTTTAAAAATGGCCGCTGATTTGTCTAGAGGTCGAGGTGACTGTCACACCAAGCATTGCCAAATGCAACTTTCACGAGAACATCTATTTTAGGGAAGTATAGTCATCTGTGCATGCAGTCTTTTATCTTGATAATGCCTAAATGGCATCAGTTGCTGAGCTAGACCGTTTGGCACTTAAGTCTGCAGACATGATAATGTTTTTTCCTCTGAGCAGTAGTTTTTCCAGGATACAGAATGTCAGAATCCCTCACTGGTCTGTATTTGATATGTAGTACTATGATCTGTCCAAACTGTTTTTCATCCATTGAGTGCCATCCTTTGCATGGTGGCATCCTGGCAAGTGTGATCAGCTTCCTCATCCGGGCTTATGGCTTCCAATATGGCCGTGAGTACTGCCAGTCTTGAGAGGTGTCTGTGCTTAATTTGTCGTGGTGGGGCAGTTATTGTCAGCAGCACTTATCTTTTGGGACCAGAGTTTTTGTGAGTTAGTCCTGTGGCCAGCTTCCCCATTATCTCATTAAACTAGACAATGTCCCTATCGGTGCCTGCCTTGTGCATGAGGGGTTCCTCAGCCCAGGTTGTCATGTTGCATGCATCAGTTCATTTGACAACAGGAAGGGGTCCTTCCAAGTGCGAATGGCTCTTGCTTCTCCTCTTCCCAGAAGGCCATGCCATCTTGAGATAGGGATGTGCATGGAAGATGAAACACCGTGCAGGACATGGGGCCTTGCACCACCAAAGAAGGACTTGGATCCAATGCACACCTTTAGTATTGCTTTACACCTACACAGCGTGCACTGGTCCAGAACAAGCCCTAGATCTGGGACTGTTTCTGTTTCCTGGCTGCTTCCCTCTGGCACAGGATGATTGTCTACCCTGAAGGCTCTACTTGGGTCTCTCTGCCATCTTCTGCTGCTTCCCGGATCCATTTTGCAGCCATGGTTGCCCACATGTTATCCAAAGCAGTACATGTGGGTCTGCTGGGGTCTAAGGAGAGTACCATGTCCAACTGAACCATTAAGCACTCAAGTCACAGGCATCTCTCCGGAAGTTCCTGCTGCCAGCCAACAAAAAGAGTTGTGCAGAATGTGGCCCTAATACCAACAGTTGTCTCCTTTTTTGCAAATGACATCATTGTACGGCTGATACTGCATGAGGTGAAAGATATGGACCAACACCAGTGACTGCTGCACGGATTTGCAAGAGTCCCAGAAACAGAAATGCAGGCAAAGATTATCAAATAGACTCTGCAGTTGGCTTGAAAGTGCCACTTGATAGGATTCAATGGATCCTGGCTGCATCCTGGATTCTCCTTGCTAGCAGAAGAGTCTCCACTGAATTCATTCCTCCCAAACTTCCTCGAACTGACGACCTCACGTATGTACCACTCACTCTTCCTGGTGGTGAGTAGCCAGAAAACCTTACCAAGAGGGTAACCCACAAGGTACTCACAAGGTAAGTATATGATATAGGGGTGATGGAAACTTTCTCAGGAACAGAAACTAACATGACTTGGCCTCCTGTCTAATGCTAAAAGTTCAGAGACAGTGGAAGTGACAATCTAAGAAAGTGCAGCGATGAAGCAAGTGACCAAATGAATAGCAGGGACAGAGGATGAGAGAGGTCAAGCTACCCCAGGAACAGAGGACGTGGCAGCATAAGAGAGCGCAATAGTGAAGCAAGAGACTAAATAGATAGGAAGGGCGAGGATGTGAGAGCCCAAGTGACAGCGCAAGAGGGCGTAGGGATAGAACAAGTGACATCTCTAAAAGAACACGGGATGAGAGGATGTGGCATCTTAAAAGAGTCGCAGGCGAAGCTACAACCCAAGACTAGAGAGTGAACGGCACAGAATGTGGCAGATGATGTAAAACATAAAAAAGTGACTTCCTAAGAGAGTGCAGCAACAGAGTACATGATAGGCATATGACAGTGCAGGAGCACATGACGTCACAGGCTGAAAGAATGCAGGTGAAGATAATGTGACAGCCTATGGGTGCAGGAGCAGTAAATTCAACAGGCAAAGAGAGCGCAGATACAAAAGATGTGACAGTAAGAGAGATTAGATTCGGAAAAAGCACCAGACTGAAAAAGCACAAGTGAGCGAAAATGTATGGGTCAGTTTAAAAGATCGCAAAGTATCTAACGGTTTGAGATAGCGCAAAAGATACGAAACCCGGAAGGAGCGCAAGATATTTGGCAGCTTAAGAGAGTAATGGTTTGACAGTCTAAGAGTGCCGAGTGTGTTAGCCAATAAAGTTGAGTGTGTGAGAGTCTGAGGGCGCTCAGATAATATGAAATAAAGAGTGCAGAAGATTTAAAAACCTGAGAATTCAGAGCGTGAAAAATGCCGTGTCTGAAAGTCTTAGAGACTGCAAAGCGTATGAATGCCCATGGGAGCAGGGCCGGCTTTAACACAGGTGGCGCCCTGTGCGACAATGTTTGTTGCCCCCCCCCCTGACTGTCTCTGCTACGGATTCCCTCACTAGCACCCTTTAACAGTGCTCCTCAAGTCTCCATAATCACTGTTTCTCAGATTCATTTTGTTTTATAGCACCTCTCATACCAGTGTAAGGTGTCACAGCACTTTACATCACACACACAATCATATGTGTGTTAGTTAGCGTATAGGAAATGTTACATCAGACAGGACTACAAGGTGTAGTGTAGGAGTGAAATGTCATTGATACTAATAGCCAATATAGTTTAAGAATCCTTATTCTGGAAAAGCACAAACTCAGAATTTAAAACATAACACCATCGTTAGGGGTTCTCTTTAATAATAAGAATTGTTTTCTACCCAAATGAACCCTTTTGGCAAGATTAGGATAATGAAAGAATGGGCAAAAAAAACATATAGCTCTAACATAACCTTGCAGTTTGCATGCAGTTCTTTGATGACAGTTAATAGCTCAATGTTCTATATTAGTATTTTGACTTATAAATAGCAAGTAACAAAAGGACCTCTCTGACCCACTGACCTATATACATTATATGCACTTTGTTAGCTGCATGGTACACGTTCTTAGCAGCAGGCATTTTACCCTCTGCGCTACCTTAGGATGAGTCAAAACGTCCAGTAGACAAACCTCTGGTCTCTTTCCAGGAAGACGATTAATCACCGGAGTTATCTTGACATTTTAACTGATGCCTGAAAATTGCTGGAGGCCAGGAACGCGCCAGCAGGTGTTTTTAAAATAATAATATACTTGCAAAAATGTCGCCAAGTGCGGCACCGACCGCACCGCCGTAGAGCCGGCCCTGCATGGGAGAGTACCGTGTGTGAAAGCCTGGGGCAGTGCAAAGGGTGTGAGAGCCTAAAAGAGTACAAAGACTGTGAAAGTCTTAAAGAGAGCTCAGTATGTGAAAGCCTAAGAGAGTGCAGAGCATGTAACAGTCTAAGTGAGTGCATGGTTTGAGACCTTCTAAGAGAGTGAAAGGATGTGCCAATCTAAGGGGATGTGAAAGTCTAAGAGGGAGCAGAGGATGAGCTACATTAAGAGAGTATCAGGGCAAAGGAAGGGACAGCTTGAGCTCCTCCCTTGGGTTGTTACTCTGAGACTGTTTGAGATGCAGGTGCCAGAGCAACCATTTGCGGCGGTAAGAGAATGAGAGTACTGCTCAGTGGTAGTCCACCTGGAACTGCCTGTCTGAGGGGACTGACTATGAGAAGAGACAGTTATGATAGTGAGTGTGACAGCTTACACCTTTAAGTGCAAGTCTACTAGTAAGTCAGGCATGAAAAGTGATTGCCTGGCTGCTGTGACAGGAAGTTGACGCGCTTGCTGTGCTCCCGGCTCTCTTCCAGGAACTGAGAACGACTGCTGTGAAAGACAAAGGCTAAGGTAAGTCTGCCCCTTGTCACTCTCTCTGAGTGATCGATATAGGGAGCAAATAACCTCTCTGCTTCCCTCCATTTTTATTGCTCCCTGTAAGAGACAGGCCGCAGACCAGTCTTCCCCTGGTGTGCTTCGTGCGGGGCCAACAGGACAGGGTGGGGATAGGTTAGGCCAGGGGTAAGAGGCGGGTGATAGGGGTGTATATGAGCGTCGGGTAAGGCATTTCCGGCCTCTTCCAACGCCAAGCACCACCAGGGTGGGGAGGGTATTGTGCAAGGTCCTCCCACCCACCCTACAGATTGTAGGTAGTTATTGGCAGTGTTTGTTTCTCAGCATTGCCAGTTTGGGGCAGGTTGCAGGGCGCAGGCAGTGTTTTGGGGGGGAGGGGGGAAGTCACATGCGGGCAAATCTACCCCTCGGGGGGAGCACAAGTCTTAAAGGGAAGATGTTCTCTTTATCACTCCCTTCCCCGCTCTTTTTTCTTCCTCTTTCTCTCACTGTCTGTCACCCTGTTCCTCTCCAGCTCTCCATCTTTCTCTTTGTTTATCTAGCCCTCTTGTTCCCTTTCTTACTCTACTCCTTTTGCCTTCTACCTTTCTCTCTCTCCCACCTCTTCTCTCTGGGTTGGTATGTATTACTTGCACCCATAATCTACAACCCACATTCACACGCTCTTTATAACAAAGATCTTTCATATCATTGATTCATTGCCTCTGGAACTTATCACAGAAATCCAGGGCCTAACTTGTGGTGAGGTTGTCCATTGGGCCCCATGGCACTTATTTTTTGAGACCGGGACTCTTTTGAGGCAGTCCCACAAGCAGAAGCCCTGATCCTTTCAGTAAACTAGAGAATCTGCCTGGATGTCTGACCCGTCCCTGACGCTCGGTAAGGCCCAGGCATCCATCTTGCATCAGTCACTTCATATGAGGTCAGGCAGTGTGTGTCTGGGACCCTCTGGCACTGTGCACGGGTAGCAGGCCCCTGGCCTGAGAGCTCCTGACTGGGTTCGGGGGTGGGTGGGGGCTCTCCATGTACTTTGAAGGGGGCCCCCTCAAGTTTAGCTAAACCACTGGTCCCATCACCTTCTTCTCATCACCACCAGGCATCATCGGCTGCTGTGCTATGGTCGATTCGTCACTGTGCTCTCAGATCCCTGGTCCCAGTTTAACCTCAGTCATTGGGCTCACTCCGTGTAGTCAATGCCCAACTGAGATGGAGCCGACCACAAGAAGCAGCATGTGTGTTACTATTTTCTTGGTTAAGCAACAAGCCTAACATGCCCATGGCCACAAAGTCCCCCTCCCATTAGCCTTAACAGTACTCGCCAACTAAAGACCCATCACCCTGCTACCATTTCCTGCCAAAGTCCTGGAGAAGTTTTGTCAACATACGCATCACCAACCATCTCAACGACCACCAACTCCTCGACGCCATTCAATCTGGCTTCACACCCAATCACAATTTGGAAACAGCCCTCTTCGCTGCTACAGGCGATATCTTTATGATCCTAGATAGAGGAAACATGGCTGCCCTCATCCTCCTTGGCCTCTTCCTAGCAATCGTCAGGGTCCCACCTCATCCTCATCTGATGCCTCATGAGATTGGACTCTATGGACATACACTACACTTCTATCTGACTGGAAGGTCACAATCAACAGCCTGGCCCCCTACTCTTCAAATGCCCCCAACCTCATCTGTGGATTACCACAAGGATCCTCGCTGAGCTGGACCCTCTTCAACACTTACATGATCCCACTAGCAAGCAGCATCCGCACCCAGGACACTCATGTCTTATCCTACGCTGACAACACCCAGCTGATACTCTCCCCCTCGGACCAGACTCCTAACACCCGGACCAAGTTTGCCACTTGCATGACTCAAACTTAACATCAACAAGACAGTTGTAGAAATATTTGGAAGAACCCATCACCGTTGGACTTCATTTGGTGGCCGGCTGTACTTGGACCCACACCCACTCCCACCACCCACACCAAGGACCTTGGGATTGTCATCGACAGACAACTCTACATGACCGTCCAAGTAATGATGTGGCTTAACGGCAAGGACGGTCGACCTCAAATCTGGGAAACCGGGTTTGTGTCTCTGCAACGACGATCAACATCCTGTGATTCTGGGCAAATCACTTAATCTTCCCGTGCCAAACAAAAAAAACACAAAAAAAATGAATGTATCCTTGTGTAATGCAACTGGTGCTCATGTAAAGCGCTATTACCTTCGGGTCAAGTTCGCGCTATATAAAATTCCCAAAAAAAAGTCAATGCTGTCACAGCTTCCTACTTCCAAACCCTAAAGATGCTGTGAAAAATTATCAAATAGCTCCCAACCAGTACACCAAAACTATCACACATGCCATCGTCACAAGAAAGCTGGACTAAGGGAATACCCTCTATGCCAGGATCCGCAAGTAACTCACCAGAAAACGTCAAACCGTTCAAAACATTGCAGTCAGAATTACACTGAACTCACCATGCCCACATACATCATACCATGCCTGAAGAACTCCATTGGCTTCCTATACACAAACGAGCCCAGTTCAAACTCCCCACGCACACCTTCAAAACCCTCCACAACATGGGCCCAGCCTTACATCAATAGCCAAAAATCATTTCACAAAACAACCAGACACCTCCGCTTTGCTGAAATCCTACTTGCACACATCACACACATACACAGAACCTGATTTGGCTGTCATGTCTTCTCTTGCATTAACCTCTAAAGCATAGAATGACCTCCTGTTACACATCAAATCCACTTCTTGAATTCTTGAGTTTCCGCTAGAAGCTGAAGAGATGGCTCTTTGAATAGACCCACTCACCAACCCTAGGCTAGGCTAGACTTGCCCCTGCAGCAGCACCCGGATACCCTGCCATGTGATAGTGTACTTTGCAAATACTCATAACATAAAATAGCATAACATGGACAGGTGGTGCGAGAAGGTTGCAGGCCTGGTTGAGGCTGGTGCAGATGCCGGACAGGCATGGTGCACTGGAATAGATGTGTAGACTTGACGGGCAAAGGCAGCACTGTATACAGCCTACTGACCTGTTCTATATTTTCAACCATTTATTTATATTTAATAAAACAACAAGAGCAACCCTTATGTCCATGCGAACAGCTGTATCAAGTGAAACTTGAAACATGCCTACACATGGAACTCATTCTAAAGAAAATTATGAATGTCACAGATTTTTCTGTGCGGACTCAATCCAAATATATCAATGTTAATTAGAAACGTTTGGAAACAGCAATGATAGCGCATATATTCAACCATCAGTTAGTTTTAGTAGGACAGTACTGGGGGATTCCATGTATCTGGGACATTAGACTCCTCAGGAGAGATCCAAGGCGACCATGAAGGCGAAAGCACTGGAAAATTTCATGACTACTCCTTCTGGCCTACATTTCTTGAACAAATTTCAGTACATGTTTGACTAGCTACTACACTCCCTAAAAAACTGAACAATTATCCCATCTTGTGCTCAAAAATACTCGCTCTGAAGTACTCAATGCACATGTATTCCAAACCCCATTAACCCAAGGCCAATGGATGTCTGTGAGACATTGGAGGCTCTGCAGTCTCTCATTATATTCTGCGGGGTAGCCCCATCATGTAGCATTATGCCACTGTATTTGGCAACACATAGTACAATACTAACCGCATTAATGATGCCAACAACAGACTTGGATGTCCAGTGCCTACCTGAAACTCAACCCAACTGTTGGAAATTGGGTCTCTAGTTGCCAAAGGTATGCACCCTGTCCAAGTAGGGACCACAATCCTAGTCAGGGTAAGCTAGATACACACTAAAAGATAACCTACGCTTACCTTCTGGTAGTTTGGCACAGAGCAGTTAGGCTATGTGTAAAGCAGGGGTCTCCAACTTTTTCGCCGCCAATAAGAGTAACACATACAATTATATAGCGCAACTAAAACACATAAAATAATTCGAAAATGACATGTTTAACCACTATATTACTAAAAACGATATTAAAAACGGATATTATTGAAAATATTATTACCTCCAAAAACAATATTATTGTCAACAATATTCCTGCATCACAATATTTATGTATCACAATATTTTATTTCCTATATTTTTGTTTCCCAATATTTACAACTCATTATTTTGTCAAAACACCGAGAATAAGAGTAAGGCTATTGTAATTTAGGATGACACATCACTAGCTTTCCCAAAAAAAGCTTTCTGGCTCTCCAGGATGTCTCCATTAATGTTGCTTGTTACAATGAGTCAAGTAAATTATGCAGCATTAATTGCATGTGCCCTATTCATCGATGATGATATCTATTTATATTTCGATGCACATTTATTAATAAACACACATTGAGCGTATGTTGCAGGTTTCAACACATGGAATGAATTTGTTTTAACTTTTCATCCTTCTTAGTATAAATATCGATTTCTGATTATAGTGAGAATCAATGATCATGGATTCATACCACCCACTGCTACTGCATTGTGGGAAGTATGTATAGGAAATATATGCCCTCTGCTCTGACAAAGAATACCATCTAAAATATGTCAGTTGCCTTAGGGGAACAGCAATGTTGTGGCTACTGTACAATGGGTTGGTACTACAATTCATGTTCTTATCTTTTTTCTTTGGATCATCTAGCTACTCCTGGTGGAGGCCCTTTTCTGGTGGAAACCAGTTACAGGGCGGCGCCTCCAGAAAGTGGATGCAGTTAAGATGGAATACCGCCGGCTGGTGGTACTCGAGGAGGAGGAAAAAGAGGCAGCCACGGCTGCCTCATGCCACCAGCTCGAGAGACAAGGGCAATCACATTGCCACCACCACAGGCACCCAAGCCACCACCTAATCACCACCATCACCATCGACTCTGCCATCCTTGATAGGATTGTGCTGGGCCTAGACGAACTAAAGTGTGGCCAGTAGGAACTGTTGCGCAGGGTGGTGGCTAGTAAGGCCTATTTTGTATGAGGGGTGCGACTTGTGGGAGGGGAGGATGGGAAGGACAGTTTGAAATTGGTGGGTTTGAGTGAGGGGGCGGGCCTGTTGTGGGGGGCGAAGTGTTTTAGGGAATGTTTGGTTTGGGTGTGGGGTTGGGCCCGCTGTGGGAGGAGAGCTTGGGACTTTTTTACATTTCATTTTTTTTAAATTAAATCAGTGGGTTTTTGTTTATCAGGAGCATATGCAATGCATTAGTTATAGTAGACTCATACATACTTAAAGAGGATAGTGCTACCAACACAGTGACGACAGAGGCGTTTCTTAGCCACGCCTGTCCCATTATAAACCAATTTTCCTATTCTGTCCATCACATTTGTCTTTCAAATTTTTAACATTTCCCTGTCCGATCTCTCTTTTTATGTGCGATCTCTCTTTCCATGTGTTGATAACTACTTCACTTACCTCACCTCATCCAGTACATACCCCAACCAGCAAAAAATGTTACCCTTGCCCCACCCTCTGTAACTATGAGTGGCAGCCAATGTGATCAGTCAACAAAAACAACAATCCCTCCTTCCAGAGAGCTTGCTTTTTTACCTGAGTAGATAAGTCAATGTCTACTACCTCTCCTAAAATTGATCCATACCTTAATGCAGGGTTTTCTAAAGGGCCTTCTTAATGCTAGCGGGACTGGGCCAATGGCGCTAACACGGATGACACCACAGGATTTCAACAGGACATCATAAATGACCCTGGTGAGGTGAACTAGTGCATCACAGCCACCAATTAGAATAAGTGGAAGATCCAAGACTGAAACTACCGTGATAAAACAACAATTAGCAACATAGGGGCAGATTTACAAGCCCTTTGCGCCACTTTTGCGTCACTTTTAACATGGGAAAAGTGACGCAAAAGTGGCGCAAGGAGCTTGTAAATCTGCCCCATAGTGTTTAGTTACTTACTAATGTAAGCATAATTTGTGAACCCTTCAAATCTCAGGAGGATTCAGTAGAAGGATACTTCAGTAGAATACAAATACATGGGACATAGATTGTGGAAAAGTGCACACTTCCTACACTTGGGCATACATTGCTATAAAGAAGTCTCTGCACTATGATGTTCCTTTTATGCCTGAGTAGAAGAGGAGTGTGTGGGCAAATGTCAATTTTGGTACTGCCACCTGCACAATTGCCATTTCTTTGCCCATATCCATCCCACCAAGTGTGAGATCTGTTGATGGTAGATATTAACATACAACTCAACTGATCACTCAACCTGGGGGAAGACGGTTAAGGGGGTTTTATGAATGGATGGGTCGGTGTAATGAGTGAAAGGTGTGATAGACAAACACAACATTCATCAAATCGATGACTCCATCACAAAAATGATAGGTCAGTTACCAAAACGAAAACAGTCCTTCAGCCCCTAGATTTCTAAGTTATTTAATCAATTTGGTTTACCCATGGATTGAAAAATGTAAAATAGAGAGGACCCACACAGTTAAAAAAATTGTTGTATTTAGTTATGAGAAAACAATTATACTGTATACAAATGGATAGGGCATCTGCATTTTTCTGGCATAATCTGTCTTGGGTGCAGGGCTGAACTAAAAGCTTGTGCACTATGGGGCAATCTTCTTACAGACAAGATGGCCTGTGGAGTGCAACAATAAAATGTCAACATTGAAAAGTCAAGGTAAGCATGATGGTGATAGAGGAGCAAGAGGGCATAGGCTGGTGGAGTCAGTAGTGTGTGCCATTAACCAAGAAGTGAGAAAAACCAAGTTGTACCACCAATCACAGACAACTAGTTTCATGTTCCCAAATGATAACTCTAACAACATTTTGCTATGTGCAGTAAAGCAGACCGCAAGCTGATTACTTAATCAGAGTTTGCCATTTGAGCCACTACTCTGGATTTTTCCAACCAGTGAACCTCTTCATTCCGCAGGGGTAGACCCCTTTGAGTTCTCTTGTTTTCCATTGAAGCAGATTCTAGGCAATGGTCTTCTTCTGGTCGTTGTCAATGGGGTTTTGAATTTATTTCAGCTGAAAAAGATACTGCTGTAGTGTTGACAAGAAAATTAAAATAATTTGGGGATTAATAGTTTTAGTTTAGTCTTCATGGTAAATAAACTGACTGGTCCCAGAAGAACCCAGAGATGATGGACTTAAAATAACATAAAGGAAAATGAAAGTATATATCCTATTATGTGAAAGGCAAGCATTGATGCAGAAGGATTCCAAAAACAATATATTATCAAGTGTAGCTTCCCAGACTCTCCCATCCACAGCAACATGATGAATCCTTTATTTGGTAATACTCATCAGAGCAAGTAAAGCACCTGTTCCAAGCAACTGGTGTCCCTATGTCTCTGACTTCTTCATAAAAGTGATACACAAAAAGGGCAGTCTCAATTTTTAAAATCTTTACAGGCAGTCAAGCAAGAGAATGAAAGAAAGGATCGGTATGGGAGACATCTTGTCCTTTAATTTCTTTTTTAAGAAACAGGGCTTCTATTTCACCATATTGTCACCATTTGCTAATTTCAAAGGCAATGGTTGAACTGAAGGTTAAATCAATCTTTCTCAGCTTTCACCACTCAGCCTTCCTGGGCCAAATAATTGCGGTGTCCTCCTTTATTGACTATCTATTCCATGCACACTGGACCACTCTATTTCAGTTTATTATTTACAGTATGTTGTCTGTGTAAGAAAGCCACACGCCATTTATACATCTATATACATTTTGTAAGCAGTTCTTCTATTCACATTTTGATGTGTTAGTCTGGAAAGCAGAGTTCTCCCTCAAACTCAAGGGGGTCATCTGGAGGATAATCACTGACCACACTTAAGATATCAGACCAATAGCCCTCGCCATCCTCTGTGGGTTTAGGAGCACTATAATCTTTTGGAATGAATTGTTTGTTAATTTTTGTCATCACCAGTTTCTCCACGTTTTGAGGTGAAAGACTGGTCCTTCTGACTGTGATAACTGCAGCAGCTGCACTAAAATCCCGCTCCGAAGAAACTTTGGCTACCGAATATGCTAGATACTTTATTGAAAGCCTACTGACCACTGGCCACTGTGCCCTCTTGACATGCTAATAGATCAGTGGCGTTTGGTCCAGTTACACCTCTGCTAAGTCATCCAGGTAGTCTTGGACCATCTTATGAATTGTCATTGGTGCTGCCACTTGCAGTGCCTGCACCTCTGCCCTTGACTTAAGTCCTGCTGAATGAAACCAACCCACTGCAGAAGTTGGCTGTGAACTTGTTGCTGTGGATTTTTTAGTAGCTGGGGATGGTGCTGGCAGCTGCTGCAGAGACTGCGAGCCAAAGCATGGCCCTGTGTGGAGTCTGAAGGCTACACTTCAGAACCTCTGCCCCCGGCCTCTCATTTGCTGTCATACTACTTCTAGATCAGTCGGTTTACAGGTGATCCAAGTCTTGTGAACTAAGACATCCATTTCAGTAAAAGGAATGAAAGTAGCCAATGCTTTTTTTTCTATCATGGATCCAGTATTGTGACACAGATGTAGTCTTTGGAGGACACAATCTCTTTTTGCAGTCTTTGATTAGAGTTCAAGCAAAGGATTAAGCGATCTACCAAAGAAGCTGCTGCTTCATGAACACCGGTGAGCAAGTGTTCCACCTTTTTCAACTGCTCCTGTTGCAGTTTAGTGACTTCCTGTGTCCTAATGTTTAAAGGAAGTAGCATTTGCATCAGGCACTCCAATAGCCCCGATTTGTCCACCTCCATTTTCTTGACTTTGACATAATCAATGATATATATGTACTGCTTAGAAAGGCGTTCCACGATGCAGTAGTGTGAGTTCCAACATGTATGAGGGCTTTTACAGGTAGTTTATTGGCAATATTAAGGATCCTCAACTGCTTCTGTGCTTTGAATGAATAAATGAAATGATGCATATTCTCCAGCAGGTGACCAATATGATGCTGACCACCTCTTCTTTTTCAGGAAAGTCCTGCAGAATTAGATTGAAGCAATGCGCCAAACACATGACTCAATATCCACCATCAGCCAAGGCTTTAACGATATTACTGCTATTCTCAGTGGCAACAAGTCCAATTGTGAGACCTCTGAGTTAAAGCCATTCATAAACCTTGGTTTTAAACCAAGATGTTGGTAGCTGTATGCGATTTCACCAGGTGAACACTGCAACTGTTGCATGCTGCCAAATGCCCTGAAAAGCATCAACATCTGCAGTGAGACCAGCAGCTAGCCTTTGTCTAACTCCCTGGAAAAAACTCATTGTGCACTGATGCAGATGTAACCTGTTGCTTGACAATTGGTCCACATGTCCATGGTCAGTGGTCTGCTTCAAAGCGTTGCCAACGAATTGCAGCAATTCATGATGCAGCACTGGCACAGACACCCTACCAAAATAGCTCTGGTTTGGAACAGAGAGCATCCACAAATTCTAGGAAGCCCACTCCTTTCCCAAAAAAGGGAGGACATCAAACGCTAACATTTTAGCTAACTTCCCCCTGCAGAAACAGGCTTTTTTGAGCTTCCAGTGGTGCAGCGCCTCCTTGGTAAACATAGCCCTAATAGTAGGCAGTTTTTCTTGTGTTACTACTGCCATAAGTAGCCTACAGGCACCAACAGCAGGTAGGCTACCTTGGGGTGGGATTTGCTGTATCCTGCTGTGCCTTATGCCATGCAGAGGTTGCTGTGGGTGAGGATTGTATACTATGGGGAGACGTAGGGAGCTGCTCTGTGTGATGCTGCTGCTGCCATCCTCTTCTCCCTTCTCTTCCTCCTGACCACCTTCTTCCATTACTTCAACCACTGATTCTCGTTCACTTCCAGCAGCTATGCTTTTAAGGTGCCATTCTCACATGATTATGTGTTGCTTTTCGAATGGGACAGTTGGCCTCCTGTACCATAGTGCCCACCTGACTTACTACGATTAACTTTCTTGTGGCAAATGGAGCATATTGCAATGTTATCCTCATGTGGGCTAAGTGTAAAGAAGTCCCAAACTGGGGAGGAGAGCTTTCTTGTTGTGACAAAGCCTGAAGAACTGGAGGAAAAGCTTAAGTGGTTGTGTTGTTGTTGTTTGGTGTGCTGTGGCAGGGATGATGGTGGTGGCAACCGAAGGTATCTGGCATCTTGCAATATCCAGCAGTGTTGCTGGAACCACATGCATCTGAGCAGGTTTAAAAGATGTGAAATGCATGTCCACTGTGCCGCTCTCCACACGGATGATCACTATCACTGGCTCTGTCATCATCACCAACTTCTTCACTTGCAAGGCTTTGAGGAAGCTACCATTTCCCATGTCTGTCAGACTCAGCCGGGGTCCAATCCATATCAGATCATCAAATAGGGGGTTTGGCGAGCCTTGCTGAAGATAGTGAAGCTAACGGGGGAAGAGCAGACTTCTCAACAATATCTTGCTCAGTAAGAACCTCAACCTCCTGTTCTGCTCCTACATCCAGAAGCTCTTTTGCTAACTGCGACATCTGTTGTCCACTTTCATGCGATGATGCGATTTGTGCCTGAGACAATTCCAATTCAGATTCACTGATCTCCATAACTGCAGTCATTGCAGCACTGAGGCACATGGCCTTAGGTTTTAGTGGTGGTGGTGCCATTGATGCAGGAATCTCTTCCTCTTTTTGCCAGAAGAGGCTGCAGCAAGTATACCACTTTTTCCTGAAAAAGGATGAGAGCTTGATGCCAATGGTGGCACTGGCTACTTCCTTCTTCTCTCCACTTGGCACTTTTTTGGCAGGAACTGCCTTCTTTGGGGCCATCTTCTTAGCACTAGCACATAGCAGTGAAGGATTTTGGTGTCATTGTCAGCTGATTCCTTCAGGAACTTCAGTACTGTGTGTGATGACGTCTGCAGTACCCGCAAGCAAAGCAACAAAACAAATCAGAGTAACATACCCAAAAACATGCATAAACAGTATTTTTACATGACAACAACATTACACAGAAAAGACTAGCTACTGTCCCTTCAGAGCAATGGTGGGAAGTGGAACCCTATAGGAGACAGGAGATGCAGAGAAAAAATACATGAAATAATTGCTGGTGAGTGACCCACCAGACCCTAGGGCCTCCGGGGACTCTATGGGAGGCAGGGAAAAGAAAATACATAATTGCTGGTGTGTGACCCACCAGGCTTAGGGCCCATGAGGAAAAAATAAACAAAATGATTACTAAACCAAAAACACACTGTACTACTATCAGTCACAAGCACAAATAATTATATCAGGAAAAAAAGAGAGACATAAACAAGGCATATCATAGGCATGTCATAGGCCTCTTCTATCAATGGTCCTAAGAAATGGCTTTTAAAAGTGAAATACATGGATTGAAACACATGCTGGTTTCACAAAATTGTGGAAGCTAGCACATCCTCTACATGGCCACTGAAGAAGAAGTCATGGAGGACAAAGACAAAATGGCCACCAAAGACACGCACACACTAACCAGCTCCACAACAAGCTGGTCGCCGCTTGACCAATGACTAAGCAGGCAATGGGAACAAAGACAAACTTGCCTCTGTGATCACACACACACACACTGGCTATACAAAATGGCCACCGCCACACAGCCAGCAAAGAAAGGCCATGGAGAACAAAGAACACATGCCAGCCTATTGCAAACACACACACACTAGCTACACAAAATGGCCACTGCAGCATGGCCAGCAAGGAAAGGGTACAGAGAAAAAAAGAACACAAGGCAGCCTATCGCAACCACACTCAATGGCTACACAAAATGCCCATCAGTGCATGACCCGCAAAGAAATGGCATGGAGAACAAAGAACACAGTAGCCCTCTCCTGCCTAGTGCACCTTCCACCCCTCAGAAGAAACATCTTGTCTTATCATTGCAAGGAAAGGATTGGAAAGATATTATTAGCAAAAGGCACATGTAGCCAAAAAATAAAATCCCTACTTTTTGTATTTAGTCTATAGCTATCCGCAACACCCTCAATGTTTTTCAAAAGCATATAGCACCCCAGCTGTGAGAATGTGAAAAAAACATACATCAAAAATACACCCACGGCCTAATGCAGGACAGACTAGGCCCCAAACACTAAAACAACATCACTGTACAATGGTAAACAAATCAGTATAATGTTAAAAAAGACAAAACACACAAAAAAATGGAGAAAATGTGAATTTAATGTATCCTTAGGCCTCCACCATCAAAAAAGTACAAACATTTCTATTTCCCCTCAAAAAAAGTTAATCCCATCCCACATGGGCCCCTTACTCCAGCCCAAACCCCAAGCTACCCACCAACAAAGATACAAAAAAATGTTTAAAACACTGGTGCATGCCCTCCCTCAAACAACAAACTTTTTTTGACAAGTACTGCATTGAACTTACTGATTTCTCCCAAAAACGTAAGATTCCAAAGGTATGGATACAGAGGAATTGCAGATAAAGATGGAGATTGATGCTTTCCCTCCAAAATGTACATCAAAAGTGACCAAGTGACCAAGGGCTGGACAAAGAAGAGAAAGGAGTCTTCAGGACAGGAAGAGGAAGTTGCAACTATATGCACAGTAGCCTCCCAGTCTCAACAGCACTTCCTTCCTGTGCATTTAGAGCTGAGAAAATACCCAAATGATCAATTCGGATAAAAGTTCAACTCCAAATGCATTTTACGTTTATTTTCCAAGAAAAGATCTAATTGAAATGCTGCCTCGCGACTACCCGTGTTAAAGTACTGTCGCTCGCATTCTCAAATGACCACTGAACGTTCACGTTCGCCAACAAACACGAGCGTTTGCACTCTCGCCTTGTTTCAGTGCATCTCTTGGTCCTGGCAGTCTGATTTTACCCGAACGGGAGAATCGGTTATGAAACGTGGCATCACGGTATTACAATCAGTAATCCCATGTCACAAGAGTAACACAGAATCACCAAATTACGCCGCAGTAATTAAAATTATGCCCAGGCCTAATTATAATCATCTTTCTAGGTGTTGTACAAAGACATGATCCATTAGTGTATATACAGTTTTTGATAAACAGATTCAGTAGATCTGAAGTGCATGAATTTCGCACCTTGAGTGATTTCGTTAGTTTAGTTAACTGTGAAATCATACATTATGTTTAAAGTTCATGTCTTAGAAAAAATTACTAGATATGCTGTCTGCACCATATACAAAATTGTTGGGGGTCAATGTTTGCTAAATGCACATTCTTCTCAAGTAGCTGAAATGATTGCTCTTACTTGTGCTTGCATTTTATACACTCCGGGGCATATTTACAGGCCTCTATCGCCACCACAACGTCACTTTTCACGACGTTGTGGTGGCGATAGTTGCTTGCCCTTCTTTACAAGGCAATGTTAAGCCACTTAACGTGGCTTAACGCTGCCTTGTAAATAAGGCATCCTTTCACGCTTTCACACCCATTGATTTTGATGCTGCCCCATATTTACAAGGGTAATGTAAATATGGGGCACCGCCAACATTAAGACTAGGTTTCCCTGGCGCAACGAGGAGAAATGTTTAATTTCTCTTCGTTTTTGAAGTTTCCATAGAAACAGCAAAGTGCCATTGATTGTTTATGTGCAGGAAGGTGTCCCTTCTGGCACATAAACAATCATTAAAAAAAAATACATTTTGCAACTTCTATGTGTGCTGCATTAAGCAGCACACATAGAAGTTACAAAACGCCATTTAAAGATTGTTTATGTGCAGGAAGGGACACCTTTCTGCACATAAACAATCTTCCCCTGCAACGCAGGCACCCTTGCACTATGGTGCGAAGGTTCCTGCGTTGGAGCTAGGCAGCTAAATTTTGAGCCAGTGCATGGGGAAACGCAGGGCTGCACCATATTGTTGTAAATATGGTGCAGCCCTGCATTTCAGAAGTGGTGGAGCGCGGCGTTAAGCCAAGAGGTCTAACGCCGCGCTTCGTCACTTCAATTGTAAATATGCCCCTCAGTATGTCTACTGCCTCCAAAATGCCTTCAGTGTTACTTACGATTTTGGCCTTTTGTAGTTTCCTTACATCTGCAGGTTCTACAATTAGGAAAGGAGCCTATGTGAAGGGATTGCATGATGCTCTTGATCCAGCGCAACCCCTAAATTCATGAGCCAGGGACCAAAGGAAATCTTGTCATACATAAATTGCTTTACCAAACAACGGGCCCATCACACATTACCCATAAATGATCCTTGAGGACAGGTGCTGGATTTGGGGGGTTTAATTTGTCAGTTTTAATAAGTACTATGCTTCACATTAATAACATTTGTATATAATTCTAACTATTCGTAATTTCAACTTCTTCCTTTGGTCGATGGACCATTAGTTGAAGAGTTGATGGTGACTATGATTAACTAAACAGTTTAATATTTAACTAAATAACCACAGAGTCTTTTCTTCTGTTAATGATTTTATCTTATTAAATGCTCTTAATTAGTTTGTCAGTGCATACACAAGATTACATATAAGAGAACAAATTATCAAGCAATGTAATCAAAATGAATCATTTGCATCGATATCAAAGCGTGCATAGAAATGGGGAAGAGAAGGTACAGCATAAATACTTGCAGAAATATATTTGCAAAATTAAGGCAATCAAGGAGGGTGTTACCCACCAAAGAATCAGGAAAACCACTTCCTTGGCCGAGGTGGTGGCAAGAGGTCCCCAGAGATAGGCTCAGAGGACAAAGTTAACAGGACAGATGCAGCTAAGTTTGCCATAGACTAACAACTAAATTAATCTCCCAATTAATCTACCTTGATCTAGTTCTCCTCGGACGCAGTCTCCTCCCAAGCACTCCCGCAACGTTTTCGTACCTTAGGTGTTCTCTGGCTTTGTGCTGGTCTGCTCTCTCTGTCTTGGATCTGCCACCCCGGCCTGCACTGCTATACCGGACCGCACTGCCTCAGGTTCGTCTGATCTCTCTCCGACCCTTCTCTCTCCGTCTCATCTGATCTGCGTCTTCTGATCTGAACCCGTCTCCATCTGCATCTTCTGATCTGAACCCGTCTCCATCTGCGTCTGACACACCCCTAATTGGGATATCAATTATAACCTTCTGTCTAACACACTATCTTACAATGTTGCAGTATCGGTAGAAACTCGGTCTGTGATTGGTTGTCATAAATCATACTAGGGTCGCCCCATCCAGTTCTCCTCACAAATCCATCCTATACCAGTTCTAACAAAGGAAGGATTTAAGACCAATACATTCCTATACCACTAGCATTCATAATTATACATTTTGCCACAATTGTACATTATGATATCCGTTTCACATTCAAATTGCACGTAATGATGGCTGTTCCCACAGTCACTGTCGCATCTTGGCACATAAACAATAGGACACAGGTCAACATGGCCTTCACACGGATTACATCAGCTGGTACACTCTACAGTCTGCAAGCAGGCAACCCATCCTGGCGCATGCGCACTTCATAACGACCAAGCCAACCACATGTTGGTTTAAACGAGAGGCCATTTTCATGCAGGCCCAATCCTGTACTAAAATAAACAAACACAAAAGAATATTAATTCATGAAATAAAACCCATTATGGTTACCTCCCACCATACTAATGCCCTGTGTTAATAAAATCCTAGCAAAAGCTATTAATTTAAAGCAACCTTTTGTTATTTGTGCACAACATGCAAAATGTGCAATGTACAACATAGCATAAACATGCATTAGTACGGTTTTTCAAAGCGCAAACAGTTAATACATACTCATTCCAACATGGTTTAGTACATTATGTAAAATGCGTTTGCCCCTTGTGTAAATGTGTGCATTCAGAGTTGATTAGTTCATGCAGTCAATACATTAGTATGGGTTACTTAATTTCATGAGGATGTATTTTATAAACCTCACTCCATCACTCTCCAACTCCCAAAGAAAGTAGCTATTGTTAAATAGGACACCCATCAGTCTGCTCAAGACGAAGTATTTAACGAGAATTCATTTGGCAATAGTGCTGCTTAAATTGCTGCTTTGTCCCAGTGTAGCATTGTGGGTGTTCCAATCTGCTGACCCCCTCGTGCCCACATTGCAGGGCCTTTCAGTCTTATGGGAGCAAGCACCATACAATACAAACCATTTTTGGACATGGTAGGGGTGGCACAACAGCTGAGTGGATTGTGGCGTGACACACATGGGAAAATGGATAGCATAGTGTTACACATGTTGCTCAAGATGGTAGGTCAGGGATACACTCACCCACTCGTTTGCATTTCACTGTCCATCCATTGCTTAACAGTGCAGTGACAAGGCTTTGTCCGCAGGAATACTTTACAAGATTGGAAGGAACCCATTTTGTGTCATTAGCAGTTCAGGAATATTGAAAGCCAAAGGAATCAGACAATTTCATCACTGTTCTTATCACCCAAGTCCTCAGAGAACACTGAAAAATAAAGGGGCATATTAGCAAGACCGGCGATAATGGGCTTGCTAATATGCCCATATGAAGGTTTCCTGCCGCTAAAACGGCGATAATTTTATCGCCGGTCTTGCTAATATGCCCCAAAGTGTCTAAAATATGTGTGGAGAAAGGACGCACTTGGCCCCAATGCAGATGAGAATCAATTCTAGCTCCTCACCAAAAGACTAAATTGAACCCATATGAGATTAGCATGGGTGGAGTAATGTTTCTTCCTTCCACTCCAGTCGTGATTGGTGTTCTTTAAACGTGGCGGTCTCTGATGCTTTCACCCAAGTTCAAGTGAGCAAAGTGAGTGAGCCTGACTTCTTTAATGTAAGTCAACTACTGCATTGTAAAGCACAATTTTCATTTTAAGTGATATAAAGCCATAGGCTCTGAATGAGTAATCATGAACCATTCAGGGGTCTCCAACCAGCAGCTCATGAGCTACTGTAGCTCTCCAGCTACTTCTGAGTAGCTCACATTTGTGCCGCCCAGCTTATTACATTAGAAAGCTTTTGCCTGGTTGAATTAATATACATATAAAAAAATGGAGATTTTAATATCCCAATAATATTAGTAGCTCTCAATGCGTTTCATTGAACATAAGTAGCTCTCAGTACAGAAAAGGTTGGAGACCACTGCGACCTTTTTTGCAAATTTTGTCATGGGTGTCCTCTGTATGCCAAGAGTTACATCCAGTGTATCTCTCATATGCCAATATAGGTTGCCCTCCTTGAAGCCAAGATTTACCTGCAATGTGGCACTGCTGGCACTTTGTCATGAGTGCCCCCATATGCCAAGAATTAGCTCTAAAAATATTAGCACCAGCATCCTGCCATGAGTGCCTTCATATGCAAGGGCCAGCAGCAGACTCCCAAGCGTAGCACACACTAACAGTCACACTTTCACTCTCACTCACTCTCGCTCTCACATTCACTTCCCCAAATACCCTTATTGGCGTGCTCTTTGAAACGCATTCATTCTCTCTCACATTCATAGACACTCATACTTCTACTCCCTCACACTTATAGTCATCCACACTCACTCCTTCTCTCTCACTCTCACTTATTTGCTATAACTCAAGCTCACTCACTCTTATTCTCACCCTTTATTTAATCACATTTATTCACACTTAGCCACTCTCGTTCATTCTCGCACTCTCCCTTTTTCTCAATCACATGCTGTTGCTCATTCAATCAATCAATCAATCAATCAATCAGGAGTTTATAAAGCGCGCTACTCACCCGTGAGGGTCTCAAGGCGCTGGGAGGGGGGGGGAGCAGCTCCGGGTCAGTCGAAGAGCCAGGTCTTGAGGTTCTTCCTGAAGGTGTGCAGAGTGGTGGAGCGTCTGATATTGACTGGGAGCTCGTTCCAGGTCTTTGCTGCGACGTATAAGAAGGCTCTTCCACCTGCTCTGGTTCTGCGGATGCGTGGGGTTTCTGCCAGGGCGAGGTCGGCGGAGCGGAGGTTCCTTTTGGGTACGTGGAAGGAAACTCTTTCGTTGAGGTATTTGGGTCCGATGTTGTGGAGGGATTTGTATGTGTGGGTGAGTAGTTTGAAGGTTACTCTCTTTTCGATGGGAAGCCAGTGGAGGTCTCGTAGGTGCTGAGTCATGTGTTCGTGTCGTGGGGTTCCGAGGATGAGTCTGGCTGCGGTGTTCTGGATGGTTTGGAGCTTGTGTAGCAGGGCTTTGTTGATTCCGGTGTAGAGGGCATTGCCGTAGTCCAGTCTGCTGGTTATGAGTGCGTGGGTGACGGTTTTTCTGTAATCGGGGGGGATCCACTTTTAGGTCTTGAGGAGGATGCGGAGGGTGTTGAAGCAGGTGGAGGCTACGGAGTTGATCTGGCGGGTAAGGGTGAGGGAGGAGTGTAGAATGATACTGAGGTTCCGGGCGTGATCCGTTGGGGTGGGTGGGTTTCCGAGGGCAGGGAGCCACCAGGAGTTATCCCACGCAGAGGGGGAGGGTCCAAGGATGAGGACCTCTGTCTTCTCCGAGTTCAGCTTTAGGCAGCTGTCGCTCATCCAGGCTGCGACGTCTTTCATTCCTTCTTGGAAGCTGAGTTTGGTGTCTTCAGGGTTCTTCGTGAGAGAGAGGATGAGCTGGGTATCGTTGGCGTAGGATACTATGTTGAGCCCATGCTGTCTGACGATGGCGGCGAGGGGGGCCATGTAAATGTTGAAGAGCGTGGGGCTGAGCGAGGAACCCTGGGGTACTCCGCAGTTGATCTCTGTGGGTTCGGATAGGAAGGGAGGGAGTTGGATCCTTTGGGTCTGCCGGAGAGAAAGGAGCGGATCCAGTCAAGGGCGGTTTCCTGTATGCCGGCGTCGTGTAGCCTGGCTGCAAGGGTGCAGTGTGAGACGGTGTCGAAGGCTGCGGAGAGGTCTAGTAGGATGAGGGCCGCAGTGTGCCCCTGGTCGAGTAGCATGCGGATGTCATCGGTGGCGGCGAGGAGGGCGGTCTCGGTGCTGTGGTTGCTGCGTAATCCTGACTGGGAGGAGTCGAGGATGGAGTTCTCTTCGATGAAGGTGGTCAGCTGGGCGTTGATGACTCTTTCGGTGACTTTGGCTGCGAAGGGCAGGAGGGAGATGGGCCGGTAGTTTTTCAGGTCCTTCTGGTCGGCCGAGGGTTTCTTGAGGAGGGGCGTGACCTCTGCCCGCTTCCAGTCGTCGGGGAAGGTGCCGGATTCGAGGGAGGAGTTGATGGTCCGGCTTAGTTCGGGTGCTATTGCGGCGGCAGGTCTGTGGTAGATGTGCGGTGGGCAGGGGTCCGTGAGGGCTCCTGAGTGGGTGTTCTTCATGGTCGTGATGGTGTCTTCAGTGGTGGCAGGTTTCCAGGTGGTGATGGTCGGCTGGTTGTCGGTTGTGGAGAGGGTGGCGGTGGCGGTGGCGGGAGTCTGTTCGCTGAAGTTGTCGTAGAGGGCCTTGATTTTCAGGTGGAAATAGGAGCTGAGCTTGTTGCAGAGGTCCTGAGATGGAGTGACGTCCGTGGTTACGCTGGGGAGTTTGGTGAATTGTTGTATGACGTTGAAGAGTTCTTTTGCGTTACTTGCGTTGGTGTGGATTTTGTTCTTGATGAAGGTCCGCTTGGTGGCTCTTATGCGCTGGTGGTATTCGTTCATGGCGTTCCTGAAGTTGTTCTGGTCTTCGGTGGTTTTCCTGTTCCGCCAGAGTTTTTCGAGGCATCTGCAGGAGCGCCTGGCTTCTTGGAGGTCAGTGGAGAACCAGGCGGCCTTCAGGGGGCGTTGTTTGCCGGGGTGGCGGAGGGGTGCGAGCATGTCAGCGCAGCCGGCAATCCAGTGGTGTAGTTCTTTGGCTGCGGAGTTGGCGTTGGTCGTGGCGGCGGGGGGGTCGTGGAGGAGGGTGGTGTTGAGGTGTTCCTCTGTGATCTTGCTCCAGTTCCTTCGTGGCAGGCCCGGGGCGGGTTTGTGTGCGATGGTGGTGTTGAAGGTGAAGTGTACGCAGTGGTGGTCTGTCCAGAGGGGCTGCGTGGTGAGGGCTCATTCTCGCTCACTGTCACTCAATTTCACTCATATCCTACTAAATCACATGTGCTCACTCTTACTCGCTATGTCATTCTCACTCACCCACACTTACATGCACAGAGCAGCACTAGAATGTTTAACTAACATTGCTTCCTCTGCTAATTATGTCATCCATGGCAGGAGTAAGGCAGGAATCCCATGCTGCAAATGAGCCAGTCTGAGCATCAGGGGAATGTCTATGAGATGCAGGCCTGCCTCCAGCCCTCTTCCAGTTCAAGATAGGACTTGAAGCACAACCTTAGCAGAAGCTAGGAGAGGGGGTGGGACTTTGCCCCTGCTGTTCTATGTAGATCACATCTGGGCACAGAAATGCACAAAATAGATTTCTGACAGGCCAATTTTTGCAGTTATGCTGTACCTCCTCACACATGCACAATCCAAACATCTTCCCACAGAACACCATGGACTTAAGCATCAATTGAATTGTGGATGAACCCTCTCAGGCCCTTATTTTTCCTGTCATTAGATTCAGAGCCTGAAGAGGCCAAAGGACTGATCTGCATAGCAGCAGTGTTCATGAAAACACAAACATTGTGATTTGTTTTTAACACACCTAAGTAAATGCAAGTCAGATGTGTGCAGAGAACAGAGACTTTATGATGTTGCTCACAGGCAGCAGGGCAGTGCCATTACGCCCCTGTTGATGAGCGGCCATTTTTCCACTTTTCCAGTTTCTCCAGATTTGCTTGATTTACACCTGTCTGGTGATAAGACTCTTGAGTATTAAAAACAACTGAGTCACTGCTCTCACGTTCAAACTGCACTGCCTATCAACTCGAGCAAAGGTTGCATTGATCTCTACCCTGGTGACTAGATTCATGTAAAGGTGCATCAGCTGAGGTCAGTGCTCCAGCCCCAATGGCGAGCTCTGCTCTAAGTCCTTCTCCTCACCAACACTACCATCAAGTGTTGAGAACTGCCTGCATTCCACTACAAGTGGACCAAAGAGGAAACAGACCTGCTGACAGAGGGGCTCCTGTCTCTGGTGGTGCACCAGAGAGACAGCATTGGTATGCAGCCCTTTCTCCCATCTAAGCCTGCCAGCTACCTCTTGGGGTTTGGCCAGCTCTCTTATTTATTTATTTATTTATTTATTTATAGTATTTATAGAGTGCAGCACTCATCCCCCTGGGGATATCATGGCGCTACATCCGTTGCTACATTGCATCGTGTCTCACAACCAGTTAAAGAGGGAATAACCCGGTCTTAAATCTCTTCAGAAAACCTAAGGAGGTCCGAGGTAAGACGAAGATCTATAGGCAGCGAATTCCAATGAATGGCGGCTGGATAAGTGAAGGAGTGGCCACCAATTCTGGCTTTTCTGATACGCTTAGCGCTAGCCAGAGCTAAGCTTGCCTAGCGAAGTGCTCGTGTAGGCTTGTAAAAAAACACTCAGCCAGGTGGAGTAGCAGGCTGAGTATCATATAGTGGCCATGATGAAACCTTTGAGCACATTGTTGTGGAAAAAAGTGAATAGATTATCTTTGTTTTTTGAAGGTCTTCTGCCTTCTTCACTTGAGAAAGTCATGCATCTAGTGGTATTAGATAAGCTTTGGTTTCTGTCACATGTATCTTCTTTTGATGTTTTATTGTGTTGCATCTGCGGGCAAAATAAAATAAACATAAATAAAACTTACCTGAAGTCAACGTCCCCCGCTCCACACCTCTTCTCTCCACAGGAACTGGATGCAGCAACACCCTTGACCACTGCTGGCACTGCTCTCATGCTGTTAACCAGCAGCGTAAGAGTAGTGCCCTGATTGGAGGGAGCTGCCTCACTCGGCGCTTCACAGTGCTCTGGAGGACTGCACTTGTTCTAAACCAGCTGTCTTATGACATCTGGGTTAGAGATGTTTAAAGTGTGCATGTGTGGCCGGCCGGCGCAAGACAGCCGTCCAAAAAGACATGTGCACTTTAAAAAAAGTGCATAAACAGCTCACCCTCCTCCCTGCTGCTGTCACTCAGCAGCGACCTCCCCCCTCATGATGCTCTGTTCCGGACAGGGATGAAAAATAATATGGTAATAAATTACCATTTTATTTTCATCTCTGGGGTTTTGGGGTATTTTAAGTGGGGCGAAGCTCCTCCACTCCAATGCAGGAGCCGCCCCTTAGGATTTACATGAATTAGCTTGGTTTAGTGTACTGTAGCTGGTGTAACCTATGGCAGTCATGTGTCCTGGCCCCTGCTTACACTTTCTGAAGGATGTGCCCATTGCTGAGGCTAGAGCTTCTTGTGCTCTGTCCCCTGAGATGTGAAATTTGTACACCAGTTTGCTCAGGCAAATATATTCGCATTGTGTTGACCATGAGGGCCATCTATTATTTTTCACGAGATCATGCATGGAGGCTGATTTATACGTTGGCGGGAGGAGTAACTGCAGTCGTCATGCCTGAGTACTTTACTCCAGCCATGATGATGGTACTCTTCCTGCCATATTTAGAGATGCCCACTGCCCGTGTTACGGCGGTGCCTGGAAATGTATTGTAAGTTTGACAAACATCAACATGACAGAGTTATGCATCAAATTTACAAATTTATTTATTTTCAAAAAGAAAATCCAAAGAAGGATTTTCTTTCTGAAAATAAAAAAAGAAATGGCCCCTTGCCACCCGGAGAACTCTCCCATGGCATGGGAGTAATTTAAAAGTTTTCACTTCCCCTTACCGCCATGTTTTTCATGGCGGTGACAGTCAGTAAAAACTGGTCAAGTGTTTGCCAAATTTAAATACAGTGTGCGCACACATGGCCAAACCTCCTACAGCCCTTACTCTGTCAGGCCGCCAACGCTTTGTAAAGGTGGTGGAAAAAGAGTAGTCTCCGCCTTCTATACACTGAAGGTCCGCTTGACTCTAAATAAGGCGGGTTGATCTTCAGATGGGCGGGAAAGATACTCCGTCACCATTGCAATGAAGTAGCCTTACCACCACCTTCATAATCAGGCCTTTAGGTCTGTGATTGATTGCAGGACCTTGTGCACATTTAGAGTACCCATAGCTAGCTTGTAGTCATTATGTGCCTCAGTATCTAGCAGAGTGGAGCACATTTTTAGTGCTTCCTCACATGTGTGATGTAGTATCACTCATTGCATCGTTGAGCACTAGTATCTTTTTGGCTGCAGATATTAGTAGAGCCTGTTTATCCACAGCTGTTACTTCGGCCCATTAGACAACCGTGACGTATATGGCAGAAAATGTGGGGGTGGTGGCAGGACCTTAGGAGGGGAGAGCACCTCTGGGCTTCCACTGCCTCTTTCTTGCCTTTCACGTGTCCATGGGCTCCCTCTTGGGCCACCTTCCTAGAGTCTATCGGGCACCCTGGTAGCATCTCTTGGTACTGGTAACTGTGACTTTGGCGCCATAAAATACCCAGGCATTGTCCTATATGAGGTAGGCGGGTGGTGATATGAGAGCTCCTCTTGTTAGGAGTGTGACGTCATTAGCAGAGGCGAGATGGAAGAACTATGAGAAATCTAACATGCTTTACGTGGCCTTTCAAAATAAACCCTTCTAGCAGTTCACAAACAGAAGTGGCCCAAAGGCAGCTTGAAATGCCCTTTTCTAGGCAGTGTGAGCTCAGCCAGAGGTGTAGTTCTGCTACAGGAGATAGAGAATGTCGGAATTAAGATGCACACCCCATTGTAGTTAAAAAATAAAGATGCCAAGGTCCAGACAATACTAGCAATAAAAATAGCAAAACAATATTGGCTAAATACTACTAAAAGATTGGTGGCAAAAATGGTAGTAATGAGAAAGAAAAAAGTTATAGCAAGAAGATCTAAGCCACCAGAAACCTCTAATTAGTATAAAATCCCCTAACATGTCTAATATACACGGGTTAACTCATCATTGGAATAGTCAATACAATGTCCAAGGGTTTACCAGAGGAACCCAGCCAGTCTGGGAATGTCTGGGAATTGGATAGCTGTAGACAAGCCTAGGACAAAAAAAGGTTGGTGAGCATTCAGATGTGTGAGTTAAAGATGCCCTCTTCAGGGATCTCTTCAAGTCCAAGCCACCATGCAAGTAAGTAAGGGGCTCGCTGACACATTTGGTCTTATTATGAGTGGTCTGCAGCGTCAAGCACTATGGGCCATTGCACTATGCCCTGCATCTCCAGGCCCAGATTTACAGGATCTGCAAACTCCACACCTGGTAATCTGGACTTAAGCACACTCACCAGGATCTGTGGTGCTGGCTCCACCAGTGGAACAGTCAGTGGGCTATTGGCCCTAGTGCAAGGAAGGAAAATGGGCCCCCCGGCCGCTGTTTGGACTCTGAAATACAGCAACAGTAAGGATTCAGTGCTCCTCCCACCCCAGGCCTTTGAGCCACGGTGCCACTGCACCTGCTGCACCAACGGAAGCTGCGCCCCTGACCTCCACCCACCCTGCCCAACTCTGCCCTCACCAGCTATGCCCTCCTCTTACTCTCCTTGCCACCCGCACCACAGATCTCAACAAGCCCTACACCCATTTAACACATACTTTAAAAAGTAAAACAATTCATTGGTTTGAACTGTAATACTAGTTTTGAAGTTATTGACTCTGTGTAACCTGAATTCAATAAATCGTGTGCGGGAATGCTGACCTTTGCATCGATGACAGCTGCACCACTTTATTTTCCAAAGCACCCACAATTCACAAAGTGGATGATGGTAGATAAGCGTGAATGCTGTTGTTAAACTTTTTGTTTTATACCCTACGAAGCACTGAAATTAAATGTCTCTGTAAACCACAGATCATTTAAACATTTGCGATGTAGAGATGTTGTGCCCTCAGCAACCAGCACGAAAGGTTAAAACTAATACAAGTTGTACTAAACCGAAGGAAGGGAATATTTCACTATATTACAAACAGATTTCAAGGTGCTAAGCTGTCAGACAAGTGCTGACAACAACAAAAATTGTTTTCTTCACAATTTATATGGCCTTCATGTTGCTAGTAATAGTGTTGATTGTTTTGTGGTTGGAAGTTCTTATCTATCCCCAAGGTACCCTTCAAAGTGGTATTTTCTGTGTTTTTATTGGACCATAAAATATGTCTGATTTTGTTGGGACAGAAGGTGATCTTACTGCAAGAGATCGGTGCCGGTATTAGAAACAGTAAATCACTGGACCTGCAGATAAGCAGCAATACGGCATCATTGTGTGTTTTTGCGGGAATGACATAGGTGGTAAATTGATTTACATTGCTTCCAGACAGTGATGACCAATAAAATGAATCTTAACCCTTTCAGTGTCAGGGTATTTACACAATCTAGGGCCAGATGTTTTGTGGGTTATGAGTTTTTTTAAAAGAGATTATTGCCTTCACAAAGTTCGATCCTGATTTAGAGGAAGGCGGTAACAAAATATTCTCCCAATTTGTAAAGGAAGGGCTACATCTCCTTTTGGTTGGTTTAGTAGAAATTCCATCAGCAAAAAAGGAGAATGATACACAGCAGCAATTTCGAAGTTATCAATTGTAAAATATAGGGCCACATGTATGTAGCTATTTTGCGTTCGCAAACAGGCCGATTCGCAAAATCGGCCCGTTTGCAAATGCAAAAAACGCTTTTCACATGTATGAAACCCTATTTTGCGATACGGTAATCTGTTACCGAATCTCAAAATGGGTTTGCGATTTGGTGTTTGGAAGGGGCGTGTTTAGGTCGTCCCTTCCAAATACCGAATCGCAGCAGTATGTATGACTGTTTTGTGACCGTGAATGTGGTCGCAAAACATTCGCATTTTACCACCAACTTCAAGTTGGTGGTGACCCATTCACAAATGGGAAGGGGTCCCAGTGGGACCCCATTCCAGGGGAATGGTGGCGAAAATGTTTTTTAAAAGAGGGACGGCAGTGGTCCCACGTACCACTGACTACTCTGAAAAAATGAAAAGAAAACTTTTCATTTTTTTCTTTTAAATGCAACCCGTTTTCCTTTAAGGAAAACTGGCTGATTTAAAAAAAAAAAATGATTGCTTTATTGAAAAGCAATCATCAACATATTGGTCTGCTGACCATAGCAGACCACCATCCCTGTGATTTTAGTGATTCCTAGGGGGTCGCTAATTGCAAACTACCTCATTAATAGTAATGAGGTAGGTCGATTTGTGACCCCTTTGGAATCGCTAAATGAAACTCTATGAGTTTCATACATTTGGAATAGCGATTACCTAATTGCGATTCGCAGAACATCGCAATTAGGGAATCGCTATACCAAATATTGATACATGTGGCCTGTACTTCCTTAGAAATTGACCAGGGACTGTGACCAGCGTCTCCTGAATTGGAATCACATCTGTGATGAGGTTAGCTTTATACAAGCTTTGATTAATGCTGCTGTCCCAGACAGGAAGGGGCTATCTTGTGCAAGCCAAAGATAGTCAAGGCACCTAGCATGGAAGTAGTGACAGAATCCTGACATGTGATGAATTGCAGCCACAGCACAGACAAGGAGACGTCAGGTTGGCCTCCCACCAGGCAGGGTTAAGAGAAAGATCATTGTAGGGCAATGATGGCGAGAGCTGATGAGCTGATATGGCCCGCGTCGCAGAGGAGTACTGGCTTTCCCAAGCAGCCCTGGTGTGGTGGCAGAAACCCTCAATCGCAATCGAAGGACAACTCACTACAGAAAGCGAGAGTCTACTTTGGCCATCAGTACAGTCATTTCACCATGCACCATTGAGGCAAAGGGGCAGATTTACTAACATTTCACATGCAGTGGGGCAGCAAACAACGTTGCTGAGCTGCATTGCGTGAAAGGGAGACGGCAGAAATGCTCCAAATATATATCACATGATATCATGTTCGCACTTGCCCCCTCTTAGTACAAGGATGAACAAAGTTTGGTCAATATACGAAATGGAAAAGCTAACTGATATAATACAGGATAAGAGTATCTAAATTAGGAAAAATGTGTATTGTTTGGGTCCCGCGAACTGCGAGTGGGAGAACCTCAGGGCTCCTCATTAAGCCCAATTCTATTTAACATCTATATTACTCCTCTTGCCCTACTTGCTGAGGTCCTGGGAGCAAAAATAATCTCCTATGCTGATGACACCCAGCTATTTTTCCCTGGGAGCAGGACAGAGATTGCCCTGGCAAAAAAACTAGAACCTGTCTGACCTCCATTTTCCAGTGGCCTTCACACTATCAGCTTAAATGCAATGCAGGAAAAACTGAGCTACTGTTTTTTGGAATAAAGGCCCCAGAAACTTGGCAGTCTTTTTGGCCAGTAGGCACTCCTTCCCCAGAGCGCCATGTGATTTTGGTGAAGAACCTAGGCATCGTATTTTATGACCGCCTCTCCTTTGTAGCTCAGGTGAATGCTGTAGTAGGAAATTGCTTTGGACTCTTGCACGTTCTAAGGAAGTTTCTACACTTTTAATCTGTTACTGCCAGGAAACAGGTGTTACAAGCTCTTATATCATCAAGGCTTAACTATGGCAATGCCTTGTATCTGGGCCTTCCGGATTATTTTACCAACAAACTACAGGCGGTCCAGAATGCAGATGCTCGCACTCTCTTGGCCTTGCCTCTGAGATTTCCGTGTCCGCTCACTTGCAGACTTTGCACTGGCTTCCTATAAAAAAGAGACTTCTTTTTATGGCCCTTGTCCTAGTTCACAGGGCCCTTAACCAGACTGGTGCTGGATATTTTAGGGCAAAGATTAGTTTCTACGTTCCCTCCAGATGCCTTCGCTCTGCCAATGCTTTTTTAGCCAAAATTCCTAGGGTCTGGCACTCTAGGGTCGGAGGCAGATCCTTCTCCTTTCTAGGACCATCCGTTTGGAATAAATTGCCTCCTGACTCCGGATCATAACAGATCTTTCTGTGTTCAGACAAAAACTAAAACTTGGCTTTTTAGTCAAGTTTAATCTGTTTTGGTCCCCTGTGCAGGGACTACAGAAGTGCTGAGCGCCAGGACACTCTTCGGAGTATCAGTACGCTTTACAAATGCCATTTCATTCATTCATCGTTTAGGACCTATGTCAATAGCCAGGATAGATACACCAGGGGCCCAGGTAATATGCCTCTCTCTTTAGTTAAATCCAGATTATGTGACCCAAGTTCTGCTGAAGTTTCCACCACCTCATCATCAGCAGAGGCTATATAACTGTAATAACCTTTCCGTAGTAATACACGAGAGGGTGTAAGGTCTCCTGCAGTTATTACACATCTCACTTACAAAGTCATGGCAAAGATTGTAGATTTAGGACAATTTGAAATGATCAGGCCTTATTTAATTGTTACTGAGGAATTGGACCATGCTGTACCATTGTAACTTCTTGTTTTCTTTGACTCTTTTTGTGTTTTATCTATGTGGGATTGATATGCCCAGACATGGGTCCCATGTACACTGTGCCACTGGAACCAAGGTATACCCAGCTGATGAGCCATAACTGGGGCAAAACATGTCCTGGGTTGCTTGTGTTCCAGTTCAGGGAGGACCTGGCTTGGCAGTTCAGGCTGGAATGTTCCCATTGTAGCAGGGTCAAGACGGATTTGCATATAGCTGGATCTAAACTGAGGTGGCATGATGTAGAAATTAACGAGGAATTGGGATGCATTCGAGTAATTACCAGTGCCTGAGATTAATTCAAGCATTCCATCCATCACGTTTTTGTGCACTTTGATGGAATCATGGCCTGAAACACTCATTTTCAACAGTCATGAATTAAAAATTAGCACTTTTTCTTTCACATCATTAGCAAGATGATGATAACCTGCACATTGAGGGTGATGCACTGTCAAAGTGAAAGTCAACATTTTTATCTATAGGAGCCATGATGGGCGGGGCACCCGCAACGAGCCATCATTTGACCCACTCAGGTGGAGAAGCTCTGTTTTACCTGTATTCAGCACTGAGGCAATGGTACCTATTCAAAAGATGACTGCAGAGAGGCAGTGTTTACATTTCTTTTTAATATTCTCATTAAAACAAATAATCAGTATTGTACCATCCATGTAGGTCATAAAGGTAAAACCTAATACGGCACGCTAGAGGGGCAACTAAAGTGTTACTTAATTAAGAGCCTTGAGGGACACTTTGTTTCATTGGTTTAGAGGCTGAATAGCAGTGAAAGATTTTAACTACATGGGTTATATCTTGCATATATAATGCCAGCCAATAGATGACTCTGTCCCTGATCCGGTTAAACTACTGAATACCAACACTAACAATATTGAGACACGAATATTAAGGGAATTTTTTTAAGGGAAAGTGCATGTAGAGAAGTATAGATTTACTGTTCCTAACTCCACATCTAGGTACTTTCAAGAAGTATGTACCACACAGGTACATACATGTGGAGTTGGGTATAGAACATCCAAAGTTACTTACCTGTCTTTATCTTTTTTCTTATATATTGCACTCAATATTCTGTCCCATCGATATTGTGGCTCCAATTTTCAGGGTGCACACCCTTAATCCCAAATAGCATCAGATCTTGTTGAATCAGTAAAACGTCATAGGAAATGGAACTGAAGGCTACAGAGAGGTTGAGTGACAAAAAACGGCTCTGCCCCATTTGTCCAATATCCAATGTAATTTATGACCCACTGTCACCAGCACAGATTTCGTGCTATGCACTGACTGGAAGCTGGATTGAGCTGAATCCAATACTGAATTTTGTTCCAAGAAAGTAGAGATATCCTTAATCACAGGTTCAGAATCGTGCTTGACACACTTTGTAAGGGGAGCCGGATTTGATGTTTAGGGCCAAATCCTATTTTATTTCAGGAGTGAGAGGATCAGGTGTAGTAAGATACAGAGGATTACACTAGCCAAGAAAAGGATTTCATTTTTCCAACTTTTTGGTAGACTAAAATTGGATCCAATTTATTTAGAAAAAGAAAAAACGTTGAAGGATATATCTTCCCAAGCGCTAACAGTATACATTAGAATGGTATATGCCATTCTGATTTTAAAAGTAACTCTTCAATAAAAGGACAATCATTACATGAACTGTGCCTTTTGGACAACTTGACAAATAAATTTATAACTTACGGCTTTAATCGGAATTATGATCCATTGAATGAGAGAAGCCTTTATGCTTTTCACGAATAGTGCGCAAAAGGACTTCCTTCTAGAAGGAAGCATATCCAACGAGTCGATGTATGTGTACAAGTACCATACACCGTAACTTTTATTCCCAGCGCAGGTGCACTATGGCATGCGCTCTTACAGGCGGTCCCTGCTCCTGAACTTTATGATGGCCATGCGCATGTGCAAGGGGCTACAGAGTACTTTCGTCTGATTGTGGGTGCTTTGTTTTTCAGGGTGAGTGGAGGGAGTGTCAGGTGGATGTATTCACACCCATAGTCCTTTGCACAAGACTACATTCACCTGGTTTTGAAGTGCAATGAAATGCAAAGAACTGTAACTCTATAGAATACTAAAAACGGTTGCAAAAACATATTTTCCTTTTTAGGTCTCGGCCTGCACCAGCGCTTGTGCTGGTCTGGCCGAGAGTTTTAGTAAGCGGGTTTTGGAAGTGCAAACACTGGCTTTCGGCTGGCGACCAGCTTGAGTTCACGATGGTGTGCACGCGCAGCTGGCATCTGGGTTTCCTATCTCTTCCTCATTTCCTCGTCATGGCTCATTAACTCTCTGGACTCTGATGTTTCAATCGCAGCAGCAGCTCACATTACCAACTGAGGGCCCTGGACTACAGTCACATGAAAAACAACAGCGATTAGCATTGAAATGCAAGCTTTTTTTGTCTAGTTAGAAATATTGCTTCGGTGGGTTGATTTCACCTTATATCGCTATTTGTTTTATATTGGGAGTCACAGCCTAATTACCAGTATTTTTGTCTCTCACTGTTTTTTCTTTTTATATTTATTCGCGCAAAGCACAAAGCTATATTTAAGGTTACTTTTTCCGCGTCACTTCTTCACTCACGCCGCCACAGCATCACTCAGCGACAAGACAATATCACTCAGCACCACCACAGCATCACTCAGCGCCAAGACAATATCACTCAGCAACACCTGAATATCATTCAGCATCACCTCAGCATCGTCTCCGCAACAGTCACCACCACCACCACTACCACCTCAGCATCACTCAGCACCACCTCAGCCTGCTCTCGGAATCTGGCATCTGTTGATTCTCCCCTAGCGTCTGGCCGCTGCTAGTGTTATAATTAGGGCTCCCGGTTTTATGGTATTTATTTTTTTGTCATTTCCGTCTGTATTTATCCATATTTATTTTTTGTCAACTTTATCTGTATTTATCCGTATTTATTATGGGTTTTGTGAAAAAAGTAAAGCTGAAACTGGTATATTTCCCCATTTATTTAACCAATAAATATGCAGCCATGCTTGAATGCCTGCCAGGTTTTTCTGTCTGTATTTATCTGTAAAAATCAGTAAAAACGGAAAACAGGAAGCCTTAGTTATAATACAGGTACTAGTTCCCAACCTTCACCCACCGATTGTTTATGCCCCCTCAAAAAAAAAGCTTTAACAAACAACCATTGCCAGCATTGCAAGAACAAAAGAAAACTGAGGAAATTTTTTATTGTAAATACTTTTTTAATATGGTCGTTCAGTTTTACATAATGCCTTCTTGGTCATATATAAAGTAACAAAAATGCTTCTGACACTTTTTTATTATAACTTTTCAGCATGCCGCACAGCAGCCACACTTCTCTACAGCACAGCTTGAAGACATTGGCAAAGTCAATAGCTCTGGCTAAACACTTATAAGGCCCCAAAGGCGAGACCTATTGGCTATGCCAATGCTTGTTATCATTAGGTTTTGGTAATTTCTTTCGGCGTGACTGATATTTTGAGTGACTGCTTATTGCTATTAATTAGTCTTACACAAATACACATGACTATTTTAACACTTCTGTTCCTTGGGTGTGGAGGGGTTGGGTGTGTACTCTTGAGACCTCCTACTACCAGGGTTAGAGGTTGCATTTGCCTGCCCTCTGTAGACTTCACTGCTGCCGATAGCACGACAGATAAGGATGGTGTTTGCACCACGCAAGTCTGGCGCAAACTTGAATGTGCGCTATGTCCACTTTGATGGACCTCAGTCTCGAACTGAGGCTTAAATCATAAATTTATCAATAAAACAGTGAAGCAGAGTTTGCTCCCCTGGAATGACAGAAGAGGAATGCTGCAAACCATGAAGGTTTATTAACCAATTAGTAAAGTTGCAATCTCAAATCAATCAATTATTCATAAATCAGTAGTCATCTGAATACAGCATGTACAAATTCAGGCGATTTAGTTCAGAAAATGCAAACACCAGATATTATAGACAGCATATGCAAAATTAAGTACAATTCCGTTCCCTTGAAGGGAAACTAACACCAAGCTAAGGTTGTGCGGAAAATAGGGAATTTTTTAGAGCATCAAATTTAGAATCAAATGAATGTTCCAGTCAAGAAAAGGAGTTATACTTACTCTATAAAGTAAATCTATGAGCAGAAATATAAGGAACAGTGGGTCTCAAGAGAGGGAGAGGAAGCATCTACCTGCAAAGGTGGACAAGGGCACGGCAAGCCAGACTAACTAAAATCAGTTTCATGAAGTTAAAACATGAAATTTCATCCAGGAGATACATTCTACAGATTCCCAGCGAATAATAACCAAGCAAAAGCCAGTGTTTCCAAAGTGCTCAGTGTCGGCCTCCTCACGTATAATACAATACCAGATTCTTCCATCATTGTGGACTATACAATATCTCACAAAGGAGTATTCACCTCTCCTACCTCCCACCCTGTGCAGGTGCTGAGAATCATTGTCCAAACAAGTACATTGAAATCAACATGACCTTCAAATAGTAAGCCAACAAAAAATACCAATGACATTTTAACAAGAACATGATTCCTCTAATGCCTGAAACAGAAAAGAAAACTATGCACAAAAAGCAGAAATACTACGTTAACTTCAAAATGGAGTTAGGCACGAAGGCCCACTTGCGTCCATGTTAGGGTACACATATTCTATTATACTGAAATCAAAAACATACATTTCACTAGTTTCAATAAATCTAAATGTAAAATAATGTATAAATTAATGTGTGCATATGTGTAAAAAATGGTTATGCATGTTACAGGTTGTTAGACATGGCCCTTCTTATGGGATTTTCCTAAAACTTTTTTCTTTTTGTGCTCCTGGTTGTTAATGACTCTCTTTTCATGGCCTTAGGACTCTGGGCACTTTCCTACAGTACTGCAGTGGGAAAGCGCATGTGCCCTTCCTACACATGCCAGGAAGGGGTGCTTACTTGATTGGTTAGGTGTTGTACCTGTGAGTGCCCTGTAAAAAGGTTCACCACATACCCACGGTGGGTACTGCACCGGCTAGTAGTGGGACACAGCACTGATTGAGCCACCCACCAGAATAGCCTGTCAAACATGAATCAGGCCTGCCATTGCTGGCCTGTGGGGGTGCAGGGTGGCATTTTTCACTCCTTAGCCAACCCTGAGTGGGCCTACCACTAGAGCAGCCCCTATGGTAAGCCCAGAGGGGCAGGGCATGTGGTTGGCGAAAGGCAGGGCAGGTACACATGAGTGTTCCCTGCAGAGGTAGTGAAGAACCCACACGGGTTCTCCCTACCTACAAGGTCAGCTCTTTCCATGGGACACCATCGGGGTGTTACTGATTCTCTGTTTGTGGCCTTAGGGTTCTGGGCACTCTCCCACTGTAAATGCAGTGGGGAAGTGCGCGTGCCGTTCCTACACATGTTAGGAGGTGGTGCTAAACTGATGGTTTGAAACCATGTCAGAAGCCTGCAGTTGCCGGCCTGTTTGTGCG
The DNA here is from genome assembly GCA_963921515.1 of Calotriton arnoldi. Taxonomy (NCBI): domain Eukaryota; kingdom Metazoa; phylum Chordata; class Amphibia; order Caudata; family Salamandridae; genus Calotriton; species Calotriton arnoldi. The sequence goes on along the minus strand of CAWUFW010004421.1, from coordinate 582,209 downwards.
CACTTGCACCTATGGTGTTTTTAAATATGTGTCCAGCCTGCACTTGCAGGCCGGTGTGTTTGCACTTGCACCAATGGTGTTTTTAAATATGTGTCCAGCCTGCCATTGCAGATCTGAGTGTGCGCAATTGCACTTGTGCTCAGGTTGGCTTCTTTAAGTCCCTAGCAAATCCTGAGAGGACCTTTCACTACCACTAGAGCACCCCTAGGGTAGTCCTAAGGGGTGAAACAATTGGTAGGTGAAAGGCTGGGCAGGTACACAAGTGTGTTCCCTGCCCAGGCAGTGAGGAATACCCATGTGTGTTTTCACTGCCTATGAGGTTTGCTCTTCCCATAGACTAACATGGGGAAATGGTTGACATTACTTCAGGCTGCAATATTGGACTGCAGTGGAGCAGCCACATAATGTTTCCTATCATAGGATTTGCAATGACTAATGCTTTCCTGTGGTAAAGGTGGTTTTGTCATTACTTGCTTAGAAATGCCACTTCTGGAAGGTGGGCATTTCTAAGCTCTAAACTCTTTGTGCGCCTTTTTGCTTGGCTCCAGTCCACACTGGAGGCTGGGGGAACACATCTGGGCATTCCCTAGTGACAGCTATAAAACATTGGACACTGGACTGACAGACCTCTGCCATTAGAGGGCATGGCTGGATAAATTAGAGGAAGAGGTTTTGACACTTGGCCTCTGGAGCCAGATCATTTCCCCACTAAAGATTAAGATCTGCATTCCACGGTCTCATGGCAGACAGGACTGAAATTTAGGAGAGACATCTGTGGTTCAAAGGGAGACCCTCTGAACCACCCCCAACATCAAAGGTACCCTACAGAAAAACTACTGGTGTCCAACTTCAGCAGGGCAGAGATACACTTGTGGGATGTTGGATTGGAGATCCTGGAACTGTGTGGTGCACACTGCCAGAGGCATCTGTTGTGCACAAGGAGGATTACTGCCATTGGAAGGGACCGTTCACCCTTCTTGAATAGTGGCTGGTCTGGGTTGACTACCTGCTGTAGTGTGGCATCCTATAGTGTGCTTGCCAAGGGCTTGTTGGCTTGCCCCCTGTTCTTTTGGAGCTTTCATGGACATCAAAGATAGATCTCCTATGAGAGACCCACACCATCTATGTGTGAAACCTGGAGAGCGATGCCCTCTTAAGTGCCCACATCGTCTGCTGGATCCCAACTGGTTGTGTGGCGTGAGCGTGGAGGAAAGAAATGTGTCTGGAAGACCAGAATGCCTTGTGCATAGCCCCAGAAGTCTCGCCCTCATCTAAGGAGTGGGGCCCCTGCATCATGGGGTCCTCCACACGCATAAGCGTCTTGTTGGTGGTGAGTGGATTCACCGGTTGCAGGATCCAGCATGACCCGCTTCATCGTGCCCCATCTCTCTCATGCAATACGCTGACTGCATTTTCATTGCGTGCGGTGTCCAATTCACAAGATGTGAGCCTCGGAGGTGGGTGCATAACTGTTGCTAGGTAGTATTGCCCGGATCGGGCCTGGGTTGTGAGAGTGATTGACTGGGCTGAAGGAACACTTCTGAGAGTGATCAGAAGTGGGACAAGAGACTGCGTGGCCACCTTGTGTTTTGCAGAACTGGGCTGGTGCCGTTAGGCACATTATGGAACCCTTTTGAGTGACCGACTATCGCCATCAACCCACTTCTGCTCCTCATCCTGTGGGTGAACTTCCCGAGTGGTGGCCAAACCCCCATTTGACGAATGCCTCCTCCTCACTCCTGCTACCTAGCCCCACCTTCTTCCCAGGGACTCTGACTATGTGTGACTTCAGCCACGATCAGCCTAGTATCTGGGGGAGGGCTGGTTATCTCCAATCTGTGGGCATAGGGTAGTCGGGTGAGTTGGAGGAAGGTTTGGGCCATGGGGTCTGCAGTGTGCTAACTATTGACCTGCCAGTTATTGTTTGCACCACATTACGGTGCTGTGCGCGGATGTGTGAGAGTGCGTTCCATACGAACCTGCCTCATATCCGTTGCACCTCATATTGGTGCTGAGTGAGTGGGTGTGAAAATGACTGCCTGCGTACCGGCCAGGATTCTTTAAACCGCTCAGTGGTGTTGCTTTACACGTTGATTTCTTGCCAACAGAATACTATATTTGACATTGGTTTTACCCGTGTGGCCTCAGCCCACGGTGCTGCTTAAAAGTGTTGTAATTCTTTGTATGTACATATTTTTAATATCATTGTGATCTGGGGTGCACCATAAAACTGTGTAGTATTGAATTATAATGATTGCCAGGGTAGGCCTAGGATTGACAACGTTTTGCACTGCATAAGGGTGTTGTGGGGGGTACATTAGGATCTTTCCCAAGTGTGCATATTACTGATGTCATTAATGATTAAGTACTGTTATTAATATTTCCTAGTGTGATTTATGCCCAGAAATACATGATGTTCATGTTGTGTTGATTATTATGGATGTTGAATACAAACGTTATTTACATACATCACATGTGAAGTATCGTTTGTGACGCTCAATATATTTATTGTGAGTGAGTGCTGTGCCAATGCTTTACACATTGCCTTTGTGATAAGTCTGACTGCTCAGTGTCAAGCTACCCAAAAGGTGAGTGCAGGTTATACAGTGAGTGTAATCATACGCCCCTGATAGGCCTCACCTTAGTCAACCTGAAAGTGCCAACACCATCATTTGGTGGTCAAGTGGTGGGATATGACTTGCATTTGCACAGCATCGCAGGGTAACTAAATTGCACACAACGATTTCACGGAGGCAAAGTGTTCCTTTGTTTCCTAAGGTGTTCTTGAAGGACGGATTGACCTCGGGGTCAGTGATTTTTGTGTATTTCTGCTCCTGCCAGTTTGCAGCTATGCCTGGGGTCCTACCTAAAGGGGACTTGTTTGAGTTGACTGACCTGGACCTGTATACGGTGCCGCAGCTTGAAGGGTTCTGCCACGAGAGGAGGGTGCTTGACAGGAGAAGTGCCATGAAGGCGGATCTTCAGAAAGCCATGCAAGCATGGGCAGAGGCCCACCCAGAAGGTTCAGTGAATGGTGGGGGAGATCCTGAGTATGGGGAGGGATTGGAGCTGACACAGGGGTTTCCTAATAGACTACCTGGGAGAAGAGGGGCCTTTTTCTTTCAGGACAGGGGGTCTTCTTGGCCACAGGTAGCAGAGTGCTCCCCAGGGGCATGTCCTCAGAAGAGCTGGAGGACAGAAGGGAAGAAAGGACACTGAAGTTAGAGCTTGGCGAACAGGAAAAGGACCAGGCCCTAGCCCCTGCTAAATTTGAAAAAGAGCAGGTCCTTGCCAAATTGGAAACAGAGCAAGCCTTGGCTGAGAAGAGGCTAGCCATGGAAAAGAAAAAGATGGCCCATGAGCTTAGCCTCAGAAAATTGGATGTAAGAGCCCTACAAATAGGGGCTAATTGTGGTAATGGTAGTAGCGCACCTGCTGCATCTGACAGTGAGAGTAGAGGTTGTATCCCCAAAAAGAAAATACCAATATTCCTGTAGGGGGTGACACCAAGAAATGGCTGTCCACCTATTAGGCAGCTTTAACAGTGCATGGGGTCCCAGAGGAAATCTGGGGAGGTAACTTATGGTGGTTCTTACCTAAGGTGGGGAGAGACACCCTCCTTACACCAACAGGGAAGGGCATGGTGAGCTACCCAGTCAAGAAAGCAATTTTGATCAATACCTTTGGGGGAGGATCCAAGCTGTCTGCCCCTAAGGGGTGGGGGCATTTCTTACTTTATACTGGAAAGCCAAATTGGGCTGCCCTCAGTTGGATGGGCCGGCTATCTCCCCACCACGGGTGGGGGAGATTGGTATCATTGTAGGCAGTTCTCCATGGAGCTGGGTGAGGTATGGGTCCTGTTGGGCTTGGCCCTTTTTGCAGGGTCATCCCAGAACGTTTTGCCTTCCTCCTGTATTTTTTTTGACCTGTTGTTGGTGGTTTTATGACTCTGGGCACTTCACCACTGCTGATCAGTGCTAAAGTGCATATGCTCTCCCTGTAAATTACTGTTATGGATTGGTGTTTCCATGATTGGCTATTTGATTTACTAGTCAGTCCCTAGTACCGTGCACCGTTTTGCCTAGGGCCTGTAAATCAAATGCTGCTAGTGGGCTGCAACACTGATTGTGCCACCTACAGAAGCAGCCTGCAAAATGTAACTCTGGCCTGCCATTGCAGAGCCTGTGTGCAGTCTGGGACTGCCATGTCGACTTGGCAAGTGCACACACTTGCCTGTCCCTAACCCTTCCCTTTTCTACATATTAGTCACCCCTAAGGTAGGCCCAAGGTACCCCTGTGGGCAGGGTGCATTGTATGTGAAAGGTAGGACATGCCCTGATGTGTGTGGCATGTCCTGATAGTGAAATACTGCCAATTTGGTTTTTCACTATGGCAAGGCTACCTGTTCCCATAGGACAGAATGGGGAGTTCGCTTATAACATCTTATAAACTTAACTACCCCTGGGAACAAGGTACGAAAATAAAGTTTAGTATACCTGAAATCAGAATTTTAAAATGCATCTTTTAGTGAGGGTGATTTTTACATTCTGTGTTTGAAAATACCACTTTTAGAAAGTAGGTATTTTCTTGCTTAACCATCCAGTGTGCATCTGCTAGGTTTGTGTATTGCATGCCTGACTTTTGGATGACAGGGGCTGGAGAGGGGCAATGGCTCCAGAGAGCCTGATGAGTCAGGGCTGGGCTGAATAGACCTAGGCTGAATTTAGAGTAGGGGGTGGAGATTTCCTTTCACCTGAATGGGCCTGGTCTGCCTTCAACAATGTTGTCTCCACCTCCTGCCAGGAAGCTGCACCAGTGAGGACAGAACTGGTTTTGGCTGGGTACAGACAGTCTCTGCCTTCAGAGAACAAATGATTTTGGTCGGCGTCGTAATAACTCCAGGTGGAAGTTATTTGTTGCTACACACTTAAAATTGAGTGAATAACCTATTTTTGAGGATATCTTGATAACTGTATTGTGGATTTTTGTCGTTTGGTCTTGTTTTGATTTAGATAAAGATTACTTATTTTTCTAAACTGGTGTGGTGTCCATTTGTAGTGTTTTCACTGTATTACTGTAAGTGTTCACAAATGCTTTACACACTGCCTCTGAGATAAGCCTGCCTGCTCGTGCCAAGCTACCCAGGGGGTGACCAGGGGTTATTTTAGAAGTGTATCCCCCTTACCCTGACTAGACGCAAGGGCCCCTATTTGGACAAAGGTACCTACCTCTGCCAACTAGAGACCCCCATTTCTAACAGGTCCCATGTTCCTCCTCAAAGTGAGGGGGAGTTAGGTGTGGGCCAAAGCCCAGGGCATCCAATGTTCCTTCTCAAAGTGAGGGGGTAGTCGGGGCAGAAAAAAGCCCAGAATGCCCTATACCCAGCCCCTAGACTTTGTGTATTCCCAAATTCGGGATCCGGAGTGTACCCCTCCCAAACAGGGGGCATGGGCCCCCAAAAACGGGGGCAGGGGGAAAAAGAACTCACCCCTGGCCCCTGTCCAGTCACAAGTACAGCAAGTACAGACCCTGGGCTGGGGGACAGGTGCAAGAAGCCATCTCTGACCTGGTCAAAAAGGAAAGGGAGAAAGGTACAAGACCTCTGGGGCCATTGCCCCCCCTTTCTGGAGCCATAAGTGTAGAGGTCCTTGGGTGGCTGGAGGTTTGGCTATGGACACTGGCAGCTGTTGGCGCCCTTGGTCTGGTGCTGTTCCAGTGAACTAAGGTGGCCCGGGGGGTAGGGACGGAAGTAGCACTCCCGGGACGGAAGGGACCACACCCTAGGGTGGCCCCCGAGAGGAGCTAATGGGGATCCTACTGGGATCATGGGGACTAGAGCTCGAGGGGGTACCACCACAGTGGTGGGCCATTGTCCAGGCTCTATCGCCCTGAGCCGGGAAGTTTATCAAGGAGATGATTGAACTACGCTTTTGCCTCCTTGATAAGCCTGACTGCTCAGTGCCAAGCTACCCAAGGGTGCATAATATACAGTGAATGTAATCACCCGCCCCTGACAGGAGTGGTAGGTTCTGCTTGGCTAGGGCATCACCTCAGCCAACCAGAAAGTGCCAGTTCCAATACAGGTAATATATAATTAAGCAAATAAATGATGGTGACACTGCACCACCACAGCTGACAACCAATACCACTGCTTGCTGATTCCCTTCTCTGCCACTGCCATTTGCTGGAGGTGCTCTTTTCTGGAGCACTGGAGTGCATTACATTACTATGCAATGCAATAATAGCATACAATGCAGCACTTTTGTACTAACAATACTATGCAAGAGGGCAGTGCACTGCTATACTGTGCGCAGAATAATACAATAGAATGCAGCAATACTATACAAATTTCTAGTATACAAACATAGAGTGCAGTGTAATGCAGTACTATGCATTCAGCGATATTCTGCAGTGCAATAATATGCAATCCAATAATGCTATGCAATGGAGCAATGCTATGCAATGCAACAATACCATTCAATTCAGTACTACACTACTTACTGTAGAATGCAGTAGCAGATTGGAATTTCCAATACCATAGAATTCAATACTATATACACATTGCCGACAAGCTGTATAATGCAGTACTATATGTTGTAACATTATAATGTAATGGCATACTATGCAAAGGAACAATAGTATGCAGTGCAATAATACTATGCACAACAATACGAAGCAATGCAATACAGTACGATACAGTGGAATGCAGTGTAATATAAATAAATATGAACATGGTGTAGTACTTGGTATTTCTTTTCATTCTTGTAAAATTACTACTAGAGTCTGAGGGTTCAGGTTGTAGGAATGGTGTATCTTTTGTTCACCCACCTATTATTGCTTGCATTCATCCATTCATCTAACCATTCTGCATCCATCTATCCGCTCACTCATTTATCCATTTAAAAAGGGAAAAAATTACTTAAAGAGTTTTATATAGCACTGGCAGGACCTGAGGGTATCAGAGCACTTTATAGCATCGTAAGTGATTAACAGTCATTCACAAAACAGACTGATTGTAGTGCCGAGAGTCCAATCATTATTTGTCAATAACAATACAGTACAATTGTAGTGACGAGTGTCGAATCATTGCGCGGACCTTGGGAGAGATATGCATATAAGGTGGTAGTTTTCCAGTGAGCGTCAGGAGTTATTTCCCAGAGGGTTAAGGTGCTGATGTAGAAGGAATTCTTTTAATTGTCTCTTGAAGCTCACGAAGGAGATGTTAGTTCTGATATGTACTGGGAAGGAGTTCCAGATTTTGGGTGCATTGCCTGAGAGGGAGAGGGCTTTTTGTTTATGTTTTTGGGGAGGATGAGAAGTGTTTTGGAGCTTCTTAGATTTTCTTAGGTTTGGCCTGCTTTTGTGAGTTTAGATGTGAGGTAGACTGGTTTACCAGTGTCCAGTGCTTTGTGGGTAAGATAAGCAGTTTTGAAGTAGCACCATGCTTCTATTGGTAGCCCTTTAGCTTTTTTAGAGAGGGGGAGATGTGGTTGTATCTCTTTGCTCCAGTGACTATCCTTGTTGCTGCATGTAGACTGGCTCTCAGGGGGGCTAGGTGTGCTTTCGGTGCACCTGTGAGGGTGGAATTCCCGTTGTCTAGTCTGAATAACACCAGTGCTTGTGTGGCGATTATTAGGTCATTTTGCGAGTGGAAGGGCTTAATTTTGATGAGGAGTTTTAGGTTATAGAAGGCGCCCTTCGCTGTAGACCTTTTGTGTGTGCTCATGTTCAAACTTGTCTATTATCCAGGCACTTAGTTCATTTATCAGTTCACTCATCCATCCAACTGTTAACACATTCCCTATCATTCAGCCATCCACAAAACCACACACACAACTTTCCAAAATAATGAAACAATACTTTCACTTTTAAGCTAGCCAAACATATTGGCTTTGTCAATAGCTGTTTTAACTCTGCCAATTACTTGAACTCACAGAAGGGAGCCTCTCCCCATCTACTTCCTGTTTGTCTGGCTCCAAGAGGCAGGCCCAGCTCTTGCGTGGTTTGGAGCTGATCACGGGCTTCTTATGCTAGCTTTGCCTTGACATTGAGTTGATCATCGTTGGAGTCTTTCCTGACACTGCGGAGTAGCTAGCCGATTTGCAGACTTATAGGGCCCTCAGCTTCAGATTTTCTGAGCATTGTTTATTGCAGGAACAGGCTTCCTAACTCTTGAAGGTAAAGGCCACAGGACAAGACCTTCTTATCCATGCTACTTCTTGAATTTGTGGAAAGTGTGAGTGCTTTGTTTGGCTGCTAGTGAAGACTGTGCATGCTGCTAATACAGAAGATTATAAAGTGACATGTAAGGAGGCTTAGTGATCCCTTAGGACTGTATTGTCATGCCTTGCATGAAAGTTAGTTCAGTAGGTAGAGCGCCTTTTGTCAAAATGCTATTCTAGAAGCAGTTATCCATGGCCATCCTTGGCATGTTGGCAGGCGTGAAGGTTTATGGGGCTCTCACCTAAGCCGGTTTTGTTCTGAGGACCACATGCTTCTACAGTCCAGATCACGTATCACTGGAGGACTCAGGTACGTTTCTGCCACTCTCAGAGCCTGCATTGTCAGCGTATTTCTATCGGTCATTAGTAACCAGTGAAGGCAGCTAATCATTTTGATTTGTAGTTTTTTTTTTTAAATTATCAGTGTCCAAATCCATCTTTGGCACTTAAAGAGACAGATCTTAAAATGTCCGCTTTGTATGTGTAACAAATATTAACAGAAACACATATTTTTACAAAAAACAGAAAAGTACAATTGCATTTATAAATTATAACAGATTGATATTGCACTGCTGTGTAAACAAAAATCTATTGACCACTACTTTTTTTCTTTTACGCCCTCATCCTGTTGTGAACCATTCATGCATGCACATATATAGTTACTACTCACAGAATACTGGAATCACCCATTTAAGACAATACCTGAGGACCCTACAGTATATTTGATTCATTGTTCCTCTGTTACATTTTAAGTTGTTATTAAAATATTAGCAATAATGACGTTTCAACCAACTTGCATGTGTCTAATAGCCTGCTCCAGGACTTTACATTAAAATAAATACACATGTTTGCAAACTTGGAAAGCCTTGAGAAAACAGCAGATACATTAAATATTGTTGAAACACCCCTGAAGGGATTCATTATTTTTTTTTAAACGTAATTTGGCTAGACTGGTGATTTCAATAAAATGAATATTATTGTTTAGTTGCAGTCGTAAAGAGTTATATCTGGTTGTTTGCTCTTTCAGGTTAGAGGATTTACAATTGTGCGGTTGTGTAATACCACCAGACTGTGCATGGGGCAAGCACATGTGGGGTGCAGACATGAATCTGCAAATATCAGCCTTTGCCCAATCTACTAAGGTGCATGTTTATCTGTTGCTGATGCATTCATGTGCCAAACCATATGCATAGTTATATAAAGAGAGCACACGTGCTTTTAGGTGATGGCATTTCTGTCCTGATTATGGTAACATTTGTCAGCTGCAGCTAATGGTATAGTTTGTGGTAGAATAGGAGTTTTACTTGTGGTGGGTTTGCTGGAGGAGTGGCACTGAAAATTTACGAATATCTGCAAATTCTAAGGGCCCGATTCACAAAAGTAATCTGAGACAAAATCCTAACTTGACGACTTTCGGTATTCACAAAAAGCATTTAGGAGTAGTAAAGTTAGGATTCTTAACTTTACTACTCCTAAACTGAGAAAAATCCTAACTTTACGATTTTCGGTATTCACAAAAGCATTTAGGAGTAGTAAAGTTAGGATTCCTAACTTTACTACTCCTAAACTGAGAAAAATCCTAACTTTACGACTTTCAGTATTCACAAAAGGCATTTAGGAGTAGTAAAGTTAGGATTCCTAACTTTACTACTCTTAAACTGAGAAAAATTCTAACTTTACGACTTTCAGTATTCACAAAACGCATTTAGGATTAGTAAAGTTAGGAATCCTAACTTTGCTACTCCTAAATGCCTTTTGTGAATACCGAAAGTCGTAAAGTTAGGATTTTTCTCAGTTTACGAGTAGTAAAGTTAGGGATACTAACTTTACTACTCCTAAATGCCTTTTCTGAATACCGTAAGTCGTAAAGTTAGGATTTTGTCTCTGATTACTTTTGTGAATCGGGCCCTAAGTTTGTAGCCTTCACCAAGGTTCTTCATGCAATTTCCAAATCTGGAGAGTACCAATGGCAAAGAGCATGTTTTATCAAGGTGTAAAATCATATGCCACTGCGCCAAAATTTATGTTTTATTTGAAAAAATGTGATTAATATATATTAACAAAGTCTCAGCTGTGAAGTATGAAGATTGAATGCACGTTATTAGCTGTTGGTTGTGCAGTGAAGAGGCTTGCATGAAATTCGGCTATCACTTTCACAGTTAGAGCTGGGGCTTCATTATGGCCGCAGCTGGTAGTCGCCTCATGGTGCCACCACAAATGTCAAAAAGAGGGTGACAGACTGCAAATGGCCTAATAAATAGGGTTTGATGCTAGGACATAGGCGTTAAAATGTTGTCTAGAACTACAACAATCCTGGGACCGGAGTTTGAGCTGGTGCTGCATTAAGATGATAAGTCATGTGCCGTCCCAAGTGAGCTTGAGGTGGCATATGACCATGAGCCCCTGAGGCTACGAAAATCACATGCGCCGAGCTATGCTATGTATGTGTGCATGTGTTGTTTGTGTAGCACAAACTTAGCCAAAAGACAGTGGAGCAATGCTCAGGGCCCAAAGCAAACAAACAGTCAACTAGTGATAGGAAAGGTTTTGGGAGCAGAGGTGTACTGTCATTACATCGTGATGCAGTGTTCTTTAAGGAGGTGTGTCTTCAACTCTTTCCTAAACTGGAACAGTGCTGGGGTAGTCCTGATAGTTGAGGATGTTGCTCCAGATCCTGGGTCGATAGATGAAAAAGGCCTTCAGCCTTGTATCCTTTTTACACTTCTTAGTTTGCAGTCTGATGATGTCCTGGCTGTGAGTGTGTCGAGAACTATCAGAGATGGCGAGCTTGTCTGCATGGTACATGGGAGCGTTTGTCATGTTAGCTTTGGAAATGATGCAGCTCGTTCTGGATGCAGGCTGGCAAGGGGAACCAATGAAACACCATCAGGATAAGGGTGATGTGATTATATTTCTTCATGCCATGGAGGAGATGTGCTGCAGCATGTAGAATACCCTTAAGGAGCCAGTGTGTAGTCTTGGAGGTCATGGAGCATGGCGATACAACCATCCAGATGCAAGAGTCGGGGGGGCTTGAGCAGCAGTCTGAAGTCACTTTTTAGAAGAAACACTTTCCCTTTCTTCTCAGTCTTCTCTTAGCAATGTGTTCCATGAGGGTGAGGTTGGTGTCCAGGGTGAATCCAAATGACTTGGCATTCGGTGAAGGTTGGGGTTTGAAGCAGTCAGCGTTCAAGTCATCGAGCAAGGCTTGCCAGGCTTGTACTCTTTCTTGCTTCTGTCTTGGCAGAGAACAAGAAATCTGTCTTGGTGGTATTGAGCTTCAGGTAGGTGTTGATGATGGGCAGGAATTGTTTGAGGTGTTGGATGTCATGAGCGGCAAAAACCTTACGTCCTGATTATATCTTGTAACAGGGTGCTTATCTATACTCTATCACGTCTGTGAGTTATAACATTAATTGAATAATTAGCATTGTAAAAGAACCTACTATGACCTACTATGATTCGTGGGCTCAAATATTATTTTGAGTCAATTGTAAACTTCTCTGATCTTATATTGCATCAGTATTATTGAGGTATGCCAGTATCAATTTGTCAGCTGTGATATGGCAAAAGTATTTCATTTTGATTTGTTGTGAAGCACACTACCCAAGTCCATGACTGCTTTGTTATGTTATGTTATGTTACATGAATTTGTAACGCGCACAGCTACTCATGAGTGTCCCGGCACGATGCCTAGCGGGGTCTGGAAAGTGAGGTTCAAGCAAAAAAAATTGTTTTCAGTTTCCTCTTAAAGGCCACTGGGCCCTGAATAGTACGCAGGGCAAGAGGAAGGGCATTCCAGGCAACAGCAGCCTTCACCGCAAAGGAGCTGCCCCCTAGCCTCTGAAACTTGAAGCGAGGAACCTGAGCAAAGTGTAGGGACGAGGATCGCAGGGATCGCGCGGGAACATAAAAGGAAAAATGTCTCTGCAGATAGATAGGACCGCAGCCGTGAAGGGCACGATGGGCCAGAACCAGTGATTTAAATTTAACTCTATCCACCATGGGGAGCCAGTGGAGAGATCGCAACTGATGGCGAACACTGTTCCTAGCCGAAATGCCCAATAGGAGTCTGGCTGCCGTATTTTGAACCACCTGTAACTTCTTCAACAGGTAGCCCGGAATACCAACATAAAGGGCATTGGCATAATCCAGCCGCGACAGAATCAGTGCACAAGTGACCGTTTTCCTCGCCGCCTGAGGTAGAAGAGGAAACAATCTTCTGAGCATTTTAAGAAGGCCAAAACAGCAGCCAGCCAACTTCTTAATGTGTGTCGAAAAGGAGAGACTCTCATCGAACCATACCCCCAGATTTTTAGCAGGCTTTCCTGTGGAGGTAGGCAATGGGAACTCAGGAGGCCAGAGCTGCTCTCGAAAGTTAGGTGGAAATTTACCAAATAACAAGATCTCAGACTTCTCTTCATTGCACTTAAGCTGTGCATCCGCCAACCATTTAAAAATAGAAGATAAGCAATGTTGAACCAGTCGAACAGAGTCCGCATCTTTGTCCCAGGTAAAAAGCAACTGGGTGTCATCAGCATAGGCCATCACCTTGGCCCCCAACTCCTCCGCCAGGTATATCAGAGGAGTATCATAAATGCTTCAGTACATGTCTGCTGAGTTTGAGTTTCATTGAGGTCTTCTGGCAGTGGCCCAGCTTCCAGCTGCCCTAGACTGTCGCACATCTCTACAGCTGCCAGTGAAGCGCTCTTCCCTTGTCCCATTGACAGCAGCACTGAACCTGGAGTGCCCTGGACCACCCTACGCATCAGACTGAGACACATCTGAAGAGTGAAGAGGCATCATAGTGAGTTTCAAAATGCACCAATGTCAACAGTTTCTTGTAGTGGTTATGTTTGTGGGAAAAATAAACTGAAAATGGTTCACCCTCCAAAGACTTCATCTGGGAACAATGCCTTGCAAATTATATTATGGATGGACAGATTGCAAGAAAGAGAGCAAGAGAACAAGCAGTTAGATAAATAAATACAGAGAGAATGAAAAACATCAATGGATGGGTGGATGGATATGTGGATAAATGACTGACTAGCTATACAAAAAAGAAATATTTTTCACTGTGGTTTGCATGTGCACTTCTTACACACATGGAATAGAAACACAGTAAAAAAATATGTTCACAATGCATGCATCACTCTGAATGAAGTGCACAGATACTTCAGGACGACAAAACACAACAATGTATAGCATGAGTGGTACATTGTGAATGAAAACACGGAAATAAGTGCACGTGAAATAGCAATGTGCTCGGCTAATGAGTCATTATAAATGACGAGAGTGTACTGCCGCAGTGATGCAATCTGGGGATAAACCCATGCACTCGGGCGGGGATAGGGTGGATGAACTGGGAGGCAGTGGCAGGTTGCATCTGTGCAGTGGAGAGATGTATGTGGGCGGTGTTAGAAATGGGATCTCTAGTTGGCAAGGGCTTGCACCTTTGTCCAAGTAGGGACCCTTCTTCCTAGTCAGGGTAAGGGTGTTACACTCGTGAAGTAACCCCTGCTCACCCTCGTGGTAGCTTGGCACGAGCAGTCAGGCTTAATTCAGAGGCAGTGTGTAGAGCATTTGCACATAACCAACAGTAATACAGTGTAAGCACTACAAACGGACACCACACCAGTTTAGAAAAATAACCAATTTTTATATACTCAAGACAAGACCAATTACGACGTAAAATCCACAATACTATACTTTAAAAACGAATACTTGATAAGGTAACTTCTTCTTTGCAAGAATAGCACAAAAGCAAAGTTCAGTACGAGTCGGTAGCTCCGTCCGAGCCTACCCCGATGCTGAAAACAACAGAGTCTAACAGTTCCAGCCGACCGCGTCGATACGGGCCAGCAGAGTCGTGAACAGACTGGGTCACAGTACCTTTTCTCGTTGTGGCGGGCACGGAGCGTGCGAGCCAGTCGGCGTACGTCGCGGTGCAAGACGGAGCGATGCAAGGTGCGGTGTCCTCTCGATGCGGTGCAGGCAGCGGCTCGATGACAGTCGTGCAGACGGAGTCGGTGAGACCAAGGCGTGCGATGCAGGGTGAGACGATGCTCGATGCGGTGCTGGCAGGTTGCGATGCAGGCGACCAAGCCGGAGTGCGGGAGCTGGCGTCGGACAGCGGTGCGAGTCGAAGCGGTGCGTCGCGAAGCGTGCGAGCGGTGCCCCAACTGCGATGCGGTCACGATGGTTGAGCCAGATGCAGCGACAGCGTCGGTCTGGTCCGGCCGGTACAGTGAAGCGATGCGATGCGAACTGCGGTGCCCACAGGTCACGATGCAAGCAGCGGCTCGATGGCGATGGCGTCGGACGTCGTCGTCGGTGAGACCAGGGTTGCGGTGCGAAGCGGGGCGATGCGGTCTGCGGTGCAAACAGGACACCGGGCCAGTGATGGAGTCGGTTGACGGAGTCGGTTGCGGTTCCCTTCCTCTGTGGCAACTGAAACAGCGGTTCCAGAAGCGGTACCCAGAGGGTTGTGAAGTCTTTGCAGTCCCTGAGACTTCTTAACAGGAGGCCAGCTCGGTTTCAGGCCCTTGGAGATTCTCAGCACAAAGAGTAGAAAGTTCAGTCCAGTCCTTTCACTGCCCAAGACAGAAGCAGCAACTGCAGGCCAACCCAACAAGGCAATAACTCAGCAAAGGGGCAGTACTCCTCCTAGCAGCTCTCCAGCTCTTCTTCTTGGCAGGTTCCTTGATTCCAGCGAGATCTAAATTCATGGGGTCAGGGCCCCAATATTTATATCCCAAATTCCTTTGTTCTCTGAAGGCAGAGAGGCCTTTGCCTAGTCCAAACCAGTTCTGGAGCACTCTGTTGACAAGACTCCTTCTTTCCTTTCACAGTGCAGGGCAGAAACATCAGACGCCCCACAGGAGGTGTAGCCAGCATTGTGGAGGGAAAGCACAGCCCTGGAGCACTTTGTTGACATGATTCCTTCTCTTCTTTCACAGTGCAGGGCAGAGACATCAGACGCACCACAGGGGTGGAGCCAGCACTGTGGGGGGCAGGCACAGTCCTATTCAGGTCCCAGGTGCAACTCCTCCCTCCCATCTAGATGCAGATCTCTCTATTCACCACTGGGCGGACTCATTCTGTCTCCTGGAATCCCCCAGCCCTGTCACTCAAACTCCAGACAAGGAATACACAACCTAGCAGAGGCAGGCCTGGATAGTTAGACAAGAAAATACCTACTTTCTAAAAGTGGTATTTTCAAACACAGAATGTTAAAACCAACTTCACTAAAAGATGTATTTTATCATTCTGAGTTCAGGCATACTAAACTCAAATTTCTACCATGTTCCCGGAGTCAGTTAGGATTATAAGATGTAATAATCAAAACTGCCCATTCTGGCCTATGGGGGACAGGTAGCCTTGCAATAGTGAATAATGAAATAGGCTGTAATTCACTATCAGGACATGCCACACACACCAGGGCATGTCCTACCTTTCACATACAATGCACCCTGCCCACAGGGGTACCTTGGGCCTACCTTAGGGGTGACTAACATGTAGAAAAGGGAAGGTTTAGGGACTGGCAAGTGTGTGCACTTGCCAAGTCGACATGGCAGCCCCAGGCTGCACACAAGCTCTGCAATGGCAGGCCAGAGTTACACTTTACGCGCTGTTTGCGTGGGTGGCACAATCCAGTGCTGCAGCCCACCAACAGCATTTGATTTATAGGCCCTGGCACTCGCAGTGCACTTTACAAGGGACTGACACATAAACCAAATAGGCCAATCATGGAAACACCAATCCATAACACATTTTATACAGGAGCACTTGCACTTTCTCACTGGACAGCAGTGAGGAAAGTGCGCAGAATCATTACACCAGCAAAAACAGAGTCAAAACCGGGAGGTCAGAAAGCAAAAGTCAGGGGAAACACGCCAAAAGATGCCAAGTCTAACACATGTCCCCTCCAGCTGAAAGTAGGGAGAACTACCCAACCCCATTGGAGTTCTCTTCACTAAGGCGGAAGAACCTGGACAGACCATCTGCGTTGGCGTGTTCTGTACCAGGACGGTGTTCCACCGTAAAGTCCATTCCCTGTAGGGAGATGGACCACCTCAGCAGTTTTGGATTCTCACCCCTCATTTGCATCAACCATCTGAGGGGCCTGTGGTCTGTCTGAACCCGGAAGTGAGTCCCAAACAGGTATGGTCTCAACTTCTTCAGCGCCCAGACCACAGCAAAAGCTTCCCTTTCTATGGCACTCCACCTCTGTTCCCTGGGAAGTAGTCTCCTGCTAAGGAAGACTACAGGCTGATCCAGGCCCTCTTCGTTCAGTTGTGAGAGCACCGCTCCCACACCATGCTCTGAAGCGTCAGTCTGCACGACAAATTCTTTGGAGAAGTCAGGTGCCTTGAGCACGGGCGCCGTGCACATGGCTGCCTTCAGGGCATCAAAAGCTTTCTGGCAGGACTCAGTCCAGATCACTTTCCTGGGCTGCCTCTTAGAGGTCAGCTCTGTTAAGGGGGCAACGATGGTGCCATAGCCCTTAACAAATCTCCTATAGTAGCCGGTGAGACCTAAGAAGGCTCTCACCTCTGTCTGGGTCTTGGGGGCTCCCAAGCCAGAATGGTGTCAATCTTGGGTTGTAGGGGCGCCACCTGGCCGCTTCCTACCTGGTGTCCCAAGTACACCACAGAACCCTGCCCGATCTGGCACTTACTGGCCTTGATCGTGAGGCCTGCACCTTGCAGGGCCCTCAACACTTTCTCAAGGTGCTGTAAATGTTCTTCCCAGCTGGAACTGAACACAGCAATGTCATCCAGGTAGGCGGCACTGAAATCCTCCAGCCCGGCCAACACCTGATTGACCAACCTCTGAAAGGTGGCAGGGGCATTCTTCAACCCAAAGGGCATCACCCGGAATTGGTAATGACCTTCTGGGGTTGAAAATGCTGATCTCTCCTTGGCCCCATCGGTTAAGGCAATCTGCCAGTACCCAGACGTCAAATCAAACGTGCTGAGGAACCGGGCAGCTCCCAACCGATCAATGAGCTCATCAGCTCTGGGGATGGGGTGCGCGTCAGTCCTGGTGACGGCATTGAGCCCACGGTAGTCCACACAAAACCGGAGTTCTGGAGTGGCACCGGGCGCCGCAGCCTTTGGGACCAAGACCACTGGGCTGGCCCAAGGACTGTGGGAGGGCTCAATCACCCCTAACGCCAACATCTTAGAGACCTCCTCCTTGATGCTGGCTCTGACCCGGTCAGTCAACCTGTAAATCTTGTGCTTCACAGGAGGGCTGTCACCAGTGTCCACGTCATGGGTACACCAGTGAGTAACACCGGGGGTCAGAGAGAACAGTGGGGCGAACTGTCCCAACAGCTGGTGACAGTTCCCCTGCTGCTCCTGAGTCAGAGTAGGGGAGAGGATCACACCCTCTACTGACCCATCATGCTCCTTGGTAGACAGGAGGTCAGGGAGAGGCTCACTCTCCTCTTCCACCCCATCATCTGTCGCCAAGAGCATACTCACTTCGGACCTCTCGAAGTGGGGCTTGAGGCGGTTCACGTGAAGGACCCTCAAAGGGTTCCTTGGAGCCTGCAAATCCACCAGGTAGGTGACGTCACTTTTGCGCTCCTTTACCTCATATGGCCCAGTCCACTTGTCCTGCAAGGCACAAGGTGCCACTGGGGCCATGACCCACACTTTTTGCCCAGGTTGAAATTCGACCAGAGTGGCATTCTGGTCATACCATCTCTTCATTTCTTCCTGGCTTGCTTCTAGGTTCGCCTGAGCGAGTTTCCTGAAGCGGGCAGTTTGGTTTCTAAAGGCCAGCATGTAGCTAAATACATCCTGGGGAGTTTTCCTGGGAGCTGCCTCCCAGCCTTCCTTTACCAAACTCAGAGGTCCTCTGACATGGTGGCCATACAGGAGCTCAAAGGGGCTGTACCCAAGAGACTTCTGAGGCACCTCCCGGTATGCAAAGAGTAGGCATGGCAAGAGGACGTCCCACTTACTCCTCATGGGTTCTGTTAGACCCTTGATCATGCCTTTCAAGGTCTGGTTGAATCTCTCCACCAGACCGTTTCCTTGTGGGTGGTAAGGAGTGGTGAACTTGTAGGTTACACCACACTCCTTCCACAGGGATGTCATATACTTGGATATGAAATTGGTCCCCCTATCAGAAACCACCTCTCTGGGGAATCCCACACGGGAAAAGATCCCCATTAACGCCCGGCCCACCACTGGCGCCGTCGTTGTCCTTAGAGGGATTGACTCCGGGTACCGGGTGGCATGGTCCACCAAGACCAGGATGTACCTGTTGCCCATGGCTGTCTTGGGATCCAGTGGCCCCACAATATCCATCCCTACCCTTTCAAAGGGTGTTCCAACAACAGGAAAAGGTTGGAGAGGAGCTTTGACCTTCCTCCCACTCTTACCACTTGCCTGGCAAGTTTGGCAAGACCTACAGTGTGCATCTGACTGCCTTCGCATTTGGGGCCAAAAGAAGTGGGTGACAAGCCTGTCAAAGGTCTTGTCCTGCCCCAAATGTCCTGCCAAAGGCACGTCATGAGCCAGACCCAGTAGGAAGGTCCTGAAGCGCTGGGGTACCACCAGCACACGGGCTGACCCAGGCTCAGCAACCTTAGGCTCACTGTATAGGAGACCACTCTCCCAGTAGATCAGATGTGACCCGGACTGATTACCAGCTGCCTGGTCTGCAGCCTGCCACCGCAGACCCTCCAGAGTAGGGCACTCGTTCTGCTCCCTGCAGAACTCCTCCTGGTGGGACCCCCTTCTTGCTGCCAGTGGGTCAGCTCAGAGATGTCTCCCAGTTCGGCTACCTGCTCCCCTGTAGGCACCGGGCGTCCCCCTCAAGGTCCGCCTCCTCCCGGTCCGTGGGAACTTCGGGGGCCGGTTTCCCGCGCCCCTGCCCTTTCTCTTGGCAGGGACTTGGGCCACTGTTTCAGGCTCCAAGTCCTCTTGATCACCCTTTCTGGCTGCCATTGACCGAGTAGACACGCATGCCCACTCTGGCAACCCAAGCATCTCCAAGTGAGACCTGAGCTCAACCTCCTTCCATGAGGACTGCTCCAGGTCGTTTCCTAGCAGACAATCTACAGGCATGGTAGGGCTCACAACCACCCTCAAGGGACCTGAGACCCCCCCCATTCAAAGGGAACCTGCGCCACCATACACTGGCGCTCAGAGTTGTCTACAGCAACTACTTGGTGGAATGCCCCGGGGACTACTTGCTTCTCAGACACCAGGTGACACCGGACTGAGGTCACACTGGCTCCAGTGTCTCTGAGAGCCTCTACCCTGTTCCCATTAATGGTCACCCAGGTGCTGTATTTCTTTGTGTTAGGGGGCACCTGGTTTCCTGGGACCATCTCACTGTCCCCTAGTGAGGCAAGGGTCATTTCTGCGGGATCCCCACCCTCCTGTGGGCACCCCTCCTCCCCAAGCGCTACACTAGCCAACACTTTGGACTGTCCACCGGTGGGTGGCTGTGTCCCCTTTGGGCACTTGGGGTCCCCCTTAAAGTGACCTACCTGGTCACATGCATAACACTTGCGGGGCCGGTCTCAACAGGCTTCCCTGTAGAGACCCCTTTCTTCTTATCACCGGGGGCTGGGAACCTTTACCCTGGGTACTAGTTTGGGGCCCTTTAGAGAACTCCTGTGCTTTACCCTTGTCCCCCCACCTTTCTGCTGGGGACCCTGCCCACCTTTGGCTGAGTCTCCCCCAAACGCTTTCTTGTGGACCCTGGTACTCACCCAGCGGTCCGCTTCCATAGCAAGCTTCCTGGGGTCAGTTAGCTTACTATCAACTAGGTGCTGGCGCAGATCTGCAAAACATAGACTAGACAAGTGCTCCCATGCAATCAAGTTGTAGAGCACCTGAAAATCTGTTACACTACTGCCCTTCACCCAACCATCCAGAGACCTGCAGAACACATCCACACATTCCAACCAAGTGTTGGCATCAGACTTCTTACTGGACCTGAACTGATCCCTGTACTTTTCAGGAGTAAGACCGTACTTCGTGAGAAGGGCATCCTTCATGTCAGCATAGGTGAGGTGATACCCCTTACCCAAAGCTATCAGAGCATCCCTTGCTTCTTCAGGGAAAAGTGGCCACAATCCTGCTCCCCAATTCTCCTCAGGGACCCCATTCATGTGTATGGCTGCCTCATAACCCTGAAACCACCTTTGTATGTCATCCCCCTTCTTGAACTCCTTGCCTACATTCTTGGGAATGTGCACAATCCTGTCTGCCTTTCTGGACGAATTGCTGCCACCATCTGAGCCTGACTTACTCCTAA
This sequence comes from Calotriton arnoldi, assembly GCA_963921515.1. Classification (NCBI taxonomy): domain Eukaryota; kingdom Metazoa; phylum Chordata; class Amphibia; order Caudata; family Salamandridae; genus Calotriton; species Calotriton arnoldi. The sequence continues at coordinate 561,699 of CAWUFW010004421.1, read as the reverse complement.
GTTCTAGCTCCTTCAGTTCTCTCTCATGCTCTAAGAGCATCTTCCTCTCCTCTATGGCCAATCTCTTCTCCTCCCGCTCACTCTCCAGCCTGAGCTTCTGCAGCTCAAACTGCCTTGCCTCCCGCCTGTCCTCCAGCTCCTCTGGTGACAGACTGCTGCTGCCTGACCTGGCGGGTTCCCCCTACCCAAAAGCACATCCACCCTGGAAATAGGCTCCTCCACCTCCTCACTGAGATTACCAGGCTGCCCACTGGCATGTCTGGCTGCTACCCAGGCCCTCAGCGCCTTCTGTAGCTCCTCCTTCCTTGTGAGGCCTTTAATTTGGACTTTCAGGTTTTTACAAATTGCTCGTAGTTCCTTTACGGCGTAGGTTTCCAACCTATCCTCCTCAAAGATAATTTCCAGAGATGCAACGGATGATGCAGCTGTGTCAGGCATGACAAAAGTAGTGAGTTGAAAACTGTCAAGATCAAAAATAGGCCAAAAGAAAAAGGACCAGTATGTGGTACGTAATGGTCTGCGATATGGTAGTAGTGCACACCAATCACTGTAAGTCAAGTGCAAACACAAGTCCTATCCTCACCGCTGACAACCAATGTTAGAAATGGGATCTCTAGTTGGCAAGGGCTTGCACCTTTGTCCAAGTAGGGACCCTTCTTCCTAGTCAGGGTAAGGGTGTTACACTCGTGAAGTAACCCCTGCTCACCCTCGTGGTAGCTTGGCACGAGCAGTCAGGCTTAATTCAGAGGCAGTGTGTAAAGCATTTGCACATAACCAACAGTAATACAGTGTAAGCACTACAAACGGACACCACACCAGTTTAGAAAACTAACCAATTTTTATATACTCAAGACAAGACCAATTACGACGAAAATCCACAATACTATACTTTAAAAACGAATACTTGATAAGGTAACTTCTTCTTTGCAAGAATAGCACAAAAGCAAAGTTCGTACGAGTCGGTAGCTCCGTCCGAGCCTACCGCGATGCTGAAAACAACAGAGTCTAACAGTTCCAGCCGACCGCGTCGATACGGGCCAGCAGAGTCGTGAACAGACTTGGTCACAGTACCTTTTCTCATTGTGGCGGGCACGGAGCGTGCGAGCCAGTCGGCGTACGTCGCGGTTGCGGTGCAAGACGGAGCGATGCAAGGTGCGGTGTCCTCTCGATGCGGTGCAGGCAGCGGCTCGATGACAGTCGTGCAGACGGAGTCGGTGAGACCAAGGCGTGCGATGCAGGGTGAGACGATGCTCGATGCGGTGCTGGCAGGTTGCGATGCAGGCGACCAAGCCGGAGTGCGGGAGCTGGCGTCGGACAGCGGTGCGAGTCGGAGCGGTGCGTCGCGAAGCGTGCGAGCGGTGCCCCAACTGCGATGCGGTCACGATGGTTGAGCCAGATGCAGCGACAGCGTCGGTCTGGTCCGGCCGGTACAGTGAAGCGATGCGATGCGAACTGCGGTGCCCACAGGTCACGATGCAAGCAGCGGCTCGATGGCGATGGCGTCGGACGTCGTCTTCGGTGAGACCAGGGTTGCGGTGCGAAGCGGGGCGATGCGGTCTGCGGTGCAAACAGGACACCGGGCCAGTGATGGAGTCGGTTGACGGAGTCGGTTGCGGTTCCCTTCCTCTGTGGCAACTGAAACAGCGGTTCCAGAAGCGGTACCCAGAGGGTTGTGAAGTCTTTGCAGTCCCTGAGACTTCTTAACAGGAGGCCAGCTCGGTTTCAGGCCCTTGGAGATTCTCAGCACAAAGAGTAGAAAGTTCAGTCCAGTCCTTTCACTGCCCAAGACAGAAGCAACAACTGCAGGCCAACCCAACAAGGCAATAACTCAGCAAAGGGGCAGTACTCCTCCTAGCAGCTCTCCAGCTCTTCTTCTTGGCAGGTTCCTTGATTCCAGCGAGATCTAAATTCATGGGGTCAGGGCCCCAATATTTATATCCCAAATTCCTTTGTTCTCTGAAGGCAGAGAGGCCTTTGCCTAGTCCAAACCAGTTCTGGAGCACTCTGTTGACAAGACTCCTTCTTTCCTTTCACAGTGCAGGGCAGAAACATCAGACGCCCCACAGGAGGTGGAGCCAGCATTGTGGAGGGAAAGCACAGCCCTGGAGCACTTTGTTGACATGATTCCTTCTCTTCTTTCACAGTGCAGGGCAGAGACATCAGACGCACCACAGGGGGTGGAGCCAGCACTGTGGGGGGCAGGCACAGTCCTATTCAGGTCCCAGGTGCAACTCCTCCCTCCCATCTAGATGCAGATCTCTCTATTCACCACTGGGCGGACTCATTCTGTCTCCTGGAATCCCCCAGCCCTGTCACTCAAACTCCAGACAAGGAATACACAACCTAGCAGAGGCAGGCCTGGATAGTTAGACAAGAAAATACCTACTTTCTAAAAGTGGTATTTTCAAACACAGAATGTTAAAACCAACTTCACTAAAAGATGTATTTTATCATTCTGAGTTCAGGCATACTAAACTCAAATTTCTACCATGTTCCCGGAGTCAGTTAGGATTATAAGATGTAATAATCAAAACTGCCCATTCTGGCCTATGGGGACAGGTAGCCTTGCAATAGTGAAAAACGAAATAGGCTGTAATTCACTATCAGGACATGCCACACACACCAGGGCATGTCCTACCTTTCACATACAATGCACCCTGCCCACAGGGGTACCTTGGGCCTACCTTAGGGTGACTAACATGTAGAAAAGGGAAGGTTTAGGGACTGGCAAGTGTGTGCACTTGCCAAGTCGGCATGGCAGCCCCAGGCTGCACACAGGCTCTGCAATGGCAGGCCAGAGTTACACTTTACGGGCTGTTTGCGTGGGTGGCACAATCCAGTGCTGCAGCCCACCAACAGCATTTGATTTATAGGCCCTGGCACTCGCAGTGCACTTTACAAGGGACTGACACATAAACCAAATAGGCCAATCATGGAAACACCAATCCATAACACATTTTATACAGGAGCACTTGCACTTTCTCACTGGACAGCAGTGAGGAAAGTGCGCAGAATCATTACACCAGCAAAAACAGAGTCAAAACCGGGAGGTCAGAAAGCAAAAAGTCAGGGGAAACACGCCAAAAGATGCCAAGTCTAACAGGCGGGTAGAGAGGCCTGCAGTACTGTGGTGGTCAAGCGTGTTGGGGTGCAGACAACAGGCAAGCTCAAGCCCAGAGGTCCCCATCTCGTAGGCAATGGATCACAGGGACAGCGTAACGGGGGGAGGACATCTTTCCCCACCCTATGTAGGAACTGTGAAAGGAGGGTGGCACATTGAGGAGAGATAGGCTGTTTGCGCAAGTTGCAAACTTCTTCCCAGCGGAGGGCATCCTCCTCAGCTGATCCCCACTTGCGCACCACCCCATGCCATGCTGCCACTGGTGGGGCCGTGGGGGAGCGCCATTGGAGGGTGAGAGCGCATTTGGCAAAGAGGAGCAACAGGGTTGTGAAGCAGGAACGTACCTTGTGTTGCTTGTGGCGTTTGAAAATGCCCAAGGCGCATGCCTCCCAGGTGTGTATTTCCGGCAGTTCCGTGATCTCCCACAGGGTGCTGTGCACAGACTTCCAATAATCATGTAGAGAGGGACAGGACCATATCATGTGGGTAAGATCTGTGTCCGGGGCTTGCCAGCACGGGCGTGTCAGGAAAGCAGCGGTTCAATTGGTCTGGGGTAAGATACCTTTGTGGAGTATAAAAAACTGTATATTTTTAAAACAGGAGTTATGGGATACCTGTTGGGGGAATTCTTTAGCCTTTTCCCATTCCCTAATGTGGAGCACTCATCCAAAATCATCCTCCCACTTCTGTTGGAGTGCATCAAGGGGAGTCATCATCATGTTGCGAATAGCCTTGTAGAACCAGGTGATAAGGTAACGGCAATCACCCATGGTAAATACGGTTTGCAATACTGGATGTGTAGCAGGTTCCACCTCCGTGGAGTTGCACAGGGTGTGGCACGTGTTGGTAAGTTGTCTATGGAGGAGGCACTGCCCCGGCGGGAGACCATGGTCTGAAGCCAGCTTGTTGAATAGGAGAAACTGACCAGCTACGAAAAGAACACCCAGGTTAAGCAGCAAGTGTTCTGTCCAGGCCGCCATGTACTGATGCGTTTAGAAGTCTGGGAAGTGGGGGAGGCCGATCAGGGGCAACGCAGGGGCATATGCTGGCATGTCCCGCGTGAGGGGATGGACACAAAATTTGCATGTCTGGGCAGGGCCGGTCCTAGTATTCATGGGGCCCTGGGCAGAATAGGAAAATGCGAGGCCCCTATAATTTGCATAAGATTTAACTTCACAGGAAGTGACATCATAGGAAGTCATTTCAATTGGCCATTAATTATATTGATATTGATATTATTTATAGAGCGTGCCAATGTGGCGCTGGCGTCTGCAGCTGTAACAGTAAATAAAGCTAATTGGGCAACATAGTTGAAAAAAGACAGGTTTTAAGTTTTTTTCTAAAACAGATAAAATTGGACTGGGCTTTGAAATGCAAAGACATTTTGTTTCAGAGTTTGCAAGGAACGAGATAAAGCTTCTGCCACTCCAGGACTCTTTGTTTATTTTAGGTGTTTCCACTGTTCCCGAGGAGGTTGATCGAAGAGCTCCCCTAGGTGTGTACCATATGAATTTTCTCTAAGGTACTCAGGACCTATGTTGTGAGTAGTATACAGTGCCTTGAAGGCTACTTCCTTTCTAATGGGAAGCTAGTGTAGCTCCAACAATACATGTGATAAAGATTTGAACTTTGGAATTCTCATTAAGAGACGAGCTGCTGCGTTTTGTAAAATGTGCAGTTTATTCAGAGATCACAGATTATATGGCATTGTTGAAGCCTCTTTGCAAGAAGCTACTTACTTAGTTTGGATGTGAGTAAAATGGTTAAAAATTAATAATACTTATAAAATGCGTACCTATATTTTACATCTGTATTAAATAGAAATACATTAAATGATTTAAAAATTGTTATTGTTCTATTGAAAAGGATAAATGAATTTGATATGCTAACCGGGCATCCTGGCACTAAGAGAGCTCCAAAGGAGAGGTGCAGACTTTACTAATGTGGAGAAAGGACAGTTTTAAGTGTTTTTGCAAAAGATTGGAGTTACACCATAGTTCAAGAGGGAGAGAGTTCCAGTCTTGCACATCTAGGAAGGAGAAGGATCTGCCTCCAATCAGGGACCTCTAAATTTTCGGTGGCACAGGAGTTTGGTTGGCACAGAGTATAGGATTCTGGAATTAACATAAGGAGTGTTGTACAAAGAGAGAACCTTTTTGTCATAAATCTGTTTTGTTTTATTAAGACAGAGAAAAAATAAGCCACAGCTACACAGCATGTCGCCTACAACCCCGTGGCGGGCCGGCCGCAAAGTAAGATAAGCAAAAACAAAAGGGGGATGCAATGGCATATCGATAAAGATAGCAGACATACATACTGAGTTACACAGCAAGTCGCCTACAACCCGCTTAGGGCCGGCCGCGTGATGTAGTGATCAAAAGTGGCAGGCGTTTGTTTTACAACAGCTGCAAGAGCATTGAACCAGAACCAGAGAACAAACGCACACATTGTGCAAAAAACATACAAAATAGTAGAAGAAGAGAAAGAAAGACAAACAGCAAAGACCAGCTAGAGAAAGAAAGGAAGAAGGAACGGCGAGAAAGAAAGAGAGAGGAGAGGGGGGACAGGAAAGAAGGAAGAATAGAAGAAAGGGGACAAAAGGAAGAGAGGTGTTGGAAGTGATCCTCGCAAAGAACGACAACCTGGTGGAACAGGGGCAGCTGGATGGCGCGGGGCTCAGGAGGGCACAGTGAAGGCAAAGGGAAGCAGCGCATCTTCAAAGAGGCGTAACGCCCGGAGTTTCAGGGGCATAAAGCGAGCGTGCTCCATTCTACAAAAGTAATCGATTATTGGTTGCCAAAGCCTGGTAAAGCGAGTGTCTCGGTCCTGCAAGCGCGCTGTAAGGAGCTCCATGGCCATGGTATGCCATAGACGGGTGAACCAAGCCGTGATCGGGGGGTCTCTGCTTTCTTCCAGTACAGGGCTATGAGTTGTTTTGCCGCACCCAGCATATGGAGACAGACCTGCCAATCGCCACGCGTCAGTGCGCGCAAATTAGTAGGCTTAATACCCAAAATGAGCGTAGCTGAAGCTTCAGGCAGGGGGAAGCCAAGAACCAGTTTGATGTGGCTGAGGATCTCCTTCCAGTAAATGGCCAGGAGTGGACAGGACCACCAGATGTGAAGAAAGTCTCCGGGTGACGTCAAACATCGCCAGCAAAGAGGGGAAGTCATAGGGTACATTTTATGTAACCGTCGAGGGGTGTAATACTACTGAGACATTAGTTTGTAAGCGGTTTCTCGCTGCGAGATACAGCGATAGACCCTTGGAATGTCCTGCCAAAGGCGCTCCCACTGCGCAGGCACAATGTCCGTGGCCAGGTCCGACTGCCACCGAGTTTGATAGAGATGCGGAGTTAGCCGCGGGGGTGTTGGAGAATACGATAAGTGCGTGCAATAAGACCCCTGGAATTATCGAACAAACGTACCAGCCGCTCGAAGGGAGTGAGAGCACGTGTGGCCGCCGACGCCAAAGATGCATCGTGAACCCAATGCCAAAGTTGCAAGTACTGAAGCCGAGCCCCTTCAGGAAGTTGAAATTCCTGCTTGCATTGTTCAAAAGTCTTGAAGGTAGTACCGATAAAGAGGTCCCGTATCGTACGGCACCCGCCATCCAACCAGTCAATGAAAACGGTAGGGTTCAGAGCAGGAGGAAAGAGAGAGTTGCCAGCGATGGGGGTGTGAGGAGAGGGGAAGGTGGTGAGACCCTTGGGTACAGCAATCCGGTCCCAGATGTCAAGGACAGTTTTGGTAGGAACGGCTATATAAGCACTGCGGGAGCGGGAGACCCGGGAGTGCCAGGGCAAATCCCATATGGAGCGCCCGGTCACTGCCCTGTCCATGTGAAACCACACCTTTTCACTCTCCCATGCCATCCATTCAGAGATAAAGCGAAGGTGCGCCGCCCAATAATAGTCCAACAGGTTCGGACAAGCCAAGCCCCCTCTATCCCGGGGTGACATTAGAATTTTGTTAGAGAAGCGCAGGCGACGACCTCCCCAGATAAATCTGGTGAAATCACGCTGTAAGCTTAGAATCTGGTGACGCGGGATAGGAGTAGGAAGTGACTGGAAGACGTATAAGATTTTGGGCAGAATGGACATTTTGAGGGCATGAATACGGCCCAGCCAGGAGAGAGTGAGAGGTCTCCAGACCCGCAAGTCCTCCAGCACAGACCTACGACACTCCTGCCAGTTAGCTTGCAACCAGGTAGCAAGGGTAGGGGTCAAGTTAAGCCCAAGATAGAGAATGGAACTTTGGGCCCATTTATAGGGGACCAACGCTTGCAACGTCGAGAGCTCCGTTGCCGGGATGGTAAGGTTCAGGGCCCAAGATTTGTCATGATTAATCTTAAGGCCAGACGCCCGCTCGAATTGACACAAAAGATGGTGAAGGGCAGGAAGAGACGTGTGTGGATGCGACAGTGTGAGAAGGAGGTCGTCTGCAAACAAAGCAACCTTGTGCTGTTGGCCTCCGAGAGGGATGCCATGTATGTCTGGCACCTGGCGAATCAAGATGGCAAGCGGCTCGACCACAAGGGCAAATAAAAGAGGAGAGAGGGGGCAACCCTGCCTCGTACCTCTATATATAGAAATGGGGTGTGTGAGTTGGCCATTGACCCGGACTTGGGTCGTAGGGGAGAGATAAGGAGCCATGATGCGGGACACCATCAAGGGGCCAAGCCCGATTTTACAGAGCACCTCGCGGAGAAAGGTCCAGTCCACACGGTCGAACGCTTTCTCAGCGTCGAGAGACAGCAGGCAAGCAGGGATATTCCAGTGCTGGGCTTTCCCAACAAGATGGGCGATTCGACGCACATTGTCAGCCCCCTGTCGCTGCCGAATAAAACCGACTTGGTCGGGGTCGATCAGGCCCGGGAGGTGCGGATCCAGCCGTTTAGCTAAGATTTTGGTGTAGAGTTTAAGATCCGTATTGAGTAGGGCAATGGGGCGAAAGGAGGAACATAGTGCGGGGTCCTTGCCTGGCTTTGGAAGTAGCGCTATTTCGGCTAATCCCACGGAAGCAGAGGGGCCCATCGTGTCCGTGAAAGAATTGAAGAGACGGAGAAAATAGGGCTGAAGCTGTGGGAAGAAGACCCGGTAAAAGGAAAGCGGCAGACCATCCGGGCCCGGCGATTTCCCAAGAGGGAGGTCCTTCAGAGCGCCCGCAAGTTCGCTCTGTGAAAGAGGGGCTTCCAGTAGTTGTGCATGGTGAGGGATGATCGGAGCCCAAGGGCAGCTATCAAGGACAGCCCGGACCTGTTCTGGAGGGGCGTCTCCTGAGCGTACAAAGACGAATAGTATGCATGAAACGCGTCGAGTTTAGCTTTACCAGTAATGGCCCGGGTGCCATCAGGGCACTTAATATTAGCTACATGTGCTTTAGCTGCACGTGTCCGCAATCGCCGGGCTAAAACCGTACCTACCTTATCTCCTCCCTCATAATATCGCTGCTTGAGAGCCAATAAGGCCCGTTCAGCCTTGTTGGTACGATGTACTCGGAGCTGGCCGTGCAGCATGGCCAGTCGCCGCTTGTGAGCAGCCCGTGGCTGAGTCTGATCGAGGCGCTCCAGCGCCTTAATGTCACTGGAGAGTTTAACTTCAAGCAGGCGCGACTCTCTGGCCCGGGCACACGCTATAGAAGTAATATGGCCTCGTATAGTGGCCTTAAATGCGTCCCAGACCACAGGAAAAGGGGTTTCTGGCAAGTCATTCGTCTCAAAGTAAGCGACAATAGCAGCCCGAAGTTCCTCAATATCAACCGGGTCACGAAGTATGTGGGCCGGGAGCCGCCACCGCGGTGGGCAGTTAGAGTGAGAAAGCAAATCCCGAAAGAGGAGCTCAAGGTGCGCGTGATCTGAAATTGAAATGTCTGACATGGAGGCCGAGAGCGTGTCCCCGATGAGGGAATGCGAGACAAAGAGATAATCGATGCGCGAATATGAGCGATGTACAGGAGAGTAATACGAGTAGTCGCGCGAATCGGGCGAGTGGTAGCCCAGGCATCTATTAGGCCAAGCTCGGTCAATTGATTTTTGAGGGCAGAGGACATAGCCCCGGTTCCGCAAAGGAACCGTCACTACGATCATCAGTGGCACTCCACACCAGATTGAAGTCACCCCCGAGGATAAGGAGGGGATCCGAGTTTGACACGTGTTCCCGCAGGGTCTCCCGGAGGAATGAGTCTTGCGCCTGGTTGGGGACATAAATGTTACACAGAGTTAAGGTCCTGTGGCCAAACCGAACCACCACCCGGAGGAACCTGCCATCCGGAGTGCGTACCGCCTTGGAGGCCCCCTGCTGAATGCCTGTTCGACAAAGTATTGCTACTCCAGCTACCTTGGAAGAGGTATAAGCCCAAAATTGGAGCGGAAAGCGAGGATGGGCCATGCGGGCGATATCCTCCTTAAGCAGGTGGGTCTCCTGAAGGAAGACAATATCAGGATTCAATTGGAGAAGGTATCTCCAAATCTGTCGCCGCTTGTTGGGGGAGTTGAGTCCCTTCACATTGAGGGATACGAGTTTCAAACCAGGTGTGGCAGCCATAACTGGAAGAAAGAGAGACCAAGCGCGCGCATCATTTGATGGAGCAGCAGGTAGCGGCTAGGAGGGGAAGAGAAGAGGGGAGAAGGAGAGAGGAGACATCGCTCAGCAAACACCACAGGACGGACTAGGAACCCCAACGAGGGGAAGGTCAGCTGAGGCCCCACATAGGAGAAAGAGAGACACCTCACCAAGAGCGCCAACAGGGGAAGCATACCAAGCACAGAGGGACAGGTCCCACCAGCCCCAAGCAGGGTGCCCCAACACCCCAAAGTCCCCCCAGAGCCAAGCCTCCCCGCAGGGTCAAGCAAGGACGTTGCCGAAAGGGGCCCAAAGTAGGGCAAGAAAGAGGAAAGCCAGAAATAGGAAAAGGAAAGAAGAAAATAAACTGGCCAACTGGGCCAAAGTAGTGCAGAGTCGGTGCGGAATAGCCCAGATCCCCGAAGGTAGGACATTCCGGAGAAGTCACTCTCCCTCAAGACTCGGCAAGAAGAAGTAGGGGAAGTGGTGGGCACACTATGGACGGGAGGCCCCCGCTACCAGTCCTCCGCCCAGCGACGATAAACATGCAACACATTTCAGCCTCCAGGCTCAGACAGAGGGCCCCCAGGAGCGAGGCCTCATCGGGAGCATTAACAAGCACCATGCCGCAAGGGGAAGAGCAGTCAAGGCCCCAGGGATGGGGAGGCACTCAGGGAGCGGACATGATTAACGGCGTCCCGTTTGGCCTGCGTGGAGTCGATGTCCCTCGAAGAGCGTCCAGAGCGAGGCAGGGGAACAGTGGACCACTCCGGCCGGAGCGAATCCGCGGGGCGAACACCAGAGGAGGGGGGATCATCAGAGTCTGAGTCCACAGGCAACCGAAGAAGGCGCAGCGCCTCTTGCAGGGACCGGATAACCCGTCGTCGACCCTCCCAGGAGAACATCAGGGCAAAGGGGTGGCCCCACTGGTATTTGATGTTCATGGCCCGCAATTTATCGGTGACAGGTTTAAAAGCTTTCCTCCGATGAAGCGTGGACGGTGCAAGGTCCTGGAAGATTTGAATGGACAGTCCATTGTAGGAGACTGACCGGATCCCCTGTACTTTCCACATGGTGGCTTCTTTGTCCGCAAAGAAATGGACTTGGGTGATAATGTCCGGCACAAAATTTGGGCGGTTGCGGGGACCCGGGACGCGATGGGCTCTGTCCAGCATAGGAGGTGTGGTACCTTCCCCCTCACGGATTGCATGTAGGAGGTCTGCGGTGTACGTCAAGGCATCAGACCCCTCTGTGCCCAATGGCACACCCCTAATACGGAGGTTGTTCCGCCGTCCGCGGTTCTCCAGATCCTCCTGCTTCAATTGTAAGGAGATATTCTGGTCCTCCAGTTCTGACATCTTCCTCCAGAGGCCCTCGATGTCCTCCGTCCTGGCGTCCACCGTCCTCTCGAGACCGTCGACCCTATCACCAATTTCCACAACATCCCTGCGGACATCCTGCAGCCCAGTTTTGAAGTCCTGCCGCAGGGAGCTGATCTCCGACTTGATTTCCTGCAGAAAGGTCGTCATGTAGGCCTGAGTGATAGGGATGGCTTGAGCTGGCGTGTCCAAGAGCCCTGGAGAGACAGGGGGGCCCTCTTGCGTAGAGGGGGCCACCTTGGCCCACATGGAAGTCACTGGGTTATCGCGGGAAGCGGCTGCCTCTGCATCCTTGTGAGCCCTGTGTTTAGGAGGCATGGCGGCGGGACCCCAAGAGGACAGTAGCCGCCGAAGTCAGGGCCAAGGGTGAGAATCGACGGGACAGCCGTGATGTGGGCCAGTCTAATCAGCCACATGCAGGATCCAGGGAGGCCTCCCCTAGGCAGCAAGCGCGGCCGGCAGCGTGGCGGCAGGGCAGCTCAAGTCAGTGGCCCCTCCAGAGGCAAGAGCGCCCCAAGCAAAGGGCTATCTTAGCAGGAGCAGTGGGGGGGACACTCAAGGCAAAGGGTAGGGGCAAGCAGCGTACACCAAACTCCCAGCGGAGTCCAAGGGCGGCCCAACTCTTGGCGGCCGTGAAGCAGAATCCAAGGAGCCCAGGACAAGCGCCAATGAAGAGGCCCCCAGGGATGCGAGTGCCCCTCCGCCCCTTCTCACAGGCACCACACTCCAATTAGGGGACCAGGTCCAGGGACCAGGGCAAGGTCAGCGCTGAGATGCCCCCCAAGGCAGGCAGGGTCGCAGCAGCGAGCTGGGTGTCAGGGGGCCCACATTTGGGCGAAAAAGACCCCCCGACCCGGTACCTGCACCACTCCAACCGCAGCTCGGTGGCCCCCTCCGGTCGGCACGCCGTCCAGGGTCTGCCAGGCAGGAAGATGCCGTCGCCAGGCCCCGTATGCTCCAGGGGCCCCACACCAGGATCAGCGGTGTCACGGGACCAGAGAGGCAGAGCGATCCACTGGCCAGAAGCGACCGCCTGCACCCCCTCACAGGGAGGCGCCATAGGCACCAACGGGCGCGCGTCCGCAGCCGGGGCCCAAAATGGCAGCCGGCGGGCAGCAGACCCGGTCCAGCGAAAGAGAAAAGGCCGCAGGGGTCCAGGCAGCGGCGTCCAGCCACCAGGGTGCAGCAGGTGTCCGGCCCCCGCGTGCCCCCGCCGCCAGTAATGCTACCAGCTGGCGCAGCGCTCCCAGCACCGTCCGGAGCTCCACTGCGGCCAGGAGACAAGATGGCGGTCGCCAGGGTCGGCCACAGAGAACCAGGAACACCGAGCCCCCAGAGGACCCCCAAGCCTCCAAACACTGCCCGGGAGGTCCCGGCCGGGATCGGAGCAAGCCCCAGGTGAGAGCGGAGCCCGGACACCAAGCTGGCGATACGGGCGAGAGGCACTGGAGCGGAGACTTGATGGTGCACGTCTCACTCCATGCGTGCCCAAGCCACGCCCCCGAGAGAACCTTTTTAATGAAGTGCATAATGATGAATGGATGGTGCCTTGTAGATAGAGGGTTTCAAACCAAAAACCCAGCAGACAGCAAAAAGGTGAGAAGAATTGCCCTAGCGATGCAGCAGTCTCAGATGAGGAGCCCTCTACTGTTCTGAATGATTTGAAGGGTACTGAATGTAAAAAAGGCAGGAAACCTAAGATGGTGAGAATATAATGGACTGTATAACAGCCTTACTGCAGTGAGAGGGGAGAAAAGGGATGATTTTGTGTTACTTGTGGATGTAGTAAAAGCAAGTGGATGAAACAAGGTTAATCTGTTCTGAAAAAAAGAGATGCTGGAAAATGAATCCAAGATTTTTTTTGCTGACTGTGCAAGTGTAGGTGATTGACCCAGGCTCCACAAGCCAACAAAGAGAACACCATATGGTATGAGATCTTTTAAAAATTAGAACCCTTGCTGTGTCACTATAAAATTATACTGAATTTGTCTTCGTTCAGAAATTAACTGCTAGCATGCAAGACCAAACATATTCTTGGGCAGATTGCCACTGAGGGAAATTAATGTTTGGGTACCAATATGAGCAAGATATCAACAAGAAACCAAAGGACTGAATGAGTAACGCTATTTGGGAATGATAAAGATTAAACAGCGGAAACCCAATATTTTCCACAAGTCTGAGGTTTAGTACATAACAGAAACAAGTGATGAGTGGCTTGCTTCAAATTTTCCAAATAGGATAGCGGTTAGCCACACCAGGGGAATACCTTAATTTCCAGGTTGTACTAGTTGATTTATAAGCACTGGCTGGGAAACTGTCAAATTTGGCACTAATGTTTAGTAATATTTAGGCTGCTCTAACCAGGGCCGGACTGGCAACCGAAACCGGCCCTGGCAAACTGCTCGGCCGGCCCCCCCTGGGGTGAGGGGGAGGTGCAGCCGAGCAGTTTGCGAGCGCCGGTTTTGGCCGATTTTGTTACAGGGGGCCGATATTGCTGACCCCCGGTAACAAAAACGGCCCCCCAGGGGCCCAAAACCAGCCCCCACCCTAGCGGCCCACCGGGGAAACGCCCGGTGCCCGCTACGGCCCGTCCGGCCCTGGCTCTAACTCCATGAACAAGAGTGGGAAACATCCTTTACACCACAGTCAATACCACGATGTGCCTTTACACCGCAGTCACTACCCCGACTGCGACATTACCGCGCATCCCTTTAGCACGCAAGTTGTTAAAACGACTTGCTTTAGGGGATGTGTTGTTGGACTACAGTTGGAATAGTAATTTATACTATTCCAAAGTCTAGCAACCCCCTAAGGCAAGTCATTGTAGTGACTTGCTTGGTAAAGGGACGCATGGTAATGTCGCAGTTGGGGTACTGACTGTAAAGGTATGTGTGGTAAATGCATGGGGGGGTTCTGTCATAAACACCTCCAGGGTCAGTCACAAATCATCTGAATCAGTACGAAATGCTACTTAAAACTCCTAGAGTTGTCAGAAGCCAACCGGCACATTGTCAATGAGTAACTTACTTTTTATGAAAGAAATTTGGAAGTTGACCTCTTTTTTCTAGGATTTTTGAGGAAGGGGCAACAAGGTGATGTCTGAAGATGCTGATAATTTCAGAGCCGGCTGAAGAGTATTAGAGCATTTTTACCTCCCTTTCAGACTCTTACTTTTCTGCTTCAACTTTCTCTTGCTGGTTCTGCCCATCTAACTTCCACCTCTACCCTCCTGTCTCCCTCCGCCCAACCTCAACATTTTCGGTGGTTCTGCTTTCTTCCATCCACCTCTCACCATTACTTCTCTCCACTCTGCTTATGTTCCCTTGCGGGTTCTTTCTCTTATGAACACAGACATCTTACCCACATGCTCCCCTTCAACTCTCATCTCTCCCTCAGCCTCATAACTTCTTTCCTTGTTCTGCTTCATTTACATCCATGTCTCCCCTTCCATCCTCCCAGAGCATCTGATCTTTTCTTGTTGATTCTGTCCCTCTTAAATCCACCTACCCCTCAATGCTATACTCTTTTTCTCATCTTTCCCTCAGACTCTTACCTTACCTTACCATTTGTACTCTGTCCCTCTTATATCCATCTCTCCCATGCCCCCAAGTTCATCCAATTTCCAACTGGTTTTATCACTTATATCCACCTATCTCCTCAATGGAGAAAAGCGACTGGAAGAGCTACTGTAAGAATATAGGTTCCCCTCGATAGTGGCACTAGCATCCATGCCAAGAGCAGTGCGCAAATTAGTATTAAAAAAGTGAGTGAAAAACCTAATCTTGAGTAGTGAATAGATGCAGCCTCCAGATATAAGCATAGCAGATATATTTCAGACACCTTTTCTAGCTTAAGGCAACCTTACTTTGATTTTAATTTGCGGTCTCAGGACAAAAAACGCATTTCTGAGATTCAGGTATTTTTACCTCCCTTTTAAGGCTTTTGATGGTTCATGGAAACTAGAGGGCTGCACTGACAAGTCATGTAGGATGTGCAAGTTAGCCGAAGAGTCCATTGAACATATAATGTGCCTATGTCCAGCCCTACTAGACGTGCGGAAAAAATATTTAAAGTCAATGTTTAATGCTGAGGGCATAAGAACAATACCAGAGGCTGTATTATTGTGCTTTAAAGGCGGTTCTGTAAGAGTGGTGGGTAACCTTGTAAAGCTCTTGAGACATATGGTTAAGCTCTGGGAGAAAAATACTTAACCTTGTCTTTAATTTTTAATTAAAATGTGTTGATTTTTAATGGTGCTTTTTATCAGCATTTTGTGACGTTTTATGTAAAGTAATTATTGTATATAGTTTTATGTAAACTTTAGACAATAAGGTATTCTCTCTCTCTCCTCAATGCTTTACACTTCACATCATCTTTCTGCCTGACTCTTAGAGTACCCATTGATTCTGCCCCTCTTACATCCACCTCTCACTAGTCCCTCTCTCTCCCCCTCCACTTTAGTTCTCTGCTGGCACTGTGTATCTGACCAGCTCCCATCCATGTGCTACCCTTCACCTATCATCTCTCACTCCAGCCTTGAACCTTGTCTCACTGTTTCTGAATCTCTTACATCCATCTGCCTCTTATTTTTCTCACTGATTCTGCTTCTCTTTCACCCCTCTCTCCTCCCTGCTGCACACTTCATCTCTCATCTCTCCCCAGCATCTAATCTTTTCTCACTGATTCTGCCCCTGTAATGGCTACCTCTCCCCTCCCTCCCTACCCAGCCTCCTACCTTCTATTGGTGATCCTGACCTCTTACATCCACCTCTCACTGTCCCCTCTTCCTGCTACTTAAATTCTCCTAATGCTTCTTTTATATCTACTGTTCCCATTCATGCACTATCTTGCACCTTTTATTTTTCTCTCCAACCTCAAGTTTTTTTCACTGGTTCTGCACTCTTTAGATCCACCTCTTCCCTCCATGTTCTACTCCTCATGTTTCAGCTCTCCCCATCTCTACTCTCCTCTTGCTGTTTCTGACCCTGTAACATTTACTTCTGCTCTCCATGTGCTGATCTTCGCCACTCTTCCCCCAGTCTCTTATTTTGTTTTACTTGTTCTCCTTCTTTACATCCACCTCTACCCTTCCTCTATCCCCAATCCTTTTACCAGTGCCAGCTGGTGCCTGAGGCCGCTAGAGCACCGCTGCCTAGTATCAACAGGCCAAAAAGAAGCTGCTTTGAACAGCTTTGAAAGGCAAAAAGTATAAACACCCAAACTAACAGTCAGTTTGCGTGTTTGTTTTCGTCAGTGCTATGCTCCTTTTCGCACTCTTCATACATTCACAAGCCATAGAGAAGCTGAGCATGCTCCCTGAAATGCACATCTGTGAAACACAGGAGCATGCTTTGGCGGTGATGCATTTGTAGCATTGTCACACCAAGCCCTATCAGAAGCCATGATACAGTGGGGCTGTAGAAGGGTCAGCCCCTGTTCCTATCCTGTCTTCTGATAGGGTTGTCAGCAAACTCATGGCAGAGACACAGACTCGAGGACTGAGTGACCCAGAAGAGAAGAGCTGGTACATAGAAACCTGTCTCAGTACCACTTGGTAAGTTGAACTGTTTCCACTGCTCGTTGTTTCTCCTGTCCGTTTTGCTCCCCGCTGGCAAGGTTGTGTTTCCACACTAAAGCCTTAGCATGCTGTGCAGGTGGTCACACATTGGGTCAGCTTTCTTAGCCTATGATCACACTGTAAAAATCTTTGAGCTGGGAATCACCTATGATCATACAGTGTCACCTACCTGAGAAGACTGTCACAGCATGCTGACTTTTTGAGTGTCCAGTAACAGAGCCTTATTGCATGTGTAAATAAAGATGGATTCCCTAAGTAGTAACCATAATTGTACATTGAGTTATTTTAAAGCTAGAACAATGGATCAATATGGTTTGTTGGCACTATTCTCTCATGTATCTCCTGTGTTGCAGTATTTCCTGTTTCTGAGTTTGAACATAAACATATATTTTGTGAAAAACAGTGAGAGTCCTTGGTATAAAGCAGACATATATTAATTTGATTGAACTATTTTAGACTGGCAATGTCTACCCTTGAGTAGGAACACATTTCAAGGGGTGGAAATGCTTCAATTGCAAAGAAAAGTAATTGGAACACTAACCTTTTTATAAATCGCTTACTTTAACACATTTGCCGCTCTGTAAATATGTTTTATTAATAGCCAATTCAAACTTGTGACCTGCTGACCATTGCAATTATGGCACAAATAGTTGCAAAAAGAATTTTCACCTGATTTAGCAGTAATGTTTACAATAAGATTCACATACAAATGGCGCTTGCTCCTGTTTTGTCCACTAGGAAGAGAGGAGACAACACAGGCACAGTACACATGGGATTATAATGGTGTTCTAAAGAGAAAGGAGCTTAGAGAGCAGAATGTTGCGCACTAGAGAACATTACACAATAAAGAGAGGTGATTAATGGGGGCGAATGTTGCAGACAGGAAAGTGTGTTGATTGAAAGGGTAAAATGGAGCATATGGGAAAGTGGGGATTACAGAAGGGAAAAGACAGGAGTGCAGTTCTTACATGAGAATGAGGCACAAGAAAGTGGTGCAGACTGGTAAGAATCGGTCACACATGACCTGTGGACCACTTTTTATGGAAAATGGGCCAAAAATACTATCTTCTGCCATTTTTCGGGAGACATCCATTACCACGCGGGCATTGCATCGCAATGCCTTTACATCGCGGGTATTACAACGCAAGTCGTTACAACGACTTGCGCTGGATGGCGCTCTAACCTAAGGAATAGTATGATTTACTATTCCAACACCTTCCCTACTGTACGTAGACTGGTGTTGGAATAGTAAATCATACTATTCCTAAGTCCAGCGCCCTCCAGCGCAAGTCGTTGTAACGACTTGCGTTGTAAAAACTGCGATGTAACGTACCGCGATCATTTTGATCGCGTTGTAACGTCACATATTCCCATTTTTCAAAGTATTCTTGAGGAGGTTGAAACCCCAAAACCACTAGGAAGTGTGAGGCATGCCTGGCACAAAACAAATTATTAAATGTTTCAGTAGGAACCTCTGCATTTCAAAGTTCACCAGTTTCCCTGCCTCCTACCATTTTGCATGGATTCTACCCCTCTTACATCCTTGTCTTTTGAATGTAATGC
Organism: Calotriton arnoldi; assembly: GCA_963921515.1. Taxonomy (NCBI): domain Eukaryota; kingdom Metazoa; phylum Chordata; class Amphibia; order Caudata; family Salamandridae; genus Calotriton; species Calotriton arnoldi. The sequence continues at coordinate 543,496 of CAWUFW010004421.1, read as the reverse complement.
CCTTCACCTCGTCTCTTAATCTCTCTACCAGCCTGTTCGCATGGATTCTGCCCATTACATCCATCTCTCCTCTTTCCTGTCTCCCTTTCTGCCAGCCCAGGCCTTTAAGCTGGCTGAAAAAAATGAGTGGGTCTCTAAAAGGGGTGTGGTCTATGTAATTAAGGGTGTAGCTTAAACAGGTAATCTAAATTTCTGTGATTCCACATAGGGTTCGATCTGACCGGTACTTTATTTCCTCTCTGGGCTTTCCGTGATTGAAAACAGAAATATAACACAACAACTGACATACACCTAAAAACAGCCAGGAGTATTGATTTTGTCAATGGCTGTTTAGGATAAATGAGTAACAACAAAAAATTATTTTACTTTCACCTTGTCACTGTTTTGACCAATGAGTGCCTCCTTCACACACATTTGCACAGAATCACAACTGCAACTTGAATACTGTACTGTTGCTCTGTGTTCTCTGCAGAGAGGCCATGTATTGAATGATCATGCATTCTGTACACCTTTTTGACCCCAGGTGGGCACAGTGAGAAAGTTGTACTGCCTTCAGCCTCAACTTCAAAGCTCTCAATTGTAGCCTGTTATAAACACCTGGAGGCGACTCAGTACAAAGTGTGCACCATACAAGAGTAATATGCTGTGAAACGAATATACAGAAACACACATCCTGGAAATACCTAACATTTTTAAGGAATGCAAAATTTAGTGAAGCATGTGAACTACAAACAGGAACTAATTTGCTGCCATGTATTACCCTAACATGCATTGTCAGACAGAGACAGGAAATAGGCCCCAGCACCGAAATAAAAGTGGCCCCCATTAGTGAATTAGGCAGCTAGAAAAATTTCTGTATTTGCAAATTAGAGCAGTTTTTAACTTGTAAAGACATGCTGTATACGATTTTGTAAGGTATGGAACACTGCATAGATTTGAGTTTGATGTAAGCAATGTTTGTTTTAATATCACGAAAATCAACAGTAAAAAAAACGGCTCATATGACCATAAAGCAGGCCTATAAACAACCAAAAAAACAGCCTACATACTGATCTGACAGATTAAACCGTCGGGCACAGCCTGATTTGATTGCCCTATAGGTCAGTCCGACCCTGCAAACGTGTCATACCTTCATCGTGCAGACACTAGACCAGTTTTTTTGCAGGTCAAGTAAGTACATGAATATAGGAAAAGATATGGGGCCCGTTTCAATGTCCGTTCTAATTTACTGCTGGGTCTAAGACACATAAAGCCTTGCTCCAGCCACTTGTTTATGCTGTGTCTGCTCCTCTGCCTGCACCCCTTGTCTCACTGCCATAGTCACACCTATCTGCTCTCCCCCCTTTTTTCTCACCTCTATGCTTCCTTTCCCAGTTTTCCCTCATCCTAGGTGAGCAGTTTTCACGTGAAAGGACATCATTCTATCCTTTGTTGTGCGCCCTGCAGGATATCCTGCTTTTCATTCATACAAGGGCAGGGCGCACTTCACACGTAAGGGCAGTTTAAGTACCTATCAAATCGCTGCCATCATCATGCAGATGCAGCGATTAGGCCCTTAGAGAGGGACCAGCAGGGGAAATGGATAAAAGAAGAAAACCTTTAAACTCTTAGGGGGCCCCCTGGGCCTCGAAACACAGAAGTCTTTAAAGGTGCGAGGCCCCACTGCTGCGAAAAGACGCGGGGCCCTGGGCAGCCGCCCACTCTGCCCATGCCTAGCGCCGGCCCTGTGTCTGGGCCACCGCTACCTGCAAAGGCCAGGGGGAGAGCCGCAAGACCTTCGGGAGGAAAATGTCTCTGACTGTTGACACCAGTAGGATTCCTCTTTCACTGCATGTCTCGCCCAAATAACGCCCGGCAGTCCAGTGTGATAACCATTGTAAAACATAAAGATACATATTACTGGATCGTGCAGGAGTTATTACTACTTGCTTCTTAACAGCATTTGCGTTTATTGTTTGTTTATGTGTGGTGCACCCCTGGTGTTTTGAATTTATTTCCCCAGAGGGAGGGGAGCACCTCTTTGGGCAGTAGGTGCATACAAGGTTGTGCACACATGACATGAAATATTGTCGAATCTTTGAAATTCTGGGCTATAACGGTGTGGGTGCTGTGTCTCTTTGAAGGTCTACTGCCCTTTTCTTATTGCATTGTTAGCCATTGTAGTTGGGCTGCTAAAAAGTACACCTCGAAGGATGGGGCTCCCAGCCCTCCTCGGTCCATCAGCAGCTGCAGTTTTCGGTAGGCAATGCGGCGTCGCTTATTACCCCAAATGAGGGTGTCAAAAGGGAACCAAGTTCTTTAAAAAAGGAACACAGCGGAATGACTGGAAGGTTGGTAAAATAATATAGGAGGCGGGGCAGAATGACCATCTTTGCCAATGCTATCTTGCCTATCGGGCCAGAGGTAAAGGTTGCCAGAAGTGCATTTAAGATCTGGTACTTGCCAGGGTCGGGCGGAGTTTCCCCTCGCACATGTCTGATGGGATATGGTAAAGACAAATCCCCAGATAGCGGCTGCTGCCTTGTGCCAGCAAAGGGTGGGCCTCACCCAGGTATTTGGGTTGCGGTGGCTGGTCGTGTCAGAGCGGATATATGGCCGACTTAGCCCAGTTGACTCAGAGCCCTGCGGCCACGGCAAATGCAGCTAGTGTGTCCTTCAGAGGGGAGAGGTCAGATGTGATGTCTCAGATACAGTAGTAGGTCATCCGCATACTGGGCACTGCGTGTGTTTTTTCCTCCACGGGTATACCCACCCCTGACCCTCCCCTCACAGGCGTATGGCCCAGGGTTTCATCATGAGCGCAAATAGTTGGAGGGGAGAGTGGGCATCCTTGCCTGGTCCATCGGTCTACCAGGAAGGGGGCAGAAATGAGGTGACCCAGGCGTATCTGAGAAGTTAGCTTGGTGTAGAGTAACAGGGTGTAAACAAGTAGTTGTGGCCCAACCCCCCTTACAAGCTAGCATAAGGAAGAGATAGTGCCCTGTCAGCTTGTCGAATGCCTTCTCCAGATCTATATGAGTCAGGCCACATGTGGGAACCTTCCTTGAATTTGATCTTGTATATGAAAGAGGAGATGTTCTGGGATGTACTTCCTCTGGGGACAAACCCATTTTGGTCAGCATGGATAAGTTTCGGAAGAACTCAGGCATATCTGTCATCTAGGATCTTCCCCAGAATTTTGTAGTCCACTTAAAGTATGGCAATGGGCATAAAGGATGATAATTGTGTAGGATCTCTGTCCGGTTTGGGAATGTAAACCAGAAGGGATTCTCGAAGAGAGTGGGGGAGCTCACTAGTGTGTAGTGCCGCTTCGTAAATCTAGGCAAGGCGGGGCGCCAGTAGTGTGGAAAAGCTGCTGCAATATTCCAGTGACAAGCCGTCGGGTCCCGGTGTTTTGTTTCGGGCTACATCTTGGACTGCCTCTGTCACTTCTTCCGGGTTAACTTGGCATCTTGGGAAAGTCTAGTGGAGGTGGGAATGCAGGGCAGTTCAACATCTGCTAAGAACATGTGGGAGTGTTCCTCTGAGGAGTCTGGCTGTGCCTGGTAAATGGCAGAATAATAAGCATAAAGGCCTATAGTATCTCATCCTGTGTGCGGATAGCAGAACCCGAGAGTGTGACTATCTCGGTAATGGAGGTGACCAAAGGTACTGCCTAATCAGCTAGGTCAGGAGGTGGGATGACTTATCACCCTCTCTGTGTACCTTTGCTGCACAGGCCATGAAGTTAAAGCGTCGAAGATGCTCTAGGAGGGTGGTGTAGGATGTTTTTGCAGTTGTGAACTGTGTGGCAAGCGCGGGTCATGATACACTGCTTTACCCAGCTTAGCAAGGTGCTTTTCGGCATCTGTTATTTCTCTGTCTAAGGTCCAGCGGACTCTCACTATTTGTTGGATACAGATGCCCCGAGTCACCACCTTGAAGGCATCCCATTCCAGCGTTCTAGTAGAGGCTTTGTTATTGTTCTTGCTGAAGTAGTGCCCAGAGTGGTTCCTATGTCCTTCTCAGAAGACAGGGTCTTCCGGGCAGTCTCGCGGAAGTCGCCATGTGGGCATCAGTGGGAGTGGGGGCACCCACTGAATATCCATCACATAGGTGTTGTGATCAGAGATAATGCGTCCTAGATAGCCTGAATTTTGCAGAAGAGGTACCAGGGAAGTAGAGAAGAGAAAACAGTTGAGGCGCACGTGAAGACTATGTGGCACTGAGTAGAATGAGAATAGTTTGCTGCTAGGCTAGTGAGACCTCCAGACGTTGAGCAGGGAGTAGTGCTGCACCCAGTTTCTGTAGAAATTCGCTTGCACATAAGGGGGGCAGCGTGGCAGGCAGGTGGGATCTATCTAGATCGAGGTCCAGGATACAGTCGTAGTCGCCCCCTAATACACAGGGTAATGCGGTTTTATGGACCAGTATGGTGGAGAGAGTGTCCCAGTAGGTCCCCTGGTCCAAGTTTGGGCATAGATGCTCCCAAGGATTATGGGCCGGCCGTCAAGGTGGTCCTCAAGAAGTACATATCGACCGTCTTTGTACACAATCGCTTCTAGTTCCTGAAAGGGGAGTCCAGGCCTATTCCAGATTCAGACGCCCCATGCGTATGCTGAGTAAGTAGTTGCGTGAATAAGGCCCCTCCAGCACTTACGCAAGCGTTCCAGTTCTTCCCCCGTTGTGTGTGTCTCCTTTAGGAAAACTATTTGCACGCTGTTAGAAATGGGATTTTTGGTAGGCTATGGCATGTGCCAAAGCCAGGCAGAAACCACCAATCTAGTCAGGATAAGGGAGTTACACTCCTAAAATAACCCCTGCTCACCCCCTTGGGAGCTTGGCACGAGCAGTTAGGCTTATCTTAGAGGCAGTGTGTAAAGCATTTGCACATAACCTACAGTAATACAGTGTAAGCACTACAAAAGGACACCACACCAGTTTAGAAAAATATCCAATATTTTTATATACTTGAGACAAGACCAAAAACGATAAAAATCCACAATACAGTACTTGAAAATCTTCAGTTATCAAAATATGCTTTAAAAACAGTTCCTTGATGTCGATAGCTCCGTCCGGGGCTATCACGGCGTCGTGAGTAAACAAATCCAAACAGTTCTGGCTGACCGCGGCGTCGCGGGCCAGCTACGGTGTCGGGAAGACCCGCAAACAGTACCTTTTAGAAATGCAGGGCATCGACGACCTCTCGTTGAGCTTCCGAAAGCAAGGCGTCCGCAGGCGTCGGTTCCGGAGGTCGGTGCAGGAGTCATCCGGGCCCTCGAAGTCACACGCATTGCAGATCGATCTCCTCTCTATTGAAGTTAGGAGCGCTGGCGTCGGCAGGCGCCGGGTGCTGCGGTGCGAAGTGCAGCGGTGCGTGTAGGAAGGTGGACTCTGACTGCATGGTTGCCCCCACTTTTTTTCTGGTGTTTTGCTGGTTTAAGACTTAGTTTGGCTGGGATCCTGCTATTCAGGACCCCAGCCTATCTGATTTCCCCTTAAATTGATTGCATGTACCTTAGGTACACTCCAGATTAGATTCTGGGGTACCCTTATAAGTCCCTAGTATATGGCATACTATGTACCCAGGGCATAGGTACCCCAGAGGCCTACCAGGGGCTGAAGCATGTATTATGCCACCCCTGGGCAGCCTTCCAAAATGACACCACAGGACTGCTACAGCAGCCTGAGTGAGGTGGTGCCTGCACCCCTTACCGAGATATAGGTTCACTCTATCTCACCCTATCACTGCACATATAAACCTATCAGTCACCCCTATGGCAGGCCTTATCAATCCTGAAGGCAGGGTGCTTGGTTTTGTGTGAGAGGGTGCCCATGCATGAGCAGAGCCCCTCTGCAGCCTTCGGAATCTATCCTCCGGGGTTGTCTGTGAGGCAGCCTGACCATATACTCTTAAGTGCATTATAACCTCGCGGTAAATGCTAACTTTGGGATGGCTGCACGGAAACATTTCGTGTTTGGTGTCAAACACCTTGGAATCATACCCCCACACCAGTAACTGGTGTGGGAGTATGATCCCACCCTTCTAGAGGGAGAGACATGACAGCACCGGTATACCCGGTACCAGCTAACAGAGCCCTGGCATCACAAAATGGATGCTGCCAGCCACCGACACAAGTCTGGCCTCCTGCTGCTGACCGAAACTCCAGCAGGGGAGGCCTGGACAATAGGTTTCCTGTCACAGGGAGGTGTTACCACCTCCCAGACAGGCCTTAGTGTATTGGGGCTGGGTGGGTGCACTCCAAGAGTGCTTTGAAGTCCTGCACTGGGGGCACATTTGGTGTCCCTGTGCATAGTCCAGTTCAAACCGGTGCTCTGGCGCGAAACTGGACAAAGGAAATGGGTGTAGCCACCCCTCTTTCCAAACCCTCCCATAGGTGGGTCCCCAGAGTTAGTCCAACCCCTTCCTTGGGTATAAAGAAGGAACCCCTGACTACAGGACTTTAGATTACACCTGGAAGAAACTCTGATACAGAAATCCTGGAACTTCGACGATCTACACGACTAGATGACTGAAGAATCACCCTTGGAGTAAAGGAGTTACTCCCCTGCTTGGCAGGCATCAAAAACGCATCTGACTGGTCTGTATCTCCGAAGCTCCTGCCGGACGCCGATGACTTTGCAACCCAGGAGGTGGGTTTCCAGACTTCCCAAAGGCTGACCCGAGTCCCCAGCAAAGCTGAGACCCGTAGCCCTCGTGGGTACCGTGAAACAGGAAACCCTGTACACCGTGCACATTTGCAAGTGCATATGCTTCTTGTCAGTCTTTGAGGCTGTGCTTTGGGTTACTTGTAGCCCTGATCCCGAGCAGTGAATCCACTGAAGATTGCTGGCCTACCCACTTGGAGTGACCCGTGGGCTGCCATTTTGTGAATCCTCTCAAGGTCCCCTTGTGATCCCTTGTCCGTCAACTTGTGGGTCCCTGAGAAAGACAACTGTACTTTAATTGGGCTTTCCTGGTTGCTCCAGACGTGCCCTGATTCTCCATCACTTGGGGAGTCCCCAGGACCTTGCTGGTCCGCACCGAAGCATCTTTCCTCTTCCTGCGTGGGTTGCTGTTGCCAAGGCTTTTTGTGTCCAATCTGGGCACCGACGCTGCAGCACTCGACATCCTTTGTGGGACAGCTCGAATCCAGCTCCTGGTTGTCTTCGACACCTCCTGGTCCTCGGGGCTAAAGAGTCAAGCTTCCCCTCCTCGCACCTGAAGCACCCGACATCGGTGGGCATTCGACTATCGTGCCCCTGGTCACTGGCAGGTTCTTCACATCTTCGATCCAGGCTTAGATCTCTTCGGACACTTCTCCTCTTCCCGGCAGCAGCACTTTTCAGCAAGCTGCCATTGAAAACGATGACGCGACCCGACACCATTTGACACCTATGCACCCGGGTTCCCTGGGTGAGGTAACACGAGTACTCCGGTGCTCCCGTGGGTGTTGGCCCTAGAACCATCTAAGTCCAAAAGGGTTTGTTCCTAGTCCACTCCTAAGTGTCCCTAAACTTTAAAACTCTAACCGCGACTTTCCCCATAGAAGCTAACAGAGCTCGCGGCTGTGTTCAAACACTGCACACGTCCCCCGTGGGTCCCCTGTGTCACTACCTTGGGTGGTTCCTTGGGGTCCCAGCGATTCTACAGGCTCTAGGCCTTGTGTTTAGTCAAGTCGTGGTTCTTATACCACTTTCTTAATATATGGTTTGGTTCACCCCTAGGGCCTATCGTATATTGTGCTAATTTACTGTGATATTTGAAGTGTAACATATGTGCTTTGACCTCTAGCCTCATAAAGAGACTAGTAGGGTATGTTTAGAAATAAATACATATATTTTATATATATACCTGGTGTGGTCTCCTTTCATTTAGCCATTCAAGAGATTATAGACTGGTAAAACAAACTGCTTTACACTCCTTCAAGACTTAGCCTGAAGGCTGCTCTCCATAGCTACCACTAGGATAGCTTTCAAATAAGGTTGTCTTAAACCTATCATCAATAAGGGGTTGTTTGGACTGGTGCAAGGTGCCCACTATAACTAGTGGACAGCATATACCAGGCCAACTTCTCACATTGGTGTGCAGCGGTGGGATTCAAGCTTACCTTTGTTTTACCAGATAATCTCAAGTGAGTGACTAACTGAAAACCACTAAAGGTACTTGAGGTACATATAATTCAAGTTTAAAATTACAGTAAGTTCTACTGAACTTAGAGTTGTGTATCAAGGGCTTAGCACACCCTTTCTACAACTCAAGAGAGTTTAGTAGGCCACACTAGAGTAGGTAGTGCATACATCACACCTCACTAGTGATGTCTTCAAGGCCAGGAACCAGTGGGTCCCTGCCAGAAGCCAATGGGCTTCTACCATCCAAGTATGACAACCTCCCATTCTTGGAATTGAGGGCATTGTGTAGTACTAGGAAATTGAAGACAGGAAAAAGTGCAAACACCCAACGCCTCATAGAGGTACTGCTGTTGGATGATCTCAGAAGGCCCACAGGGCCTGAAGGGGTAGGCAGAGATGGTGGGGCAGCAGATGAGGAAAGGCCAAGGGGTGAAGATACCCATGACCTGACCTCTGAAGCTGACCAGGAAGATGACACTGATCTTAACCTGGGAAATCCAGCTCCCCCTGCAAATGAGGAGGATGGCCACAATGGCCCCCTCTTTATTCCACCAGGAAGAGTTGAGAGTGTGCCTAGAAGGTCAAGATCTCCTTCTCAGGAGTCTAACCATTCTGACACCTCAATAGGGACCTCTGTTTCCTCTCATAGGAGGGAATCCTCTCATGAGAGGAAAGAGAGACTGCTCAGGTATGAAGAAGCTCAGCTTAGAATCAGAAGAGAGCAGTTGGCTTTAGAAAGGGAGTCCCTAGAGCTTCAGAAAACTAGAAGAAAGTTGGGACTAGAAACCCATGGTGGCAGCAACTTCCCTAGTGCTAGGGAAAGGTCTTATGACCATAGAAACCTAAGCAAGATTGTCCCTCCCTACCAGAGTGGGGATGACATCCACAAATGGATTACTGCACTGGAAAGGGCCTATAAAGTTCAGAGGTTCCCCCAGGAGCAGTGGGCAGCAATCTTGTGGCTCTCCTTTGCAGACAAAGGTAGAGACAAGCTCCTCACTGTTAGAGAAGAGGATGCTGACAATTACAAAGTTTCGAAGAGTGCTCTGATTGATGAGTTTGGCCTAACCACTGAACAGTACAGGTTGAAGTTCAGAGATACCCAAAAGACTCAGACTCAAGACTGGGTTGACTTTGTAGATTGTGCTACTAAGGCTCTGGAAGGTTGGATACATGGCAGCAAGGTGCATGACTTTATAGGATTGTACAATTTGATTATGAGGGAGCAGATCCTTAATAATTGTCAAAACCAGCTTTAACACCAGTACCTGGTGGACTCTGATCTGACCTCTCCCCAAGAATTGGGAAAGAAGGCAGACAAATGGGTCAGAACCAGGGTAAAGCCTAAGAATCAGGGTGGTGACCAGAAGAAAGATTCTACCAAGTCCCAAGAGAAAGGTGGGGATAAATCTAAAGACAAGTCCCCTACAGGGCCCCAAAAGTCCTCTTCTGGGGGTGGGTCCCAAACTCCTTCCTCTCCTGAAAAGAAACCATATTGCCATGTTTGTAAAAAGCCTGGCCACTGGAAAACTGATCCCAGTTGCCCCAGGATTGGCAATACAGAAAATGTTCCTCCAACTAATACTACCACTCCTCCTGGTACTACTAGTAGTAATCCCCCAGGCGGTAGTATTGCACCTAAAAAGTTAGGTGCATTCTCATGGGGAACAGAGGTGGGCCCTAGTTTAGACAGGTCCCCCTCACAAGCCTCCTAAGTCTGTGATGGTGGCATGGGATTTGCCACTTTTACCATGGGTCCCAATGCATTGGGCAGGTACAGACTGGAGCCACTGATAATGGTCAGAAAGCTGTGGCATTCAGGAACACAGGGGCAAGTGTCACCATGGTGGCAGGGAAACTAGTCCCCCCTCACCAGCTTTTACCTGAGTTTAAATACCAGGTGACGAACATTGATGGTGTCAGAACAGATCACCCCATGGCCATAGTCAATCTCAGCTGGGGAGGGGTCACAGGCCCAAAAAGAGTGGCAGTGTCCCCAAACTTGCCTGTAGATTGCCTGATGGGCAATGATCTGGAAATTTCAGCCTGGGCTGAAGTTGAACACCAAGCCCATCTGAGAATGCTGGGCATCCCTGAGAATGTTAGTGGGGCTGTGAGGGCCACAGCCCAACCCCAGGGAAATTTTGGAGTGATGGAGCCTGAAAGAATGGCCCACTCTCCTCCACAAGAGAGCACAAGGGTTGAAGAAAAGTCTTCTTCCCCCCAGACTATAGGTAAGGGTCAGCCTCCTCAGGGAACTGATCCTACCCCTAGTGAAGGAACTGCCCCAGAGGTAGTCAGGCCTGTCCTGGCAACACCTCTGATGGCAGGGGACCCTTCCAAGGTGGTACCCAGTCTGGAGCAGGTAACCTGCCCCTCTCTACCCTACCTCAGTCAGCCCAGGGCTGCAGAGGTCAGGGAGGTCAGTGGACCCCACAGGGCCCCCTGTCCAGAGGAACCCCTCCATCAGCAGATTAGGGGCACCCAGTCTAGTAGCCCTAGCCAGGTGAAAATTCCTCAACCCACTGAGGGATCCCCCTTACCTTGGTATAGGGACCTCCCCCAGATGGACTCTGTTGGGCAAAGGCAAACCTGGGACCAAAAGGTTCCAAACCTACCATGTCCCTCCAGTGTTCCAACTAAAGGGACCCAACCCCCAGCTGTAGGCAGCCAAAGGTTGACCCTTAGGGCCAGATATAACTTAGTCATGGAAAGAAAGGCATCCATGGTGACCAGTGATCTGAGGAAGCTGAGGCCAACTTTCTTAGGGCCTCACTTCTCTACTCAGACACCCCACCAGCCTTTTACTTTTCCAAAACACCCTACAGGTAGTAACTCCAAATGGTGGAGATCATCCCATACCCTTGGGGTTAGGGTTTGCTTAGTGGACCATAAGACAGGGGGTAACCATGCTAGTGCAGGTTCTTCCTTATATGGCCACTTAGTCAATAAAGGCTCAACTGGCCAAGGTTAGCCTTATCTCCTTTCGTTTGGGGGGGGGTTATGTAGGAAGGTGGAATCTGACTGCATGGTTGCCCCCACTTTTTTTCTGGTGTTTTGCTGGTTTTCGACTTAGTTTGGCTGGAATCCTGCTATTCAGGACCCCAGCCTATCTGCTTTCCCCTTAAATTGATTGCATGTACCTTAGGTACACTCCAGATTGGATTCTGGGCTACCCTTATAAGTCCCTAGTATATGGCATACTATGTACCCAGGGCATAGGTACCCCAGAGGCCTACCAGGGGCTGAAGCATGAATTATGCCACCCCTGGGCAGCCTTCCAAAATGACACCACAGGACTGCTACAGCAGCCTGAGTGAGGTGGTGCCTGCACCCCTTACCGAGATATAGGTTCACTATATCTCACCCTATCACTGCACATATAAACCTATCAGTCACCCCTATGGCAGGCCTTATCAATCCTGAAGGCAGGGTGCTTGGTTTTGTGTGAGAGGGTGCCCATGCATGAGCAGAGCCCCTCTGCAGCCTTCGGAATCTATCCTCCGGGGTTGTCTGTGAGGCAGCCTGACCATATACTCTTAAGTGCATTATAACCTCGCGGTAAATGCTAACTTTGGGATGGCTGCACGGAAACATTTCGTGTTTGGTGTCAAACACCTTGGAATCATACCCCCACACCATGATCCCACCCTTATAGAGGGAGAGACATGACAGCACCGGTATACCCGGTACCAGCTAACAGAGCCCTGGCATCACAAAATGTATGCTGCCAGCCACCGACACAAGTCTGGCCTCCTGCTGCTGACCGAAACTCCGGCAGGGGAGGCCTGGACAATAGGTTTCCAGTCACAGGGAGGTGTTACCACCTCCCAGTCAGGCCTTAGTGGATTGGGGCTGGGTGGGTGCACTCCAAGAGTGCTTTGAAGTCCTGCACTGGGGGCACATTTGGTGTCCCTGTGCATAGTCCAGTTCAAACCGGTTGCAGGGGCTACCAGCCCCTGCTCTGGCGCGAAACTGGACAAAGGAAATGGGTGTACCCACCCCTCTTTCCAAACCCTCCCATAGGTGGGTCCCCAGAGTTAGTCCAACCCCTTCCTTGGGTATAAAGAAGGAACCCCTGACTACAGGACTTTAGATTACACCTGGAAGAAACTCTGATACAGAAATCCCGGAACTTCGACGATCGACACCACTAGATGACTGAAGAATCTCCCTTGGAGTAAAGGAGTTACTCCCCTGCTTGGCAGGCACCAAAAACGCATCTGACTGGTCTGCATCTCTGAAGCTCCCGCCGGACGCCGACAACTTTGCAACCCAGGAGGTGGGTTTACAAACTTCCCAGAGGCTGACCCGAGTCCCCAGCAAAGCTGAGACCCGTAGCCCTTGTGGGTACAGTGGAACCGGAACCCCTGGACACTGTGCACATTTGCAAGTGCATATGCTTCTTGTCAATCTTTGAGGCTGTGCTTTGGGTTACTTATAGCCCTGACCCCAAGCAGTGAATCCACTGAAGATTGCTGGCCTACCCACTCCGAGTGACCCGTGGGCCACCATTTTGTGATTCCTCTCGAGGTCCTTTTGCGATCCCTTGTCCGTTGACTTGTGGGTCCCTGAGAAGGACAACTGTACTTTAATTGGGCTTTCCTGGTTGCTCCAGATGTGCCCTGACTCTCCATCACTTGGGGAGTCCCCAGGACCTTGCTGGTCTGCACCGAAGCATCTTTCCTCTTCCTGCGTGGGTTGCTGTTGCCAAGGCTTGTTGTGTCCAATCCGGGCACCGATGCTGCAGCACTCGACATCCTTTGTGGGACAGCTCGAATCCAGCTCCTGGTTGTCTTCGACACCTCCTGGTCCTCGTGGCTGAAGAGTCAAGCTTCCCCTCCTCGCACCTGAAGCACCCGACATCGGTGGGCATTCGACTATCGTGCCCCTGGTCACCCGCAAGTGACCCAGGCTCTGTCCCCTCTGCTTTCAGGTTCTTCACATCTTTGATCCAGGCTTGGATCTCTTCGGACACTTCTCCTCTTCCCGGCAGCAGCACTTTTCAGCAAGCTGCCATTGAAAACGACGTCGCGACCCGACACCATTTGACACCTATGCACCCGGCTTCCCTGGGTGAGGTAACACGAGTACTCCGGTGCTCCCGTGGGTGTTGGCCCTAGAACCATCTAAGTCCAAAAGGGTTTGTTCCTAGTCCACTCCTAAGTGTCCCTAAACTTTAAAACTCTAACCGCGACTTTCCCCATAGAAGCTAACGGAGCTCGCGGCTGTGTTCAAACACTGCACACGTCCCCCGTGGGTCCCCTGTGTCACTACCTTGGGTGGTTCCTTGGGGTCCCAGCGATTCTACAGGCTCTAGGCCTTGTGTCTAGTCAAGTCGTGGTTCTTATACCACTTTCTTAATATATGGTTTGGTTCGCCCCTAGGGCCTATCATATATTGTGCTAATTTACTGTGATATTTGAAGTGTAACATATGTGCTTTGACCTCTAGCCTCATAAAGAGACTAGTAGGGTGTGTTTAGAAATAAATACATATATTTTATATATATACCTGGTGTGGTCTCCTTTCATTTAGCCATTCAAGAGATTATAGACTGGTAAAACAAACTGCTTTACACTCCTTCAAGACTTAGCCTGAAGGCTGCTCTCCATAGCTACCACTAGGATAGCTTTGAAATAAGGTTGTCTTAAACCTATCATCAATAAGGGGTTGTTTGGACTGGTGCAAGGTGCCCACTATAACTAGTGGACAGCATATACCAGGCCAACTTCTCACAGTGCGGCGTGCAGTGCCCTCAGGTCGCGGTGTGAGCAGCGGCTCGGTGGCGGCGTCGGATGGCATCGCTGGTGAGACCAGGGTCGCGGTGCGAGATGAAGGCGGTGCTCGTCACGGTGCTGGCAGGTCACGGTGCAAGCAGCGGCGTTGTCGTTGCTGAAGCGCTGTCGTCGGCTGACGAACTGGAGTCGATGGCGCCGGCATCAGTAGGCCAAGGCTGCAGTGCGGGATGAGGGTGGTGCGTCATGTAACTTTACGAGCGTTGCCCTCGAACCACGGTGCAAGCAGCGGCGTCGATTTCGGCGTGGGGCGGCGGCGTCGGGGATACCAAGGCGTCGTTGTGAAGCGAGGCGGCGCGGAGTGCGGTGCCCACAGGTCACGGTGCGAGCAGCGGCTCAGTGGCTGCGTCGGCAGGTGTCGTCGGTGAGACCAGGGTCGCGTTGCGGCATTGCGGCAGTGCCCTCTGCGGTGCCAAGGTGTTGTTGTGCAGCGAGGCGGTGCGGAGTGCGGTGCCCACAGGTCGGGGTGCGAGCAGCGGCTCGGTGGCGGCGTCAGGAGGCGTCGTCGGTGAGACCAGGGTTGCAGTGCGGCATTGCGGTGGTGCACTCTGCGGTGCCTTCAGGACACGGGTTGCTTTTCTTCTGTTGCAGCACAAAACACACAGTCCCCAGTGCTGAGGGCAGAAGAACTTGAAGTCTTTGCTGTTCCTGAGACTTCTTGAACAGGGTGCAAGCTCTACCTCAAGCCCTTGGAGAAACTCACAAAAGTAGATTGCAGAAAGTCCAGTCCAGGCCTTTCACTGCCCAAGACAGAAGCAGCCACTGCAGGCCAACACAGCAAAGCACACAGCAAAGTGGTAGTTCCTCCTCACAGCTTCTCCAGCTCTTCTTCTTGGCAGTCTTCTTGATCCAAAAGAGTTCTAAAGTTCAGGGGTCTGGGCCCCAATATTTATATCCCAAAATCCTTTGATCCTTTAAGCAGAGAGTGTCTGTGCCCAGCCAGAACCAGTTTTGCCTTCTCTGGTGTGACTTCCTGGCAGGAGGTGGAGACGGCATTGTCAGAGGCAGACCAGGCCCTTTGAGGTGCAAGGAAATCTCCTCCCCCTTCCTCAGTTCCAGCCCAGGTCTATTCAGCCCTTTCCTGGGCTCACCTAGACTATCTGGAGCCACTCCTGCTCCCCAGCCTTCTGTCATCCAAAACCCAGACAGGCAATCCACATTCCAACAGAGGCACACAGGATGACTGAGCAAGAAAATACCTACTTTCTAAAAGTGGTATTTTCAAACACAGAATGTAAAAATCACCTTCACTACCTAGTTCCCAGGGCCAGTTATGTTTATAAGATGTTATAAACAAACTTCCCATTCTGTCCTATGGGGAACAGGTAGCCTTGCAATAGTGAAAAACGAAATTGGCAGTAATTCACTATCAGGACATGCCACACACGGATCACTGACAAAATATCGAGGAGGAAAATATCGACCTGCCAAAATATCGAGGGAAAAATATAGAATGCCAAAATATCGAATCCCTATCTACAAACAGGTAAGTGCAAAAATATCGAATCAAAAATATTGTTGTAAAAAATATAGGGGCCCATTACGATGTCGGGCGGAAGCAGTACCGCCGTGCTGGCGGAGGCAAAAACCGCTAGTTACCGTCCGCCAGCAACGGCCCACACGCCCGCCAAATTAGGATGTGAAAAGTCAGGCAAACACCGCCGGCAAGCCTGCTGCGCCGCCCGCCATCAAAGTGCGCCAGTCTACGTAGCGACGCGAGCCAATGGAGACACACCGTCCGACGAAATGACGTACCGCCCGGCGTACAAATTACGATGCCACAACCAAACAGCCCCACCGGCTAAGAGACACCGCACGAGATACCAAGGCGGAGACTCGACTTTACCTGATGGAGACTAAAAAGGCGGACCACCCAGAGATGTATCCTGCACTCCAGGCCATCCCCTTGCTCTACCTGATGCACCACCTAGGAGTGATCGCACCATGACGACGCAGGTATGCAGACACACAACAAGGGTATGAAAACAATGCACACAGTGCAAGGGCGGGAAAAGTGCACATGGCCTCCCCAGACACCCCTGTGTTGACAGGACACATCCACCACTGTACCCACACACGTCCCACCTGTCAAAACTAAACAACTCGCAACATCCTGGGCACCCACGACCCGGCCCCAGGAAGTGACGTCCCCGTCACGGCACCGCAGCGTAGCGGCGATGATGCAGGTACACATGCGCACAACACAGTGGCCAACGACTGCGCAAGAATCCGGCTGCACACAAACACCACAGGGCCACAACTACACACACCAGCCCCACCCGGAAGGTACATGTCACGTGGCCTTCCTGCATCAGTCATGTCCACAACCGACAACTCACAGTTGTCAACTTGACGTCACACAAGTGTCCCGAACAGGGGAGTAATGTGAATGCGAAATAGGACACACCCTTGTATGTAAAACATGGATAATCACACGGCGGCTACCACATAACAGCGCAGAATATCAACAACGTCCGGAAAAGGCACGCCAGTCTCAACAAGAAATACCAAAACCATCCTGCCCGCAACAACAACACATGCAATGTACAAAATAAAAAAACACGGCTGCCTGAGAACAGGTGTGCACAATCACAACACCCACACAGAAGCCGAAATGAACAGCGGAAACGCAGTGACCCGCCCACACACGGGAGAGCAGATAGCACTGAATTGCCTTCTATTCCTGCTCCGAAATAACATTGCTGCCAAAAATGCCGGAGAATGGAGCCATTGTACCAACAAGAAGCAAAACATAGCCATGCAGAGGAAAACGTCCACTGGCAGATAGCGCACAACATGAAAGATAGATAACACCAAAAAATGCAATAATACCACTCCTCCATGTGGACCAAATGAAAGTAATGTGGAAAGAGTCACACACCACTGGCCTTGACTATTCATAGAAGCATGTGGGATGAGGGACTGTGTCCTCCGCCCAAGCTATACCACAAGTCCATCCGCCTTACATCCATTCCAGAATTCCCAGCATCGACGGAGGCTGCACTCTGCTGACTGCTCAGGCAGACGGAGCACGCCATCACATCACCCTGTAGCAAAATGGCTGTCGCACCACTGACCCTCAACTACGCCGGACAGATCAAGCTGTACAGTGACAGCATGCTACACATAGTGGGCTGTTCAAATCTGGCAATGCTGAATGTAAGTTACCGACTAACTTACCGCATTGCAATGTTCAGCTGCGTCATCCCCGTATTCTACTGTCGGAGGTGTCCGTTCAACTGGCCTGTGGATTTATGTCTCTCCAACCCGGCATGTCCAAAGGCGGACTTGGTACACTTGTTTGCACCCCTGGACGAACACAACAGGATCTGTTCAGAGTATGGGGGCATGGCGTATGTGGCTGCAATCGGGGACACACTGCAATGGGACCAGTGTGCCTCCACAGAACGTCTCCTGGATCACAGTTTCATCGAATGTCATCCAACATGTCCCATCAGGATTCTACAAGGGGCAACTTACGACGAACACCTTGCCACCCACCACCCGCTTCATTGGATGACATCCATGTTCACCATCAATGGGATGGATACCCTGCTGGAAGGTGTCGCATACACGTCAACTTGTAAATTCATGGGTCCCCGAATCAACTACCACAATTGAACATAGATGTACAACACCGTACCCATGCTTGGCTTCCGCACGGAGTGTGCAGGTAGCTGTACAAGAACTATACCATATAATCTGCAACTAACACCTTACCATCAACTACACTGCCATGACAACTGACATTTCCGGGACATGCACCCTGTACCCCACCATATCCCGTGTCTCTGCATGAACAGGGGGAGGCAGAGGTATGGGACTTGTGTACAGTAACCACTTGGGCAATACAGCACGAACAACTATGCCATAATATGTATCCTGCGCACCTGGACACATGCACCTGTCAGTGCACACACATCTGTCTGCTGTAGTACGTGCGAACTGTCACCTCACTTTTGTCTGTACTTCCATGCCAGGACATTTGCATGGACAACTACTGCAACCCCCTACAACATGGCACCAGTAACAGTGTCATGTTCAGTAGCCCCCACATTGCAACAACTGGTGAGACGCTGCTGCATGCAGGTGGGCACATGCCCTGATGTCACCTCTGATGCTGGTGTGTCGGAGTCACTATTGTATTAAACCGGTACCATGGAACTGAGATGAACTGTCCCTATGAAGCCAAGCTGTCTGGTAGGCTGAATGAATACTGTCTGTGTCAAAGCCCAGAGACCATCAGTAATCAGCAAATGTACTGTAGCATAGAAAGTGCAAGGCAGATGTAACCCTGAAGCCTCCATTCCACAGTCAAAAACTAATTATATCTACCTGTACCTGTTTCGTATGTGTAATCATGCTAAGTATATCCTCCACATGCATTTTTCTGCCAGTAGTGACCACTATTCTGCATCACAGAGGAAGTAAGTCCAAATACATGCCTCGAAGCAAATATGTGACTCTGTTGAATAATTTCAAGGAGACAAGTACGAATGAGAGAGGATGAGAGTGTGTGAAGTACACGAGAGCCGTGAGATGACCATGTAGTGCAGTGACATTGGATGTCAATGCATATGAGTTGCCGCCACAGTGGACCTAGTGAAATACTACAGGTCGTGGGCCTTTGATTGTCAGACTCTGACGTGGCACAACAGTTCATCACATGAACACTGACAGGCTGGTCACGTCAAAGCACAGTCCTACATATGTGTATAATTACCTTCACAGTCTGACATCCCACTCATCAAGCAAAAGTTGGACCCACGCAACAAGCATGCTACAGCAATGCATGTCAAAACATACACAGGGATTCAGTGTTGGTGGGCAGGTCCGCACAGTGAGTACGAACAGCTGAAAAATGCATGCTTCATTAAACCAGGCACAATCTTGACAGTCACACACCCTGCAGACCCACAATGGCCAAAACATATTAAGTAGGAGCCATCCTGAACTGCAAGGACACACCCACACACTGCACACTGTGCAACATACAGTACACACATGCGCTCACATCCACAGACCTGAACATGGATACAAACACCCACCATGCCCCTGGGTAACACATGTGTGTAATCGACATTGCCAGAGTGCACACACACACACCAACACCACCCCAAAGTCACACACTTCACACCACACATACCTACACTTCCCAAATGCACACTTTGAAAGTAACCCATGTGCCCATGCTCAATGTCCATCCCAAGATCAACATACACCTACACTGCTGGCCACCCAGAAAGTAAGCTCACACATACCCGCACACTATGCACATGCTACCTGTCATCCTGTGGCCAGACTCACACCCCGTGCTTTGCTTGCACGCAAACATGACACGTAGACATTTACCATGGAATTCAAGCAAATACATGCAGACAATCCGTGTCACTAAAAAACTTCTTCATCACACACAAGTGGCAGAGTCTGAAAGAAGTGAAGTCCCAGCCACGTGTAAAACACATTGGAATGTGACACCAGACATTGCAATTGTTGAGGTACCATTCAAGGCATGTGCCTCACTTAACTATGCACACACAGTAACAACTGCAATCAGCAACTACACAGACACAACCGACTACAGGAACAACAGCATCCAGTCACAGATCACATAGACAGGCGGCAAAAGTGTTCAACACCAGGGACAGTGGCCAGTCCGATGTGCAGAGTAGTGACACGAAAAGCTGCGTATGCAATGTGTGTGAGTGTACCCTGACATGGCCACCAACACTGCCATGGCAGGCACAATAGCCATCACAGCCACCACTGTGTCACAGGTAGATGTGTGTGTGTCCCTACCATTCAAACAGGATGGCCCGTTCAACTCCGTGCTGTCTATGTGCTACGGGACAGTTGGAGGTCCGCCCCTGAGAGAGAAGCACAACTGTGGAAGACACACATGTGTCATGTGAAGCGGGAGTTCCGCTTGGGCCAGGTGGGTGGGTGGCACGGGAAGGTGCACACATGCATTGTTGAAACAGACTGTGTGGGGAGGATTACGGAGGGCTATATTTCCACTGTGTTGGGTATTTGGAAAGCACACCTGTCTGGAGATGAATGTGAACTCGTGTGGGCACAACAGGCGGGCACACGATCAATGCTGCATCAGGTGTAGACGTTAGCCCTCCGTCTGGGGACATGCTGGATACTGCTGTGCGTCTGCCAGGCCCTTGCCAAGGCACGCACATCCCCTGTCCACCAGGTGTACCCCCTACATTGTCCGCCTGCACAGGCTACCCAGGGCACGGGATGGCAGTGGAGCTTGGTGGGTGGGAGCTCATGGCGCCCTTCTCCTGGTCACATCTCGCAGGCAACACATTCTCAGTGAGCAGCAGGGCACAAGTCCTAAATATGTAGTGGGGGGACGCAGACGTCACGACAGGAAGTGACGTCACGAAAGGTGGCTTGCACCATCAGACTTCTTGCCTCCCTTCGCCCACCCCTTACATGCGATTGCAACAGAGAAGCCAGCGCGTGCACAAGCAGCACCGAGCTCGCCCCAGAGGGGCCAAAGAGTGAATGTGTGTGTCCATTTGCACCAGTTCCCTGGCTCGCGGTAAAATCAGTGGTGGGACGCCGTCCACCCGCGTGGTACCCTGACTCGAGACCTGGTGTGCAGGCAAAGTGTCCTATTGGCTTTGCGATATGTGTGAGATGCATGACACTCGTTGGCGGGGGATGGCTCGGAGGCGCGTCACCCTGAGGGCCCATGTCCCACCACATGGGTCCCTTGTCAATGGCAGCGGTTGTAATGACTATGCGCGCAGGGGTGGGTCAACCTTACGTGTGGGATTGTGTTTGCGGCCTGGCCCGCTAGGGAAGACACAGCCTCAGTGTGTTGCATGTGGTGTATCCAGACTCCGGAGGCTGTCATGCATTGTAACTGTTGCCCAGGTATCGAGTCGGGGTACCACGCGGGTGGACGGCGTCCCACCACTCATATTACCGCGAGACAGATAATTGGGGCAAATGGAGCCACACATTCACTCTTTGGCCTCTCTGGGGCGAGATCGGAGCTGCTTGTGCACGCGCTGGCTTCTACGATGCAATCGCATATAAGGGGTGAGCGAGGGGAGGCAATGAGTCAGACGTTGCAAGCCACCTTCCGTGATGTCACTTCCTGTCGTGACGTCAGCGTCCCCCCACCCCTTATTTTAGGACTCGTGCCCTGCTGTTGTCAGATGTGCCACTGCCCAGGGGGTGGAGAAAGGGTCAGGAATGTCAGCCTGAGATTGGCCCAGTTGAAGGACCACCTTGACTGGGGGGGACAACCATTGGACAGTTTGGCGTAGCCCACCCACGCGCACATGTGGGCCCTCCATGTACTGTGTCACCTGCGGCAAAGTGATGTCATGGGCAATGACGTTATTGAGGAGAGCTGTCTGCCCCACGCAGAGATGGCGCATGAGCTCAACAGACCCAGCACTGAGGGCAGCAGGGGTCACATGTGCAGGGGCAGCTGTGCCTGGTGTGAAGGACACTCTATCCTTCATCCTTGTGCCGACACGTGTTGCACCAGTGGAAGTAGATGGGAGGGCGGGCATTGGCCTCCGCGTGGCTGAAGAGGAGCCAGAGTCCACGTCCCTGTGTTAGCAAACATGGATGCATCACCTCGATCCTCAGATGACTCAGAAATTGCCGGCTCGGCCTGTAATTCATCCAGCACACGTCTGGCCCCTCCGAGGCGCTGGTCACATCTGACACACTCAGCACCTGTGCAGCTGCTACATCCGATGCCACACCACTGTTGACCGTCCCCTGTCCCTCAGCACCCATGGGAGATGCCACATGAGAGAGAGCGAGGTGGCCTCATCCATCTGGCATCAATTAAACAGACATGTGCAAGGGAAGCAGCACAGAACATCCACCAATCCACATGTTGCATGATACCTGTGCAATTGCATACAGCCACCACAATCAACACGTAATGGCTGGCGTACAGTAACTGAAGCCGCTAATAAGTGGCACATGTGTTGTGCACATAGCACTACACCCGGCCTGTGTCACCCTGCGACCATAGTCCCAAATCGCAGTGTGCACACCCACTGTCCTGATGGGGCAAGGATGACCACTACGTAATTAGGCCAAAGACATACCTGCATGGAGCAGAATGGGAAACCACTCACACAGACTGCAACATAATGGCCCACAATGGCCATGAGCCCATGCCATCCACCTGTCGTTGACACGAGCATAACTGCTGTTGCACAGTGTGCCGGATGTGTAAGCACCAGAGATATGAGCTGAGGCATCGCAAACATATGACCGAACGAAATCAGAGTAGGCACAGTGCCTCAAACATACATGTGAATTGCCAATCCAGGCCACTATAGGTTGTTCCTGAGGGCTACGACTCTGAGTGCATTGAGAATGCAGAGTGCTCAAATTACATCTTGACCCTCAGGAATCGCATATGCATGTCAGGTGCACACAGCACAGAGTACACTTACAACCCACTGCATACACAACATACATCGCATCACCCAGATTATGGTTAGGCTGTGGACACATGCTGCCTCTCACCGCAGAAGACACCATCCCACATTACTGTACACTTGCTTGCTGCTGATGCCCCTACAAACATGCATCCGGCACAGGCTGTGTGACTGTCAAGATGCAGACCATTACTGGTGAAATGCAGCGCCGTGCTGACCTGACAATACGAGGGGGCATCCCCCGATCCGTTCTCGCCACGTAGCAGCTCATCCGGCAGTTGACGTCACACCCTTTGTGGAATTGGCTGCACTGTCGGTCACACATACACAGAGGCATCAACTTGGATGCATTGGCTCATCACATGCCCTTGGGCTGGAGGACTTCAAACTGCAGGGATGGTACACAAGAGCCTTGGAATGTCACTCATGCACTTTTCAACATCACCCACATCCACCACTCACAGTGGCATGCTGCTTACACATCCCAAATACTCAGAGACGTGCAACAGAGCCAGGAATTAATCGGACATGGCCCAACAGCATGTGTACACCACACGTGAATGCATGCTGCTGGGAGTGTGTACACAGTACCTGTCCATCCCATTCACATGCAGGTTGCCAGCACATTGAGCAATGTGTAGTCTGCCCATATCTACTGTCCATTGTCAGGTGGACCAACAAATAGATCACAAGGCAACACATCTCTGTGGGTGGATTCACTGTGTCCAACACTGCGCAGCCCTCAACGTACTCGCCCTGTGAATGGCTCACCACGCAATGGAGGTCACATTCAGTGCCACTATCTCTCACACACATCCCTATCACAAGGCATGGTGTGTCCAATCGACAGGGCTGAGTCTGTGCATTTCAGGAGAGACCTGAACAGAAGACACATGTGACCCACTGTACAGTCAGTGTTGTCTCCTTCTAGGATTGTGTGGTCAATGTGCAGCCCAGGTCTGCTGCCACTGAGAAGGCCAACAGGGACCCAGCCAGCCAGTCACACAAGCAATGACTGCCCTGACTCCTGCATTGCCAAGTGGCTGCGTGACTGGATGTCTGACATGGAAATGCCATGTACCACCACTCGTGAGGGACATGCATGGGAAAGTGCCATAGAGCCTACATACCCCTTACACCTGTAGTTAGCATGGTAAGCAGTGCATGTTGGATCCCCACAGGCTCAGAATCATAGTGCTGCGGATCTACGACGTGTGTCCCCCCCACAAGCACTCCCATACACACTGTAGTTGTCTTACACACACAAGTTCTGCTATGAATAGCCTTGGGCAGTGTGCGTGGAGCTCGGAATCCATGATCTCCAGCTCCTCGCTGGTGAGTGGATCTGGACATATCTTCAGAGTCGTTGACATGTAGGTGGACATGTGGCAGCAGCGGCAGGTGTTGTTGAGGGATGCCAGGCAGCAGTCCCTGTCAGCTGTGGTAATGCCTGTCTCCCTCCCACACTCATATGGCCCCCTGGGGCTGTTCCATTTGGTCCAAGCTGCTGCAATTGGTGTACCATGTCTGCCTGCTTCAAATGCACACAATGGCCTGCACCGAGCTGTCCATGTACGCTTACCTCTATCGTCGAACATGCAGGATGCAGTCGCGAGGGCCATTGGAGTTGGCCTCAAGGGCCTGGTCCATGGCGGGTACAGTCCGCTGGTGCCATGTGGAATCCACAGTTGAAGGTGCGCCATGCATTTGCAGGTGTGGCCATGATTTGTGTGTGGGAGCATGTCAACACTGGACAGGGCCACTTCATGCTGTGTGCATTGGCATTGACGGCCAGTGCTCAGCCTCCGCATGTCTGTTGGCACATCATCATGTACACATTAGCATGGGTGCATGGGATGTGCATATGCACACACATGCCATTTTCCTCTACGTACATCTCCCACTTGGCACGTGCAACGTTACGTGTCACTTGTGATGTGTGTTTGCATTCACACAGCTGTGTTGTCATGGAGTTGTCGATGTGTACACCTGTCAATGTGTGTTGGAGGTGTGATACGTACAGTGCTGGACATTGGGTGGGCTAGGGACATCATTGACTGTCTCATATCCCATTGTGCAACAGGACCCACTTGTTTTGGCCGCTCAGCCTGTGTACATTGTGTTGTTGGTGTGTGCCATACTCACCCGGCCTCAGAAGCTGTGTCTGGCACAGCAGCTAGGTATATTGCCATGGTGTTGTCGGCTCCCACCTATGCAGTCTGAAACCATCATGATGCCTTTCAAGCTATTAGGGCCTAAATCCCCATGTGCATGCTCATGTCAATGGTATGTGTCAGTAACCATTGCTATTGGTAAGGGGACCTGTGTAAGAGTATTGTGGCTGTGCTGTCCCTGCTTGTCAGCTGTTCTGTGATTCTATAGCTTTGCCAGTTATTTATGGTATGTGTATGTGTATGTGCCATGTGGTGTGTTGCATTGACATGTGTCCACTTCCATCTGTCCTAGGAGGAGACCAAACATACATCGCCCCTACCAATTGCTGTCAGACATGGAGGATGTGGAGGTCATCCATAAATTCCGGCTGGACCGACCCACCCTGCATCGCCTATGTGCCATGTTGGTACCCCACCTTCGTCCTCGCAGGGTGTATCCAACAGCATTCACCCCCACGGCTAAGGTGATGGCTGCACTGCATTTTTTCGCTACCGGATCTTTCCAACACACGGTAGGCAGTGGAGCTGGAATGTCCCAACCCATGTTCAGCATGGTGCTACGGGATGTCCTGTCAGCCATGATGCTGTATAGGAACCGGTACATCAGATTCCCCAGGGCTCGTGATTTGGCGGCAGTGAAGGGGGCTTTCTATGCACTTGGACGCATCCCCCACGTTGTTGGTGCAATTGATTGCACACATGTTGGCCTTGTTGCACCATAGGCCATGGAGCACATCTTTCGTAACCGTAAACATTTCCACTCCCTGAATGTGCAAGTGGTGTGCCTGGCGGACATGATCATCACGCACGTGTGTGCGAAGTTTCCCGGTTCCACCCATGACTCGCACATCATGCGCCACAGCATCCTCCCACGACTGGTGTCCATTCTTCAACCGGACCGTGCCTGGATTGTTGGTGAGTATGCATACTCGTGTAGCGTGCTGGGTGTGACATGCTGTCTTGTGTCCTGTTGGAATTGCAAGGATTCTCTGTGTTTCTCACACCCAGGTGACTCGGCATATCCTAACGGGCCTTGGCTGCTGAGCCCACTCCATCATCCCAGGACACCAGGTGATGTCCGATACAATGAGGCACATGGGAGGACCAGACGTGTGGTGGAGCGTACTTTTGGACTCCTGAAGTCCAGATTCAGGTGCCTGGACCGCACCGGGGGTGCACTGGCATACTCCCCACAGAAGGTGTGCCAGATAGTTGTGGCATGCTGCATGCTGCACAACCTCGCTATTCGCAGGCAGATCCCCCTGATAGTGGATGACGGTGATCAGCCAGGACCCCCGCCTGCAGACCAGGCCGTGTCCAGTGACGAGGACAGTGGAGAAGAGGAAGCAGTGAATGAGCGTCAGCAGCTCATCGCCCGCTACTTCACTTGACGGTGAGTGACCATGTACGACGGCTGATGTTGCTGTAGTTGTGTAGGTGTATGTGTGCATTGTCATGGCGGCCTATTGTTCACTGAGTGCTGTGTGGCAATGGTCCATGTCCAGGGTAGTATGCCACTGACAGTGGCTGTGGCATTGTGCCCTGTTGCTCTGTGAGATGTGTGTACATTGCTTGAACTTGATGACAAGTACTGTGTGATGAGTGTGTGACACACACATTCAATGGACTCTTGTTCTGTTTTTCCCCCCAAGGTCCCTACAGCCTCTCCTGGCCTATCGACATACCACACTACAGATGCATTTCTGATCTTGGGGACGGTTGCACATCTTTGATTAAACACAGAGCAGATAAGACAGAATGTGGTCCAGGTGTATTTATTTAAAGCAGTGACATGTGAATGTGGGCAAGGTGATCACACAAGTGGTGCATGCTGGAACAATGAGTTGACGGACATGTCCGCGTGATGGTCAAGGTGTATCCATGTTGTTCTGGGTCCACAGTCCGACAGACACATGCCATTCACATGGCAGTGTGGGGTAGGATAGTAGTCCAAGTGAATGCAGTAGATGGCCACCGTGGCTGGCTGACTCACTGGCGTTTGGAGCGTGCAAAGTCTTCTCTGGACACCTGTTTCCTCTTCGGATGACCCCTTCCACGTTTGGGAGGGGGGGTGTTGTTGTGGGCTGCTTGTGGTGGCTGAGGATTGCCCACTCGCTGTGGACGCAGGGGAACTGGATGTTGCACGACCCTGCGCCCCAGCAGGTGGTGTCGGAGGTGGTGTGATTGGCCTTAATTGGGCCCTCACCGCCACCACTAGCTGGCCCATGAGGTCGACTAGTTGGCCCATACGGGTCACGAATTGGCCCATATGTGCGTCCATGGACCTCAACACCCCAAGGACTTCCCGCGTATCGGCAGATGTGCGGGCCCATTGTCCCTGGGCCTCTTCATAGGCCCCAAGGACTCTGGCGATTTGGGGCAGGGCTTGGCTCCCAGGCTCGGATGGCGTTGGCCTGACCCTGCTCCTCCCACCTGGACTGCTGCCACCGACCTGCCCACTCGCCACAGTGGTCACCCGGGGCCTCGTTGTCGCCCCAGGGTCGATGTCGAGGTGCGTACAACACCTTGCGCAGGGTGAGTGGTCAGGGAGGCCCTGGTGGTGGTGGTGGTGGTTGCGGCGGTGGTGGTGGCTGCAATGACCGTGGCAGCAGGGGCCTGGGACTGGTCACCAGCCCTGGGAGATGGGTTGGTGGGTAGGAGGGGTCCTGGGGAGCGGTTGCGCCCTGCCACACCAGATGTGCCTGGTCGGGTGTCCACATCCGTGAGTCCGTGTGGAGGGCTTGTGGACTTGCTGTGATAGCTGCTGTCTCCCTCTCCAGCATCATGCAGTTTGTCACCTGTGGGGCGGAGACGAAAGGTTGTTGTGTTGCACCTTGCAAGGTTTGTGTTAGATGTCTGACATTCACAGTTTGTGCACAGTTGTGCACTGATTTCCCAGATGCGTGTGTATGGCTCTGCAATGTGTGTGCGTGATCAAGGCAATGGAATAGTGTGATGGGTGCATATGGCATGGGACGGATTTGGAATGCCAATCGGTGTGTGTTGCAGTACCCCTACATTTTGTGGCTTTGGTGGAAACGGGGTACAGCCCCATGAACGCTTTTGAGATTAAATATGTTTTTGGGGTTCATTTGAAATGCTTAGAAACGTAGATGGCAAAAAAGGTACAGCCCCCTCAACGCTTTTGAGGTGAAATATGGTTTTGGGGTTTCAAATGGGAAGCTTAGGAACGCAGATGGCAAAAGGGGTACAGCCCCCTCAACGCTTTTGAGGTGAAATATGGTTTTGGGGTACATACTGTGACATATGGGTGCAGGAGGGGACATGTGTTTTGGCCACACGACACTGCAGAGACAAAGGTGTGTGTATGTCTGACGTACCAAGCATATCTGCTCACTGTTATCATTTAGGGACATTACACTGCAAGCATTGTAGTGAGTGAGTAATGGTTGTGTGCCACACGACGTATTGCAGATGGGACAATTCTTTTGTGTGCGTGCTACCCTCAGCCATGTGCAGCAATGCAGTGCTCTTGGTGTGTTGACTATATTAGGTATGTTGTGAATCACAGTGTGACGTGCGCTTCAGACACTACAGACACATTATTGGTCATCGGCAGGAATCTTTGCTGAACTACTGTATATGGGACAACTGATTAGATGATATACCTTTCATGTCATTGGGGCTGTTAAGATGTGATGGATGAGACATTGAATGTGCATTGTGTAGCTGTGTGGTTCATGGGTCCAGTGGTGTATGTGACATTACTGTGGTTCCACTCAGTTACATTGAGACGAGATAGACTTACATGGGTGTTGTTGTACGATGTCAAGGGAACAAGCAGACACGACTACATGGACAATACTTCGATGGTGTTGCTGATGTGTGTGATGACTGGCACAGTGCACGGCATGTGGGTCAGTACTCCAGTGAGACTTGTGCATGCAGACGTGACTCCTTCCGTGTTGGTGTATTTGTGATGGCTCATGTGGGATTTGACTCTGTAATTCATGTCCGTGTGCACATTAGTCACATGATTATGGAAGGGAGCAGTGCTACCTGTTCCTCTGCTACGTGACATGTCCCAAATGTTAGTCGTAGTACAGTCCTCATGCCTACAGACACCCCGCCCTGTACAGTAGTCTACCTACTTGTTGGTTTGTAGGGTGCAATGCCATGGCTGTCACATGGTCATGAGTGGGAGGGGTGCTCCATCTTGCTGGTCTGTGGCAGTGGGGGCCGTGTTGTGAGTTGTGGTGGGGGCTTACCATCCACAGACACCCCTCCATGTAGGATAACATATCTAGCTGTCGGGTGAAGGTGTGCACTGCAATGGCTGTCACATGGGTGTGGGGAGTGGTCCATCTTGCTGCGCTGTAGGACTAGGGGCCTGGTGGTGGTTGTATTTCTGCAGTCCCCCCTCCGATACTCGGAGTTTGTGGTAAGGCTACTTACCTGTTACTTGTTGGTTAGTGCAGCTATGGCTGACACATGGGTGTGGGTGTGGGGAGTGCTCCTTCCGGCACATCTGGGGTACAGAGGGACCTGGTGTGAGTTGTGGTGCTGGCTGACTGTACACATGCCCCCATGCTTTAGTTTGTTGGTACCTTTGGGCTGAGTGTGTGGGAGTGTCTGTTGCATGTGTGAGAGATGTCTTGTGTATTGTGTACTGGACATGGGGATGTTTGTCCCTCGGTGCTATGGCATTCTGGTAGTGCATGACAGTACATAGCGGTGTGCTGGTATACATTTGTTTGTACTTACCAGCCTCCACTCCCCCTGGTATTCCGGTGAGACTCTCCGGATGCAGAATGCCTCGCACCTTCTCCTCCCACGCCTTGAAGGTCTTGAATAGCGCGGGATTTCCACCGCCAGTCGTGGCAGCCAGCTCACGGTTCTTGGCCTCCTTCTTCCTGACCACGCTTTTCAGGTCGTGCCACCTCTTTGTCATTTCGCCCCGGTTGCGTGGCACGTTCCCAACTGCATTCACCTGGTCCACTATCCTTCTCCACATCCTGTTTCTGGTGGCTACTGGTGTCTGTTGGACCTGGTTCCCATAGATTTGTGGGTGCACCTTGATGATCTCATCGACCATGACCGTCAACTCGGTGGCAGTGTACTTTGGCATCCTATGGCTTGCCATGGTGTGTGGTCTGCTATTTGTTGTGCTGGTGTGGTTGTTGTGTGGTGTGTGGTGTGTGATGTGTAGGGGGTTCGTGGTGCCGTTGTTTCAGTGGTGATGGTGGTAGTGGTGGTGATGTGTGTGATGTGTGCATGCGTGTGGTGTGCTGCTTTCCTTTGTGTCTCTCTGTGTTGTCTGATTGCGTCTTTGCTTTGTCCTCATGCAAGGGATTGTGGTCTGTAAGGAGGCTGCTTTTGTACTAATTTATGTGGGTGTGTCATGATGGTCTGTCGTTTTCAGGTGTGTTGTGTCTGTTGTCCTGGGATTTGTAGTTTTTTATTTTTGGCAGGGGGCATGTGTCATTGGGATGTGTTCTGTGTTTGTGTATTTTGGCGTGGTTTGCCGTGTGGACTTGTTGGCCATGTTGTGTGTATTTCTTTGTCCCGCAAATGGTTTCCGTGCACGGACGTGTCCGCAAGGCCTTCCACCGTGTCAGTTCTTCGTCGCTGTTGTTAACCGTGGCGGGCGGGGAATATATGGTTTGTCCGCGCTCATGTCGGGGAGATCATAATTTCACGGTCGTTGTCTCGGTCGTCAGGGCGGACGGAGTTGGGTTTTCGTGCGGGATTGCATCCGTTGCGGACGGTTAATCTTCTACTCGGACATGGACGGGCGGAATTTTGTGTGTTTTTACCGCCATGGGCGGAGGTTGCTTCGCCACATCATAATTGCTCGGTCGGTATTCCCATGGTGCAGGCGGGCGGTTTTTTAAGGCTATGGTGGGTGGCGGATTTTTTAACGCGGGTTATCGTAATGGACCCCATAGTTAGTCAAAATATCGAATTTTTTAAATTTCTTAAAAGTAATGTAAAATTAATGAAATAATATATATAATTAACTAAAACATACTTAAAAATACTTAAATAACGTTAAAATTAATAAATAATTAATGTAAGTAAAAAAAAAACATACATATTTATTGTTTAATACATATATATATTAACGTAATATTAATAAAAAATATTCAATATTTTTTGCGTTGGATAGCGGGAGGGTAAAAATTACTATTCCCACTCCAGAGAGTGCAACAGTAGGGAAAGCCTTGGATCGTGGGAGAGTAAAAATTACTATTCCCACTCCAGAGAGTGCAACAGTAGGGAAAGCGTTGGGTAGCGTAGGGGTAAAAATTACTATTCCCACTCCAGAGAGTGCAACAGTAGGGAAAGCGTTGGATAGCGTAGGGGTAAAAATTACTATTCCCACTCCAAAGAGTGCAACAGTAGGGAAAGCGTTGGATAGCGGGAGGGTAAAAATTACTATTCCCACTCCAGTGAGTGCAACAGTAGGGAAAACGTTGGATAGCGGGAGGGTAAAAATTACTATTCTCACTCTAGAGAGTGCAACAGTAGGGAAAGCGTTGGATAGCGTAGGGGTAAAAATTACTATTCCCACTCCAGAGAGTGCAACAATAGGGAAAGCGTTGAATAGCGTAGGGGTAAAAATTACTATTCCCACTCCAGAGAGTGCAACAGTAGGGAAGTGTTGGATAGCGGAAGGGTAAAAATTACTATTCCCACTCCAGAGAGTGCAACAGTAGGGAAAGCGTTGGATAGCGTAGGGGTAAAAATTACTATTCCCACTCCAGAGAGTGCAACAGTAGGGAAAGCGTTGGATAGCGTAGGGGTAAAAATTACTATTCCCACTCCAGAGAGTGCAACAGTAGGGAAAGTAATGATTTAATATTTTAATAAAAATAAATTAATTATCAATACCAATAAAAAATTTATTAAAATTAATTACCAATTACAAAATATTTAATAATTAATTCTAAATACCAATAAATATTATTTATTAAAAATAAATTACCTATTAATGATTAATTAACAAACAATTAATTTTCAATACCAAAAATTAATAAATAATAAAAAAACAATTAATAAATAATTAACAGTAAATTAATTATCAATACACAAAAATATTTTCAATAATTAATTAATTACAATTAAATTACTTCCCACCCTATTCCCCTATAAACCCACAACCCGCTACGAAGAATAAATTAATACAATTAACATAATTATCAATTAATCAATTAATAAAAATTAATTACCAATTAATAAAAATTAATGACCAATTATTATTTAATTAACAAAATTTAATTATCAATGCCAATAAATTTTTTTTTTTACTTAATTACAATTAAATTACTTCCCACCCTATTCCCCTATAAACCCACAACCCGCTACGGAATTAAATTACGCAAAAATTAAATAACATAAAATTCATTAATTAAAAAAAAATAAACATACATTACAAAAACGAATATACACTTTTAACACATATACTAACATACAAAACACTTAAAAAAATTCGATATTATTAAAAATTCGATATATTTTAATGCCGTATATTATGTACTTCAATATTTTGACAGTCGATATTACTTACCTGCATTTCGATATTATTAACAACTATATTATGTCCATTCGATATTTTGTCCATTCTATATTTTGTACTCAATATTATGTCCATTCGATATTTTTTTCTCGATATTGTGTCTAGTTACCGCCACACACACCAGGGCATGTCCTACCTTTCACATACACTGCACCCTGCCCACAGGGGTACCTTGGGCCTACCTTAGGGGTGGCTGACATGTAAGAAAAGGGAAGGTTAGAGACTGGCAAGTGTGTGCACTGGCCAAGTCGACATGGCAGTTGCAAACTGCGTGCAGACTCTGCAATGGCAGGTCTGAGTTGCCTTTTCAGGGCTACTCACGTGGGTGGCACAATCAGTGCTGCAGGCCCACTAGTAGCATTTGATTTACAGGCCCTGGCACACTCAGTGCACTTTACTAGGGACTAACAAGTAAATCAAATATCCAATCATGGAAACACTAATCCATAACACAATTTACACAGAGAGCATATGCACTTTAGCACTGATTAGCAGTGGTAAAGTGCCCAGAGTCCTAAAACCAACACAAACCGGTCAGGGAAAAATAGGAGGAAGAAGCAAAAAGTTTGGGGATAACCCTGCAAAAAGGGCCATTTCCAACACACGCTTTGGTGTTTAATATAAGAGTAGACTGCATACCAATTTCCTAGCGGAGTGCATTCCTCGCATGTTCAGTGTAAGGAAGTGAATATCAGTATTTGAAGTCATTGCGTGGGTAAGGAGCAATGATTACCACAGGGTGGGGGAGCCACTCTCGGCACCCACCAGTCCACTGGCCCACCCAATGCCAGCGCAAGGGTTGTGTAATGTTCGCTTGCCGCATCTGGCCATTTGTGTAGGGATAGCAAGGAGAGAAGAACGGTAATTAACTGGTTGGGAGTAATAGGAAAAGCCTACCACAACCGGCAGTATGCCCAGAAAATGCACACAAAAGAAAACTCTAGTGTTTTGCGGGGGTTACTAGGTTCTGGGGTGTAGCGCAGTGTTCTATATGCCCTAAGAGCTGAAGGCTGAGCTCAATGGGCCCTGCCGGGACTCCTAACGGGCCCAGGATCCGTCAAGTTTAGCTAGTGAAAGAAGAG
This sequence comes from Calotriton arnoldi, assembly GCA_963921515.1. NCBI lineage: Eukaryota > Metazoa > Chordata > Amphibia > Caudata > Salamandridae > Calotriton > Calotriton arnoldi. The sequence continues at coordinate 510,355 of CAWUFW010004421.1, read as the reverse complement.
GGTATGTCAGAGGCCGCAGACTTGAGCGCAAGGAGCCCTACCGGAGAACCGCATGGATGGAAGGGGGGGTTTGTTGATCATCATGATGGGGGGCAGGGTGTGGGAAGTGTAGTGCCAGCAGTAATGGACAAATACAGTAATGAAGATAGAGCAACATCAAGTATGACATAAGTTCTCACTTATAATTCCAGTCCAAGTGGAGGAGGAATTAGAGGAGGAGGGTCAAATGAGAATGTGCGCTGTTGGTGGTGTCACCATCAGGGGAGTTTGAGAGCCCTATTGAGAGTCGTCAGAGGGCAGGGTGTCATCGACAGTTGTGAAGATGTGCAGGCCCTTCCCATCATCAGTAGCAATGGCATTGGTCTCCAGGGTGGCCACAGCTTGCAGGGTTTGCCGTTGGTTCTCGATAATTTGCTTGAGGTTTGGATGTGTCGCCAGAGATAAGTACGAAGTATTTCCTGCTTGGGTTCTGCCCTGATGTTTCCAACGTAAATTGGGCGAAGGTGGAGCAGGTCTGGTATGGTCCGGTGCTGATGTTCTGTGATGTTGATCCGCTCAGCTCCAGGCTTCCTTTAGATAGGTGAAAAAAGTTGAGATGTTGAGGAGGGCTGGGAACAGCAGTGAATATTGCACTCCCAGCTGATGAAGACAGTGTTTGACTCCAAAAAGGAGACAAGCTGGCGTTGGACTGTGCAGGTCTAATCCGGAAACCGCATAATAACTTTGTCCTCCACCAGGAGGGGGCCAGCCTGCCTGGCAGTGCATAGAAGAGTGTTGCGTTCTTTTAAGTGTAAGAGTTTTACCAGCATGGGGCGTGGAGGGGCCACCAGGGTGGTGGCAAGCAGGCACACAATGAGCCCTCACTAAAAAGAAGAATGGGGTGAGCTCTGACGTTGGAGTGAAAGACTTGAACCAGGCTTCCAAATATGTGATGGTGTCCTGACCCTCCACCCACTCTGGCAGTCCTAGAACTCATATGTTACTTCTCCGGAAGCGACCTATGTCTTCCTACCTGTCTTCAAGTTGGCGGACTCGTCTGCAGATCCCAGATGGCACATTGGTTGTCGCTCGTCAGTGAGTGTAGAGTAGGCAGGGCTTTTTCCCCATCCGAGACTTTCTCAGAGAGTTTGCGGTGATCGTTCTGCAAGAAGCTCAGTTCAGTGGTAAGAGTACCAAGCCTTGTCTCCATAGAGACTCGGAAGTGTTCTGTGGCTGCCAGCACTTAATCCAGTTTATGTGACGTGGACAGTTGTGGGGTAGGTCCCAGTACACCCAAGACATCTCTGGGTATTCATGCACTCTAAAAGTAATTGTACATTTTTTAACATAACAGTAATGGAGTGTGCGGGATTACAGAGGGTGGACCTGCTATTGCTGATGACAATGCGGGTGTGGCGGAATGTAGCCTGCCCATGTTGAGTAACACCACGAAGATAGCATCGTTGGGTCTGCAATGGATACAAGATGGGAGTCAAGGAGGAGCAGGAGGGTCAGCACTCCCAGCAACAGGGGAAAGGCAAGCTGAAGAACCTCAAAAGTATCCCATCGTCAGAATTGTGATGTGTCCATATCATAGCAGAACTGTGAGAGTGCACAGGGGGAGGAATCAGGGGGAGGACACAGGTGCCCCGTGATGCTGAGGTTGCAGGTTGTTGTGCTGCTGTCCACAATGTCAGGCGGTAGTCCCCTGGAGTTGCCTACTAGAAGGCATTGCCTCCCACATCCCTTGGATCATGTGCCAATCCAGAGGGTTAGGGGATAGTGAAATCAAGATTTCTTCCAGAGGGCCCCAGCTGCCCCGTGGGTGACAAAGCGCAGGAGTCATTGGGGGTTACGAGAGCAAGGGTTGCAGAAACTTATGGTGGCCCTTAGGTCCAGTGCAGGCTCCACTTTCAGGGTCCAACCGAGGGGGCAGCCAGCGGAGAAGTGCTGAAGATCATGGACCTCAGGGCCACCACAGTCAGAGTTTCTGAAGTGTTTACCCCTGATGCACCTCGATGCTAGGACCAAAGTAGGGGGTTAAAGTGTGGAATCTGATCCCTGGTTCGTGCAGTCAGCCGAGTGGTATAGGGCAGGTCCTTCGGTCCAGAGGAGGTGGGGGAGCAGTGGTACAGCCCCAGGGGCCGGGTGCGGGCAGTTAGATTGTGAAAGAGGGGGGGTCTTGCGTGGGTGCCCAACGGCTGGGCGTGGAGTAGCTGGTGTGCGGAGGAGCGGTAGGCCTCGGGCTTGAGCGAGCCTTGTCTCTGGGCCTCAGGCAGGACCCCCCCCTGTGCGCCTCAGTGCTGATGCTGAAGTGAGGGAGTCAGTGCAGGTACAGTATGATGGGGTAAGTGCCCTGTCAGGCTCCGTGGGAACTGTCCAGTGTGTGGGTCTTGCTGCAGTGGCTCACCCACGCATTGCGGGGCCTCTGTAGGTGCGTGTCTCCAGGGCCCTGGGAGGGGTAATCAGGCTAAGAGAGGGGGGGGCAAGAGTCCTGCGTGGATGCCCAGAAAGGAGTCATATGGGACCGCCACAGTAGGGCGGAGGCTGCTGAGTCCGTGGGCAGCCAACGCAGGAGGGAGATGAGCAGTATGCCCTGGTATATGGAGAGCCCCCATGCGTCTCGATGCTGATGCTGAAGCAGGCGGGCAGTGCAGGTGCAAAGTGCTAGAAGGGAGCATCCCGCCAGGCCCAACGGGCTCCAGCCATCAAGTGGGTTCTCCGCCGGTGTCTCACCCCAGGGACAGGCCTCGGGGGGACCAGCGCAGGTGTAATGCAGGTGACAGGAGTGCCTCGCTAGGCTCAACAGGCTCCGGCCCGCAGGCAGCCCTCCTGTCAAGGCCCACCCTGCGATCAGGCTTTGTGAAACCCACGCACCCTGTTATCTTCTGTGGGCACTCCTGCTAAGTAGGCCCCCTCGCAGCAGCTCACCTGATTAGTGTGGGCCTCCACGTCGCCTCCCGGCGATCACCCCACTGAGGAATGCTCAACAGGGCTGCGTCCCTGGGCCCCTGGCGGGAGTGATCTGGAGTGGGAGAAGGGGGCCGGGGAGTGAAGGCGGTCGACTCCAGCCTTGTGGCTGCAGCCTGCAGGGCCCACCCGCAAACCATGCAGCCTGGTGCCAGCGAGTCGGAGGTAGTAGGGCTCAACTAAGTGGTCCCATGGGAGCCAAGATGGGCACATAAGGCCCTAAGTGGACAGGACAGTGGGTTTGGAGATTGCCTGCGCCCCGTCTGCTGCCCCAATGCAGTGCTCTTGTCCAGGATGTTAGGTGATGTTCGGACTGACGGACGGAGCCTCAGAGAGTAACGTCCGCCATATTGACTGGCCTGGCCATGGCCTCCATGCACGAATACTTCAATAACAAGTGTCCCACGCTGGAGACAAAGAAGGGAAAGGAATAGCAACTTGATAACTTAATTTAACAGAGATGTTATATTTTAGAAGCAAACCAATGAGTTTTTAATTGTTTCTGGAATTTGTTAGTGGTTGGGACCTGAGCAAAAATTGTTGGGTGTTCCATATTTGCTAGGGGTTGGGACTTGAGAGAAAATTGTAGAGCGCTCCAAGCTTTAGACAGAGTAACCAACTTAGAGAGCCTTCCAACATTGCTTTTTAAAACATTTCGGAGTAATTGTCAACCACTGAAAATTAGCGCGCAGACGTGGTGGTGACGCAATGTCACTATTTTTCATTTGCATTTAGTGGCATGATAATGTATAACACATATAATCAATGCTTACATATAGTCACGTGCAATTTCATATTTAGATTCACCATAATGTGTGATTTTCATATTAACAGTTAACCATAGTTAGAGTCTGTTCATGTTAAGTTAGCCATAGTTATTATAGGCCTTCATTTGAAAGGCTCCACTTTAAATGAAATGTGTTTCTGCTTGTTGTGCATAATCTTTCTGTTGTTTCAAGAACAAAGGATCAACCGCGTACTCATTAAACTGTATTGTTACTGTTAAGCTATGTGTCCTCCCTTGGACAATATCTGTGAAGGCCATGGAACTGAACCCTCATTGTATGAGTCATGAGAAGAGGGACGATACCAAGTTCTTCATAAATGTTTAGTTTTACTTTGTTGCTTTTCTGTGAGAACCTTCCAGAGTATCTTTTTGTTGAATTTCATGTTTTAATTGTGTATCCCTGGTTGTAGTTAGACTTGCTTCTGCCCACCCTTGGAGGTGGACCTACCTCTGCCACTCTTGAGACTCATGCATCTTTTATTCCTGCTCATAGAGTTTATATCTCGAGCAAGCAGATTTCTTCTTTCCTTACTGGAACCTTCAGTTGGTTTTGCCTTAGAGGCTATATTTACTGATACCTGCTGCTTATGACGATTCTTTGGCTTTTCCAGAAACCATAGTTTAGAAGTAGGGAGTTTCCCTTGAGTAGAACCGAATTCTTTTTTGATTCAAATACTCTGTCTTTCAATAACTTGGCTTAGCATTGCTGTTTGACCTGTTTGGATTATATTCCTTTATGCTGTAATCAGGTGATTATTGATTTATAACTAAATTTGATTGAGTTGTAACTTTACTAATGTGTTAATAAAACATTCATGTTTGGTGAAACTACTGCTCTCTGTTGTTACTGTGGGGTATAATATGATTCACTGTCATTGACGTGTTAATAATGTTTTGATGTCAATCCTCATTTCAAGTTACAAATCCATCCTTTGAGTACAGCTGAAACCTGAGTATTTGCACAATACTTTACACTGTGCAAACACTGTCCTTTGCCCTTCATCACTGGCATAGCTGCTTAATAGTTTCTTTAAGGAATGGTCAACCAATGCAACTGTCCAAGTGTGAAGAGGTGGAGGACCTCCTGCTGAGTCCTAAAACTGTACAAGCTGCTCCATTTTTTTTTACAACTTGTAACTTGTGAATTATAGCCCAAATGTATTAATGCTTTGCATCAGGGTTGTGTTACTCTTGTAGCGCAAAGCTGACTGAAAGTGTCAAGGTGGAACTTATTATCCAACGCAAATCCAGATTTGCATCCCATGCAGTCACTCATGGGTTTTGATGAAAATCTCTATCTACAAAGAATTGTGTCAAAATCGCAGGAGCAGGAAGAGAGGATAACAATGCAACATCTTAGTAGATATGGTGCTGTTCTGATATCCTCATTTCATGAACGTCGCGCAGCAACTTTAGTTGCTACATTGTGTGACTTCTTAGTAAATCTGGCACTAAATATTTTGGAAGACCCTCCGCTCTAACAATGAATTGCAGAAGCCTAGTCTGACTTTAATCAAAGATTTCCCCTAAATGTTTGCTAGAACAGGCAGGATGAAATGAAAGAACTTTCCTGATTATTCAATTAAATTCAGGCCATTTGTAAAGCGTGCAGCTACCTCCGGAGAGGTGTCCCGGCGCTAGTGACCAGACCGAAGGGAGGAAGGGAAGTGCGCAAGTTACTTAGCGCTCAGATCTGTGTCAAACAAGGTTTTTAGCTTGCTTGTGAAGGCTGATTCCGAGGGGATGTAGCGAAGACTGAGAGGCGGTGCATTCCACAGTTTAGAAGCCAATTAGGTAAAGGAACGACCACCTCGTCTAGCTTTACAAATACAAGGAGTATGGAGAAGTTTCAAGCTATTGGATCTCAAGGCTCTGGACTGGAAGTAAGGTCTCAGCCTCTTCCATAGATATAGATGGCCCTTGTGATTAAAGCCTCTGAAAACTAAAGTACGAACTTTAAATTGAATTCTCTTGATCACAGGAAGCCAGTGAAGATGTTGTAAATAAGAAGAAATGGAAAAATGGGACGGAATTTTCAAAATGAGGCGGGCTGCCGAATTCTGAATGAATTGAAGCCATTGCAGAAGAGAGGCTGGAAGGCCCAGATATAGACAATTAGCATAGTCCAATTTAGTTGTGACCAAAGCGTGGACAACTGTTTTTCGTGAGTCCATCAGAATGAGGTGGAGCATTCTTCTAAGGGATCTCAGGATGGTGAAACAAGAAGCAGAGCGAGATCTGACTTGAGGTTCAAAAGTAAGCTGTGAATGAAATGTTACCCTCAGGTTTTTATCCAACAGAGTAGGGGTCGGGGAAGCTCCTGCCTCAGCGACCGCCACAAGCTAGCATCTTAAAAGATGAAAACAGGTGTTAGAGAGACTCTGATTTTCAAATAAAAGCTTGGAGTCAAAAATTATCCCTAGGTTTCTAGTACACTGTGAAGGGGAGGGTAGAGTTCCAAGTACTTCTTTACACCATTCCATGGTCCATAAGGAGACTTGCTGAAAACTACTTCAGTTTCATCTCCGTTTAGTACCAGTGAATTGCAGTTCCCCCAGACAGCTACTGCCTTTGGACATGTTGAAAATGTAGGCGCTTGTTCCTCGATGTCCCCATTTAACCTTAAAATAAGTTAAGGGACATCAGAATATGCATACAAACTCCAACCACAGGAGTCAATGAGTCTAACTTGTGGAGCAATGTAAAGGTTATCATAGAAGAAAGCAATAGGAAACAAACCCTGCTCTAGCCTGGTTCATCGAACTTATATCCGGATATGACAAGGTTTCAAGGCACAAACTGTGGCTCAAACTGATTTAGTGGGGAATCACAGAAAATATTTTGCACCTGATAGAAATGCTACACCCTGATTCCTTGATTAGAGACAAGATCGGCGGTGGGAAAACTGCAACTAAGAAAACATTGATAAACAAGAGGCTAAAACAGGGCTGTGTCTTAGCCCCAGATTTGTTTTTTTGTGGCAGCTCTGAATAAAACCTTATTTAAGGTTGTTTTGCATCCACCACAGCTGGCCAATTATTCAATACCCAACCTGCAGTATGCAGATGATATTATCTTATTGAGTCACATCCCAATAGGATTACAGACGCTTATCATGTACGCAACTAACTATTGCAAAGAAAATGGCTTGGGAATAAACCTCAAAAAGACAATGATAATGACACTGGCCTCAACAACAAGTAAGACTAGTAGATGGTTTATCGATGGGAAGAAAATCCAAGCAACCGAAAAATATACTTACTTTAGGGTTATTTTATAGACAACACAAATAATTTCAAACCTCACTTTCATGCATTAAGATCAAAAGCGAGAAGTTTAACATGCACTATTATTGCCCTGCAGAGGAAACTGTGGGCCTGATTCACAAAGGGCCTCCGCACTCGTGACGGAGGCCCTGCAGTCATGGGGGAGTCTCCGCACGTGGGGCAGAATCTCCGCAATGAGAATTCTCATTGCGGAGAATTTGCTCCGAGTCTGGAGACTCCCTCACAACTGCGCCTGATTCACAAAGGGCCTCCGCACTCGTGGCCGAGGCCCCGCAGTCATGGGGGAGTCTCCGCACGTGGGGCAGAATCTCCGCAATGAGAATCAGGCCTAAAATAACCCTTCATTAAAAAGCGTTCAAAAAATCCTCAACAGCAAATTTATCTCCGCTCTAACGTATGGCTCAGAACTCCTGTAATGGAGAGATGTCTTACAAGGCAATCTATTCAGGTCACTGTTTTGTCTACAGAAACAAACAATGCAAGCACAGATACGTTTAGATGTTGGCCTTCCTAAACAAAAACTTGCAAAGAAAGGTACCTTTATAAAGATCTGCATTGAAGTGCCTGGGGCTCCAATTCACACATTTAAAAAGCTCATTTGGCTAGAAATACAGAATAGCAAAGCAGCCAATCAGAGGCAACAATATTTAAAGTGGGCTGTGTCATTATTACAACTCTCTGAAACTTGGGGGTCTCTGTCAACAGCTGGACCCTTCCAAAAATGAGTCAACAAATTTGTAGAAATATCTCTTGATCAAGTTAAGGATGCCCTTGCAAAAAAACATGCATGTTCAGCGTTAAACTTCCATGATCAAAAAGCCCCTCAACCATATTTGAACATTACTTTTTTGCTACATTTAGACATGAAATTGAAATCATATAGATTGGGCTGTTTTTCCCCCAAGGAGTTAAATCCAAAATGGAAAACGGGTTGGCCACCTCAAAGCTGCAGCTATAAGTCTGAGACAATTTTGCACATTTTATGCACATGCCCAGCCCTTGGTGAACTCTGAAGGCAGCTGCTGAGGCCACATTTTATACCCTTAGGTAGTATAACCTGCAGACACGTCCTGATCCAATGTTTGAATAGAGAACACACAAAATTGAATTGCAAATTTGTCACATTTATGGACCATGACAATCTTATGATGTTAAAAGACTGCGATGCAATCTCATAACATGATTTTAAAGCCTGCTATTAATTAACCTAAATTTTAATGCATTATTGAGATATCTTTTAATCAAAGTTTATCATCTTTGTCCTTTTAAATATGTATCTGTGTCTAATGGTTTTAATTAAGTGTACGATAAAAACAATAAAGATAAACACAAAAAGCGAGGTACTAAGCGTTGATTCCTGCAACACACCTGTATGAATGGATTTAGCAGGAGATCTGTAATTTGCCAGGGATCTGTTTTATTACGGTCCTGTCGGAAGGAGGCAAACTAGTTATATACTGTGCCTCTGACCCCCGAACCAGCTAAATGATCAAGTAGAATGGAATGAGAAATGGTATGAAAAGCAGACAATAAATCAAATAAAATCAGTGCTGCAACTCCTCCATCAACCAGAATAAGCCAATTGTTGTTTGTGGTCTTGGCTAACACAGTTTCCACGCTAAGACCTTTTCAAAATCTTGATTGAGCATGATGGAGAAGGGAATGTGCTTCCAGAAAGCTGATTAATTGTTTCTTGATCACTGATTCCGTTAACATAGCAAATAACAGTAGTAGGGAGATTAGGCGGTAATTAAACAAAACATTTGGATTGAGCACTGGGCTTTTTCAAAAGCGGAGTGACTGTGGTCACCTTCACTATGTAGGTACAATCCCTCAGAACATTGAGGAATTGCACAGAATTGTCAAGACAGGGATAATGGAATCCGGGACTTTTGTTAGTTGATGTACCAAACAGACATCCAGAGGGGAGGCAGAAGTAAATGAGGCAAAAATATTGACAACCTGATCTTTCATTGTAGGCTCAAAAGAGGACAAGCATGGAAGGTTTGAGCCTGTCTATAATAATCAATTCAATGCAAATTTGCACCTGAAACTGTTGGTCAAGTTAATAATTTTGTTGAAAGAAGTCAGTTAAATTAATGCATAGTTCTTGGGAAAAATTCAATCATTACCAGTTAAGGATTGGCTGATGGGTCTACACTGGATAGCGAAGGACTGAAGACATACAGAAAGAGGCTCAGGACGCCGCATTTAATTTGGGCCACAGATGCTGAAGTACTAGTTGCTGAGGATTAAAACACAAAACTTTATTCTTGAAGCAAATATGAAAAAGAATAAGATCCGTGATCTGACCATGGGAGGGGTATCACATTATTGAGAAGTGCGAAAGAAGGAGATCGAAAAATTAAATCTAATGTGCGCTCTGTTGAGTGAGTTGGGTCTGTAGGAATCGGATTCAAGTACATGGCTATGCAGGAGATAAACAAATTATGAGTTCCTTATCAGATGTATTGCCTATGGGTAGGTTGAAATCACTTAATACCACTAGTTTGTCAGGGCACAGAAAAGAAAAAAAGAAAAATCTCAACAGAATGATAAAATCAGATTAATAATGACATATATTAAAGAACAAAATGAAATATGGAAGACATTCAAAAACATTGGCATCTGATAAGGAATGACCCAGATATTGGGGACAAATTGGGCAATCTTCCCTTGGCAACTGGATCTGGACTGGGCCCTCCGTTTAGCCTGTGCCTGCCACCCTGTGAGACTGTAAGTGCCTCCCCTGAAGTCCTAGGGGGCTTTAGAGGTGTACTCCTGTGGTCGATTAGGACTTAAAGGATTAAAGTTAGAAGGTAACATTTTTGACCAGGACGAACCAATTAGTGTATCCAACTCACGCTCCATCACATTCAGCGCAAGTTGTTCCTAGGTCCTCTTCTATTGCGACCATTGACTGTCATTGGCACTTTGTGTTTCTTGGTGCTATTTATACTTAAAACTTTAAAAATTCACATCTACTGTCAGCCTTATTGGATTTTTGTTATTTTGGTGTCATTTTCATTTTGTCTATTAAAATGTAATCTATTTTTCTAATGCGTTTTGAAATTTTCATTGTTTTGCATTACTACTTCTTTACTATTTTAGAACTGCATAAATACGTTGTACATTTCCTCTAAGTAAAGCCTGTCCTCTGTGTGCCACAGCAACCAGGGTGTTGAGATCAGGTTTATTTAGTGACTTTAGTGGTTCACACTGTTTACATACCCACCTCAAATAATAACCCAATATCTTATAATCACCTGTGAAGTCTAGTAGTGATGCATACTGGCTGCCTCTTAGCACTTCTCTATTAGCCAAGCTTTGTGAGTGATTGTTAGCAGGTTGTTATAAATGTGTAACATTAATGATTTTGTTGTAAATCATTAGACTCAGTAATTACTAATGGAACATATGTGACCATCACTCTGTGAGCACTGCAGAGAGGCCACTGATTGGATGAGCATGCACTCTGAACAGTGCTATGGCCCTCAAAATCAAACTGCCTTCACTCTGAGCTCCAGAGCTCTGAGCCGAGCTCTATAATGAACCTCGACCCACAACTAGATCTGCCACAGACAACGAAATGCAACTCGGCTCACAAGCACCGTAGTTGGAAAATTCAATAGCCCAGCCTTTTAGAGCCGAGACCACTTGGTTTGCCAATACTTAGTAAAGTAAATTTCAATTACAATACAACAATGCACTAAAGAAAAGAAAGTTTACAAATGTTAACAGATTCAAGTCTTTACTTATGTGAAATATGCAATGCCTATTCTCTTGCCAGTGCTTGTTCAGCTTCTTTAATTACTGCCAAAGCGCTGGGATGCCCACGGGTAGCTATGCGTTTAACAAATACTGTTTCATTCATTCATTCATTCTTTACACGTATCCCCACATTTTAAGGATTGTGGGCAGGAGAACAGAATGTTACCCTCTACATGTGTAGACTGTGAACTGTTCACAGACTCTTGTTTCTCTGGTAGGCAATGCATAAAGAAGAAGACTGGAACATTTGGGTATACTGATCACGTCTACCTCTGGAAAGAAAATTGTCCTTTCCTTTGTAAAACACTCTAATAAAGTCATAAAAAGCAGCTTGCAGGCGGTCACTGAGCAGAAAGCCTGTAATACTGCTGCAATGATTGTCTTCATTTCACGAGTCAATGCTGTTTTCCGAAGGTACTCTCGGTGTGCTGATTTAATACCACTGACATACCTTCCTGTACCCAGCTAAAACCTGAGCACTGCTAGTGATTTTCAGTGGTTGTATCTAAACAGCTTTTTTTTAAAACTATGGTGACAACTAATATGGCAGAGGACATAACAGGCGTTTGTGGGGCATATTTAAGAAAAGCATTGGCAAAGCCAATTCTTCTGGCCTCGACAATGTGTTCAGTATGTTTTTGTGTTTTGTTTTGTAAATATAACAAAGTAATGAGAATCTTGGTTGCTCTAATACGTTTTATCAAAGTCTAATTTTGTGTGTAAAAAGAGAGGCCATTTGGTTAGTATCTGCAGCAGCAATTTCTGTATGGCAAATGCATAACCTATTTAAAGGCAGAGCAGAAATGTTGGCATTCCAGGATAATGTATTTATATTTGGAAGAACTGTGCAAGAACATAATTGGAGGCTAAAAGATGTTCTCACAATTTTGAGGGAATTTTGGGAGAAAAGAATGGATATTTTTGAGTTTTGTAAAACCCAAGTAGAGTATTTGGGTCATGACACCACTGATTAGAGAATAAAACCAATAGAATGATTACTTAGGCTATGGAAGAGGCACCTGCTCCCCATAACAGAAAGAAGGTCATGACTTTTTTGGGTCATTGTGAACTTAAATTTGCATTTGTGAATAATTTTGATTCGTTTGCTGAGTACCTTGTTTATTTAAAAAAAAAGGTGCGGTTTGAGAAAGAATGAATGAAGATGTTTGAAATCATAAAAAACATTATTGGTGAATGCACTCAGCTTGCAACCATTTGTTCTTAGTTTGCCTCTGGTAATCAGTGTTACTGGAACAAGTTTTAGAGTGGGAGTGCTGGCCAATAACGTCACCTCACTAAAGTTATAGTGGCTTTGTGATTTGTTTTTAAAAAACACAACAAATGGTTCCAGAGGAAAAACGTTTTCAGAACCCCTTTATTTTTTATTCTCCATCAAAAAACTTTCACATTTTATTGGGGTTCTGCAGCACATCCTGTGCCACTAGGTCCAACACCACTAGTGGTAATAATGGCAGGATCAGGGATTAGGTGTGGTAGTGGCACCAAGAAGTTGCTACAGAGACAATACCAGAACATTCGTGTAAAACACATTAAGTCATGCAGAAAAACCTATTGATTCACATTTTGAGTTGATCATATGCTCACTCTACTAAAGCGACTGCAAGGATTGTGAAACTAAGCACTAGATTGCTGGAATACAATTTTGCAGGGCTCATTTATTTTGCCCCTTATTACGATGGCGGTCGGACGTATCTCTGATCACCATCGCCGCGGGCAGGAGACCGCCCGACAATCAGTCGGCGGTCCCACCTGCCCTATCATGATGAGACCACCGTGCAGGCGGTCGGAAAGTGCCTTAACCTACTGTTGCTTGTGCTGCATCCCAGGAAAAGGGCCCCAGCACAAGCCGTAGTAGTAAAGGGCAGTTTGTGCACATCACGGTGCATGGATGTTTGGGGGGCATTACACGTGCCCCGCCCCAGGCCACTTAGCAGTGGCCCATGGGGGACAGGGGCCCTGCTTGGGGCCACAAAGTCCTTTTCTGGCTGCTTTTCCATGGCGGTGGCACCGCCATGAAAAGGCAGTCAGAAAGGGGCATCGTAATCCCTACTGCAGTGCCTGCGCAGGCACCGCCCTCATGGTAGGAATAGGAGTTCGACTGCTGCCCTGACATGATCCTTTATCCTGTCAGAGGCGCCGGTCTGTCCCCCAGACCGATGCAGTCCGACCATCCACATTGTAATGCGGCAGTCAGATTGATGGCCTGGATGTCGGTGGGACCGCCATCGAAGGCCTGTCGGTCATGTTCCCAATGACATCCAAATGAGGCCTTTATGTCTAAATTATAAGGCACCTTGCGGAACAGAAAGAGGAAGAGCAAGAAGCAAACGTAGAGTATTGTGTGGCAAATGTGCAGGATATGAGCCATATATGTGCAACAGGAGTGGACTGGAGACTGGATAAGGTCACTATTAGCGAAGCAGAATGTGGTAAAATGTTTTGATTTACAGAATGGCCAAGGGAAACGAAACTGAGAGAGATGTATGCCAAAGTTGCTGCAAAATTGCTCCATCGAGAAAGAATTGTCAATGAGAGATACAAGGGAGTGCCACCATTTGATGTGGGTAACAAAGTTGTTATGTTATGGGTATTTGTATAGCACACAATTCACCTGGTGCTGTTGATATTGTTTTTTTGTTTGTTAATTTTTTTGCACTTTAGATAGCGCTATCTTGGTCCAAGGGCGCTTTACAAAAGAACCAAATTACATTACACATATTTTTAGGCATGGGGATATTAAGCAATTTGCCCAGAATCATAGTATGTTGAGCCAAGTCAAGATTTGAACCTTGTTTCCTAGTTTCAAGGTTGGCAGCATTCAGCTTCTAGGCTACATCTCTTCCCCAAACCATTGGTTCAAATTTTAATTTGGTGCAAAATTGGCACATGGCGCTAGTTTCAAGTAGAAAGAAGCTTGGATAATCTTTTTGCTGGCTATGCATGGATACAGCAGTTGAACATAAGATACATGATGATGAGTGTAGGTTTACAGGCAATGGGCTGGTGAACAGGGGCATGGATACCTTAGAGGCCATGGACAAAGTTAGTGATCGATTTTTCAGACCATTATATTGTTTGCCAGCTTGTCAAAGGTATGCCATGGTTCATACCTAAGGACTGTTACGGAATTCCTCTCGTTCAGGAAAGGTCTGAAGACCTGGTTGTTTTCAGCTTAGTCTCAGTCTGGGCTCAGGGGTGGAGGGTACCAGGTATACATTGCTCAGCGCCAGGACACCCTTGGGTAACAGTGCGCTTTATAAATCTATATAACATAACATAACATAACATTTCGGCTACTTTTCAAAGTGGCTAGAAGTGGCATTTTTGACTCGGCCTTACATATTGTCAATGATAAATTTCTTGAAAGATATATTCATGAGGGTAGAATCACCCAAGATTTTAACATCAGATAATGGAATGCACTTTGTGTAGTTAGTCAGTCAGAAAAACTTTATTCGGTTAATGAACACCATAAAAGCAACATATATTTAGATAAAATTTCTCTAAAAATAAATTTTTTCATTAACAGTACAAACCACTTAATAGTTAAAATATAAATACAAATTCATGTCATGTGAAAATAAGGTCTAATAAATGATTAGCCTAATTGCCTCTTTTTGATCCTGAGAGCTCCCACCAAAAAGCTTGTAATGTTAAAACATATCAATGGGCTTGTCAACATTTGTAAGTAAACCAAGGCAGCTCTTACATACTCAAATTGTTGTCTTTTAGTAAAGTCACTATGTAACGTTGTCATAAAACTCGATAATGATCGCAAAAAATAATAAAATGCACAGTGTCTTGTATAGAAAAATTGGCGCAGGAGCAAGGTCCTATCTCATCCACCTTGTGTCTCTCCTGCAGGACCGCCAATGACCAATGTAAAAGTTTTATTCTGAATCTTGTCAACAACAGACGGTGATGAGGTATTGTAACTATGGCTTAGTAAGGCTCACATATCAGACAGTTTTAAAAACATTATAGGACCGAAAAGTAGGTTTAGTAAGTTCAAGCGCTTCTCTTTCTATACCCATATTTCATAGGAAGTGCTCTTTCACCCAGTTCAAACCTCTCCTTGTAATACCATTTGGATACTCAAATAGTTCAGGGCGTCCCAATTTACCAATTACGTTCTTAACATATTTGAGAGGGGATATGTAATGCCCTGACTAATAGGAAGCAATCGTTTATCACTACTTGATTGAGAGCTAGATCCAGGTTACTCCATATCCTTGCCCATCTCAACAAAGGTGCGAGTGCTAGTTGATCGACAATATATTCCAAGCCCAGCTCTTCATGTATTACATATGAGGGTTCTGACTGAGGGTCAGCTAATAATTGTCTAAGAAATTGATTTTCTACAATCTATAATTCCCTCATATCCATGTAGCCCCAAATATCGCTACCATAGCTTGTCGTTGAAATACCCTTCGCCTGATAGACCTTGATCAGTGCCTGAACTGGCTTCCCCATCAATCTTTTTGCAAAACTAAGGATCGGGGCCATAACTCTTGAAAATACATTCCTTTTTGCCTTCCTTTTGGGGACCCATGAAACTCGATCATCAAAAAGGACCGCCAAGTATTAGAACGGAGGGACCATGGACAATTCTATACTAACTCCAGAACATTTTTTCTGATGTTTTCTTGAACCAATAACCATAATGTGGGATTTAGGGAAGTTGGTACTCAAATGTAATGAATTCATGAAGGCTATAAAGAAATTTACCAGCTATTGAAGCATTACAGCAGTCCTAGAGATTAGGAATCCGCATATAGGAGCACAGGTATAAGCTGGGAACCTGCTCTTGGGACGTCTTAAAACGCTGCACACAATGTCAGGCCTAAATTATTTATGTATAGGGTAAATAAAAATGGTGCCAGGATGCAGCCTTGCTCACCACCAATGCAGATTTACGTGACCAGATAGACTCCCATCCTGTTTATACCTTACCAAAGCTACAAGGTCCAAATGACGTTCATGTAGAAATTGTAATGTGTTGCGGCCCACCCCCAGGTCAATCAGCACCCTGCACAATTTAGATCTGTTAACTCAATCAAATGCGGAGGTTAGATCCATAAATGCCATAAACAACGTACCTTTCTTTGCTATTGTGTATTTACCAATAATCAATTGTAGGTTTAGACATTGGTCCAAGGTACCTTTGCCCTTGTGTAAACCCATATTGTAAACCGGACATTATGTGATTCTGCGCTGGCCACTGCATTAGCCTCGAAAGGATTGCACTCCCTAGGATCTTAATGGTTGACTCTATTAGTGAGATTGCTTGATTGCTTGATTGCATCTTGGATTTGATCTTAAACCCTTCTTAAAGATGGGGACAATTATGGCCTTAGACCAGGAGACCGGAATACCTTTCCTACATACAGCATTACACACTTGCGTTAAAAGTTTTGCCCATATCTGCCTTATATAAATCTGTGGGCACCCCATTGGGGCCAGGCACTTTATCCGTAGACATAGTTGCAATAGCCTCTAAAATTTCCTCCTCCTTTAAATTCAAGGTATAATCTCCACTCAATGCAACCTGATCTAAGTTCTGTGACTCTGCTAGTTATCATAGATACTTTGGAAGTGCAAATCCCAGATGTCTGGGGCAATGGCACAGTCTATCACATTGTTACCAATCTCATTAAGGAACGTCCGATTAGCCACCTTCCAAAATTGTGCACTATTGTTCAATACATGTTCCTGCAGGAGGTCCTTCCAAGCCCTCTCTTTAATTTCGTTCTTGCAATCAGCCAGGGCTTGTTTATATGCTCTTCTAATTATAGTAATCTCATTCCTATCTCTAGAATTGTGATCTATCACCTTCAACAAATTCTGGTGAGCCTTTGAGCAATTAGGAACAAACCATCTCTCCCCATCTAATTTCCGTTTACTCAAGGGCCTTCTAAGATCTTTAGCAACCTGCCCTCATATCCTATTAAAGCACTCAAAACCTCTTCATCATTCCGTCAACCCCCAAACAAATTGTAAAATCCTCGTCACATTCACTATAGAGATTACTGACAAAGGTCTCCAGTAGGACTTTACTCCATTGTAATCGGCGAACCTGATCCTATGTGACAACTTCCATATTCCCTGGCCTCACATCAGGTCTAACAATATCCCCTGTGACCCAATCTAGTTCAAATACTAACGGATTGTGGAGCCTAAACTGTCTCCATTTAGTCTAAAAAATATATATAATATATTGAATTAAAGCATTTGATATTAAAACACGATCAATTCTTGAGTTACATCCTCTCCCGCTAAAGGCTGGAATAGATTCTGTCGACAGCTCATTATTAACCTGCTGCAAATCACCATCTGCAAGGATAATCTCAAGCAACTGCCCTTGTGGGGTATGCTGAAAGTGAGTGATATCTAAACTCTCTAAAAGAGGATCTTCATATATTGAACATCCCAAAGGATATAAGTGCACATTAAAATCACCTAAGATAATCACCCAATATATAGAGTTCTGAATTTCAGCATAAAATTCAAGAAAATATTTTAAGCTTCGCAAATGCTTTTTAGCGTTAGCCTGCACAAAAGAATTCACCAACAAGCTTGGGGCTTTCTTATATTGTAACTGAACCACTAGCAAGTTATCAGACCCTGTCTAAATAACATACGAGGTGGACAGGATTCACAGCAACCCCGTTTAGCTCTTCCATTCCGCGAGGGTGTAGCAGCCTCAAAAACGGATGAAAACCAGTCCATATAGAATGCGTTATCCACATTCCAGGCTTCCTCTTGACCTATTATGTGGTGGCCTGCTAGGTTGTTAATCCACCTCTCATCTTATTTTTAATTATTATGGCTGCGATGTTTCAACTAACCACCTTCACAATAAATCCTGTCCTAATGACATGCTCCAGTGGGGAACAACCCTTATTCCCTTATTCCCCACTCAACCATCTCCTGTCTGATTTGATTCTCCATAAGGGCGGGGGGGTCAGGGTGCAGTCAGTCATTACAATCTAAACCACTCAGAGGCTAAAACCTATTGATCAAACAAATTGGTGTTTGTTGATCCCCTCTCCCTCCCTCCCTCCAGGCCTTCTCTTAACCTGAGGTCCCCCCTATCTAGATGGAATTGACTACTAGGAATATAAAAGAAGCCCAGGGGAAGGACTCTAAAGCCTGTAGTACACCTACGGTTATTTCGCTCTATGTTAGAGTAAACGTCTCGCAAAATCCTGATGTGTAAAATTTTGTTCCATGAAGTCCCCCTCACCTTCTTTTTCCCTGTTGCCCAGCCAACCCACACTTCTTGCAATTATTAGATCTACCCAAAAATTGTTTCACCAGTGTCTAGCCTTTTGCATTAACTCAGGTGTAGATTCTGTCACCCCTCTTTGCAATGGCAAAACACCACATAATATGTAGCGGAGTGGATTTTGGTGGGAGTTGCAGTCTGATAGGACATCCAATAGAATCCTTCTTTTTCTCCAGGAGTGGTCTCCTTGACCTTTGGTAATCCTTATGAGCCTGTTGAGACTTAACTCCTAAAAGCTGAGTACTATGAGGGGCAGGCCCTTCTTCCCCCTCCTGCCTCGCTATTTGAGGTAGCGCAGGTATGGCCCGGACACATCCGGCACGGCGGGACATGGAAGCGTGCTTTATAGCGCTACACCATTGCAGGTGATGCTGATGAGATAGTCCGCCTCCTGGGGCCTAAGAATGGCAAGGGAAGCTGGTAGGTGAACTCCACTGACCCCACAGAATGCGCTGACCAGATAGAGATCCCGCACGGCAGGGGGTGGGAGCACGCTTTTTTAGCACTACACAGCTGAGCCTACGCTTTCTAAATGGGAGATTCCATACAGACTCACCTGCGGCATATACGCGCTCCTCTTGTTTTAGAATGGCCACCCTGGATTACATCTCAGTGTTGCTGGTTCACTTACAAAACATCTGGAAGTTTGTTGTGATTCCATTGTTAATTAGTGACCACACAATTCTCTCTTGTGAAGTCCTAGCCCTTCAACACATTCGCCCCAAAATAAGACTTCTCGGTACCGAGGAGCAGCTTGACCATGTCATGAAAATAAAGTGGTCCACGATAAACCAAGAGAGGTATGGGGAAAAGGTGGACTTACTCCTGGACACGTTCCCACAGGCCAGCAATGATGTAACCACAGCAAACAGATGGGAGCATTTGTTGACCACTTAAAGGAAAATCTAAATTGTGTGGGCAGACAGGTAAAGACAAGCCGTCCCCAAAGTTTAGCCTTGCAATGGAAAGGAAGCAGCAAATAGCAACCTTGAAACGTGGTTTAAACAATGCTATGTGAAAGGCCAGCAAGGACAAGGGAACGAATAAACTACTACGTACCCAGGTTGCTACAATCCGTCGGCAACATAGAAAAGCTATCTATGCCCATAAAAGAGAAGAGGATGACAGGAGGTGGATAGATACACATGAGGTGATAAAATCCAAGGACCAGAAAAAATTCTGGATGTGGGTGAACAAATGCTTCAAACAAACCATCAGGCAACTGTTACTAACATCGCCCCTGGAGACTTGAAAACACACATCCAGGCTCATTATGTGGACTCCTCAATGGACCATTGTCAACTTAGATCAACAAAAATTAATAATAATGTCAAAACGAAGCAACCAGAACAAGATGGTGATAATATTCTAGTGACACCAGATGACGCAAATACGCCCAAAATAACTGTAGCCCAAGTTGCCATAGATATCAAGTCAATGCAAGCAGGTGGTGCGCCCCGTCCAAATGCCATCCCGTGATGGTGCCTTTATTCCAAGAATGCCGACTAGGGGGAAGCAACCCGGAGACATGGAAAGGTTCATTACTGGTACCGATCCATAAAAAAAGATCAAGATAATGGCCGGGTAATTATTGACTGATTGCACTACTAGATGTGGAAGGGAAGTGTTACGCCAGTATACTAAATCAAGAGCTACTAACTTGGGCAGAAGAAAGAAAGCTGATCCCTCTATCCCAAACTGGCTTCCAAAAGGGTTGCCATATCAAGGAAAATCTCGTTTGCATTTCCCATTTGATTGAAGCCATGCTAGCAGTGAAGGGAAGGGCCCAGTATGCTGGATTTATTGACTTCCAGATGGCATTTGATAGTGTGTCTTGGCCTAGAACTTGGATGAAATTAAGTACCTGGGGCATCCTCCAAAATGTATTAAAAGCAATTATCAACCTTTACTCGAACATTTGGGTAAGAATAAGAGTCAGCAATGGATGGGCTACCGCGAGTAAAACATGGACAAATAAAGGCTTGAAACAAGGGTGCATACTGGCTCCATAGCTGTTTAATCTATATTTGGTCGACCTACCTGAACACCTACTGCTTGAGAGGGCATTTCTTCCTAAATTGGTTGAAATCAAAATTCAATCACTTCAGTATGCAGACGACACAGTCCTTTTAGACCAAACACCAATTGGCCTCCAGAGATGTTTTTTTTGGTGCTGGCAGTTTACTGCAGGGCCAACCACCTGGAATTCTCAGTTTCACATAACAGTGCAAAGAGTTTGCTACACACAGATAGTGCTAAGTATTATACTTTCACTTCTACAGTAAAGCATGGAACCTTTACATGACAAGTTACTTAAGCTAGCTATCTTGTAGGAATCCACTACCGCCTGTAGATACCCTTGAGCAACAGAAGTGACGAGTCAAAGTGGCGGAGTCCTTTGCATCACCCATACTTTGTCCAATCAGTGTGCTTGTGCTATTCTGCACTACTGTGCTTATGCTGTGCCCTTATACTGAGCTCATGCTCTGTTCACATACTGAGTTTCTTCTATCTCCAAATACCCAGATTGCCCTGCATCCCAACTTACACTATGTGGCAATACTCAGCCTATGTTCTGTCCCAATAAAGAATCCATAAGACCAATGCTGAGTTTAAGCCATCTCGAAGCCTTGAATCCTCTTATGGTCCAATGCTGATGGAGTCTCAAGTCTTCTTTGGCAGTGGATGTGCCTCTAACCTAAAATGAGCCCTATATGAGCTCACTGAGCTTCAATATATTTAAGTGTTTCCATTATTGAGCTCGGTTGGTGTTCTCACTGCTGATGCCTCTTGCCCTTGTAATACTTTGTCACTTTATTTGAATCTTTCCCCTTTGAGCTGCATTGATCTACTCGTCCTTTTCCTTACCACAATGTTTTTTCTTATAAATCATGTATATGCTTTCCTTTGCTGTGCACGAATTGCTGACAGCTTTTGAAAGAATTGAGCCAAAACTTTAAAGACTGTAAGCACTGCTCAGTGCTTATCATCTCTGTAGTATAGCCCCAGAAAGAGGCGGTGTGCACTGTTTGGATGTTCTATCAGTACTGCAACCAGACACACACATTTTACACCAAGAACCTAATACAAAACAATACATTTAAATAGAGGCATGATGTTAGAGTTCAAACTTATTCATTATTAATATTACCTGAAGACATTCTGAAGAATGATTGTTTACTTTAACCGATATTATGATTTAAAGGTACAATCTGCTGTGCATTTTATATTAATTTGAATGGAAATGAAGAAAAGATGCAAAAATTGTAATCCCTGGGAAACAAGGTAAAAATTCTGAAAACATCCAAAACAATATGAACTTTTCAGACACATTTAAGTAAAATGGTGGACATGCTTTTGAAATAAATCCTTCTCAAATAATACAACTTTGATAATGCTATTGAAGTATTCAGGTACTCAGGAATAATCTCATTTATGAATTAATTTTATATTAATTTTCAAGTCATCCTCATGTCACAAGACACAGTTTCTAAACTTGTATGATGACTCCAAGAGCTTGACTATGTCTTATGATGAGAAAATGACTTTTTTTTTAGTTGGAAGACCACCATGGGTCTGGGATGGATGCTCAAGCAATCCATTTTGACCTGGGTATTTAAAATCGAGGTCCCGCTGTTTGCGCTTCCAATGCCCTTATTTCTTCCAAAGGACTTCTTGGTCTTCTCATGTATGTCTTACTCCAACTCTCAGTCCCTTTGTTTACATCCTCTCTCTCCATTTTCGCAGCCTATACTGAAACTTGTTACCTGAGTACCAATACAGGAGGGAATAGTAACACCTTTTATTTGTACTGCTAAGAAATAGGAGCAGTGTGGTATTTATCCCCATAAAAACAAGCATTGCCAAAGCCAATAGAGTTACTTGATTATGCTAATTCATGCAAAAAAAGGTATGCACAAATGTTTGGGTATGTTAGCATATGAAAACCAGATCTATTGTGTTGTTTCCTTCGTTTACTTATTTTCGGTCTTTCTGAATTCAAAATTTGAAGTCGAGCATCGAGATGTTTGGCAAAGTCAGAGGGTCGCTTTACACGGCTTTACTCTTTTTAGTTTCTTCCCTGCACAGGTTAGAAGGGTGTCCCGAGCCAGCCAGGATACGGAGACACATCATTCAGGCGTTAAGGACGGGGCAGTGCAGGCATATAGGGGATATTCTCAAGGACCGACGATACCTATCGCAAACGCCAGTTAGCTGCAGTTTTTTTTATCGCCGCCTAACCCTGAAAACTATCGCCATGTTAGCGGCGTATTAACAAGCCGTCGCTACATGGCGATAGTATCAGGGAACGGCGGTGAAAACTGCCGCTAACATCAGCGCGATGGCGATAGGAAATCCGGCGTTAGCGGGCAAAAACTACCAATAGGCCCATTAGTGGCAAAAAAACTCACGTTAGTCAGCCCAACTTGAGTTTTTTTTGCCTCTAATGCAAAAAATAGCCTATCAGTCAACCTCCAATATAAAATAGGCATAAAACCAATAAAATGCAGAATGGAGCAGCCAGGGCCAAGTGCAGCACACATAAACAACCCCTGCAAGCCACCCAACATCCAGGATGACCAGGATGAGAGCCTTGATGCCTCGCTGGACCTGCGTCTGGAGCCTGGATGCCTCGCTGGACCTGCGCCTGGAGCCTGGATGCCTCGCTGGACCTGCGTCTGGAGCCTGGATGCCTCGCTGGACCTGCGTCTGGAGCCTGGATGCCTCGGTGGACCTGCGTCTGGAGCCTGGATGCCTCGCTGGACCTGCGTCTGGAGCCTGGATGCCTCGCTGGACCTGCACCTGGAGCCCGGATGCCTCGCTGGACCTGCGTCTGGAGCCTGGATGCCTCGCTGGACCTGCGCCTGGAGCCTGGATGCCTCGCTGGACCTGCGCCTGGAGCCTGGATGCCTCGCTGGACCTGCGCCTGGATCCTGGATCCTGGATGCCTCGCTCGACCTGCGTCTGGAGCCTGGAGTGGGATGTGGAGGAGCTACGGAGTCGATGAGCCGTGGCGGAAGACATTGAGGCGCGACGATCGCCCATACCTGGTGGTGAAGTCTGGCAGGTCGCATGGAGACACGTTGCTGACCTGTGTGAGAAGACCGCCTTGCGACCCTTGGAGCTGATAATGGTAGAGGCGCTCCTGCGCACCAATGTAGTGAGGTCCGCATCGCATACTACGATCCACCACTACTCCGGGGTGCACGAAGGGGATTACCAACGCTGTGTGCCGTCTCCCTGCATCACAGGCCCGATGATGTTGGACTGGCCGTATGCTGTGGAGGGTGAGGCTTCTGTGCTACGCCGAACTTGTGTGGCGTGAGCGCTGCAACTTCACACATAAGGGGGCCCTGCTGCATCAACTGCATCGGGAGGTCCACCAGCGGACTAGGCGGCAACTGCTGGACCCAGCCTAGTGAAATCACACCTGGCTGAGGCTCCTGCTGGCTGAGTCACAGATTTGGAGAGAGTGCAGTGTATTGCGCCACGGTGTCAATGTCCAGGTAAGGAGAAGGTGGGACGCGTCGCGCAGGAGGGCCGGGGGGCGTGTCGCTCAGGCCTATCACACGTAGATGACACACCCCCAGTGGCGGCACTTCGCAATGGCGGAAGAGTGTTGCCCCACTGCCTCAAGCAGTGCAGAAGAGGAACAATCATCACATGAAGATAACTCAATCAATCAATCAATCAATCAGGGGAATTGTAAGCGCGCTACTCACCCGTGAGGGTCTCAAGGTGCAGAGGAGGGGGGTCCACAGATCTGTTAGCTGAAGAGCCATGTCTTGAGGGTCTTCCTGAAGGTGTTCAGGGAGGGGGCGCGTCTGATGTCTGCCAGTAGCTCGTTCCAGGTCTTGGCTGCAATGTGGGAGAAGAATCTTCCGCCTGCTCTGGCTCTGTGGATGCGCGGGGTTTCGGCCAGTGCGAGGTTGGAAGATCGGAGGTTTCTTTTTGGTATGTGAAAGTTGATTCTGTCGTTGAGGTATTTGGGTCCGTTGTTGTGTAGGCATGAGTGGGCATGAGTGAGGACTTAGAAGGTGACTCTTCTCTCCACGGGCAGCCAGTGGAGTCTTCGTAGGTGTTGACTGATGTGTACGTGCCGGGGGATGCCGAGGACGAGTCTGGCGGCGGTGTTCTGTAATGTCTGGAGTTTGCGGAGTAGGGACTTGTTAATGCCGGAGTAGAGTGCGTTTCCATAGTCCAGTCTGCTGGTGATGAATGCATGGGTGACTGTCTTCCTTGACTCCGGGGGGATCCATTTGAAGGTCTTGCGGAGGGTGTTGAAGCAGCTGGAGGTGATGGCGTTGACCTGTCAGTTCATGGTGAGGGATGAGTCGAGTACCAAGCCGAGGTTTTTGGCATGGTCCGAGGGGGTAGGTGGGCTTCCGAGGGTGGTCGGCCACCATGTGTTGTCCCATGCTGAAGGGGTGGTTCCAAGGACGAGGACTTCTGTCTTCTCGGCTTTGAGCTTCAGGCAGCTGTCGGCTGTGTTGGAGGCCGGGGTGGTGGTTAAGGTCTGGCGGCAGTGGAGGCAGGAGAACTGGCCGTGGGTCGTGTTTGGCGAGGCCTGTAGGCAGTCTCTGAGTTTTCCGGGGATGAGTGCATGGAGGGTGGCTGTGCTGTAGCAGTGGGTGGCTCGAGATCCAGGGTTCCTGGCGCTGGTCGCGGTTGGGTTGCGGACGGGCGCAGACGGGCTTGACTTAGGCGCGCCAGCGGCGCGCCAGCGGCGCAACCGCGCAGCGGCCGCCATTTAGTAGGGGGGGGAGGAACGATCAGCTGGGAGGCGGGAACGGGCGAGGACAGGGGGGTGGGGCCGCAGGGGCAGCAGCGGCGGAAGTGGGAAGCGCAGGCTCAGAAAAGCCAAAAAAACAGATTCAAAAGGGAAAAACAAGGGATAACTGACTGATGTAATCATGTTATGTATCCTCAGGGGGTGGGAGGGTGGGTAGGACTGCTCCAAACACAGAGCAGCGCATGGGCAGATTGGCATGCCCACTCAAGTGCACAATGACTGTTTGGCCGGCCCACTCAGTCCGCTCAAAGCAGTCATGCGCACTTCCCTGTTCGCAATGCAGGCTGCATTACAGCCTGCATGGAGAACATGCCCACCCCTCCGGCCCCTGGCTGCATGACTTGTCCCGTTGCCAATTACCAATCCCGCCGCCGCATCGCAGCGTTGTGATTGACTCAGGGGAGGGAGCCTGGCTATTGACTCACTATAAAGAAAAGGACAAAAAACGAAAAAAAGGGCTCTTGGACTTAAGTGTAAGTATTTGCCTACTATGACATTTTCCCACTGAAGACTACTCAGATTCTACAGTTGGAAACAGGACAGAGAAAGGGAGGCGGGGGAAAGAAATCTAATTTCTTAATACTGCCCTCACACACTTTTCAGTGTCATGCTTCATCATTGGGCCGCATCAGACGCCCAGGTGCAGACCAACACACTGGGTGGAGCGCAAAATAAAGTTTTTGAATATACAGTGGTGAGGAAAGAAAATATACAAACAAACAAAAGAAATAGGGAAAAAGTTATTACCTCAAGAAGGGATCATAAAGTGCAAAACACAAACAATAGTGTTAAAACTATCTGAGGTGAACCGGAGGTTACCTTTATTCTTGGTCACCCTCGATAGGGTTAAAAATCAATTTGTAGGATACACCGGGGAAATCAGTACCCCTATATCCTGTTTGCAGGAACCAACATGTTTCGGCCTTTATCAGATGCCCCCACGGGTCAAGGCGGCCTTCATCAGGGTATTGAGCCCTTAAAAAAGTTGTGGTCTAAACCCACACTCAGGTCTCAAATTTCTAATCACTGGATATTCTCCATTTCGCCTTCTACGCAATTGCATAGAGGAACCCAATTACCAAGTTTCACAGCTATTTGCTAAACCCGGGACCGTCGTGGGACCGTGATCTATTCGTCACACTTACTCCAAGATCAGCGGGAGTCCTCTTCCCATTCAGAGTCCACCGAGCCTGGCTGCCTACTTAATTTTCCTGGAAGCAGACGCAGGAGAGCAGGAGCTACGTAGACACAGGACCCGGCTTCGAGGTAAGACTTCCCTCATAAACATTTTTACAACACCCGCTCACACACACATCTCCGCATCCACGCCCCATCCAGTGTTCTTTGCAGCGTTTACCACCTCACAGCTGGCCAGCCCCCACCCAGCACTTCTCAATGGCGGCCGCTGTGCGCCCATGCACAGCGGGCGTACCACTCGTGTGCCAAAGGCACATACATAGTTGCGACGCATGCCATAACATCGCATTCCATTCCAATGATACTAATACTAGGCACATTGCAACAGTAGAGTAGGTGTTGCATAGCGGAGACATTAATCTCACTATTCCCACTTCAGTGAGTGCAACCCAAAACTAACCTTTGCACCCCAAACCCAACCGTGAACCCTGGAATTCCTTTTTGAGCCCCCATAACACACCCAAAAATCAAATTTCACCCACATGTACACCCCAATTTCCATATTTTACCCTAAAACACACCCCAATTTCCATATTTTACCCCAAAACACACCCCAATTTCCATATTTTACATCTGAAACCCATACCCACCCGAAAAACTATAAATTACCCCATTACTGACCTCACAATGTATTGCAATCAAATGCGATGTAAAGGCACCTGCGTTGTCGGAGTTGCGTTGTTAACGATGTACTGCCTGCATTGTAATGGTCATCTCCCGTGCCAAAGGCAACTCATAGGCTACGCCGTTTGCGTCCGTCTGCCCCTGGACCACGCTCTGCACCAAGGAGCCTTCCTCTTGGACACTCCACCGCTACGACGCCAGCACCCTCCTCGCCATCAACCCTGGACGCCACCTCGCCTGCCAGGACCAACCTCTGCTCCCGACCGGACATCGCCATCGCCATCACTGACGGCTGCAGTATCACCCGCAAGGAGCACCCTGAGCATCAAGGAGGAGGCATTGCCATCACCTACAGATGCACACTCCGACTGACCACGCACTCTAATGACCCAAGGGTGACCATGGACCACCTCAACTCCCAGATCTGGACCAAGCCCGAGCACATCCTCTGAGGCACCCTCATGTGCAGGCCCCCGGGCCATGGCCCCCATTCTCTAATACCATTGTAGACCTCATTGCTCCCAGGGTCTCCCATCCACCGACGACATCCTACTTGGACAACCCCAGTGACCAGGACACCACCCCCTCCTGGGGAAGATCCCCTACATCAGACGCAAACAGCAAGTCACCTCAACAAGCCACATAGCAGGACACACGGTCGAGCATGTCATCTCCGCCAGCGGGAACTTCAACTACGGCCACAACACTGGACTCTCCTGGACCGACCATCATTGGTAACATCACGTCTTCACCTTGCCCACAGGACTCCACCGCCATCATCGCACCCCCTCGCATCTGGATCAAGGCCACCGAAGAACGTCTCGTCAACTCCCTCCGCACCAACACTCCACCAATGCTTCCAAACGATGACACCGCAGCGCGCAACCACCACCGATGGATCTCCAGCAGCGCCGACATTCGGGCACCCCTCATGAACGGCACCGCGTCAGTACCTTCCGCCTGCCTGATGGCAGGCGTGAAGGTGACACAGTGCCACAGGGATAGGCTGGCTCAATGCATTGATTGAGTTAAGTCATGGTTGTGACACGACTGCAGCAATGCGTGACTTTAGCGCAGACAGATACGTCAGGATTCCTGACGTATCTGTCATTACTTGCGTCATGGAGCACTGTCCAGTGATTACAGCGCATCCATGCTGTCGCAAGAAGGGCGTAGTGAGTAGTGTTGCAACGCTGTCTTGTCGCAGCGCTGCAACACTTTTCATGACTGGGGCCCAGGAATGCGCACTATCTTATTGATGGTGCGCATTCCTGCACTGTAGTTTTGTCGCAGGGCAGCGCTGCAACATTGCTTGCAGCGCTGTCCAGCACCAAAACCTGCTGAGATGAGGCCCCAAGTGTTATCCCTATTTTTAAGACCAGCTATTTTCTGGTCTTAAGTAACTGGCTCTAACTGCAGTTAGAGACAGGTTTTTTGGTATTCAGAACTTCAAGGATCCCCTTGTGAATATGGAGTAGTGGGGTTTGCGGCCGTTCTTGCATGGGAACGCCTCTCCTGCATATAATTATCGCTAACAGAAGTAGCGATCTTTACAACGGATGTTTTCGCCTAAAAACTGTCGCTAACGGCTGTTAGCGACAGCTTGGTAATAGAGCGATAAAATTATCGCCGCATTAGCGGCAGAAAAGTGCCGCTGACGCGGCGATAACTCCTTGTGAATATGCCCCATACTGTTAGAACATATTGTCCTAGAATTCATTGAACCGCATGTCTTAAGAGTTTCTCTTGATAGGATTGTTCATGAAGTTGAGAGGTCTTACTTGAACAGACCCACTTGTTGAAGGATTCACTGGGATAGATTTTCTAAAAAATAACACAACACAGCGCAGCAACATAAGTTGCTGTGTTTCATTGAGCTACAGGGGAGAGCTGTACAGAGACATATTGACTCAATTTGGCCTGCTGCTGCACTCTTCCCTTGTGCTGGTGCACACACAGGCCACCTAGTGCCACTCACTATAGTGCGAAGGTGTCTGTGTGATGTCTAGCATAGGTTTTGTACTGGAAGGCCATCCTTCCCGTACTACACCATTTATTAACATGTAACACAGATGTTTGCTGTACAGTGCCGTACATATCCAATGATTGAAACTTGTGGAAGAACTTAATCCTACTCGGAGAACTTCTTTTACTTATGGCCTTCTTCAAAAGGCATTATTTTTTTATGCATATTCCGGTCTGACAGTGCATGTAGATCCGACTTTGCATCAAAAACGAAGGGAGGTACAGTGGGGCCGACAAGTGTCACTCATGGAACACCTCTTGACTGAAAGTATCACAAATAATGCAAAGCAGTATTTGTGCTACTTTAAGGGCCACTTTCCAATGCAAAAAGAGTTTTGTGCCAAAAATGAAATATGCTATCAATACAGTGCTTAATTTGAGCCGGGGCTTTCCGGTGCTAAGCACCGGCACTTAATTGGTTTCCGGTGCTCGGCACCAGCACTTAATTGTCAACACCATACTTAGAACAGTCCACCACATGGTGGCACTGCTCATCTAATTTAGAGAAGAGCGGAACAATGGTAGTTTAGGAATACAATATACATTAAAATTGCTAATACCTGCCTCCCCAGCCATCCCTTTAGCTTTGGGGACCTGGCATAATCTGAACTGTTGAATTTACATGCGAGAGAGATGGTTAGTAGTTGTGTTGGCAGCGATGACAAGGGCGATGGGTGGTGCAAGCTGCAGTGGCCTCCTGGTCAGCGCCCTGGCACTTAATATTTTACAAATTAAGCACTGTATCAATACTGTGCGTTAGTTTGCGTGACATGCCGTCAAAGCAAAGTGTTGATAAGTCTGCCCCTCTGTGTCAGAAGGCTCACTCATGCACCAGCAACCCTTGCTGTCCCACAAGCTATGATGTGCAGTACAAACGCCTAGCAGCAAAAGAGTTGACAATGCAAGTTTCAAAATATTTCGCATTTATAAAAAGGATTCATCTTCAGTGTGTGATCCCTGCTTCATTTAATATTTAGCAGCTTATGAATTCCTGCAAATCTAAAACCAACATTGTTTACTAGTTCAGTGGGGATTTTCTTGAGTCTTGTAACTAGGCCCTCTTAGACATAGGGCAGAATGTTGCCAGATATGATGTCTCCAACAGAGCCATGTGCATATGGAAAACCCCTAACTGAAAATGAGATTCTACACTCAATGATTCCAGACAGCATCAAGAGTCCAAACAATTGGTGTAAACTGCAGTAAATTACAAACATTGACAAAGTCAATAGGTTTGGCTCTTGTAGAAGTGAAAACGCTTTTCACTAAATGGTGAGTTTGGTTGTATGTGTGGTTGCGTGCATGGATGTGTTGGTGAAGATGAGAATCAGAAATGCCTGAGTCACAAAGACTCTGAAGAGCAAATGGGAACTTTGCAGGCTGTGTTAAACCAACATAATTTATCCACCAACCCACATCACCTCCAAATGTAATGAATGGTTGGGATGTGGGTGGATGGATGAGTGAGTACATGGAATTATGAATTGGTGAGGGGATGTACGATGAAAAGATTAGTGAGTTTGCAGATGAATGATGCCAAGACAGATAAAGCATGTGATGGACCTCATAACCTGCCACTTTCATCTCCAAGCAAATATGTGGTGAGCAAACACAAATAAGTCAAACTGAAAATCTTAAGTAAGTGTCTCATCTTGCAGACGAATATGACACTTTACAACGCACGCGTTACAACGCATGTCATTACAATGATTTTTTTACATCGCAAAATCCATTACAACGCATGTCGTTACAACGCATGTCGTTACAACGCATAATCCATTACAACGCAATTTCTATTCTAACTCCGCCGGGGCGTTACTTTGGGTAATGCGTTGTAATGGATTATGCGATGTAATGACATGCGTTGTAATGGATTTCGCGTTGTAAAACATTCATTGTAATGACACGCATTGTAACGCGTGCGTTGTAAACAATGTTTCCCCTTGCAGACTAGTGGTTGTGCCTCCATTTTTGTCTGATTTTGGATTGCATGCAATTGTTTCTCCCCGATATAATGAAAAAGTCGGCACCTCAATAATCTAGCAGCCATAAGACACAGAATGATAACTGGATTAGAGTTAAATTAAATTTTATTTTACTAAATTTTATAGTATTTGGCTTTAACAGCAGGCATTTTGTCTCCCATTCCTGCATTGAACAAGTACTAACCATTAACAGCGGGGGATGAACTGTTTACGTACACCAGAGTGCATTCTCAGTGCTGTGGATGTAAACTGGTCGTCCACCGCACAGGAAAAGAAGATCCTTCTGGTGCTCACACAGAAGAATTTTCTTTAAAAAAATATATTGTTAGGCGGGAGGTGAAAACTTCCCCTGCATCTCAAGATTCTTTTTTTTAATCAGTGTAACGTGCTACACCACTAGCTCTGACTGATTTCATTTTGATCAGGGCCGGACTGGCCGTTACAGGCATCGGGCTTCTGCTTGGGAGGCTGGAAGGGTGGGGGCTGGTTTGGGAGCTGTGGGGGCCGGCTTTGCAGCGATGCTGCAATATCTGCCCCAGTGGCGGCTGCTATTTACCGGGGGTGGCGGGGTGGGGGGATGGGGAGGTTTCTAAATGATTTTTTTTTTTTAAACCCCACTTACCTTCAGGCCGGCCACCTGGCCAGCCGCCGCCTCTCGGTCCACTCACCCCTGCTGCTGCCTCTCGCTCCTGGAAGCAGGAACAGAAGCACCCAGGCTCCTGACTCCCCTAGCCAATCACAGCGCTGGTCTGAATGCCCTGGATCGGCGCGCAGGTAGGGAATGGGAGCCTGGGGCATGTTCTGCACCCAGGTTGTAATGCAGCCTGGGTGCAGAACATGCAAAGTGTGCATGACGGCTTGGTCGGCCCGAGAGGGCCGGTCAAAGCGTCATTGCTCACCCTGGATTGGCCAAACCACTCATCCCCTGCCATGCTCTGGCAGCCCAGCCCCGCCCCGCCTGCAGAAATGGAAAACTGAAATGAGAATAACGCTAGTTGTTATCATTTTAGTTTTCTTTAACTACTGCTCACAGAGCAGTGGGGCGACGCTCCTCGACGTTAGCGGAGAACCCGCCACTGATCTGCCCCCAGTACCAAAAGCAGCAGTGCTGGGGTGCCGTTTTGTTAAGCAGCAGTGCTTCACGCAAAGCCCCCCTGCCGCCCTGGGTGGGAGTCGGTCCGACAAAATCGTCATCTGCACTGATCATCAAATGGTCTGTATCCTGTAATTCAGAGAGCTCTAACAACAGGGATGCAATATATTTAGATACCCAAGCTAAAGTTAAAACATACTACATCATTTCTGGCTGTTACAAGGAACCAAACAAGGCTAACTGCTTTTATCATTGTTATATGATTGAGTTTAATGAAGTAAGGAGAAAGTAGTATAAAACTGTTCTTCACTTAGTGTGACCCCCTCGTTTCGTGTCATTATGGACAGTGTTTACAGTCCTGAGCTTTCGTGTGATCACTAAAGGCATTCTGGGTGTTGTAGTTTTGCTTTTCATCCATTGACCTAATTAGAATAACACATAAAAGCAAAGGTTGTAGGTGAAAAGTTCAGGACTGGGAGCAGTGTATGTAATAACCTGGAGTGAGGTATTGATGACATCTTGCATCTTATTTTCCAAACTTGAACAAAGTTTTAACTATGGAAAATTGGAAGTACTACGCCTTTCTCACACATGTTCAAAGACCTTTCAGCCACTCACTTATCACTTTTGCTTAAGAATGCCTACTCCAAAAAAAACCTTCCTCTCTGTGATCAAAACATGAATAGGAGACTCTCTGCTGAAATTAAGGGCCTGATTTAAAGTTTGATGGATAGGTTAGTCAATGACAAATGTGGCAGATATTCTGTTCGTCGTATTACAAGTGTATTATATCCAATGGCACTTGTAAAACGGCAGACAAGCCAAACTCTGAATCAGGTCCTACATCTTGAAATAATGGAATTTTCCTGGTTTTGAAGAAATTATCTCATTATGTCCAATGGTGTCTCTATACTGATAGATGTCCCCATGTAAGGTACCAAATATGGTATTCCTACATCGTCCTGTCCTGTCCCTCCACAGTTATGTTTCCAAGGAATGCCAACTGCTGCACTATTCCATTTACATCTGAGGAAATGTAAGGTCTTATATCAAGTATGGCAGAGCAGGAGCCCCCATTAAACAATTGCTGGTGACCCTGCCCTGCCAAACCTTAAGTTCCACAGCCTTATTTAGAAGTGGATGGAGCACCGAGTTTTCAATGGCAGAATCTCTACAGACTCTGCCGTGAGAAATCCATGACCTAACAGCCCATTCACCACAGGGCCAGGAGGTGGCAGTGGTAGTTGCTCCACCTTATTCTGAGCAGAGTGACTTCACTGGATTTGCCTGTTTTGGACATCTATGCGATTCTTTGGAGACCCAGGCAAAGAAAACAAGCAGTGGCTGTAATGTGCAGTTGGAAAACTCCCTGCATGTCAGAGTCACTGACATTTTGTTTTACTGATACAAACCCCAGCTTTGGCAGCTAATTCAGTAAAACAAAAAGATTGGATGAGGGGGCGCCATAAGAACATGGAATCCCCTCAGCCAACTGCTCTGTCTTCAGAGCATCCACTGCACTTGGTGGATACACTGAAGGCATAGAGATCCCCACCAGGCAGGCATGGATCTTCTTATGGTGGGTACCTCTTCTCCAGGACAGGAGAGGCTAGATCCTCCTCTGACCTGGCGGGCTGGAGGTCCAACTGTCAAAGTGTAAGTGACCCCATAAATCTAATTCATGTTGGCCATGCAGGAATATGTTCACTCAATGCTGATGTAGAGAATTCTATGCTATCTATTCAGTCTTGCAAGTCTCATATAAGTCTATGCTGATTAGTCTCCCAGCAGTTGTAACCTCCATTTCGTGAGGCTGCTCGGTGGTTGGAGCTAGCACGTGCGATCAAAATGTGCTCATTCTAGAATCACATCTGTTGGAAAATGGCCCTCATTGGAGGGTCATCGCAAACTTTTTGACTTCTTCCTCATCTTTTTCTGATCTTGTTTTTTTTTTTGCTTTAGGACTCTGTGCACTTTACCACTGCTAACCAGTGCTAAAGTGCTTGTGCTCTCTCCTTAAAATGTGGCAACATTGATGTATCCACAATTGGCACATTTAATTTACCTGTAAGTCCCCAGTGCAGTGGACTACAGGTGCCCAGGGTCTGTTATTTAAATGCTACTAATGGGCCTACAACATTGATTGTGCCACCCACACAAGTAGCACTTTAAACATGTCTCAGACCTACCATTGCTGAGCCTGTGTGTGCAGTTTAAACTACCATGTCGACATGGTAAGTTAAACCCCTTGGCAGGCCTTAAACTTCAGTTTTACTACATATAAGTCACCCCGAAGGTAGGCCCCGCATAGCCCATAGGGCAGGGTGCTACGCAACTAAAAGGAAGGACATGTACTTTTAAGTTTTGCATGTGCTGGTAGTGAAAAACTCCCATACTCGTTTTTCACTACTGAGAGGCCTACCCCTCTCATAGGTTAACATTGGAAATTCCTTATTATACTTAATAAGCTGTAATTCCTAATTAAGAGAAGGTAGAGATGTCATGTTTAATATTTAGACAGAATATCAAAAACACAGGTATCGTGGGACAAAATATTGTGTCAAAAATATCGAGGACAAAAATATTGTTAAGGTAAGTTTCTATAGGTAAGTCAAGTTTTACTATATATAAGTCCAATATATATGTACCTTGACAATATATATCTTCAAGCTACATAGAAGTGGAGTTAAGAATAGTAAGTCTATACTTACCTATTTGCACTTACCTTCTCAATATTTTGGTCCTCGATATTTTTGAAACGATATTCTGTCCACACGATATTTGTGTTTTTGACATTGTGTCAAGGATCTGTCATGTTTAGTACCTCTGGAATGGTAATGACAAATCCTCTTTAATGGTGAAATTGGATCTGTAGTTACCATCCTGAAAATGCCACTTTTAGAAAGTTGGACATTTTCCTGCTCTTAGCTCTTTGGTGCCTGCTGCCTGTCTCTGATCACTGGCTGGGCTGGGTGACAGTTCACTTTGTGTATTCCCTCTAGACAGTCCCACACAAAGGAAGTCTTGGTGTCACTTCATGCATCTTCTTGGGTGGAAGGGAGGGTGGAGCTGGGCACAGCCTCACACTTACACCCAATTAGGCTGTGCTTTGTACACACACAAAGGTCTGCATACCCCCTGTAGTGAGTCTGGAAACAGAGTAGGATGAAGGGACCTCTGTGCACTTCAAAGACCCTTCTTTGAAGTCTCCCCCACTTCAAAGGCACAACTAAGCATAAGTACGGGACATCTGACCATACCAACTCTGAACACTTCTGGAATTGAGGACATTCTACCAGAAAGAAGGACTGCTGTGCTGATGGAGGAACTGCCACTTTGCTGAACTTCTTTGTTTTGTTGGCGTGCTACCTACTGCTTTTTGCCTGACAGTGAGAAGGAATGGACCTGCATCTCTACATACCAGAACCTAAGTAATCTCCAAGGGTTTGTTGACTTGCCTCCTGTTTCTGAAGTGTCCGGGATATTAAAGACATCATCTTTCCAACAGCACATGGACTTTGTTTGCTGCAAGTCTTGCTCTGCCAAGTGGTGCCAATCCAGTCCAGGGTCTTTGGAAGTGAGTATAAAGTGCTGCATCTGCCAGGACCCGGGCATCAACGCCGTTGACCTGATTGGAACTGATGCATCGCCTGCTGTGAGATCAGGATTGATGCATCACCATTGTCACAGGGACCGGAACGGCGCATTATACCCAGAACTGCTGCATCGCCTCCGGAATCACCGCTTTGGAACCAATGCATCACTATCACTGCACGGAGAAGATTGACGCATCGCCTCTCCAGCGTGGACCAACCCGGTGCATCGCATTTGGAACCGCCGCACTCCAGAACCAGCACTTTTCTCACAGAACCAACGCATTGCCAAAGTTGCATGGAGAAATCCATCTCAACACCCCAACTGTGTGGCATTCACAAACGCATCTCGTGCTGCAACAAGGATTCATTTATGGTGTGTATTTGACTTGTCCTGACTTGAATTGTGGACCTCTGCCTACCAGAAATCCAGTTTCTAACAATATCTCTTGCTACTGCACATGAGAATTCCTTTTAAGCAAGGTTACATTGTTTGTACTGTTATCCTCTGGGGAATCCTCCTCTATAGCACACATAATTTCTCTGTTCTGGGGGTTTGCTCTTGACTCAGATTGCCTGTCTCGAGTTTCCAACATAAAGAAAGCCTGAAAAAGGCATTAGGACAGCTTAGTAGCAAAGTCTTTACTCCTTTTTTATTGATAACTTTAAACCATTTAAACAGTTTTCTTTGCAAAGAGCATTTTGATATGGTAATTTTTTAAGATATGTGAAAAGGCTTTCGGACTCAGGCAAATATTATGATTTTTCTTTCAACAAAGTTAAGAAGTTTGGGATTTTTTGCTGAATTCTGCTTTTTAGCAGTTTTTTCACAAGAACCTTTTTGTTACAGTAAATGCTGCCAAAATGTGTGAGTTTTATTTTCATTAAAATAATTTGTTATGAAAAGGGTAAATAGAAGGGTTCTTATTTCGGGGTACTCCTTTATGGCAGCCCGCACTGAGAGTTTAAAGAAAAAAAATCTTTGTAAACTTTGCAAAGATTCTCATGCAACTTCAAGGAGTAAGCAGAAATTAAGGGCTAGATGTACGAACCACAGTAAAACCAATTACCAAATAGCAATTTTTTTTAGAATCGCTGTTTGGTAATTACTATTACTAATGTACAGAGGGGTTATTTATCCCCTATTGCCTGAATAGAGATTTGTAGTGGGTCGCAAATAGACCTACCTCATGAATATTAATGAGGTAGGTCGCAATTTGTGACCCACTATGATTCTCTGCAATCACAGGGATGGTGGCCTGCTTTGGTCAGCAGACCACCATGTCTGTGATTGCTTTTAAATAAAGCAATCTTTTCTTAAAAATGCAGCCCATTTTCCTGAAAGAAAAACAGGATGCATTTAAAAAGACAAAAAATGCAACATAGGACCAGTGCCTGCTCTTAAAATATATTTTTCAACTATTCTCAAAGGGGAAGGGGTCCCTGGGGGACCCCTTCCCATTTGTGAATAGGTTGTTACCAACTTTGAGTTGGCGGTAAAGTGTGGATGTTTTGTACCGCATTTTGGTCGTACATACCAATGCAAATCACAACCCTTCCAACTACTGAATACACAAATTGCGATTATGTAACAGGTTACCAAATTGCAATTTGGGCTTTGTACATTTGTAAACAGGGCCGGCTTTAGGGCAGTGCGACGTGTGCGGCCGCACTGGGTGCTGACCTAGAGGGGGGGCACAGCCCTCAGGGGGCACTGTGTTTAACAATAACTTTGGACACCTGTGCAGACTTCCTTGTGCATCCATGTTTCAGGCTGCAATTAAAATGCCATGATAACTCTTGTGATTAATGTTCGTGCTAGAGAGAGAGAGTTTGGTCTAGTAGCAGTTTTGACTCACTGTAAAGTAGTGCAGAGGGTTAATATGCCTGCTGCAAAGAACAGATCTGTATTTTATGCAGATAGCTGAGTGGATTAATAAAGCCAGCCTATCAGCGCTTTAAAACAAGTGAAATGTATTTGAGAGAAGGTCTATGGAGAGGTAAGGGGCACTTTTGCAGTGTGGTAGTGAGGGAATCCGGAGACGCGGTCATATGGGGGGGCACTAAAAAAGATTGTTGCATAGATCGCCACCAGCACTAACGCTGGCACTGTTTGGAAATGCCTGTTTGCGGTCACAAATGGCCCGATTCTGTGAATCAGGCCGTTTGCAACCTCAAAAAGGCTTCGTACATCTAGACCTAAATTCCGTAACTTCGCACAACAGCAGTTATTTTCTGTCTCTGTTACTTTCCTGTGGTTCTGTAATGGCTCTGAGTTTAAGTGCCTCTGTTTTAGTTTTAATGTATTTTTATGGCAGCGCATTAAGTGCAACAGTATTAACACTAGTTGTTCAGCACTCAATATCTTGATGAAAATATTTTCGGGCTATAATAAATGTAAAATGCATAAAGATAATTGATATGGGAACTGTACAGTTGCAACAGACCGGGCTCGGCCTGGCCCACTGGAAGGTCAGACATGGCGTGAGAGCAATCTCAGAACCAGCGCTCAGCTGTACAGCCAAAGTAATGGTCAGAAAGCGTGAAATGCAGTGTGCAAATTGGGGGACTGACACCTGGTGGTACTTCCGGAAAAGCATGGAAGGGAGGGACAAGGCCAGAGCCCACAAGTCTGATAAAAAGTGTGCAACAGCCTTCAGTATCAGACGCTATCAATACTCTGTGTGTCAGTTCACCGCGAAAATAGTGGGAGAGCCGTGTTCAGCACTAACTGAATCGCGCGAGACGGTCAAGACACCTGGTATCCGAAGGTCTTTGGGCTGGTGTGGGCACGACTATTTGTCCAATCAGAGGCCCATTGTGCCTGCACACTCATTGAAGTATGCTTTCGCTGTGGGAATGTGAGGCCACGATTGACTATCCACAATCACTTATGGGGGAGTTAGCAGAACATTGGCACAGAAAGGACACGTTGTGCAACTGTTACCATATGCGTAATGCCTGGCCTGTGCACGCAGGAGGGGCCATGTAGGTCCTCATCACCTGAACAGACCAGGGACTCTGCATCCGAGGCTTCACCTTCCGGGCAGGGGGCTGGCTGGGCTCGTCCATGGCTCGCTCGCCTTCTGTTGCTATCGAGTCACCTTTTGGAGTTAGGTCACTTTTGTCAGCATGTTCTGCACACAGCACGACTTAGCTGTTCATGTTTGCCACATTTGAATTGAGGTGACATGACTTTTGCCTTGGCTTTACTAGGCATTTATGTCAGAATGTCATCAGTCGCACATGGTGTTGATGTACATACAGGGCTTTCAGGGGGCCGGTTCTCACCGGTGCTGTGCACCGTCCCTTTTTCTGAGTGGGCCTCGGTACGGGTTTCTTTCGTGCTCTGTTTTGTGCCCTGCCACAGGCAGTCCCTTCGTCCTGCTGGGATGCATAGCCACACTCCTCACTTCTCACTGGTGGAGAAGTTACGACATGACGTCATGCCAGATGAGCGTTGTGGGGAAGTGAAGTCTGTTGTGAATTCATTTTGTCTCTGGAAATCACTCCTTTGGAGACTCATAAGCAGCAACATCCTTTTGGGGGTCATTTGGCTCCATGCTGTTTGTGAGGGGAGACAGAGAGCCAAGTGGGAGTTGTGGTGTTGAGGTCAGGGCTCGACATCCCCCTCCCCAGTGAGATGGCTAACTACAGGCCCATCTCACTGCTGCCATTTCTCTCAAAAACCTTGGAGAAGTATGTCAACTCACAACTGACCGAGTATGTAGAGGCTAACCATATTCTTCATGATAGTCAGTCTGGTTTTAGGACTAATCTCAGTACTGAAACAGCTTTACTGGAAGTCTCTGAAACTATAAAAGAGCAATTGGACGGTGGAGGAAGTGCTGTGTTGATACTCTTAGATCTTTCCGCAGCTTTTGATACCGTGCCCCATGACCGGCTTTTGCAAAATCTATCGGATTGTGGTATCAGGGGCACGGTACTTAAGTGGTTTGCTTCCTTCCTTAATGACCGCCATCAAGAAATCTGGTCCCCCCTTTTTCGGCCTCCATCCCTCCTATGAAGGTGGGGTCCCGCAGGGGTCCATTTTGAGTCCATCACTTTTTAACAAGTATATGGCCCCTCTTGCTCTTTTAGCAGAGTCGCACGGCGCTAAGATAGTATCTTACGCCGATGATACTCAATTGCTATTCATGCGTGATAAAGGTTGTGACTTCAGTAGTGAAGAGATTAACATCTGTCTGTCGAAGGTTTTCTCTTGGTTGCGGCTCAATGAATTGAAATGCAACCCGGAAAAATCTGAGATTATCTTTTTCGGCTGTCCACCTTGCGAATCATGGCTCAATTGGTGGCCTGGTGACATGTCTCCTCCTTCGGCCCCTGTAAGTGTTGTGAAAAACCTAGGGGTAAAGTTAGATGTCACCTTAACCATGAAAGCCCAAATTCAGACTGTTGTTGGTACGTGCTTCGGCATTTTGAAAATGTTAAAAAACTTCCTCCCTCTGCTGCCGGTTGAGCACCGGAAGACAGTAGTGCAAGCCTTGGTCACCTCCAGGCTTGACTATGTCAATGTATTATACTTGGGTCTTCCAGAATATTTATTGAACCGCTTGCAGGTGGCTCAGAATGTAGCGGTTAGAGCTATTCTTATGGTGCGACCCAGAGAACACATGTCCACTCATCTGAAAACTCTACACTGGCTCCCAATACGTAGGAGGATCCAGTTTAAAGCATTGGTTCTGGTGTTTCTGGCCTTTCATGGCACGGGCGCCGTTTACCTTAGGAGACGGGTACAACACTATGTGCCACACCGTGCCCTGAGGTCCTCTGGACAAGCCCTGATACTTACTCCTAAATTTTCCTGCTCATGGGCAGGCGGGCGCTCTTTTCGAGTGCTGGCCACCCGCCTATGGAATAGGCTACCCCTTCTTCTTAGGTTAGTTCAAGACCTGCTTATTTTCAGGAGACAGCTAAAAACCTGGCTCTTCCGGACATAACGCCTCTGTTTTGGCTTTAGTTCGACTGCTGTGAACCATGATTTCTCTGTCCGTAGTTGGTCCTGTAGCGCCGGGACACTCTGTGGAGTAGCCGTGCGCTTTATAAATACCATTTTTCATTTCATTTCATTTCACCTGTTGGTAGGCACAGTCGACGACGTTAGCTGCCACATGGCTGTGGGGTGGGGAGGGTGAGCCATGCTGTTCGGGAGGGAGGCCGGGGTGCATGAGCTGCCACCTACCTGTGAGGTTGAGCTGATTAAGGAGATGCTGTCCTTGTGATCCATTCGTGTTGTAAGCGTGCATTCCACATGAGTTTGATGTGGGCGGGCGATTGGGGCTCACTTGTTGTGCACAACAGTGTATTGTAGTGTGATTCAATCATTTTGTTGGTACTTACCAGCCTCCAGTCCCCCCCGATTCCTGTGAGACTCTCTGGATGCATTATGGCAGGCACCAGCCTCCAGTCCCCCCCCGATTCCTGTGAGACTCTCTGGATGCATTATGGCAGGCACCTTCTCCTCCCAATTGGTGAAGGTTGGTGGTGGAATGGGAGGGACACCACCAGTACTCTGGGCCTCCGTGTTGTTCCTCTGGGCTGGATGCTTGTCCCGGCCCTTGGGGTCGCACAACCGCTTCCTGATATCACGCACAGTGCATAGGGTGGTCCCTACGGCATTGACTTGGCTCTGGATCCTTGCCCACATCTGATTCTTGCGCACAAGTGGGGTGTGTTGGACCAGGTGCCCAGACAAATGTGGTTCTGCCCTGATTGTCTCGTCTGGCATCACGTTCAACTCTGAGTCGGTGATGTTGGGCATGTTCTTGGGGGGCTTGGTACAAATGAATGAGGGGTGCAGGGTGCAAGGTAATGGTGGAGATATGTGTAGTGTGTGAGGTGTGTGGGTGTGAGTGGTGTTGTGTGGAGATAGGTGGGTGTGATGTTGTGCAGTGTGAGTCAATGGTGTCCTGTCTCTCTGTCTAGGCTTGTGGTGTGCAAGGGCTGCTGGTCCAGGTAGGGGTTGGTTTCCATCTGTGGTATGTGGGTGTGTCCAAATGGGTGATGACCTCCAGATGTCTCTTGCATGCTGTGCATGGCTTTCCCTAACAGGAGCAAGTTGGGGTGTGTCATTGTGGCGTGTGTGCTGTGATTGAGGACGGCAGGGAGTACAGGCACACTTCGGCGTTATTGTGGGGTTGGTTCCGCCCGCCATTCATTTGGCCTGTGTGCGTGCGAGCCGGTCGGATGGCAGTGCTCAGTCCGCCAGCTCTGCGTTCTCATCGTAATTGGCCGTGCGGTCATGCCGCGACAGGAGCGGTCTTTTCAAGCCAGTGTACAGCTTTTCCCGTCCGCCGCGGTCGGATTTGCTGCTTTTCCGACCGTGGTGGACGGTGTTTTGTGACATCCGTCCACCGCGGTCTGATTTTGCGTAAGTTGCATCGTAATTTGACCGACGGAAATGCTGCGGCCCATGTGGGGGGATTTTTTCCGACACCATGGCGGTCGGAGGGCTTTTCCGTCCGGCATCGTAATGGCCCCCTTAGACTTTTGGTCTAAGTTTACCTTTGTGAATCGGGTTCTACATTAGTAAAGTCAGCTGATCTGATTTTGAGAATATAAAAGGTGTTTGGCGCAATAGGTCCCTGTTTATAAAAAGGCAGATGCTGCACAAATGCAGTCTGTGATTGTGCTCACTCATGATCAACTTCACTAATGCCTTATGGGCCTATTGGAGGCACATTTATGAAGTCCTTGAACTATTAGGCTTTTTGGTCTAACCAAAGGTACGAAATCATCACTGGCACTGCCTCCGCTTCAAACAAATCTCTTGCCGAATCCCCCATGTTCACATAGAGGACTGGTAAAACTGAGCCATGTTGGTGGCATCATAGCTTTGTGTTTGCGCAACGTCTGTGATGTAAACAGTTCAAGCCTTTGCAGAATGTAGATGCATCAATACATCACAGGTAATTCACAATGTGCACTGACAAAGAACCTGGCAGAACAATATTCTTTGGGCAGGATTAACTCTGCAAACGTTGCTAACACTTGTGAATGCAGAGATGCAGTCAGGCAAGCGACAGCCATACCTTCTTTTGCTTTCCCCAACTTCTAGGATTGTATGCCGGTCTGTTAATAGCACAGAGTTTACAAGACAAACAAGCGTTTCTAAAGCCAGGAGGTCTGGCCTTTACAATAAAGTGTTTCTTCACTTTGTGACTCTATAGGCCTGATAGTGTTAATGGGTGAATGTAAGAATGAGTCAGTGGGTGGATAGATGTGTGGTTAAGACGCATTTGTTGTTCAGACCGCATTGTTAAGGATGCATGGTTTAGGCATGCATGCTTGTGTCATACAACCAAGAATGACAGGTGTTAGGGGAATGGCAAGAGATGCAGGTGCTGCAGGATGTTAAGAGACGCATTTGGAAAGCTAATGGATGCCTAATGACAAGTTCAAGGGACTGACCTAGGTGAGACAGGGTATCTCTGCTTCTCTCTAGGATAGCTCAAAGGAGCAGTAATACTAAGGGGATGGGCTTCAGCACACTGAGGCTGCAGGGAGCTAAGAAGCAATGAAGCTACAGATGCCAAGAAGAACAGAAACAATACAAGGGATATCCGGCATGCCTTGTGGGCAGGAAGAAATGTGTTCACTCAGGCAAAATCTATTAATCTTTTGTTAGGCTTCATGGGTACAAAACATGATTTTCACCCACAGGAAACTAGTTCAAGTAGAAAATGCCTCGGTCAAACAGTAAAATCTTAGTCATGAGACATTTTCTCCTTAAACCAGTCGCTTGACATTATCTCAGGTGACTATTGAACGCAAAGTATGCCCTCATGTTTAATTTTCAAGCGAAATAGTGACAGGTACATTTGATAAATCTTTGCATAATTATGTGTAATTTTCACAATTGCTCCCACTTTTCCACACCCTGGTTTGCATGTGTTTACAGAAAGAAACCCAGAAGTATTGGCTTTGCCAATGCTTATTAAGTATTTATCTCAAAAGATGACTAGCAATGT
The DNA here is from genome assembly GCA_963921515.1 of Calotriton arnoldi. NCBI lineage: Eukaryota > Metazoa > Chordata > Amphibia > Caudata > Salamandridae > Calotriton > Calotriton arnoldi. Next base: position 466,951 of record CAWUFW010004421.1, on the reverse strand, counting down.
TGAGTTGGGCCCAGCGCAGCTGACATGGTTCGAGGGTGGTGGGGCGGGTGCGGGCGGGCGGGCTTGGGGGCGCGAGGGGTGGTGGAGGGGGGGAACGATGCACAATTGTGAAAAAAATATATATAATAAAAAAAACATACCTTGCCACGCCGGGTCCCGCGTCTCTGCTCTCCTCCTCAGACAGGCACAGTAAGTACAGCCAGGGTCCCCTGACCAATCCCAATGCTGCAATCATCACGTTGTGATTGGTTTTGAGCATCCTGGTTCGACGCTCGACCAGGGAATGGGGGCCTGGGGTTGTTCTCCATGCAGGCTGTAATGCAGCCTGCATGGAGAACAGGGAAAGTGTGCATGACTGGTTTGGGCGTCACGAGAGAGCTGCCCAAACAGTCACTGCACACTTAGGAGTGGGCAAACCACTCCTCACCTGCCCCGCTCCCAGAACAGAGCAGCCCCGCCCACCTGCCTGGCCGCAAAGAGGCAGGAAACATAAAATGATAATAACTGTAAGTTATTATTATTTTATGTTTCTTCTTCCTCGTACTGCTTAAAAGCAGTGGTGCGCCGCTCCTCCGGGGCCGCCCCTGGTTGGGCCTACAAATAAATCAGGCCAGCCCAGTAAGAGCAGCACAGGTCCAGGTCTCCATGGAGCCTGCTGACATTTACACTGCCCAGCCCGCCTGGTGCTGGTGTGCTGTTTCCCCTACTGGAAGCGACCGTTGCAGTAGAAGTGAAGACTACACCATTTCAATGAGCACAGAAATGCAGTATGTCACTGTTGATGAAAGTACTAAAATGTGTGCCTACTGTCAGTCAGAGAGGGCAAAGCTGTTCTCTTGGTCTGGATAACTTAAAATGAAGACCCAATGTATGTTGGACTGAGTGTGGTGTTCTGCCAAGAACAAAGACAGCAGTTAATGCGTAAACCTAAAAATGTGGGTCTAATTACTTTAGTATCCAGAAAGAATACTTTAGTCATGAGCAAACCATGGTTTACAAGTCAATTTATCAAGTGTCCAGAAAAGAAAACATCAGTTACATGGTAGATAGAAATATCAGTGGTTAATTTGCCCAGGTCAGAGGCATTTTCTATTGGTCTCTTGTACATTTTCTGGTAGCATATGCTCTGAGGTATTAGTAGAACAGCTTGTCAATGATAGCCTTTTTGTTATGCAACTTTTTACACCAGCTAGAACACATTGCGAAAACAATGACATACGCAGCTGCGGACTTGACTGTTCCATTCAAATCAAGTAGCTTAAGGTGATTATTTTGACCTTGGCAGGTGGCTTGACTACCCACCAGGTCAGAGGCCTCCGCTTCTCTGGCAGAGGCTTGTGCACCATATCTAAAGTTACTCAACTGCTTGGTGGGGATCTCTATGTCTTCAGTGGATCCACTGGCATGACAGATACTTTGAACACAGAGCAGAAACCCAGTGGGCTCTACGTTTTCTGAGGGCCTCTCAACATCCTTTTTTATTTTTCCTGAACCAATCTCCAAAGCAGTTTGTTTCAGAAATACAGACAATAACACCATGGGGAGTTTTCCAGCTGAATCAAAGCGATTCATTGCTTTCCCTAACCAGGTCCACCACACGACGCGTGGTGGACTCGGTAGTGCTACAGCACAATTTAAGGGCCCCTTTTCTATATCTGCCTGCAACAGAACGATTCTAGGTGCCTGGGGAATAAAAGGAGTTAGCATCATCTACAATTCAAAAATTACAGTGTAACGCATTTAGCCACACTGTAAGAACTCAAAGTCAGTAGATGGGATTAAGTATAGATTTATTACAAATTCAGAGCCAAGCTTACATACACTAGTTGTAAGAATACATTATAAGAATGCTGAATCACTACCGGCAGACCAAATTGTCTAACAAAGTTTAGTCTTCATAACATGAAACAAACAAGAAATTCAGTAATGGCAATGCAGAAAATGAAAAATAGTATTTGGTGATCAGAATATGATTTACGTTCCCCTTGCCTATGCATGAGTAAATCCAGACTATCTCGCTAAGCCTAACCTAATTAGCAAGACTGGAGAAACCCTAAATTGATCAAATAAAGCAGAAAGGTGTCAGCATTATAGAGAGCTTCTGTAGAAGCCTTCTCAAATCAAAAGCAATGTATGGCATAAAGTCACACAATGAGAAATCACATAGAGGTCTTTACCCCTTGGAGTCAGGAAAGAATCTAAAAATCCCAAAGTATGATTGCCAATTAAACCCACAAAGAACATTCGAGAATCTCAGGTCCCATAACTCGTCCACCTTCTCACGGTAAACTTTGGCAACTACACTTAAACTCCTTCCTTCGGATTCCCACATTGAGGCATCCCTGCATTCCTTTGACCTTCAGATACAGCATGGACCGTGGTCCTCCCTTAGCTCGTTAAAACTTCTCGTCCATATCTCTCTTACACAGTGAGCCTTTCTGCAACCATGAAATCATGCAGATGCACTTGCAGAGGACAGAAAAACATTGCAACCCAAGAAATCTTCGCATTGAAGGTTAAACATTAAAAATCCAAATGCTTAAGGCCTTTGGTCAAGTTAACGTGGTAAACATTTGTGTTCATATACAGTTATGATATAAATGCAAAGTTACTGTTCAAATGAATACATGATTATATAAGAGTTAACAACATTATTCTACCACACAAATACAGCTATATATAGGAACTGAAATTTGGTGTTACTGTAAGGAAAACATTAGTATGCTCACTCTTAAAAATATCGGGATTATACAGTAAATGCACTTTCTGTGGCTGTTCAGTGCGCCACATCACGTTAATGAAATTAAATCACATGAATAAATGAGGCCATAGGTAAATATATCTGGCCTGGTCAAACATAAAAGGGTGGAGCCAAAATTACGCTGCTCCAGTAGTGAAAATTAATGGTGGTAGCCCTACCCTAAACTGGGTGGTGCAATCCCCATTGTGACCTGGCAGCCCTGTAAGTCATGATGAAGGAGCAATGTGAGGCTCCACTGTCAGAAACACAGTGATTCCCCCAGCCCCAAAGGAGCTGGGGGAGCTGCATGTTTGGTTGAGTGGGATCTCTGATTAGTTATGGTGGAACTCCCCCTCCACCAAACCCTAACGTGACCCTCAGTGTTTTTTATTGGCGTGTGTAATTGTTTCATGCAAGATAGCAAAAGGGTGCGGCAGGAGCATCAGATGGCAAGACACATTGGGGCAGGATGGATAGGTAGAAGCAGTGCTGTGTGGTACACAGGGGGAAAAAGGAGGGTCAGGAGTAACAGGCAGTGGTGCACACTTTGCCATGAGGATGGGGGAAGGAGTAGTAGGACTGACTGACTGGGGCAGGGGCACGGGTGGAAGCGAGAGAATAGGTCAAAAGCAAGATAGAGCAGCCAAGCACAGATGCAGGTAAGACAGACAGGCATGAGCAATAGGCACGGGGGCGATACGGACTGGCGGGAGCACTGGTCTGTTGGACAATCTGCAGGAAGGGTGGAGAGCAAAGGAACAGACTGAAGTAAAGATGGAGAGGCAGGAAAAAAGAGCAATTAGACACACCCATGGAGAGAGGGAGTGACTTCCTCATCCTATTGTTGATTGACAGCTGGAGTCAAAATGGCAGACTCCTTTGCTTGTCCTTCCCCATATGAACTCACGTGAAAAGTGGTAAAATGCTTTCACCCACACTTCCTGATACTCCAAATACTAAATGGTCAAGCCCCTGGTCAGACTTAATGTATGAATTAACTTGCACTATACCTAACAGCTGACGAACTGGCCAGTAGGTATAGAGGACTCACCCAAATCCTATCTATGTGATTATATTATTTTTTAACATGTATTATTAATTTTAATGATTGCAAGAAGCTGGCAGAGAGCAAAAGTGTCTTTTAGCCAGACATAAAACCGTGGCACATTGTGACAGTAACATCACAATGAGCTTACAGGGTACATGGGACTGCTTTCTGCTTCCCCGATGACCACATCTGTCACTTGCGCAGTGGAATGGGGAACAACTTTCTTTGTGAATGGTTACCAACTGACAAGGGCAGTTGGTCACCTTCTAATGTTTTGCGGGCTCTGGAGTGGCTGCAACCCTGTGACAGGGGCGTAGCTTGGCCAATAAGATTGGGGAGGGGGGTGTGAGCTTAAGATTTTTCAGCAATCAGGCTGGGATACATACCTGACAATTTACAAATTAATGCCACTGTGTGAGGAGGGGGCGGGGCCTTGGGGGGGCGGGCCTCATGACGAGAGCTACCTAGAAGGCACTCTGCCTGTCACCAAGTCCCCCTCCCTCCCAGAAAAATAAAAAATAAAGGGTAATTGAGGCTGGCGCCGATGTCCTGGGGTGCTTCCACACCTCTTAATGGACATCGGCTGCTTATAGCCTCAAAAAACAAGCTGAAAATCCACTGTTTACAGTGCTTTTCAGCTTGTTTTTCCTGCCACCGTGTGATTAGGGCTCTTCACCCGGTGACCATGTGAAGTGAGCTGAAATCGTGTGTCACACGGTGGCACCGTGTTAGTTGGCAGGTCTGGGGATATCTCGTTAAAACACATATGATAAACACGAACATGAGGGGGCCTTAAGCAGCAGTGGAAGCGAGAGGAGGGCGGATTTTAGGGGCACTGAAAGCACAACACTTTTCAAACTGATCAACATTTTTTAAGGCCTTCAAAACAGAGACGAGAGAGAGTGTGTGTGTATGTGTGTGTTTTTGTCCGTGCTGGAATGTAAAAATCCAAGATGAAATCCCACAGACACTTCACCATACCCCACTAAAAGCACTTGTACCCAATTATACACTACAGAACAAACATTTTAGGGAGGTGTAAAATCCCAAACAATCCCTGAAGCTGCGACCCTGCCCTTTGATACACTTCCTTGCTTATTGCAAGGAAAAATGGGGGGGTCACTACTTTTCCGCCCCCGTTTCTAATGAGAATTGCAAGCCACATTGACAATTGCAGCTCACAATGTAAACTGATACACCGTATTTTTGTTTTTCTCCCATGCAAAGCCTGCCACTTTGCACAGAAGAGTGTGAGGAAGAAAAAAACTGTGAAACATTAGGCCCCGCATTGTAATTCACTAAACTGGCAATATTTCAAGAGTTTAAAAGTCCCTATGCAATGCTTGGCTGAAACTGCTGAGGGGTTGCAACTAAGCGGAGCTAAAGTAGCTTTTATTATAACTCGTACAAGCATATTTCACCTCAGTCATTTATCATGGAGCGCAGCATGGAATGGTTCAGTGTTTAATGAACATTTAATGGCCATGGGAGGCTGCGAAGGTCTGCTGCGCCCTTCATGGTTCCCCGGTGGCACACATAGAAGATGTGCGTCACTCGTTTCATGTTCTTGGGGCTCAGCACTTTGTTCCAGTGAGCTCACAAAGGCAGCAGACAAACTGGAATATGCATATAATAAAAATGTAATCTGTCATCGAAATTAGTCCCTCTGAGGTGTCATCTGCAATTGACGAACCTTAAATAGGGAGAAGTACTTTATTTGAGATACTTAGACCATGACTCTATAAAGCGCTCTGATACGATACTTGGGGTGTCTGAAGCGTTTAATACATAAGTAAAGCTTGCGAGATTCCCAGCCTTGAAGTACTTTGCGGACACTTCCCACCAGTACCGCTTTCACAACGGACGTCACAAGTGGGGCACAGGAGGCATAATGCAACCAGCCCCAGGCTTTCAAGGCTCTGCGGTGCTTCATTAGATGTATTCAGGACTTTTTAATGGTAAGTCTGCACTTTTCATTTATAAAGAGGCAGCTTACTAAGACGTACCACTAGATGGCGCAAGATGTCATCTTGGCCCTTTATTAACACTTAGAAACAGGCACTTATAGCACCTGCCAAAAATGGAAGGGGCATCCAGAGGGCCTCATATTCCTTTGGCGCAAAGCCTTGCAATAGCTTCTGACTAGTGTGGTTCCTCGCCCCCACATTTGGCTAGTACATTGTACATGCATGCATGTAAGTGCATACCTTCTATAACTTTTTCTCATTTATGACTCAACATTTACAAGTTAATATTATGCAAATTACAGTGGTGGCCACACTGATAAATGTGAGGAGTCTGCAATTTTAAAGGGTTTTGAAAGTCAGGATTTTCATCAAATAGCCTCATTGCACAAAATGTAAAACCTTATAAAATAATTGTATATTTTTGTAACTTTTAGGTGCAATATGCATAGGTTGGTAGCAAAATCTTTGAAATGTCACCCACACCTAACACTCATCGTTCTCTTTACAGTATTCCAAAAGGTGCACAATCATTTCCTGTTTTCCTAGATGGGAAGATCTTTCTTCCTAGGATAAGCCTGAAATAAACAGTCAGAACAACAAAGACCAGTGGCCAAGTCACAAGCATCATTATCAGAAAACACTGCCTCACTACTCAACCACAGCACCCAAGCATGACATGCATACTGTAACTGTGAGGGGTCTAACCACGTTTTCTTCCGAAACACTCAAACTTCATTTTTGTACTATGATCTGATCCCAAAAGAACTGATAAAGCACAGACCCCAGGTGTGAATGTCAGTCTAGTGAACATTCAGAAAAAATAATTTCCTGCTCATTCAGGGCTTAAATGAGGATGGAAAAGGCCACAGCTTGCTGTTGATTGATTCATCAACTACCAATTCTACTATAACATTTGACAAGATCCTATATAATGTCACCAAAATTGATGGCAGAAAGTCAGAAAGACAGAGAGGGTGCTCGCAGAGCAGTGCCTAATTTGTAAAAAAATAAGTGCCAGGGCTCTTGTCAGGAGGCCGCTGAAGCTTGTACCACACAATGACCCTGCCATGCTGACAATGATAGTAGCAACACGACTACTAAAACATCACACTCCTCCAAGTGTGACAATTCGGACTATTTCAGGCCCCCAAAGCTATACGAATGACTTGGGTGGTAGGTAATAGTCATTTATAATGTATATTGAATTAATAATTGACTGTAGTTGTGTCATCTCTAAATTAGCCAGACAGCGCCACCTTGTGGCAGACTGTCACAAGCGCCGGTCGTGACAATTAAGTGCCGGTGCTGAGCACCGGAACCACCGGCTCAAATTAAGCACTGTCACAGAATATGAAGTATGAGCCACTGTCAATGTTCTTAACTGTTCTTTAAATCACTGATGCCAATAAAACAAAATATACCATCCACCAGAGATTGCCCCTGTCTCCAGACTGCCCCTTTTCCTTCCAAGAGGTCTTGTGTATTGTATGATATCCAGGGTTTACTGCTGTTAAAGTTCATTGGGATATAGTTTCATGTGTGAAGGGAGGAGTATACCTGGTCCTCCACATTGTCCACATTCCGCCGAAGAGTCCCCAAAAGAGTGTCAGCATCAACATTATACAAAATCCATTCTTTCTTTTCCCTGGTGTTCCACCCCCTTTAGTTTCACCTGGTTTGCACTGTCTTCCATTTGAGCCCTTTTTTCTTTGTTCCCCTGAAGGGTTTCTTGTGAGTGTTGGGGGCACTGGCAGCCCTAAATTTCTACACCCCAAAATGTGATCTCAATAGCACACACACGCATTGATGAATCGGAGAAGTTGTTAAACCTCAGTTTCATGAGGCAATATGTCCCTGAGATAAGGCACCCACAACGTATCAAAATAAATTTAACTATGTAAGGACAGACGGAAAAACTGAGTTCTAGAGCATAATACATTTTAAGGATTTATTAAAAAAATCCAAAAGGTGTGAAACAGAAATTCTAAATGCAAATGGATAGAGTCTTTGCCATGAAGGCTCTCAGTAAATAGGACATACCATAGTAAGTGCAAAATCAAAATATTTCTTATTCCCAAATAAGCAGCAAAATCAAAGAAAAATGTGGCAGAATCCATAGTAGCATTGGAAAAGTCTCAGAAAGGTTCTCAAAATCATGGCTTTTTACACACAATTATTTCACAGGAAATCAAATTCTGCAGACTCATCATGCTGTGAGCAAAATTATCATCTCCTCAGCAAATTTGAGCACAACTTTATAAAACATTGTATTGTCTTAGCAGATGAGCACGATCCCACCACATAAATATTGATTCTGCCCCCTCTATGCCAATGAAGAGGCAGGACAAACTAGTTACATGAACAACAGCAAGCTATTATGAATGAATGGAGTACAGTGAGCTAGCAGAAGGTTCTTGGAAAAGAAACATTATTGTGACCATGCTTGAAAGTTTTTATTGAGAACAGCAAGAACAAGTCAATGGACATAAACAATCACTCTAATTGTCTGTGTGCTGCAGAAACAATGAACATGCAGGAAGAGACATCAGTTTTGAACAAAGTGGCGGCAGGGCCACTGGTCATCTAGGAGAACAGGAAATAATTGTGCACCATTTTGAATACTGTATAGAGAACGAGGGGTGTTAGGTAGGGGGGTGTGACACTTTAAAGATTTTTCTACTAACCTTTGCATATTGCTCCTGGAATGTACAAAAATATGCAACATTTTTAAAAGCATATAGGTTTTATGCGATAAGGCTATTTGGTGAAAATCCGGACCTTAAAAATACTTTTATTATTCAATCAATCAATCATGTCACTTATAAAGCGCACTACATACCCGCGAGGGTCTCAAGGCGCTGGGGGAAGAGGGGGGGTGGTGCTGCTACTGATCGAAGAGCCAGGTCTTGAGGAGTCTTCTGAAGGCCAGTAGGTCTTGGGTCTGTCGGAGGTTGGTGGGGAGGGTGTTCCAGGTCTTGGCGGCGAAGTGGGAGAAGGATCTGCCGCCGGCGGTCGTTTTCCGGATGCGGGGGACTGTGGCGAGGGCGAGGCTGGTCGAGCGGAGCTGGCGGGTGGGGGTGTAGAAGCTGAGTCGTCTGTTGAGGTAGGCTGGTCCGGAGTTGTGGAGTGCTTTGTGTGCGTGGGTGAGGAGCTTGAAGGTTATCCTCTTGTTGACAGGGAGCCAGTGCAGGTCTCTCAGGTGGGGTGTGATGTGGCTGCGTCGGGGGATGTCGAGGATAAGACGTGCAGAGGCGTTCTGGATGCGTTGCAGCCGTCTCAGGAGCTTAGCCGTCGTTCCTGCGTAGAGGGCGTTTCCGTAGTCCAGCCTGCTGGTGACGAGGGCCTGGATGACTGTTTTTCTTGTTTCGGTGGGGATCCACTTGAAGATCCTGCGGAGCATTCGGAGGATGTTGAAGCAGGATGAGGAAACGGCGTTGACCTGCTTAGTCATGGAGAGGGTGGGGTCGAGGATGACCCCTAGGTTGCGTACGTGGTCGGTGGGTGGCGGGGCTGTTCCCAGTGATGTTGGCCACCAGGAGTCGTCCCAGGCTGAAGGGTTGGAACCAAGGATGAGGACCTTCGTCTTGTCCGAGTTCAGCTTCAGGCGGCTGGTCCTCATCCATTCGGCGACGGCCTTCATTCCTTCGTGGAGGTGGGCTTTGGCGGTGTGAGGGTCTTTGGTGAGGGAGAGGATCAGCTGGGTGTCGTCGGCGTAGGAGATGATGTTGAGGTTGTGCTGTCGGGCGACGTGGGCGAGGGGTGCCATGTAGATGTTGAATAGCGTTGGGCTGAGGGAGGAGACTTCTCATATTCATCAGTGCTCCCACTACTGTAATTTTGCATAATATTCCCTTGCAAATGTTGAGTCACGTATGAGAAAATGTTATAGAAGGTATGCACTTACATGCATGCATGTACAATAAACTAGCGTGTTTTCAGCTTCTGTGCCAAGTGTGGGGATGAGGCCTAGCTAACATTAGCCAGAAAAACACACTTTAGTACATCAAAGCAAAACAGTTTAAAGTGCATTAGCACTATGTGAATGTGTACGCATAAAATCGAGAGAAAATCCACATTCTGCATGTTGATAGTAATGCAAAAAAATATAAATTGTACAAAAACTTCAACAATGTGACAAGCTGTGGTAGTGGTGACAGTACAGTACAGCAAACCTCTCTATCCATAGTAGGTTCATGGTAAATTACAACCTGAATTTAAGGACCCAAAGAATGTACATCAGAATGTTAATAGTCCATGTAACTAGAAGGCTGTAGGGACAGGAACTGCATTGGGTTCAACTGAATTCGGTAGATGGCAGACCCTACAGTACCCCAGGAGGCACATATAGACTCTCTGTATGGGGAAAGTGGTGAAGATGTCTGTTCATTTCAAATTCCTGGAAAATCATTGAACTTTCAAATGAACAGGTTCAGAATGGGACAAAAAATAGGCCTGGGCATCAAAGTAAAAGTGGCCCACATTAGCGAAGCATACAGATAAAACAGTGGTAATATCATGGAAATCAACCGTAATAACCAACCCACCTGGCCATAAATGGGGCCCAAAACTGCTAAACAGAAACCATCTCACATACAAATCTGTCAGCTTAGCGCATCAGGCACTGTCTGATTACCCTATAGGCCAGTCCGTCCCTGGCATTAAACAATTAATCAAATCAACAGAGTTAGACCTATGAGTCTTAGGGTGGTCTTCCTCCAAACATTTTGTCTTCCTCCTCCATTTTTGCTGATCTTGTTTTTGATGGCCTTAGGACTCTGTGTACTTTACCACTGCCAACCAGTGCTAAAGTGCATGTGTTCTCTCCTTAAAACATGTTAACATTGGCTTACACCCAGCTGGCATATTTTATTTACTTAAAAGGCCCTAGTAAAGTGGTATTACATGTACCCAGGGCCTGTAAATTAAATGCTACTAGTGGGCTTGCAGCACTTGTGGTGCCACCCACTTAAGTAACCTTGCAAACCTGTCCCAGGCCTGCTATTCCAGCCTCTGGGTACAGTTTTATACTGCCATTTGGACCTGACTAAATAAACCTTTTGCCAAGCCCAAACTTTTCTTTTTAATACACACAAGTTACCCCTAGGGTAGACCCTGGGCAGGGTGCAGTGTATATACAATGTAGGGCATGTACTTTTAAGCTTTACATGTCCTGGTAGTGAAAAACACTTACATTTGTTTTTCACTACTGCAAGGCCTGCTTCTCCCATAGTGTTAGAACTGGGGGTCTCTAGTTGGCAATGGTTTGCACCTTTGTCCAAATAGGGACCCTTGCTTCTAGTCAGGGTAAGGGGGCTACACTCCTAAAATAACCCCTGCTCAACCCTGTGGTAGCTTGGCACGAGCAGGCAGGCTTATCTCAGAGGCAGTGTGTAAAGCATTTGTGAACACATACAGTAATACAGTGAAAACACTACAGATGGACCCCACATAGGTTTAGAAAAATAAGTAATCTTTATATAGACTTAACACAAGACCCAAACGACAAAAATCCACAATACAGTATTAAAGAAAATGACTTTTAAATGGTAGAAATAGCTTAGTTCACTTTAGATGGTAAATGCGACACGTTTCTCACAAAGTACCTTGGATGCATAACGCAAAACAAACAAAAGGCTCGCAGGGACGGTGATGCGGTGGTTCCTTGCTTCAGGGGAGGCGATGCGTCTGTTCCTCAGTGCTTGCGCAAAGTAGGCGATGCGTCTGTTCCTTACCGGAGAGGAGGTGAAGCGTCGATCCCTTGTTGCGTTCCGGTTGCAATGCGACAAGATGGCGCCTGGATGCGATGCGACGATCTGGTGCGATGCGATAAGATGGCGTCTTCGATGCGACAACGTGAAGGCGATGCATGCACGCCGACGGCCGTGCGGCGACTCAGTAACTTCTGAGCTGCGACAAGCCCTGCGACACGCTTCTCCAGGGATGCGACGGCGACCCTGCGGCGGCGACATGCTTCTCCGGTGATGTGACAACAAACAGCTGCGACGGGGACACGCTTCTTCGGTGAGGCGACGGCCACCCTTGCGGTAGTGACATGCTTCTCCGGGATGCGACGGCAACAGCTGCGGCGGCGACACGCTTCTTCTCGTTGAGTCGCGCTTCAAGCTCCCAACAATACGCAGGCCTCTGCAGACAGAATTCCCAGCAAGGAAATTCAGGGGGGAGATGGTGGTGAAGTCTTGTATCCCTGAGACTTCAGCAGGAGGCAAGCACACTTCAAGCCCTTGGAGATTCTTCTTCAAGATGATGAAAGTTCAATAAAAGTTCCTTCCCCTTTCCTTGGCAAATAAGTAACCACTGCAGGCCAACCCCAGAAAATAGCACAATGGCACAGGGGCAGTAACCACCTTCAGCTTCCTTGGTTTCTCTCCTTGGCAAAGGTCCGTCTTGATTCCCAGAAGTGATCTAAAGTCTTGGGGTCTGGGCCCCAATATTTATACTGAAAAACTCTTTGTTCTCTGAAGGCAGAGAGTGTCTGTGCCTGACCAAAACCAGTTCTGTCCACACTGGTGCAGCTTCCTGGCAGGAGGTGGAGACAGCATTGTTGAAAGCAGACCTGGCCCAGGTAGCTGAAAGGAAATCTCCTCCCCCTACTCTCTATTCTATGAGGGCTCAGGGGAGTGAAAGGAAATCCCCGCCCCCTACTGTCTATTCAGCCAAGGTCCTATTCAGCCCAGCCCTGACTCATCAGACTGCTGGAGCCCAAGTCCTCCTGTCACTCACAACCCAGACAAGCAATACACACCTAGCAGAGGCAGACTGGATGGTTAGGCAAGAAAATACCTACTTTCTAAAAGTGGTATTTTCAAACACAGAAGGTAAAAATCACCTACACTAAAAGATGTATTTTAACATTCTGAGTTCAGGCATACTAAATTCGTTTTTCTACCATGTTCCCTGGGTCAGTTAGGATTATAAGATGTTATAATCAAACTGCCCATTCTGGCCTATGGGGACAGGTAGCCTTGCAATAGTGAAAAACGAAATTGGCTGTAATTCACTATCAGGACATGCCACACACACCAGGGCATGTCCTACCTTTTACCTACAATGCACCCTGCCCTTGGGCCTACCTTAGGGGTGGCTAACATGTAGAAAAGGGAAGGTTTAGGGACTGGTAAGTGGGTGCACTTACCTAGTCGGCATGGCAGTACTAGACTGCATACAGGCTCTGCAATGGCAGGCCTGAGACACACACAAGCTGCTTCTGTGGGTGGCACAACCAGTGCTGCAAGCCCACCAGCAGCATTTGATTTACTGGCCCTGGGCACACATGGTGCACTGTACTAGGGTCTGACAAGTAAATCAAATAAGCCAATCATGGAGTCACTAATTCATACAACAATTTACAATAGGGAGCACTTGCGCTGTGGCACTGAATAGCAGTGGCACAGTGCCCAAAGCATCTAAACCAGCAAAACATATCAAAAACAGAGGAGACAACAGCGAAAAATGGAAGGGAGACCCACGCCAATGGTGCCAGGTCTAACACATAGGATAACATTGGAGTTAACTTATTACATTAATAAGCTGTAAATTCCAAATGGGAATAGGTACACAGTTTATTTTTGGTGTCTTTGAAATTGTAATGAGAAAATCCTTTCTTATGGTAAAGTCGGATTTAAAATTACAATGTTTAAAACGCAACTTTAAGAAAGTTGGCATTTTCCTGCTTTAATCATTTAATGGCTGCAGGATGTCTCAGGGTCACCTGACTGGGTATAGCTGACAGCTGGACTTTGTGTATTCCTCCTAGAAAGCCACACACAGCTTAGATGTGCCTGGATGGGCCATCACTGGCAGGATGGGAGGCAGAGCTTGGCACATCCCTAATTGCTCTTGAATAGGCTGTGTCCTGCCCCAACACAAAGGGCTGCATACCCCCTGTAGTTAGTCTTGAGCCAGGGCAAGAGAGTCAGGAAGCCTGTGCACTTCAATTGGAAACCTCTCACTTCAAAGGAGGCACCTGGTATTAATATTGGACCTTATCTGTACAGTACACTCCCACTCTGCTGGACTACTGCCTTGCAGGACTGCTGCCTTGCTGGATTGTTGCCCTGCTGCCCAACTGCCTTCCTGACTGGGCCAGAAGGATTGGACCTGCACCTGGACCCAGGCCCCCCGAGTGACTTCAAGTGCTACTCTGCTGGCCTCCTGTTCAGAGCCACAGGAATGTAACAGGCTCAACCACCTGAACCAGCACCCAGGTCCAGCTGGTGCAAGCCCCTGACCCCCACGTGGTGCCCCTCAGGTCGTGGACCGTTGGTGTGGCCTCAGGGAGGCTGAATTGAAGTTTTTGGCCTGCCAACACAAAGTTCCATCAGCCCTACCCTTAGAATAAAGCATCGACCCCTGGCAGGGAGCGCCATTGGGAAGCATTGGCCCGACCATTAGCAATGACAACAGGATCTTCGTGCTACAGTGACGCCCATCCATGATACCAGGCCTGCTCTTTGCGCTGCATCAACGACCATTCACAATGCTTACCTGCTCCTCGTGGTGCCCTCCACTGTAAACGGGACTCTTTGCATTGGACAGAGAAGGTAACTTTTCAGCGGGACTAACCTGGTCCCTGTATCCGACCCGCACTCCATTGCAGTCAGCCTGAATTTGTGACTTTCTCCCGGTCTCTCATGACCAGATGGCAGTGAGTGGCCGTTGAGCCTTTTGGCACTATTTTCTTAATTTAAATCTTTAAAATTGCATATCTCTGGTTCTACTGATTAGAATTTTGTTGTTTTGGTCTTTAAATATTCATTAGTTTGCTCTATTTTGCTAAATTAGTGTGGGACTTTTCTTCTGTTTTGTTTTCACTTTATTAGTGTTTGAAGTGCCGCATAAAAACTTTACACGTTGACTCTTAGTTAAGCTTGACTGCTCTGTGCCAAGCTACCAGAGGGTTGAGCATAAGGTAATTTTGGGTTTGCTTGACTTCATCCTGACAAGGAATATGGTTGCTGCTTGAGTAGGGCTTCACCCCCCTCAACCAGCAACCCAATTTCTTGCAGATAGTAAGATTGATTAAGGCTGTATGGGCTTCCTGGGCCCCTGGCTCGAATGGGATTTTAGTTACTATATTAAAAACACACATCAACCTTCAGGAAAGGATTGAAAACAGTAACCATTCCCAGCTCTTGGTTTTGCAATCTGTTAGCACCAATTCACTAAAAAGTCAACAGAACTGATTAAAAAGAAATTGGTTAATCACATTATTAGGCGCTAAAAGCAATGTTTGTTAGTGGTATTTGCAACAACACTTAAGTTACTGAGCATTTTCAAATAATATTTTATTTTGGGGTCAATTTGGGTGTACAGGGTGCGTTAGTACAGTTAGTAACTCAATGGGCATGAATTTGCTGGCATCACAGGCCATTGGCATAAAAGCAACTAGTATTTCCTGCTGTTTGGTGGAGTGCTTTTCTGCATTCAATAAGATGGTCAATATTAGCTAGGGGAATAAACTTAGCAAAATGAGGATTGACCTAGTTATGCTATAGTTAAGTATCAGTATTGCAACCAGTGTTTCTTAGGTCAATGAACAGTCAAGCAATGAAAGCCAGTTTTCTCAATTAATTTCATCAGCCATAACCTTATCAATGAAGCACATAAGTTACAAGCCTTTTCACTCTATTTCTCTCTGATTTGTTAATACACCTCAAACTTATCTGTTGCTTTCTTAAAAAATTAGACGGTGAAAATGTCTCTATTTCTTTATTAATATGATTTAATGTTAGTAGACCAGAAACCAGTTGACTTAACATGACTTTTAAAATAATTGTCAGTAATAATACACTGTTAAACAGATGTTTTGTTCAAAAACAATGCCACAGCCATTAATAATGGCTGGAGAAATATATTTACTAGGTGAGTTCATGGGTAAATTTGTTTTAGAGTCACAGATAGAACTACATATGACGTTAAGTTCAACTAAAAAGTGTCCTCTTCTTCACAACTAGAAAATCTAGCCTCCAAATGCTCTTGGATATCTTCAGTGGTATGTATGTTTAATACTACTTAAAAAGTTGGTTTGCCATATGTGTTCTTATGGGTGTTTCTGCTAAAGTATGTGCAATTATCTGCAACGGAGTGGCAGTAAAGAGAGGGGCATGTGAGAAGTGGCTTGACCTAATCCAGAGTTATTGTTGTTGTAGATTTGTAAGACTCAGCCATTGCAAATTGTAAGTGGTAATTTGTCTTTATTTGAAGAAGGTTCAACATGGAAAAGACCATCTTCATTTTACTACTACTCACCATTAGGTTAAACACAAAAGCAAGAATCGTATGTTAGTGGACTGCATAGTACCCTCAATTCTCTTGGGGCTAGCCCCAATGGTATCCTTAAAGTTATTTGAAAAGTGTGTAGTCCCAAATTTCTAGTTGATGCTTCAAACAAATGATGCCAAGATTATCAATGTCCCTTTCAGTAAGTTAGTACTAGAGAAAAGAGGCCACTCTCAGTTTACATCCGAGCAATAGTGCATGATGGCTGGGAATGTGGTTGGAGGATTGTGAACACAGAATCAAATGTATGCAAAGGTTATTGATGTCCTACCATCATTGATTTTAGGACCCACATGATAGTCCCAGGCAGGGGCTATAAAACAGTCAAAAAGAGTAATTAGGATTGGGGCACCCCTAATCTGTGGCCCTACAGAGTTGGAAGGTGGCCGAGATCAGCCTGTGTGTATACATAGCATCATGATGTCATATGCTGAACTTTGATTTAATAGAAAATTCAACTATTCCCATTGCAGGGAAGAAGAAGGACTATGGCATAGCTTGAAAGCGCTTTCTGTGGCCAGGACCAAAATATCACCAGGAGTAAGAATACCTTCAATTTGTGTTGTGATTTGATTCAGAATAAAGCTATTAGCAGAAGCCAACCTCCCATTTGTAGAACAGGCTTGGTTAGAGGACAGGCCAGAGGAAATGTGCAAGCTAGTTTGCCAGTACTCTGCTGTAAATCTTACAGTCTTGATTAGTGATCTGAGCATGAAGTATGTAACTTACCTTAAGATCCCCTCACTACTCCCACCAGAACAAAATTATTGAATACATTTAATTAGTAACCCTATAGATGACTGTTAGAGGTGTCATTCTTGGTATGGTCTTCCCCGAAACATTTTGCCTTCATCCTCTCCTGTTTTTTGTTGGTATTAGGACCCTTTGCACTTTACCACTGCTAACCATTGCTAAAGTGCTCATGCTCTTTCTTTAAATCATGTTACAATTGGCCTACACCGGATTTGGCATATTTAATTTACCTATAAGTCGATAGTATATATTATTACGTGTACCTGAGGTAGGCACTAAACAGCCCATAGGGCAGGGTGTATTTAAAAAGTAGGACATGCTTTTAAGTTTTACATGTCCTGAAAGTGAAAAACTTCTTAATTAGTTTTTCACTACTGTAAAGCCTATATCCCCCATTGGATAACATTATTAAATTTAATAAGTGCTAACTTTTAATTGGGAATAGATAGAAAAGACACATTTGTACTCAAATGAATTATAATTTAAAATCCCCTTTGAAAGTAAAGCCGGATTCTAAGTCACAATTTTGAAAATACCACTTTTAGAAAATTGGCATTTTTTTGTCCTAAGAATTTGGTGCTTGCTGCCTGGGTCCCTTGTCACATGACTCTGAATACCTTAGGAGTTGGCCTTTGTGTATTCCTTTAGACAATGAAGCAGAGAGGGACTAGGTGTTGGCAGGGTGGTTGGGGTGTAGCTGTTGCCTGCCCCATTTATATTTCAAAGAGCTGCCTCCAGCACAAACACAGAAAGGAACTTGACACTAGTCTAATTTCACCCCAGACTTCTTGGAGCATTGGCAGGGGAAGGGGAGAACTTTCCAGAACAAGATGTGGATAGGGAATACCGCACCGTCAAATGCTGTCTCTAGTTATAAATGTTATACATCCGCACCACTCTTCAGAACACTCCTGGACCTGTAGACCACAGTAGACCACAGAAGAAGGACTGACTCATTCCCGAGAGGACGGCCATGCTGCTTGAGGCCTGCCTTGTTCTTCAGAGGACTGCCCTGCTGCTACCAGAGGACTTCCCTGCTGCTTGAGGCCTGCCCTGCTGTCTGAGAAGGAAAGACTGGACCTGCTCTCTTCATCCCAGGCTAACTTGAATGACTCCAAGGAACAGCTGGCTGACCTCCTGTTCTGAGCTACAGGGACACAATAAGCTTCCGAGGCCTCCCTGTAACTGCCCAGCTGACCTGCTGCAACTGGACCTGACTGGATCTGCAATTGGACCTCTCTGGGCCCTGCTGAGCTTTGCTAGAGTAAGATCTTGATCCCCAATAGTTGCCTCTGCAGATCCTGGACTCTTCGCTGACATCGGAGTGCACTCCTCTGTGTAGAAAGGAGAAATCCTGAAGTTTTGGGCTCTTTGCAACTGCGAACAGGCCCGTTATTGCTGAGACTCTTCCGTCCACAACAACCGCAGCGTGAAGCTCCAGTGAACCCGACTCTTCGTCCTACAGCAACCACCAGTGAAGTCCGGTAATGCAACATCTGAACTTTGCACTACAATAGCAGCCCCTGTGATCGCCAAAGCGAAGCTCCAGCAACGACCGTCTGCAACAACCGGATCTTTAAGTTACAAGGACGACCATTCACAACGCCCGGAGTGTTCTTGCCGCTACAGTGATGACCATACACAACACTCTCCCGGCTCCTTGTAGTTTGAGAAGGCAACTTTTTCAGCAGGATTAACCTGGTCCTTGTATCCAGCCCATGATCCTATGTGGAAGGCCTGAACTTGTGACACCGTGACCGCGAGTGGCGCTTTGCGCTTTTAGGGACTATATGTACCTAAAATTTTGAAACTGAATATCTCGGTTCTACTGATGAATTTTTGTTGTTCTGGTACCATTTTATTTATTAAAATGTATTCTATTTTTCTAAATTGGTTTTGGATTTTTCTTGTGTTGTGTTTTCACTTTATTACTGTTTGTGTGCTGCTAGATAATTTAAACAAGTTAAGCCTGCCTGCTTTTGTGCCAAGCTACCAGTTAAGCACAGGTTAATTTGGGTACTTTTGTGATTCACCCTGACAAGGTTTGTGATTGTTGCCTGAATGGGGCTTCCACCCCCCTTAACCAATAGCCTGATTTCTTTCAATGACCACTTGTAACTTTCCTGTATCTCAGCAGTGTACACCTGAGTACACTTTACTGAGGAGTGGACATAGAGTGGGATCCTGAGACGTCACTTAAACCATTTTCACCCGTTTAGGGTACATGTGGTCCCATATTTAGACCAAGAAGAGAACAAGGGACTTCCCCGGTACCCAAGACATCGGGAGCACCTTCCAGCACTTGGGCCTGGCAGTTCTGAACCATCTTGCTATGACTCTTATTTCCAGAGATATCATAGTGTTGATGTCATTATAATGTTAGCCCAGGATGCTCCTTCTCCTGATGGATATTGGTGGGTGCCCCTGTTTCCTGTCTGAGTCCCAAAAAAACAATTTGGACTACAACCAGCCGTTTACAAGTTAAAAGGCTTTTGGGTTTGGAAACATCTTTGGTGTCAACTGCTGTGTGGTATCATGTTTTACAGGGCAGCTTGTTACCCTAAACTTCAATTGGAAGCATGATGTGGTAGCACTTCAGGAAACCCACCTCAAGCGTTCCGAGGAGCACCGTCTGAAACATAAACAATATCCACTAATGTACAAATCCTCAGCATACACCAAGCACAACAGGGTAGCACTCTTTTTCCATTCATCCTTACGGTTTGCGCCAGAGGGTTGTAGGGCAGACAGGGAGGGAAGGTATGTTATGGTCAAGGGTCGCATAATGGGACAGCGATGTACGTTCGCCACTTTATATGCCCCTAACACTAATCAAGCAAAGTTCCTGAACACTTTTCGAGCCACCCTGGGAGAGTTTGCGGAAGGGGTGATCATAGTGCCGGGGGACTTTAACCTTACGTGGGAGGCAGGGCTAGATAGTACACATCCACAACGCTCAACCACAGGTAGTTTTCCCAAATCTCTCAGAAGAACGTTTGGAGATTTAGGGCTTTTAGATGCATGGCACACGCTACACCCGGAGGACCGGGATTACACTTTCTTCTCTCATTCCTATAGAAGTTACTCCCGAATAGACTAGGGGGCCGATTCCGATCTCGGTCGGAAGGGCACCGAATCGGGTTCGGCATTAGCGGATCCGATTCGGAGGCTGATTTTCCGTCCGATTCGTACACGGGTCCGGACGGCAAAGTACGATGCGAACAAGCGCGAATTCACTGTCCGAATCGTTTCCGGCTCCGAACCGCTCCGTACGACTCGGTCGCAAGCAAACCGTGGCGCGTAATGGAGACGTTTCACGACCGAGCTAGTACGATGCTCGATTCGGACAGCCGGATTGAGTCGGAGCGTCCGGCTCGCAAAAGCTCCCGGAGTCGGACTTCGGGGGTCCGCGTCGGACCCCCCTTCACCCGCAGCCTTACGACTCGGACACAGGGGGAGACCTATGGGTCTCCCCAACACAGGCATGTACGGTGCGGATGGCACCGATGCGTACCCACTGTAGGGGGCGCACTTGTTCGCGACGTACCTATTCAGTCAATGGGAGCCCATGTACGCGTCGTACGACCGGCTCCCATTGACTTCAATGGGAGTCCGACCGAATCGAGTCCGGCAGCATGCGGCCGCATCGTACTCTCGCTCGGTCGGACTGCAGGAGTCCGGCTCGGTCGGAAATCTCTGGATCCAGCTCGGTCGGAGAGTTTTCCGACCCAGATCGGAATCGGCCCCTAAGTCTTTGTGAGTAACAACTTGCGTCAGGCTTTACAATCAGTGAGATTTTACCAGATAACATTTTCAGACCACACACCGGTGCTTACATGTATCGACTGGGAGAGAGAAGGCGCGAGTCTTTGGTAGATTTTATCAAAACTTATATAGGGCGGACCTTCCGAGCTAAGCTGCGCAATTAGAATATTTGCAGTGTGTGACCCTGCCCCAGGTTTCTAGTGCCCAAAATGAAAACTTAGGGAGTCCCATTACGGAAGAAGAAATCCATAACGCAATAACTAATCTTAAATGTCACAAGTCTCTCAGTGCGGATGGACTGGCGGCCCAATTTTATAAAACCTACATGGCCGAAATAGTTCCACATCTCGTCACATTATTTAACTATATGGCCGATAATGGCGTGGTCGCAGACTCTATGAGTGAAGCCCTAATCTCTTTAATACCCAAACAAGGTAAGGACCGGAGGCACTTCGGCTCCTACCGTTCGATTGCCCTGCTGAAATTAGATGCCAAACTGTATTCAAAGGTTTTAGCTACTCGGCTCGACAATCTCCTCCGAAACCTGATACACCCAGACCAGTCTGGATTTATAAAGCGCAGGCAGACACACGATAATTTTCGACGAATAGTCCATCTGATTGAAAAAGTCTCCAAGAAATCTGCACCGGCGGCTCTTCTGCGATTAGATGCCAAGAAGACATTCGATCGTGTGGACTGGTTCTTCCTGTTCCACACTATGAAACGGTTCGGTTTCTGTGAAAAATTCCTGATCATGATTAAAGCCAATTACTCGATTCCAACTGCGAAACTACTGGTTAATGGGGTAAGCTCTGGAAGGTTCCAGCTTGGGAGGGGAATGAGGCAGGGGTGCCCCCTTTCCTACCTACTGTTTGCCCTAAGCATAGAACCATTGGCAGCTAAGATACGTCAACATCCACAGATTTATGGTATTTTCGATTCGCTGAGGAGGAACACAAGATCTCGCTCTTTGCGGATGACATCCTGCTCTCCTTGGCTCAACCCTCTGCCTCTCTGGCAGCTACTTTAGAGAAATTACAACACTTTGAGCAAGTGGCGCGTCTCTACATTAATTTATGTAAATCACACCTGTTTAATCTGATGGTACCTTCTGTTGAGGTTGAGGGTCTCACTAGATCAATCCCTTTAAGTGGGCAACTCAAGGGATTACATACCTAGGCATTAAAATCGGATCACTGACAAACTATCGACGGACCAAATATCGAGGTACCAAAATATCGACGCAAAAATATCGAAGTCAAGAATATTGACATCCTATCTACATCATGGCAAGTACAAAAATATCGGGAAAAAAATATCGATGTCAAAAATATAGGGGCCGATTCCGATCTCGGCCGGTAGGGCTCCGAATCGGATTCGGATTCACCGGATCCGATTCGGAGCCCTGTTTCCCGACCGAATCGTACGCGGGTCCGGCCGAGCGAGTACGATGCAAGCACCCGCGAAATCGCCGACCGACTCGAACGCGGCTTCAACACGCTCCGACCGACTCGCATGGACACGACTCGCACCGCGCTATGGAGACGTTTCCCGGCCGGGTAAGTACGATGCGCGCCGCGAGCAGTCCGACCGCCGTCTGGCTCGAAAGAGCTGTCGGAGCCGGACTTTGGGGGTCCGCGTCGGACCCCCCTGTACGCGTAGGCGTGCGAGTCGCACACAGGGGGGACCCATGGGTCCCCCCTACCTGTGCATGTACGCCGCGATGCGCTTGGACGCGTACACGCTGTAGGGGGCGCCCTTGTCCGCCTCGCACCCATTGAGTCAATGGGAGCCCGCGTACGCGTTGTACGACAGGCTCCCATTGACTTCAATGGGAGTCCGACCGACTCGAGTCCGATGGCATGCGTGCGCATCGTACTCGTTCGGTCGGACTGCTAGGGTCCGATTCGGTCGGAATTCTCTCCGGGTCCGGCTCGGTCGGAGAGATTTCCGGCCCGAATCGGAATCGGCCCCATAGTTGTAAAAAATATCGTTTTTTTTAAATGTTAAAAAATAATGTAAAATAAAGTAAATAATACATATAACTAAAAGAAACATAGTTAAAAATATTAAAACATGTTTAAAAATAATACATATAATGTTAAAATAAATTAAACATATACATATATAAAATAATATATATACTTACTTTACAGAGTGCAACAGTAGGGAAAGTGTTGGATAGCGTAGGGGTAAAAATTACTATTCCAACTCCAGAGAGTGCAACAGTAGGGAAAGTGTTGGATAGCGTAGGGGTAAAAATTACTATTCCCACTCCAGTGAGTGCAACAGTAGGGAAAGTGTTGGATAGCGTAGAGGTAAAAATTACTATTCCCACTCCAAAGAGTGCAACAGTAGGGAAAGCGTTGGATAGCGTAGGGGTTAAAAATAACATACTTATAAATTATTTTTAGAATTAAATATTGATTTATTAATAAATTAACAATAAATTAATTAAAAATACCAATACATTAAAAATAATAATTACTTTAATAACATTAAATTACTTCCCACCCTATTCCCCAATAAACACACCCACTCCGCATAAAATTTTACACAATTAATTTAATTATCAATTAATCAATTAATAAAAATTAATTACCAATTAATAATTAATTAACAATAAATTATTTATCAATGCCAATAAATAGTAATTAATAAAAATCAATTACCAATAAATAATAACCCAAAAAAATTAATTACCAATTAATAATTAATTAACAATAAATTAATTATCAATACCCAAAAATAAAAATTAATAATTACTTAATTACAATTAAATTACTTCCCACCCTATAAACCGACAACCCGCTCCAATAATAAATTAATACAATTAATATGATTATCAATTAATCAATTAATAAAAGTTATTTACCAATTAATAATTAATTAACTATAAATTAATTATCAATACCCAAAAATAAAAATTAATAATTACTTAATTACAATTAAATTACTTCCCACCCTATAAACCCACAACCCGCTACAGAACTAAAACGCAACATTTAATTAAAAATAATTATTAATTCCTAAAAAATATTATTTAATTTACTATAATTAAATTACTTCCCACCCTATTCCCCTAAAAAACCCACAACCCGCTACGGTACTAAAACGCATAATTTACTTTAAAAAAAATTACTAACTTCTAAAAATTTTATACATATATTTAAAAAAACAGTACAATACTTAACAAAAACTATAGAACACATACATATAAAATACATACTAAAATACATAACACTAATATAAACATCGATATTATTAACATCAATATTTTTGCTATCGATATTACTAACTTCGATATTAACAAAAACGATATTTCTTACCTTCAGGTCGATATTCTGGTCGTCGATATTCTTGATGTCGATATTCTGCCCCTACGATATTTAAAACTCGATATTAATGTAGGTCGATATTAAACACTCGATATTATCTGTGCACCATTAAAATCACCTCCAAAATTTAGGAACTTTCGAGCCAACTACCCCCCTCTACTACGGCAATTAGAAATAGACCTAAAGAAATGCGCACCCCTATATCTATCCTGGTTGGGGGGGATACACGCTATTAAAATGTCAATTCTTCCCACATTACTCTATATGTTCCAAGGCCTCCCAATAGAAGTAGAGCGTAGGTTCTTCTCGAGTCTACGCTCCTTGGTAACACAGTTCATTTGGCAAGGAGGGAGGGCGCGACTTTCTCATAGGGTGCTATGGCTGTCTAAAGCCGTGGGGGGCTTGGCATTACCAGATTTGAACTTATATTACAAATCGGCACAGCTGACGGTAATCCCAGAATGGTCAGCCAGGGAGTCAGACAAGCACTGGCTCCATATGGACAGAGCAGTTATGGGGAAATACATATAGGACGTAATGTGGAAGCCCAAAGCAAACTGACCCCTGAAAGCATACTTGAGCACACCCTCACGTAAAACTCTCAAAGTGTGGGACACAGTCACTGGGGCTGGGGGGCTGACCACCTTCCCTTCTCCACTCACGCCTATACATTTTAATCTGGCATTCCTGCCTGCGCAGCAGCTAGGCCCCTTTGAGGCATGTATGGTGGGGGGCTGCCTTACGATCTCAGATTTGTTTCATAACTGGGACGTACGAACCTTTGAGAGCTGCGCCCGAGACTTTCAACTCCCTCCCACAGAACGCTTCCGGTACAACCAGTTAATACATTGGGCATCTCAGTCAGACATTCAGGAGGCAGCCACAAGAGAACTCCCACCCATTGAGAGATTTGCGAAACGGTGTAGTGGTTCAAAGGGCACTATTTATTTTATATACAATTTGTTGTTAGACATTCTGCATACTCTTCGCCCCCGCTATAAAGACCACTGGGAGGGCGCCCTAGGGGTCTCCATCTCGGAATCTCAGTGGGTTGGAGTAGTGATGGATATTCCCAAGTTCAATCACTCTATGGGGCTCAGGGAGGCGCATTAAAAATTATTATTTGATTGGTATCTTTACCCCACTAAGCTTAAGAAAATATTCCCTCAGACGACGTCTGACCTCTGTTGGAGGGGCTGTGGGCTACTGGGTGATTTTCAACATATATGGTGGGACTGTCCCACAATACGTCCCTTCTGGTCTGAGATACTAGCGCAGCTCAAAGAAATCTTAGGATACCCCCTACCGGATGATATGGGTCTTGGGCTCTTGGGCCTACGGAATAACTCCTTCCGGTTCCAAACACATGGGGACAAATCAATTATAAGGCTGTGCCTAGGGGGCGGCCAAAATGGCAGTGGCAGCTGCATGGAAGAAGGCGGAGGCTCCCTCCCTGACCCAATGGCATGCTAGGCTGTGAAAGGTGATAACGATGGAACAGTTAGTGGATGTCCTGATAGACTCCTATAAAAAGTTTGAGTATATATGGGGCCCCGTGGTGTCTTATCTTTCAAAGGGCCTGTCTCTATGTGCTTGTCCTGCCAGAACGAGGGCTCTGCATTTATTCCAATTTTAAAGTACTCGACCAGGGGGAATCTGAGCGGCTCATGGTACTACCATTCTACCACCGAGAACTCTTGTCTATGTACAGCTCCGTCTCTTGAAACGCCCTATGTCTTCATGTACTACCTCCTTTCCGTTTATTTTTGTTTGGGGGGTTTTGCAGGGAAGGGGGTGTGAGGCGGAACACGCCTTGTTGGGGGAGAACTTAAAATGTGATTATTGTTCTAACTCGGCTATGTCTACCTCTTTATTGGTCCTCACTGTACTACTTGAAATAGCAATGCCACTGAGATGAGGAGTCATGTCGACCCTTAGTATTGTGTTATGTTGTCTCTTCTGATTTGGAAAAAGTAAACAAGAACTTTGAGAAAAAAAATAATTAACAAGGTGTGAAATAGAAATCCTAATTACAAATGCTTAGAGTCTTTGCCATGAATGCTCTCAGTAAATAGTGCATACAGAGTAAGTGCAAAATCCAAATATTTCTTAGTCCCAAATGAGCAGCAAAATCAAAGAAAAATGCGGCAGCATCCACAGTAGCATTGGAATAGTCCCAGAAAGGTTCTCAAAATCGGAGCTTTAGACACACAATTATTTCATATGAACTCAACAAATTCTGCAGACTCAGCAAATCTGAGCACAACTTTATAAAACGTCCTATTGTCTTAGAACCTGAGCACTATCCCACAACATAAATATTGATTCTGCCCTCTCTATGCTAATGTCATCAGGAAGAGGCAGGTCAAACTAGTTACATGAACAACAGAAAACAATTATAAATGAATGGGGCACAGTGAGCTAGCAGAAGGCCCTTGGAAAAGAGCCATTATTGTGACCATGCTTGAAAGTTTTCATTGAGAACAGCAAAAACAAATCAATGGAAATAAACAATCACTCTGCTTGACTTTGTGCTGCAGAACTAATGAACAAGGAACATGCAGGGGGAGACATCAATTTTGAACATAATGGCGGCAGGGCCACTGGTCTTTGTTATGCTGGTTGTTTATTTCAAGTTTATCAAAGGAAGAAAGGCCTTCCCTCCTAGGAGGGTAGGAAATGAGTGTGCACCATTTGGAATACTGTATAGAGAACGAGGGGTGTTAGGTAGGGGGTGTGACATTTTAAAGATTTTTCTACCAACCTTTGCATATTGCTCCTGAAAGGTACAAAAATATGCAATTTTTTTTAAAGCATTTAGGTTTTATGCGATTAGGCTATTTGGTGAAAATCCGGACCTTAAAAATACTGTTAATATTGGAGACTCCTCATATTCATCAGTGTTCCCACCGCTGTAATTTTGCATAATATTCCCTTGCAAATGTTGAGTCACGTTTACGAAAACGTTATAGAAGGTATGCAATTACATGCATGCATGTACAATATACTAGCGAGTTTTCAGCTTCTGTGCCAAGTGAGGGGATGAGGCCTAGGTAATATTAGCCGGAAAACACACTTAGTACATCAAAGCAAATAGTTTAAAGTGCATTAGCACTATGTGAATGTGTACAAATAAAATCGAGAGTAAATCAACATTCTGCATGTTGAAAGTAATGCACAAAAATATAAATTGTACAAATGCTTCAACAATGTGACAAGCTGTGGTAGTGGTGACAGTACAGTACTGCAAACCTCTCTATCCATAGTAGGTTCATGGTAAATTACAATCTGAATTTAAGAAAGTAAAGAATGTACATCAGAATGTTACTAGTCCATGTAACTAGACGGCTGTAGGGACAGGAACTGTGTTGGACTCAACTGAATTCTGTAGATGGCAGACCCTACAGTACCCCAGGAGGCACATATAGACTCTCTGTATGGGGAAAGTGGTGAAGATGTCTGTTAATTTCACATTCATGGAAAATCCTTGAACTTTCAAATGAACAGGTTCAGAATGGGACACAAAATAGGCCTGGGCATCAAAGTAAAAGTGGCCCACAGTAGTGAAGCATATAGATAAAACAGTGGTAATATCATGGAAATCAACCGTAATAACCAACCCACCTGGCCATAAAATGGGCCAAAACTGCTAAACATAAACCGTCTCACAAACAGGTCTGTCATACTAGCCCATCAGGCACTGTTTGATTGCCCTATAGGCCAGTCCGTCCCTAGCATTAAACAATGAATCAAAAGTGTTAGACCTATCAGTCTTAGGGTGGTCCTCCTCCAAACATTTTGTCTTCCTCCTCCATTTTTGATGATCTTGTTTTTGATGGCCTTAGGACTCTGTGCACTTTACCACTGCCAACCAGTGCTAAAGTGCATGTGCTCACTCCTTGAAACATGCTAACATTGGCTTACACCCAGCTGGCATATTTAATTTACTTCAAAGGCCCTAGCAAAATGGTATTACATGTACCCAGGGTCTGTAAATTAAATGCTATGAGTGGGCTTGCAGCACGTGTGGTCCCACCAATTTAAGTAATCTTGCAAACCTGTCTCAGGCCTGCATTTCTAGCCTCTGTGTACAGTTTAAAACTGCCATTTGGACCTCACAAAATAAACCTTTTGCCAAGCCCAAAAGTTTCTTTTTAATACACATAAGTTACCCCTAGGGTAGACCCTGGACAGTGTGCACTGTATATAAAATGTAGGGCATTTACTTTTAAGGTTTACATGTCCTGGTAGTGAAAAACACATTTGTTTTTCACTACTGCAAGGCCTTTTCTCCCATAGGATAATATTGGATTTACCATATTACATTAATAAGCTGTAAATTCCAAATGGGAATAGGTACACAGTTTATGTTTGGTGTCTTTGGAATTGTAATGAGAAAATCCTCTCTTACAGTAAAGTCGTATTTTAAATTACACAATTTTTAAAATGCAACTTTAAGAAAGTTGCCATTTTCCTGCCTTAATCATTTAGTGGCTGCAGCATGTCTCTGGGTTATCTGACTAGGCTTAGCTGACAGCGGAACTTTGTGTATTCCTCCTAGACAGCCACGCACAGTAGATTGCTTAGATGTGCCTGGATGGGCCATAATTGGCAGGATGGGAGGGCAGAGCTTGGCACATCCCTAAATCCTCTTGAATAGGCTGTGTCCTGCCCCTACACAAAGGGCTGCATACCCCCTGTAGTTAGTCTGGAGCCAGGGGAGTCAGGAAGCCTGTGTACTACAATTGGAAACCTCTCACTTCAAAGGAGGCACCTGGTATTAACCTTGGACCTCAGACATTAACTTTACAGTACACTGCCACTCTGCTGGACTACTGGCTTGCAAGACTGCTGGCTTGTTGGATTGTTGCCCTGCTGCCCAACCGCCTTCCTGACTGAGCTAGAAGGATTGGACCTACACCTGGACCCAGGACACCGTGAGCGACTTCAAGGGCTAGTCTGCTGGCCTCCTGTTTGGAGCCACAGGAATATAACAGGCTCCTAACCACTTGAACCAGCACCCAGGTCCAGCTGGAGCAAGCCCCTGACCCCCAAGTGGTGCCCCTCAGGTTCTGGACTGTTGGTGTGGCCTCAAGGAGGCTGAATTGAAGTTTTTGGCCTGCCAACGCAAAGTTCCATCATCCCGACCCTTAGCACTAATGTATCGACCGCTGGCAGAGAGCGCCATTGCGAAGCATGGGCCCAACCATTAGCAATGACAACAGGATCTTCGTGCTACATGACGCCCATCCATGATACCAGGCCTGCTCCTTGTGCTGCATCAATGACCATCCACAACGCTTCCCTGCTCCTCGTGGTGCCCTCCACTGCAAACGAGACTCTTTGCATTGGACTGAGAAGGTAACTTTTCAGCAGGACTAACCTGGTCCCTGTGTCCGACCCTCACTCCATTGCAGTCCGGCTGAATTTGTGACTTTCTCCTGGTCTCTCACAACTAGATAGCCATGAGTGGCTTTTGGGCTTTTCGCACTACTTTCTTAATTTAAATCTTTACATTTGCATATCTCTAGTTCTACTGATTGGAATTTTGTTGTTTTGGTCTTTTTTGTATTCATTAAAGTTTGCTCTATTTTGCTAAATTAGTGTGCTGCATAAATACTTTACTCATTGCCTCTTAGTTAAGCCTGACTGCTCTGTGCCAAGCTACCAGAGGGTTGAGCACACGGTAATTTGGGGTTTGCTTGTGACTTCATCCTGACAAGGAATATGGTTGCTGGTTGAGTAGGGCTTCACCCCCTCCCCCCCCAACCAGTAACCCAATTTCTTGCAGATAGTAAGATTGATTAAGGCTGTATGGGGTTCCTGGGCCCCTGGCTTGAATGGGATATTAGTTACTATATTAAAAATAGACATTAACCTTCAGGAAAGGATTGAAACAGTAACCATTTCCAGGTCATGGTTTTGCAATCTCTTAGTACCAATTCACTAAAAAGTATACAGAAGTGATTTAAAAAAATTGCTTAGTCAAATTATTAGACACTGAAAGCAACATTTGCTAGTAGTATTTGCAACAACACTTAAGTTACTGGGTTTTTTCAAATAATATTCTATTTTGGGGTCAATTTGGGTGTACAGGGTGCAATAGTAAAGTTAACAACACAATGGTCATGAATTTGCGGGCATCACAGGCTATTGGCATAAAAACAACTAGTATTTACAGCTGTTTTTGGAGTGCTTTTCTTCATTCTATAAGGTGGTCAATATTAGAATGGGGATTAGAAGGGGAATAAATGAGGATTGACCTATTTATGCTATAGTTAGGTATCAGTATTGCAACCAGTCTTAGGTCAATGAACAGTCAAGCAATGAAGGCCAGTTTTCTCAGTTAATTTTGCCAGCCACGACCTTATCAATGAAGCATATAAGTTACGAGCCTTTTCACTCTATTTCTCTCCAATTTGTTAATACACCTCAAACTTATCTGTTGCTTTCTTACAAAATTAGACTGTGAAAATGTCTCTATTTCCATATTCATATGATATAATGTTAGTAGACCATAAACCAGTTGGCTTAACATGACTTTTAAAATAACTGCCAGTAATAATACACTGTTAAACAGATGTTTTGTTAAAAAACAATGCCACGGCCATTAATAAAGGCTGGAGAAATAAATTTACTTGGTCAGTACATGGGGAAAAAATTGTTAGAGTCACAGAATAGAACTACATATGAAGTTAAGTTCAACAAAAAAAGTGTCCTCTGCTCCACAACTAGAAAATCTAGCCTCCAAATGCTCTTGGATATCTTCAGTGGTATGTATGTTTCAGACTACTTACAAAGTTGGTTTGCCATCTGTGTTCCTATGGGTGATTCTGCTAAAGTATGTGCAATTATTTGCAATGGAGTGGCAGCAAATAGAGGGACATGTGAGAAGTGGCTTACTCAATCCAGAGTTATTGTTGTTGTAGATTTGTAAGACTCAGCCATTGCAAATTGTAGGTGGTAATTTGTCTTTATTTGAAGAAGGTTCAACATGGAAAAGACCATATTCATCTCACTACTACTCACCATTAGGTCAAACACAAAAACAAGAATCATATGTTAGCGGACTGCACAGTACCCTCAATTCTCTTGGGGCTAGCCCCAGTGGTATCCTCTAAGTTATTTGAAAAGGTTGTATGCCCAAATTTCTATTTGATGCTTCACACAAATGATGCCAAGATTCTCAATGTCCCTTTTTAGTAAGTTAGTTCTAGAGAAAACAGGCCACTCTAAGTTTACATCCGAGCAATAGTGCATGATGGCTGGGATTGAAGTTGGAGGGTTGTGAATACAGACTCAAATGTATGCAAAGGTTAATGATGCCCTACCATCATTGATTCTAGGACCCACATGATAGTCCCAGGCAGGGGCTATAAAACAGTCAAAAAGAGTAATTAGGATTGGGGCACCCCTAATCTGTGGCCTTACAGAGTTGGAAGGTGACCGAGATCAGCCTGTGTGTATACATAGCATCATGATGTCATATGCTAAACTTTGATTTAATAGAAAATTCAACTATTCGCATTGCATGGAAGAAGAAGGACTACGGCATAACTTGAAATCCCTTTCTGTGGCCAGGACCAAAATATCACCAGGAGTAAAAATACCTTCAATTTGTGCTGTGATTTAAGTCATAATAAAGCTATTAGCAGAAGACAACATCCCCTCTGGGGAATAGGCTTGGTTAGAGTACAGGCCAGAGGAAATGTGCAAACTAGTTTGCCAGTACTCTGCTGCAAATCTTACAGTCATGATTAGTGATTTGAGCATGAAGTATATAACTTAAGATACCTTCTTCTCTGGATACGTGCATCATCTCACTACTACCACCAGAGCAAAATGATTGAATACATTTAATTGGCAGCCCTTTAGATGACAGAAACCATTGCTAAAGTGCTTGTGCTCTTTTATTAAAACATGTTACATTTGCCATTCACCGGAATTGGCATATTTAATTTACTTATAAGTCGATAGTAAATATTATTACATGTACCTAGGGTAGGCGCTAAACAGCCCATAGGGCAGGGTGCATTGTTTAAAAAGTAGGACGTACTTTTAAGTTTTACATGTCCTGGTAGTGAAAAACGTCTAAATTTGTTTTTCACTACTGTAAGGCCTATCTCTCCCATTGAATAACATTATTACATTTATTAAGTGCTTACTTTTGATTGGGAACAGATAGAAAAGAACCCAGCCTGACAGTTCTGAACCAT
The DNA here is from genome assembly GCA_963921515.1 of Calotriton arnoldi. Classification (NCBI taxonomy): domain Eukaryota; kingdom Metazoa; phylum Chordata; class Amphibia; order Caudata; family Salamandridae; genus Calotriton; species Calotriton arnoldi. The sequence continues at coordinate 434,825 of CAWUFW010004421.1, read as the reverse complement.
CTTTCTGTGACTCTTAGTTGCAGAGATATGACAGTGTTGATGTCATTATCATGTTAGCCCATTCTGCACCTTATCCTGGTGGATATTGGTGGGTGCCCCTGGTTCCCTGTGAACTTCTTGGTGGTCAACTGCTATGTGCTTTTATGTTTTACGGGACATCTTGTTACCCTAAGCCACAGCTGGAAACAGCATGATTACTGTTTGCCCTGAATTGTATCCAGTAACTCTGAGGCATGAGCCATGAAGGCTGCTTTGCCAGACAACCTCAGGCTTGAGACCTGGCACAGTTACACGTGTGGACCAGTAGCCCCTCTATCAATGGTTTTGAGATCCACTACACTTTCTCTTCACTTTTCTACGGTTAGTATCTAGGTTGGAGAATGTAGCAGTGGGGATGTCAAGCAACGGGCTGCATTTCTTTCCCTGACTAACACCCAGAGTTCCTTGACAAGAGAGATGATTTCTAGGGTCATATAAATCTGAAAAGACCTGACAGGTTCCATTAATTGCTGAGGCTTTGGAAACCTTGCACTGAAGGAAAACACTGTCTATTGTCAAAATAGTAATAGAACCTCGCTTTTAAGTGCAGTAAAGGTAGCATGGATTTTTCATTGGAGTCTATAATGCCATCCTGTAATGGAAGTGAATCCTGGAAAGCTGAAAAAGATGTGTTTAACAAGTGCTACACCTGACCCTCATGGACTTGCACCTGCAGAACTCTTAACCCGTTGGTCTGTCTACCACTGGACCACCTGGCCACAACAGCAGTCACCCCACCCTGTTTATGGTAGAGCAGCATTCACAAGACTCTCTGCTTTGTCGTTCCAAAGTATAAGAAGAAAAACATGTCAAGATGGCCGCTTCAAAATGGCAGTAGGGTGATCAGCTGCCCGGTAATTGCTACACCAGCAGGCTACTCAATCCGTCATGTGAACAGAGTTTGTGCCAAGGGTGGTGGTCTGGCAATCATTTTTTGAAGCACCCTTGGTTGTTCTGTGTTTCACATTGGTCATTTGTTAGAAGCTGAGAGCCTGGGGTTTTGTTTTAGGATAAACCAACATTGCTCTTTCGTAGGTGTATTAATTTATCGTTCCACAGGACTATATAGTTCCTCCTGTATTATCGCAGGTGATATAAATACGAATCTGGACAATTTAAATAATTGAGTACTTGGGGCTCTTGATGATGTAGTCCCTCAAAATTCACGGAAACAAAAGCACCCGGAAACCTTCAGCCCCATGGTTTTCGTCTTCTCTGGCCGATGAATGATTATCTTTTAAACGCTTAAAGCAGAAATGGAAATCTAGATACCTTCCTGAGGTTGAGGATATCTAAAGAGCTGCTTTTAAGAAATATCACAATTTAATTAAGAAATCATTATTTACTACTGAAATTAATCTGGCAAACAACAACCCAAGAATAATTTCTCAAATAGCCAATGACTTTCTCCATCCCAAAGCCGGCGTTTCAGATTTAGAAGCTTTGCAAAAATTATGTGATAATCTGGCTGACCACTTTAGAGGCCATTTAGGGAAGTTTCAGGCTACACAAGCAAATTGAAGAAGAGTTCTCCCAAGGCCTACCCTAGTGGCATCCTTACTGAGTTTGAGCTTATTACGTTATAACAATCAGAATCCGTCATTTTGTCTTATAAAGCAGGCTCGCCGAGTGACCCTTTCTCTCCGTCCATTTCTAGGAAGGCTATTGAGGTTATCAGCCTAATTTTAAACTCTATTTTTAATCAGTCACTCTGTACCTGAGAGGTGGAAGTTAGCCTTGATAAAACCATTATTAAAGAAACCTAATGCGGATCCCAAGAATTCGAGCAGTTACAGGCCCCTTTCCTTGCTCCCTGCCCCTGCAAAGTTGTTGGAGAAATTAGTCAATTTACAACTTGTGAACTATTTGGTAACTCACAAGTTTCTACATCCCCTCCAAGCCGGCTTTTGACCACATCATTCCAGGAAACTTGCTCTTTTGGAAGTGTCAGCAACCATGACATTTACACTAGATGGATAACAATGCAGTTTTAATCCTCCTGGACCTATCGACATCTTTTGATATGATATCCCATGATGCTTTACTACAGCGGCTAGCCAATATCGGAATACAAGGAAGAGCCTTAACATAGTTCAAGACCTTCCTTACTGGTAGGAAGCAAAGAGTCACTACGGGCCCTTTTAGTTCAAGGGATAAAATTCTAACATTTGGTGTTCCCAGGGCTCTTCCCTGAGCCCTACTTTGCTTAATGTATATATGTCTCCTTTATTCTCTTTGATGAACGCATTTCTACTATGTCATAGACCGACGGCACTCTAATGATTTTGTCTTTGGACAAAAACTCTTCATGTTCCAAATTGAATTTTAAAAGTTGTTTTGTCCAGGTTATTAAATGGATGAAGTGGAATCAGTTGAAATGTAACACAGAAAAAACTGAAATCCTGTGTTCTGGTAAGAATAATCAATTTTCTGCTTCAGACTGGTGGACAGATGGTCTTACCAAACCTCCCACCTTGGATGTGGCTGGAAACTTGGGAGTAAAATTTGATACAGCCGTGTCTTTTCGCCATCAAATTGTTGCAGTAGTAGGAATTTGCTTCACAGTGATTAAGGCACTCGGAATGTTCTTAAAATGTTTTCGTTTGGAAGCCAGGAAAATTGGGGCCTATGCGCTGATCGCCTCCAGGATTGACTACTGCAATAGCCTTTATCTTTGAGTAGCTGAATGCCTGCTTAGGAAATTACAAGTAGTACAAAATGCCGTGGTTAGACCCATATTGAAACCTCACCACAGGACAGCCATAACTAAATGGCAGAGGGAACTCCACTGGCTTCATTCGAAAACAAATTCTGTTTAAATTCCTTCTAACAGTCTTTACTGCCATGTGCCGGATCCGGCCTGAATTCATCTCAGACCAATTTACATTATACACCCCTACCTGAATATTAAGATTAGCCAATGCAAAACGTATTGCAGCCTCAAGGTTCAAGTAAAAGACTAGAGGAGGGAGATCGTTCTCTGTGTTTGCTGCTAAGGCTTGGAATCAGTTTCTCCTCTTTCTAAAACAAGCAAACAATGAAACCTATTTTAGGAAGCACCATAAAACCTGGCTTTTTTCTCAGGCCTAATCTGACCTCTTTCTTTGGTCTTAATTCATTGTATTGAAGTGTGAATTTCAGCGTTGAATTGCCATCTTGGGGGCAATTGTTATTCTTTATAAGTATTGCATAACAGAACATAACATAACATTGAGCACAAAACAAGTTTTAATTTATCTTGAACATGTTGTTAAGTAATTTTTGAGGTGGATGGATGGATGTGTTAATATTGATAAAATAGATGCCAATGTTTATAATGATATATTCATGTGTAAGAACGAAATCACATCTCTATTATCAAATTCACCTGTCATGCACTCTCCATCGACCCCGACTCGGAAATACGTGGTCAGGCAGGCTCTGAGACATAGGACTAAGATTACTGATTGACAAGTAACAGTTGGCGTAGCATGGAACCAGCAGACAAATGTGTGAACAGGCAACTCAGGTCAATCCCTCAGATAAGCGCAACGACACCACAGTGTTCCGTCCATCAATTGTTCTTTTTACATGAAGCATTCAAGCAGAGTTGTAACGTTGATCCAAGACCCGGTGAAATGTCTCACTGGGCATTAACAAGCAATGGCCAAACTAATAGGTTGCCTTTGAAGGGCATTAACCAACCTTTTGGCTTTACCATTGCTTGTTGCAGATGCTGAACAGAATCAATAACAAAAAAAGCCTATAAGGCCACCCATTATGACGTACGTATGCTCATATAGGCACACATATGTTGCGACACAGCAGTTTTAGCCGTGTCGTGTAGTTCCTATATTACCCATACAGGACCTGCGCGTTCGGATAACATAAACTGTGGGCTTGGTGGCAGACTGACTCTGAACACCCCCACCGAAAATGTTAGCCTGTTTGCATTAGCTAGCTCACAGTGCCACTAGTGTCTCCTCTTATCGGGGAGAGAATAGTTTCTGGCAACCTCAGAACATGACAACCCTGATCCCTCAGTATCGTGGAAACAATGTACTACTTTTCGCTCAGTCACTCGTGCTTACTTATCTTGTCTCAGAGCTACACAGAATAAACAGCCTGGGCGGTCCAATAGAGGTTTATTGAACAGTCGTTATTCTTGTGTACAATATATGAGCTGCAACAACCATTAGATAGTAGCAGAGATATATGGTGTTTGATGTACTTGCTTGTATGAGAGAAGCTGTATTGTTGCTGCCTGTGATGCTTGTTCCTTGTGCTTATGTGAGATTTCATGCACTGATGCTGCATCTGCAGTTGTGTGTGTATACTAATTATACATTGTTTTTATATAGTGCTTCACATTTCCTTGTGCAGTTTCTAAGCACCTTAAAAAACAGATGTTACTATTACCCACTTTATGGTACTCTGTTTCTCAATTCAGAAGAAAGGAAGGCTAAGTCTGCCATGCTAGGATTTGAACTCAATTGCAGGGGATCAAGATGATTGCACCACTGCTAGAGTGCTTTACTTTTTCTTGGTCTAATAGAAAATGTTGGTTTATTGCCTACAGTTGTTGTAGCCATTGTGTCTGCATGAGAAAAATGGCATAGTTTATATACTTGCTATGGCCATCACTTGTCTGAGAAGAGGTACAAAGAGCAACCTATTAGACTAGTAAAGGCCCTTTTGCCCCAAGAACAGCTTTAGTTGTTTTGCCTGCCTCGTGTAATAAAAAAATACATTACAAATAAATACATAGATACATACATAGAAAAACGGGTTATCCCTCTTCGTCCACTGGTCTTTTCAACTGTCATTCACATGGAGGTGCATACCACTACAACCTACATCATGTGTTGTTAATCTCTTGCTCCGCGAGCAACAACTTGTTGTCTGATCACATGTTAATATTTCACTAAAAAGAAGTACACTTTAGCACCGGGCTAGTGGACCAACATAACTTTGCCAATGCTTTTCTATCTTTCCATTCTTTATAATTTTTTAGTCATCGATGTGTGCTTAAATTATGTCTTCAGGTTACAGAAATTCAAAATCAATAGCACCTTTTATTTGTGCCGATTAGAATCATATTTTCCTGTGATGCATATTAAAACTAAAATGGGGTTCTCTGCTAGGAAGCACCCTTGCTGTTCAATTAAAATTGTATGCAATGGTTATTTATGGTTAATTTTCTTTAATTTATCATTTTTATTGAGAGAATTGCTGCATTTTTTCTTTTTGTTTCATATGCTTGAAATAAAATATTTTAAAAAATGTACCAGTGTTCAACCTTGTTGCGGCAAGATATTTTAGCTTTCCTTGTTTGATTCGGAAACAAAAAAGAAAATACCACAATTCAAAGAGAAAATACAGAACCTATTAAATACCCCAACTGAATATTCATTAACTGTAGAGCTGTGACCTTTACTGGGCCTCAGTGAAATCCCTCCTTCGACCTTGTCTGTGCCTTTTACTTGGGATTATAAAAGCAAAGTTTTTGACTTTGGGTGTAGAGTTATCTCTTTCCCATGACCTTCACTGCCGGACGTATGCATATCATGCATGTCTGCCTCACAACTGGCGGTGGTCTTCTTGTTGCATTTTTTTGAGTTCACAGGTCAGCCACTGACTGATTTACTAAGAGCAGTAACTGGTCTGCTGCAAGCACCTATGTAACTACTCTTCCACCATATATTCTGATTCTCCTCAACTAACTATTTCACATAGCACTTAAATAGGAGCTGTAGAAGTTGTAGGGCCTGACAGGATGGTAGGATGAGAAAGGGGATAAGGAAGAGGGGAGAGAATATTGGAGATTTATCAGTATAGCTCCAGTGGCTGGAGAAAAAAATTAATTGAGAACAGTTTTCAGTTGAACCAGACGAAGATGGCAACTAACTGCATGATCTGTACCCCCCTCTAAATGTTGGTGCCCCGGGGTTGGTCAAGCTCACCCATGCTCAAGCCCACTTCTGACTCCAGGATCAAAATCAATCTCCCACTCTGTTGTCCACTTTGAAAACAACAGAGATCTTAACATTGAGGCGGTGGGATGAGAAGATAGACTTTTAAGAGAAATGTGTAGGTATAAATATATCCTTATTATATCGTCTGTTTTAAGTTATTGGACTTACACCTTTAAGCCCGGAGCCGGTTGCAATACTTCTTTAATTAATCATTTGCTCCCCTCCCAGTTCGCTATGTACCAGCTATTGTGCTGTTCTCTTATGACCCCTTTTGTAACTGTTTTGTTTGTTATTCTTATTTGATGCCTGTACTGCATTGATTACCTTCCTTCCCGCCAATTGTGAAGCGCTCTGATATCCCTCGGGATCATGTTCGCGCTATATAAAACTTTATAAATAAAAAAAAATAAAAACAGTGGTCCAGGGAGAATGGCCCCAATAAAGTACACATGGCTGGAGAGGTGCGCGATTCCCCAAAACACCATAAAGTCAGATACCACATGAAGTTAGGAACACACAACCAATCAGGACACAGTACACACAGTGATCATGTGCCCCTCATGCCGGACAACTGGGCACATTACATGGCCCCCATTGGTTCCACGCAAGGTCAAGGCCCACCTGCATTTGTTATCAGGGACATTATTTATAACTCCAAATACCAGGCTAGCAATCTTTTACCTAAAAACAATCAACAGAAACACTTTATGATACACAAAGAAATATATGAAACCTTGTTCAGAATGAACACAAGGGGGGAGGGAGCACACTGCCTCTCATCCCAGCACAGTTCACCCCATTACATCCTGGTAAATGCAGTACGCTTACTTTCAAAGTTGCTGTAGTCTTTCACCAAAGTTGGTGCAGATAGTGCTGTTATCTCTAGACACGTGTTTCTGGGTTTAGCCCGTCATCAGTAGAGAGCAAAAAGTAGTAAGGAGCAGAGAAAGTCATCAGGGGTTGCTGAAATGGTGCCCAAGTCTTCACAGGTCACAGTACCTCTCCACAGGCACACAGGTGCATCCCAGGAGAGCTCGTCAGCTCGTTGGCTCAAGGGAGCCTTTTGAACACAAGGGGGAGGGAGCACACTGCCTTTCATCCCAGCACAGTTCACCCCATTGCATCCTGGTAAATGCAGTACGCTTACTTTCAAAGTTGCTGTAGTCTTTCACCAAAGTTGGTGCAGATAGTGCTGTTATCTCTAGACACGTGTTTCTGGGTTTAGCCCGTCATCAGTAGAGAGCAAAAAGTAGTAAGGAGCAGAGAAAAGTCATCAGGGGTTGCTGAAATGGTGCCCAAGTCTTCACAGGTCACAGTACCTCTCCACAGGCACACAGGTGCATCCCAGGAGAGCTTGTCAGCTCGTTGGCTCAAGGGAGCCTTTTGAACACAATGGGGGAGGGAGCACACTGCCTCTCATCCCAGCACAGTTCACCCCATTGCATCCTGGTAAATGCAGTACACTTACTTTCAAAGTTGCTGTAGTTTTTCACCAAAGTTGGTGCAGGTAGTGCTGTTATCTCTAGACACGTGTTTCTGGGTTTAGCCCGTCATCAGTAGAGAGCAAAAAGTAGTAAGGAGCAGAGAAAAGTCATCAGGTGTTGCTGAAATGGTGCCCAAGTCTTCACAGGTCACAGTACCTCTCCACAGGCACACAGGTGCATCCCAGGAGAGCTCGTCAGCTTGTTGGCTCAAGGGAGCCTTTTGAACACAAGGGAGGAGGGAGCACACTGCCTCTCATCCCAGCACAGTTCACCCCATTGCATCCTGGTAAATGCAGTACGCTTACTTTCAAAGTTGCTGTAGTCTTTCACCAAAGTTGGTGCAGATAGTGCTGTTATCTCTAGACACGTGTTTCTGGGTTTAGCCCGTCATCAGTAGAGAGCAAAAAGTAGTAAGGAGCAGAGAAAGTCATCAGGGGTTGCTGAAATGGTGCCCAAGTCTTCACAGGTCCAGTACCTCTCCACAGGCACACAGGTGCATCCCAAGAGAGCTCGTCAGCTCGTTGGCTCAAGGGAGCCTTTTGAACACAAGGGGAGGGAGCACACTGCCTCTCATCCCAGCACAGTTCACCCCATTGCATCCTGGTAAATGCAGTACGCTTACTTTCAAAGTTGCTGTAGTCTTTCACCAAAGTTGGTGCAGATAGTGCTGTTATCTCTAGACACGTGTTTCTGGGTTTAGCCCGTCATCAGTAGAGAGCAAAAAGTAGTAAGGAGCAGAGAAAAGTCATCAGGGGTTGCTGAAATGGTGCCCAAGTCTTCACAGGTCACAGTACCTCTCCACATGCACACAGGTGCATCCCAGGAGAGCTCGTCAGCTCGTTGGCTCAAGGGAGCCTTTTGAACACAAGGGGGGAGGGAGCACACTGCCTCTCATCCCAGCACAGTTCAACCCATTGCATCCCGGTAAATGCAGTACGCTTACTTTCAAAGTTGCTGTAGTCTTTCACCAAAGTTGGTGCAGATAGTGGTGTTATCTCTAGACATGTGTTTCTGGGTTTAGCACGTCATCAGTAGAGAGCAAAAAGTAGTAAGGAGCAGAGAAAAGTCATCAGGGGTTGCTGAAATGGTGCCCAAGTCTTCACAGGTCACAGTACCTCTCCACAGGCACACAGGTGCATCCCAGGAGAGCTTGTCAGCTCGTTGGCTCAAGGGAGCCTTTTGAACACAAGGGGGGAGGGGGCACACTGCCTCTCATCCCAGCACAGTTCACTTTTCTCTGCTTCTTATTAACTTTTGCTCTCTACTGATGATGGGCTAAACCCAGAAACACGTCTCTAGAGATAACAGCACTACCTGCACCAACTTTGGTGAAAGACTACAGCAACTTTGAAAGTAAGCGTACTGCATTTACCAGGATGCAATGGGGTGAACTGTGCTGGGATGAGAGGCAGTGTGCTCCCTCCCCCCCTGTGTTTAAAAGGCTCCCTTGAGCCAACGAGCTGACGAGCTCTCCTGGGATGCACCTGTGTGCCTGCGGAGAGGTACTGTGACCTGTGAAGACTTGGGCACCATTTCAGCAACCCCTGATGACTTTCTCTGCTTCTTATTAACTTTTGCTCTCTACTGATGACGGGCTAAACCCAGAAACACGTGTCTAGAGATAACATCAATACCTGCACCAACTTTGGTGAAAGACTACAGCAACTTTGAAAGTAAGCGTACTGCATTTACCAGGATGCAATGGGGTGAACTGTGCTGGGATAAGAGTCAGTGTGCTCCTCCCCCTGTGTTTAAAAGGCTCCCTTGAGCCAACGAGCTGACGAGCTCTCCTGGGATGCACCTGTGTGCCTGTGGAGAGGTACTGTGACCTGTGAAGACTTGGGCACCATTTCAGCAACCCCTGATGACTTTTCTCTGCTTCTTATTAACTTTTGCTCTCTGCTGATGACGGGCTAAACCCAGAAACAAGTGTCTAGAGATAACAGCACTACCTGCACCAACTTTGGTGAAAGACTACAGCAACTTTGAAAGTAAGCATACTGCATTTACCAGGATGCAATGGGGTGAACTCTGCTGGGATGAGAGGCAGTGTGCTCCCTCCCCCCCTTGTTCAGAATGATTTTACTTTGAGACAGTCCTCAAACCCGCTTCTGTAACTGTACTCCTGGCCGAAGTAAACCAACTGTTCCTGCTCCTCCTGTCTTTTGTTTTTCAAGGTAAAGTCATATTCGAGCAACAGATGGATGAATTGTGTTGTTAGGTGGGTGCATGGTGTGGGATAAATTGATGGATGCTTGGATGGATTTGGGTGAGTGGGTTGATGGATGATCTTAGAGGTAGCATGGATGAATGAGTGGCTAGATATGAACAAACTCATTTTTACAATAAATTCTATTCACATTTCTCGATAGAACATACATGGGAGGAGTCAAACCTTTGCATACTCATGCAGCATATGGTCTCGATCTCAGTCCACATGAAGAAACGTTAATGTTGAAATTGGCACCCTCTGAACAATGGGCAGCCCCACATATATTTATGTTGACCATCCTGTCAGTAAACACTGATCCCAAGTATTAATTTACTTTTTCCTCAGGCATTTTATAATTCCTTTGCAGGACACCCAGGAGTCCTATATTTTCTGGTGTTTGTGAGGGCAGCCCGAGGTCCGTATACTGGGATCTCAAGTGTCAGTCATCATTCTAGGCCACCTGCCCAGGCTTTATGGTCTGCAAGAGTCATATCATGCCATTTGTGAGCAATATCTCACTTAGCTACTGTGATAGTGACGAGTGCTCTGGTATATCCATTCGATTCATTGTCCAGCAGAATACTGAGCACAGCTGATTTCAGTGTTAGCTCAAGAGATCTCCCTTACACTTGGGATAGCATGTGGACCACGACCGCAAAAATCAAAAGTTGGCAATAATGGGGCATAGCCAGGTCATGTGCAAGAATTCCCCTTCCGCATTGTTACATCTTACGAATAAAGGGGAGGAGTCACATCTGAAGCTTCGAAGACTCTTGTATGTCAAGTAGACATGATGGAGGTACTTAAATTGGATCAATCTGAATTGGGCTGAGATTGTCATCTCCCTCGGAGCCCCTAATTATCAAGTGGGACAAGATCTGCCTCCCAAGCCTCGTGTAGAGTCAAAACAGAATCAGGAGTATTTGGTATAGCAGATATATTCTATGTCTCCCCATTTTTAGCCATCAGTGGTTGGCTCCTGGTGGGATAAACTCTGGGAAGGTGTTGATCGATTTCAGGTATGTGGAGCTGGCTTGGCAAAGCTGTAAGTACATAAAGAACTGATGTTTATAGAGCTGGAATTTCGAGTGTAGGTCAGTAAATGAGTAGCCTGTCTTTTTCATCATTCCAACCTCTAATTTGGAGAAGCCTTTGATGTCCCAGTGCCTGAAGTCCGATAGGGATTATTCCACTTAATAATCCTCAGTGTATTATTCTACAACCAAGTTGTCTTGGACGTCAGTGGCGAAAGACTAGAGGGTTGCCCCAGTATAAAAAATGCCCCAGTATAAAAAATGTTGCAGAGAATGTGAATTGTGAATGTGGAGTCTGAGGTGGGGATGCCCATCCAGCCATTGACAACCACCATTTCTAAGTAGTAGTAGTATTATGATAGTATGCCAGCCGTACCAAAGTCTCTATCATATTGGGACTACATTTACTCATGGCCGACCTGGGAAACATCAGTGATAGTTTTCTAGTGATAGTGTCACAGCATTTGGGGATTCACATACACACTGTGCTCTCTAGGCTTCTCGTGATGCAATCCAAGTGAGCATCTGGCAAGACCTCGATCCTCTGAGTGGCAAGGTGATATTATAAAGCTACTACACCATTAAAGGCATTGTTTGTCTAGTGCTACCAAGCCTTCTGGCCATTTCCCTTACCTCTAAGCTGCTCCTGTACCCATCTGAGCAGACTTTTCACCTGCGTCAGCTAAGAAGGTATACTTTATTAAAGGCTTTGATGACATTTTGAGTACAAAAACGTTTCTTAAACATCCTAAATTAGCAAAGAGGAAGGGAAGGACATACATATATTATATCTGCTGAAAATATTGCATCCTGTTGTGGAAATACTTTCTGGAAGCAGGCGTAGCTCTGTTGAATGTCTTCCTGAGGTAGGGTGAACGCCCATCTAGTAATGACACAAACTGTTCATAAATTGAGAATAATGTCTGTTATTGAGCTGACAACGTACAATGATTTTTCAAAATTTCAGCACTGTTCAACTTTCTGCTGAGAGCCAGTCTGAGCCACAGGGTGTTAACCTGGAGTCTCATGCAGCAGGCTCATCTGGCCTGGCTTTGAACTTGCGTCCAAGAGATGGTCACTTAGGAGTGCCAGTGTGCCCAGTAGGCCCACCTGACCAGGCAGGACCTGTTAGCTTTAGGGTGGTCTTCCCTCAAACTTTAATCTCTGCTTACCTCCTCTTTATGCTGCATCTTTTTTTTGGCCTTAGGACTCTGAGTACTTTAGCTCTGCTGACCAGTGCTAAAGTGCATGTGCCTCTCCCCTAAACATGGTGAAATTGGTATACACAATTGGCATATTAAATGTACTTGTAAGTCCCTTGGAATACCATATACCCAGGGCCTGTAAATTAAAAGCTATTAGTGGGCCTGCAGCACCCATCCACACAAGTAGCCTTTCAAGCCTGTCTCAGACCTGCAATTGCAAGGCCTGCATGTGCAGTTTACTGCCACTTCGACTTGGCATTTAAAACCCTTTGCCAAGCCTTAAACTCCCCTTTTATTACACATAAGTCACCCTTAGGGTAGGCACTTGGTAGACCATAGGGCAGGGTGCTGTGTAAGTAAAAGGTAGGACAAGTACTTTTAAGTTTTTTTGTCCTGTTAGTGAAAAACAACTAAGGGGCCGATTCCGATTCGGGCCGGAAGCGCACCTAACAGTATTCGTCCGGAAAAAATACCAGCCGAACGCGTGTTTCCCGACCGACTCGAACACTCTACCGAACGAACAAGTACGATGCGCATAACAGCCCAGATTCCGACCCAGCCGTACTTACCCAATCCAGCTCCATTTCTCCGCCCGAGCCGGATCCGTAAACGCCGAATCGAGTCGCACGGAACCAAATACACAGCACCTTCCGGCCGGACTAGTACGATGCGTCTTCCGTACGCGCCGAACCCGTCGCTACGTCCGGCACATTTCAGCATCCGGGAGAGCCGCACATAAGCTCTGTTTCGCGTCACTAAACGATCCACGGCTACGAGACGAACAAGCCAGCGACGAGTACGAGTCGAAGACACGCGAAACCCGAACGAGACGAACCAACCGTGAATCCCATCGCGCAGGTCCTACCAATACTCTACATCTATTACCGGGACCGATTCGGACGCGTACGGCGCAGACAGTAAGTCAAACACCAACAATACAAACTAACTACACATACCTAAAATATGTCACACACACATAGGGATGCACAAATGACGTACACTAGCAACTGCACAATCATAGGGGTGGGATGGGCATCACCAATGCCATACACACCCATAGGGGCCTGGATTCCTGCCACCACCACCACCCCTACTCAGGGGGGCCTGGATGCCCATCACCACAACCATCCCCACTCATGGGGGGCTGGATGCCTATCACTACCACCACCCCTACTCAGGGGGGCTGGATGCCTATCACTACCACCCCCTACTCATGGGGGGCTGGATGCCTATCACTACCACCACCCCTACTCAGGGGGCTGGATGCATATCACTACCACCACCCCTACTCAGGGGGGCTGGATGCCTATCACTACCACCACCCCTACTCATGGGGGCTGGATGTCTATCACTACTACCATCCCCACTCATGGGGGGCTGGATGCCTATCACTACCACCACCCCTACTCAGGGGGGCTGGATGTCTATCACTACTACCATCCCCACTCATGGGGGGCTGGATGCCTATCACTACTACCACCCCTACTCAGGGGGGCTGGATGCCTATCACTACCACCACCCCTACTCAGGGGGCTGGATGTCTATCACTACTACCATCCCCACTCATGGGGGGCTGGATGCCTATCACTACTACCACCCCTACTCAGGGGGGGCTGGATGCCTATCACTACCACCCCCCCTACTCATGGGGGGGGGCTGGATGCCTATCACTACCACCACCCCTATTCATGGGGGGCTGGATGCCTATCACTACCACCACCCCTACTCAGGGGGGCTGGATGCCTATCACCACTACCATCCCCACTCTTGGGGGGCTGGATGCCTATCACTACCACCCTCCCTACTCATGGGGGGCTGGATGCCTATCACTACCACCACCCCTACTCAGGGGGGGGCTGGATGCCTATCACTACCACCCCCCCTACTCATGGGGGGCTGGATGCCTATCACTACCACCACCCCTACTCAGGGGGGCTGGATGCCTATCACTACCACCACCCCTACTCAGGGGGGGGCTGGATGCCTATCACTACCACCACCCCTACTCATGGGGGGCTGGATGTCTATCACTACTACCATCCCCACTCATGGGGGGCTGGATGCCTATCACTACCACCACCCCTACTCAGGGGGGGCTGGATGTCTATCACTACTACCATCCCCACTCATGGGGGGCTGGATGCCTATCACTAATACCACCCCTACTCAGGGGGGGGCTGGATGCCTATCACTACAACCACCCCTACTCAGGGGGGGCTGGATGTCTATCACTACTACCATCCCCACTCATGGGGGGCTGGATGCCTATCACTACTACCACCCCTACTCAGGGGGGCTGAATGCCTATCACTACCACCCCCTACTCATGGGGGCTGGATGCCTATCACTACCACCACCCCTACCCATGGGGGGCTGGATGCCTATCACTACCACCACCCCTACTCAGGGGGGGCTGGATGCCTATCACCACTACCATCCCCACTCATGGGGGGCTGGATGCCTATCACTACTACCACCCCTACTCAGGGGGCTGGATGCCTATCACTACCACCCCCTACTCATGGGGGCTGGATGCCTATCACTACCACCACCCCTACTCAGGGGGGCTGGATGCCTATCACTACCACCCCCCTACTCATGGGGGGCTGAATGCCTATCACTAACACCACCCCTACTCAGGGGGGCTGGATGCCTATCACTACCCCCACCCCTACTCAGGGGGGCTGGAGGCCTATCACTACCACCACCCCTACTCATGGGGGGCTGGATGCCTATCACTACCACCACCCCCACTCATGGGGGGCTGGATTCCTACCACTACCACCACCCCTGCTCATAGGACGGGTAATGCATGACACAACCAGCATACTCCCACATAAGGAATCACAGAAAATTACATCCACCCAAACAACATGACAAGCGTGTGTAGTCCATGTCAAATGCCTACAACACTAAACATGACAATGAACATACAATGTGACCCACTAACACATGTGTCACACATAAAAGTGTGTGGCCTCCACAATACAAGCCGACCATGGCCACTGTGGCAATGGGGCCTAAAGCCCCATCACCACAGTCACCAAAAGGTAAGTGTGGGGTCCAAGGCTGATGGACCTTTTGGTCAGTGTGGCAATGGGGCCTAAAGCCCCATCACCACAGTCACCAAAAGGTAAGTGTGGGGTCCAAGGCTGATGGACCTTTTGATCAGTGTGGCAATGGTGCCTAAAGCCCCATCACCACAGTCACCAAAAGGTAAGTGTGGGGTCCAAGGCTGATGGACCTTTTGATCAGTGTGGCAATGGTGCCTAAAGCCCCATCACCACGGTGATCATAAGGTAAGTGTAGGCATGGTAAAAGCTGCCAAAGACAAACTGAATGGATGAATCCTGGTCACACAACAACTAAAACATCTGTGGCATAGTACTGCTTGTGTCCCATTGCAACATATATTGGGGGAGGCTAACAGTGCAGTGTCACAGAAACATCGCTTTTGTCCATGTGCATACAAACATCACACATGGGGGACCACATTGCCAACAATCAGCCGATTCCACAATGACAGAAGTGACCATCATGATGCTGACCCACATATCTGCACCTATGGACACACAAATGTATATAATCTGTGGAGACTGTGGATGTCAGGTGAACAAATACCATACCATGGCAGCAATGGGACATACAAACCATGATCATTGTGCTGACTGATGACCCAGGAGTACCAGGGAGAGCAGGGGAAAATCACCAAACCACAAACAGCCAATGGCACACTACAGAAATGCCAATGCAGTGATGCAAATGCACTGACACAAACAGGCAGACTCACACTTCCTATCAAAGACAACAGGTGATGGGGGTGTGTGCCAGTGTCCCCAGGCAACCACACAACACATGAGGAGGCCTGAATCCCAATTACACAGATGTGTATACAGTGCCACACACAAGTAACTCATGGATTGGATTCCCCTATGTGGGAAATCTGGCATTGTCAGATGAGAGGGAGCCCAAATTACACATGTCACACAAGCTTGTAGGAACAGCAACTAACACAGCAAGAGACACACCCACCACAGCACTACCCCCAGGGACCCCACATTGTGCAGACACTAGCCTGCATGACAATTCCACTGTGATGACAAAGATAGATGTTGATCACACTGTGAACCACAGCCATGTGTCCTCAGCTACAAACTACCATCACACCTACACAAGCTCCAATCAATCAGCAGGGCCTGCCAGCCAAGGCCAATATGGAAGTAGTGGTCTAGCAACTCACATTTGCACACTTAACACCACACACCCTCATCTACAACAATGTGCAGCAGTGAAGCTCACATGGACTGGTGACATTGCACATGCACCCATGACAATCCCAGGGGTGGTGGGGGGAACTAAGGTGCAGAAACCCATCACACATGCCCACTCAACATGACTCGTCTATGTATGACACACTGCACAGTACGCCGTACATGCGCATGATGTGAAATCCACCACAAACAATGGGATCCTGGCCATAGTCACACACCAACGAAGAAGCCAAGGTGAGACACAAAGAACACACGTACACAACTTCCGACATTGCAGCTCTGACCCTGAGGAGTGGCAGCAGTCACACACACAACGCGTCACAATCACTGAAAGCTAACACAAACTCAAAATCACATTACTTGTGTAAACAACAAGTGCCAAGGGGAATCCTGAATGTGTCCCATCTGCGTTTGCCCACATCCCCAGCCCTGACAACAAAGACAACCTGGGATGACAACCTCATGAACATCAGTTTGCCATGCAACCACATCACGGAGAAACCAGGTCCAAGATGCTGGATGAACACATACCAACTCTGCAACCATCAGAAACAGGAACATCTCTAGGGACACAGCCTGTGTAGGAAAAGGGAAGGGAACATGCACAGACATGCTCACACAACACACAACACGGGCACACGCAATGTCACCAGATTACACACAGCCATGAGGGCACTCCACTCCTGTGGAAGCTCCGCTGTGCCAAACCTTGTCTGTGCACGACTCAAACATATCAGCAGGACACTCCGTCAGTGAGTCAACAACTACAACACACAGAAGCCTCTGCTCACATCAGCCTGGGTACGGGAGTGTCACGTCAGTCATCTGCATACACCCAAAACACGTGGCAATCCAGTTGTACTGTATACACAGATGAGTCCTCCAAAATTGATGTGCAAAACTGCATGTCCAGTGGAGACGGGCACACAGTCAGGGTACTAGGAACACTGGACAGTGGTAAGCCCAACAGATGTGCAACAGTGTAGGACAAAGATGGTAATATACAAATGCTAAACGTACATCCCTGTGTCAAATGCTGAACATTACACCCTCAGACTGCAGCAAGGGATGCTATGGATCCAGACTAGATTAGGACACATATCCCATGGGCCACATGGAGCCCATCACAGCAAAACTTCATTTACCTGATCTGAACACAATTACAACAGCAAATGCATGATACTACACATCTACATCATGTACCACCAAAGATTAACCACAAGTAAACAAAAAGAGGCTTTTGTGCAACTCAAATCAAAAGTCCAAAATTAACAACGGCCAATGTCCAGTCCAAATACACAGTCCCAACAGGGTGATGTGTGACTACTTGTCACAACTTGCTTGCCTGCATCCCCCTTGCTGCTTACATCCCCCTTGGAGGGGCATACGAGGGCAGGCCAGGCACCGCAGGGACAGGATCAGGGGATGCCAGAAGGAGGCAGGGAAGGTGAAGTGGGTGCAGGAGTGTCACCGGCAACTGCAGTGGAGGTGTCTGACTCAGGGGGCCGGCACCACCGCAGGGCTCAAGTCCGATGGTGTTGGTGCTGCAACCACTGCAGTGGGCTGGGCAGATGGAGTGGGCTGGGTCCCCAATGCAGTGCCCGAGTCAGATGGGGTTGTTGTGGACTCCACCGCAGTGCATGACTCCAAGGGAGTGGAAGGGGGGCAGAAGAGCTGGGCAGGACAGAGGGGGGACACGGTCTCCACACCAGTGGCACATACAGGCAGAGCATCTGGTTTGGGGGTGGAAGAGCAAGTGGCAGGGGGGAGGGCCTGAGCACTTTGGGGATGCTGTATCAGTGTGTGGGGGAACCTGGGGCAGGGTGTGGCGGTGGAACCTGTGAAGTGGTAGCCTGGGGGATAGAGGTGAGAAACTGGGTGGGTGACTTGCAGGGCGGTGGCGGGGTCTTGCTCTTCCGGGTCCGGGGGGACTTGCGGGTGGGGGGCTCACTCTGCCTGCGCCTGGGGGTGGGTGGCCGGGGGCGAGGGGCACTCTCCTCTCTGTGTGTGGACTTCCTCTTCCCCCGGTATGCTGGATCAGCGGGATTGGAGGGGAAGAGGCCGAGGTCAGAGAGGAAGAGCTGCTGTGTATGTGGATTGCAGGTGAGGCAAGGGAAGGGGTCTTGGAGGGAGAGGATCTTGAGGATTGCGGAGTGACTGTGGTTGCCTGTGTGTGTGTCAGTTCCCCATCCCCTGTGTGTGTGGAATCAGTCCCCTGAGGATGCTTGTGTGCACGTCTTGCCTTGGTTTTAGGTGGGTGTGTGCTGCTCGTGTCTGTGTGTTGGTGTGATTGTGCAGGTGTGCATGTGCTTTGGACAGGTAGGGTGGTAGGAAGTGTGGATGGGGCAGAGGTGGGAGGGGTGAGGGACTGTTGGAGGAGGGACACTGCTGCCGTCAGGGAGGAGTCCATGGACCTATTGCTCCTCTGTAGGGCAGACATACCCGTTGAGATGCCCTCCATGAACGACACCAGCTGTGTCAACAGTGTGGTGTGTGCATGGAGGACAGTCAGCATTGCTGTCTGCCCTACATGGAGCTGCCGAAGGAGGTACACAGACTCCTCACTCAGGGCAGCAGGGGACACAGGGGCAGGGGGTGCGGTGCCTGGCTTGAAGGAGACACGCTCCCGAGCACGGGAGCCTCCACGGACCTCAGGAATGGGAGCCAATGGGAGTGCGGTGGTGGTGGTGGTGGGATCAGACAGAGTAGCTGGGGTGTGGTGGCTGCTGACACCCGCCCCCACAAGGGAGTCATCTTCTGAGCTGCTGTGGTCCTCAGCTGAGGTGGATGGTGCTGAGGACTCCTCGGTGTGGCTCCCCTCGCCCTCCGTGCCACTGGGTCCCTCTGACCACTCATCGGAAGCTGACCCAGTCTGGCTCCGCTGCTCCTCCTGGTCCGTGGAGCTGTCCCCTCCTGTGGCTGTGGATGTATCTGCAAACAATTAGGGAAACAGACAAACATCAGTCACCTGCACTGACCGCACACACCACAGTAAGTACAGCACATCACAGAGCAAGCCCTGGCATCACTAGTAGAACATTGCCAAAAGTCATCACACAGATTAGGAGAAGCCAATTGTCAGTCTGATGGTCAGCCATGGAATAGACACCCCTCCTGCCCTTGCACCCATCTTTCTGGTGCCCGTCTGATGGTAATCAATCACAGAATTTGTAGAGCGCACTACTTACCCGCGAGGGTCTCAAGGCGCTGGGGAGAGAAAAGGGGGGGGTGCTGCTACTGGTCGAACAGCCAGGTCTTGAGTAGCCTCCTGAAGGTCAGCAGGTCTTGGGTCTGTCGTAGGCTTAGTGGAAGGGTGTTCCAGGTCTTGGCGGCGAGGTGTGAGAAGGATCTGCCGCCGGTGATTGTTCTTCGAATGCGAGGGACGGTGGCGAGGGAGAGGTCGGCGGAGCGGAGCTGGCGGTTGGGGACGTAGAAGAAGAGTCGTCTGTTGAGGTAGGCTGGGCCAGTCTTGTGGAGTGCCTTGTGTGCGTGGATGAGGAGTTTGAAGGAGATTCTCCTGTCGACGGGGAGCCAGTGCAGGTTCCTCAGGTGGGGGGTGATGTGGCTGTGGCGTGGTACGTCTAGGATCAGGCGTGCAGAGGCGTTTTGTATGCGTTGCAGTCGCTTGATGAGCTTGGCCGGGGCTCCCGCGTAGAGGGCGTTCCCATAGTCAAGTCTGCTACTGACGAGGGCCTGGGTGACTGTTCTTCTTGTATCTGTCGGGATCCACCTGTAGATCTTGCGAAGCATGCGGAGGGTGTTGAAGCAAGAGGAGGAGACTGCGTTGACTTGCTTGGCCATGGAGAGCGTTGAGTCGAGGATGACTCCCAGGTTACGTGCGTGGTCGGTGGGTGTCGGGGCTGCTCCCAGCGTCGTTGGCCACCAGGAGTCATCCCAGGCTGAGGGGTTGGAGCTGAGGATGAGGACCTCTGTCTTGTCCGTGTTCAGCTTTAGTCGGCTGATCTTCATCCAATCGGCGACAGCCTTCATTCCTTCATGGAGATTGGATTTGGTGGCGAGGGGGTCCTTGGTGAGGGAGAGGATCAGTTGAGTGTCATCGGCGTAGGAGATAATGTTGAGGTCGTGCTGTCTGGCGATGCGTGCAAGCGGGGCCATGTAGATGTTGAACAGTGTTCGGCTGAGGGAAGATCCCTGGGGTACGCCGCAGATGATCTTGGAGGCTTCGGATCGGAAAGGTGGGAGGCGGACTCTCTGGGTTCTGCCGTCGAGGAAGGAGGTGGTCCATTCCAGGGCCTTGTCTCGGATCCCTGCGTCGTGGAGGCGTGCGCGTAGAGTGCGGTGGCAGACAGTGTCGAAGGCGGCGGAGAGGTCCAGCAGGATGAGGGCTGCGGTCTCACCGTTGTCCAGCAGGGTCCTGATGTCGTCGGTGGCGGCGATGAGGGCAGTCTCAGTGCTGTGGTTGCTGCGGAACCCTGATTGGGATGGGTCCAGGATGCTGTTTTCTTCGAGGTATCGGGTTAGCTGTTTGTTGATGATCTTCTCGATGACCTTGGCTGGGAACGGAAGCAGGGAGATGGGCCGGAAGTTCTTGAGGTCTCTCGGGTCCGCCTTGGGTTTTTTGAGTAGGG
The DNA here is from genome assembly GCA_963921515.1 of Calotriton arnoldi. Taxonomy (NCBI): domain Eukaryota; kingdom Metazoa; phylum Chordata; class Amphibia; order Caudata; family Salamandridae; genus Calotriton; species Calotriton arnoldi. The sequence goes on along the minus strand of CAWUFW010004421.1, from coordinate 414,037 downwards.
CGTTGATCTCTGCGTGTTTCCAGCTCTCTGGGAAGGTCGCGGTCTCGAAGGAGAGATTGATAACGTTGCACAGGTGGGGTGCGATGGAGCTGCTGGCTTTGTTGAAGATGTGGTGCGGGAAAGGGTCTGACGGGGAGCCGGAGTGTATTGTGCTCATGGTCTTGATGGTGTCATCGATGTTCACGCTGGCCCAGGCTGGCAAGGGGTCATGGTCGATGGTGTGCGGCGGGTCTGGTGTATCTATCTTAGTAGGGGCTGTCTGGGTGTTGAAACTGTCGTGGATGTCGGCGATCTTGCGGTGGAAGAAGGTGGCGAGGGAAACGCACAGGGCTTGCGACGGCGGGATGTCGTTGGTGTTGGAGCTGGGGTTGGAGAGTTCCTTCACGATGTTGAAGAGCTCCTTGCTGTTGTGTGCGTTGTTGTCGAGGCGGTCTTTGAAGGAGATTCTCTTGGCGGACCTGATGAGGTGGTGGTGGTTACGGATGGCGTCTTTGTGGGCTGCGTGGCTGTCCGGTGTCTTATCACTGTGCCATTTCTTCTCTAGTTTCCGGCAGGTACGCTTGGAAGCTAGGAGTTCCGGGGTGAACCAGCTGGCTCTTTTGGTGGTGTCTCAGCGGGGCGAGGGAGTTGGCACAGTCGCCTATCCATCGTCTGAGGTTGCAGGCAGCGTCGTCGGTGTTGGATGGGTCGGAGGGAGGGCTGAGAGCGAGGTTTGCCCGTAGTTGGTCTTCGGTGACTTTGCTCCAGCAGCGGCGTGGGATCTGTTGGGTGCGGTGGTGTGTGGTGGGTTTCTGGAAGGTGAAGTGGATGCAGCGGTGGTCGGTCCAGAGGAGTTCCGTGGTGTGGCTGAAGGAGACATGGGAGCTTGAGGAGAAGACGGGGTCGAGCGTGTGGCCGGCGGAATGAGTCGGTGTTGTGACGAGCTGTCTCAGTCCAAGGTTGGCAAGGTTGTCGATCAGGGTGGTGGAGTTGCTGTCGTTGTTGTTCTCCAGGTGAAAGTTCAGGTCTCCGAGGAGGATGTAGTCGGTAGAGGTCAGGGCGTGCGTGCTGATGAAGTCGGCGATGGAGTCGCTGAACTGGGGTCGGGGCCCAGGGGGTCTGTAGACAAGGGTGCCTCTAAGGGTGGTGTTGGGGTCCGTGTGGATCTGGAAGTGCATGTGTTCGGCGGTGCAGAGAAGGTCGTCGGTGCTGGTCGAGACCCTGATGGAGTTCTTGTGGACGATGGCGATTCCTCTTCCTACTCCGTTGACGCGGTCTCTGCGGGTGATCTTATAGCTGTCTGGGATGGCTATGGCAATTTCGGGTGCGGAGGAGTCGTTCATCCAGGTCTCTGTCAGGAAGGCGACGTCTGGTGATGATGTGTCGAGCAGGTCCCAGAGCTCGACGGCGTGTTTGCGTGCGGAGTGGGTGTTCAGTAGGATGCATCAGAGGTGGTTGAGGTCCTTCTTGGCGGGCGCTTCGGTGGCTCTGAGGCTGGTGTAGCTGCAGTTCCGGCAGGTGAAGGGGGCCATGAGTGCGTTTCGGGGCGGCCTTGAAGCAGTTGTGTGTCCGTCCGGGGTTGAGAGCGTGGAGTGTGGTGGCATCGTAACGGCGTCGGTCCTCGAGGCTGGAGCGGGGGGCGCGCGGCCCAGGGGTTCTGGCACTGGGCGTGGTCCAGGCGCGGACGGGCAAAGACGGGCTTGCCTTAGGCGCGCCTTCGGCGCGCCAGCAGCGCGCCCACTGCGCGGCCGCACAGCGGCCGCCATATATGGGGAGGTGGGAGGGAGGAGCAGCTGGGAGGCGGGAGGCAGGGGCAGCGAATGGGCAGTCAGGGGGGTGGGGCCGCAGGGGACACAGCGGCGGGAGTGGAGAGAGGCAACGGGGGTACAGAAGGCAAAATCGGGCACAAAAAATGGGGGCACGAGGGGAAACAGAAAGCAAAATGGACACACAGAATGGGGGCACGAGGGGAAACAGAAGGCAAAATCGGGCACAAAAAATGGGGGCACGAGGGGAAACAGAAAGCAAAATGGACACACAGAATGGGGGCACGAGGGGAAACAGAAGGCAAAATTGGGCACAGGAGATGGGGGCACGAGGGGAAACAGAAGGCAAAACGGGCACAAGAAATGGGGGCAACGAGGGGAAACAGAAGGCAAAAATGGACACACAGAATGGGGGCACGAGGGGAAACAGAAAGCAAAATGGACACAGGAGATGGAGGCACGAGGGGAAACAGAAGGCAAAACGGGCACCGAGGCAGCAGCAGAGGGGCGAGCTTACCAGCAACAGCAGCGGGCAGGACAACACAGGCGGAGCTGTGTGGCAGGGGAGCGACCTACCTGGCAAGGTCAAGGGTCGCTCTCCTCACCGCGCAGCGGCCGCCATATATGGGGAGGTGGGAGGGAGGAGCAGCTGGGAGGCGGGAGGCAGGGGCAGCGAATGGGCAGTCAGGGGGGCGGGGCCGCAGGGGACGCAGCGGCGGGAGTGGAGAGAGGCAACGGGGGTACAGAAGGCAAAATCGGGCACAAAAAATGGGGGCACGAGGGGAAACAGAAAGCAAAATGGACACACAGAATGGGGGCACAAGGGGAAACAGAAGGCAAAATCGGGCACAAAAAATGGGGGCACGAGGGGAAACAGAAAGCAAAATGGACACACAAAATGGGGGCACGAGGGGAAACAGAAGGCAAAATTGGGCACAGGAGATGGGGGCACGAGGGGAAACAGAAGGCAAAACGGGCACAAGAAATGGGGGCAACGAGGGAAACAGAAGGCAAAAATGGACACACAGAATGGGGGCACGAGGGGAAACAGAAAGCAAAATGGACACAGGAGATGGAGGCACGAGGGGAAACAGAAGGCAAAACGGGCACCGAGGCAGCAGCAGAGGGGCGAGCTTACCAGCAACAGCAGCGGGCAGGACAACACAGGCGGAGCTGTGTGGCAGGGGAGCGACCTACCTGGCAAGGTCAAGGGTCGCTCTCCTCACCGCGCAGCGGCCGCCATATATGGGGAGGTGGGAGGGAGGAGCAGCTGGGAGGCGGGAGGCAGGGGCAGCGAATGGGCAGTCAGGGGGCGGGGCCGCAGGGACGCAGCGGCGGGAGTGGAGAGAGGCAACGGGGTGCAGAAGGCAAAATCGGGCACAAAAAATGGGGGCACGAGGGGAAACAGAAAGCAAAATGGACACACAGAATGGGGGCACGAGGGGAAACAGAAGGCAAAATCGGGCACAAAAAATGGGGGCACGAGGGGAAACAGAAAGCAAAATGGACACACAGAATGGGGGCACGAGGGGAAACAGAAGGCAAAATTGGGCACAGGAGATGGGGGCACGAGGGGAAACAGAAGGCAAAACGGGCACAAGAAATGGGGGCAACGAGGGGAAACAGAAGGCAAAAATGGACACACAGAATGGGGGCACGAGGGGAAACAGAAAGCAAAATGGACACAGGAGATGGGGGCACGAGGGGAAACAGAAGGCAAAACGGGCACCGAGGCAGCAGCAGAGGGGCGAGCTTACCAGCAGCAGCAGTGGGCAGGACAACACAGGCGGAGCTGTGTGGCGGGGGAGCGACCTACCTGGCAAGGTCAAGGGTAAGACTCCAGTGTGAACACATGCACCACCTACACAGTAGTTGGACATTGCTGAGAACACGGTGAAGTATGTGAACATGCCCACCTCACATCACTTGCCACTGAGTCAGTGCAGGTGTCTGGATAAATGGACGGCCTGAGCCTAAAAAGAAATGCATCTGATGCATACCAGCACCAGACCCCATGAAGCACCCATGTACGGATAGTCAATGCCACAATGGGGTGCCTGTTGCACATGTCACCACCCTGCAGGATCACCCTTAGGAAGTTTAATGCCATGACACAGGCATGCCTGCAAAGTCATACATCACTGTCTCAAGTCACATGGCCATGTTAGCCAGCAAACAACAGTCTGCACTGTGTCACTATCCTAGGACATGGGGAAGGCAAGTAATGTAACTGACAAGTGCACATGTTCATCCCCCACTAACCACATCCTCTGAACCAGTATTTGTACACTGCACACCATTTGGACAAATGGGAGACATGAAACACTACTCCCTGAACCAGAGCACCTCACAGTGTGCTGTGAATGATGAACAGCTGCCTGAAAGTCACAGTCTCACACACCTGTCTGCACAGTCAAATGATCAAACACCTATGAGTCACAGAAGTCTTGTCTCACATGGTCCAATAGCAGATGGCATGCTGACCCCTAACCGAAGGACATCACAGGAGTCACGACAACGTAGTCACAGCACAACGACACAGAGGCAGACACCTGAGGCAACATTTCACTGAGCACAGCATGTCAGATGGTACACGGGAGTGGGAGTACAGAGTGTATTGTATGCCCTGTAGTAGGCATGACTGTCCGGCTCCACCTGCAAGAGGGATGAGCCCTGGTCAGTGGGCAGGTGGCTAAGCATGTGTGACACACTTGACATACATACTCCTGAGGCCCAGACAATTTACCCACCCGCAGAATGGGGGTGTGGCAAATACCCCAGGGACATGTGGTGAATTAGATGTGCAAGGGGATCACATATCAAAGTTACACCCAGAATACATAGCACGACTCAGGCATTGTGTGAGCAACTGACCCACCCATGAAGGCAAACACAATGTCACGGGAACAAAATCTGTCACCACCTTGAGCAAAGCAAAATGCTAGGACCCTGTACCCAAGTGACACAATTATCCTGAGCGTAAGGAGCACACTGGCGCATCAGATGGGTAGTGGCCAGGTTACAATAGAGGGACATGGGTACTGGACAACAAGACTGATGTACTGGGGAAGTTTAACCAGGCCAGAGGAGGGCACATAGCATGTTAGACAGAGTTCACAGTGCAGTCTTAGACTCACCCCTCCTTGCTGCTGTCTGCCCTTCAGCTGCCCATCCAGCTCCGGGAACACCACCGGCAGGATCTGGAGCATGTGGGGGTCAGGGTCCGGTGTCCGCCCCTCCTGCGAGGAGGCGACAGCTTCAGCTGGACCCTTGCGATCCTCCGGGTCCAGCCACGAAGGTCCTGCCACCTCTTCTGGCAGTTGCGGATCCGGCGCTTGTAGACCCCCACGGATCGGACTGCCCGGATGATGTCCAGCCAGATGTCCTGCTTCCGATGGGCATCAACCTGTGAGGATGAGAAAGTGAAAAGGCCATTACTACACATGCAACATATCCGTGCATCACACAGTTGGAAATACATGTCTCAATCACAGGGGCATATGATGTACACAGGCAGTGCAACGAGGGCTATGGACAGTTTGCCAGCAGTTACTACATGGTATCATTGCATGGGTAGTGAACCTTGTTTGAATGCACTGTTACTCCACTGTACCTGTTCAGTGCAAGTGACTACACACTTTGGGGGGTGCAAACTACTCAGTGGGCATGCTAGCCAGTGGTGTGCACACTGTAAATCCTGCTAGTCAGGCAACATGCACAATTAGTGAGGCAGTGGACAGCACACTCACCTGCTCCCCTGGTGTCCCATACAGCTTGCTGTACTGTGGAAGGAGGTGTCCAGCAGGGCCTGGTTCTCCTCATGGGTGAAGGCTGGGGCTCTCTCCACAGTACGTGCCATTGCAGCAGCCAGAGGATGCAGAGACAGCAGCAGTGTAGTTGCAGATGTCGTCCTGCAGCATGTAGTGCAGGCAAGTGAGCTCTCAGGGGAACAGCCAGCATTATATGTGTGCTGCAGAGGCAGATACTGTCCCATGTGTCCAAAGTGATAGGTCCAAGTCGGTAGCATCTTCTGAATCTGGCCAATCCATGGAATAGCAGCTCCAATACACGCCCACAGCATCCTTCAAAAATTCAACTTCATGACACCCATGAATTTGCAACATTGTTGTGGCTGGCCAACTGAATTCACTGCATCAGACTCGTTGTATATTCAAAAACCGCATCCGTTGCCATGCCAGGCCCCAGCCAATGCGTGCACACCGATCGGACCATTGCTGTACAACGCGTACCCGCGATACAACGCGTACCCGCTCACATGCAATGCAATGGTCCGAGCGGGCACACCGATCGGACCATTGCTGTACAACACCTACCCGCTCACATTCAATGCAATGGTCCGAGCGGGCACACCGATCGGACCATTGCTGTACAACGCGTACCCGCGATATAACGCGTACCCGCTCACATGCAATGCAATGGTCCGAGCGGGCACACCGATCGGACCATTGCTGTACAACGCGTACCCGCGATACAACGCGTACCCGCTCACATGCAATGCAATGGTCCGAGCGGGCACACCGATCGGACCATTGCTGTACAACGCGTACCCGCTCACATTCAATGCAATGGTCCGAGCGGGCACACCGATCGGACCATTGCTGTACAACGCGTCCCTGTACAGGTCACATGCATGTGTCACCATGCTGGTCAATGGTGAACCTATGCCAGCCACATATACTTTCCAGGGACTCTGGGGCACACCTACTACACCACACCCAGTCCACACTGTATCTAAGGCATGTGTGGCAGCATGACCTTATCTGTGTATGGGTGTGTACATGTTGTTTTTGGGCTGGCACTTGGGGGCAGACACACCCAGGCTGTGCACATGTTAATGGGGACAGGGTCCTTTGTGTGTCGTGCACATGACCACTGGGATGTGCAGCTGTTCATTTTGGAGCATGTTGCATGGTCACATTTCCAGGTTGTGTATATGTATGACATGTCACATACCCCAAGGCTCATGTGGGAAAGCATGTACATCACAGGGTGGCCCATTGCCACAATAGTCATGTCCCTCCGCAGTCTGTGTGCATGTTGTGTTTCACATGTCTGACTCCATGTGCACAATGGGAGACAGTCTCCACATCCACGTTGTTTGTGCATGGACTTAGATGTTGTGTGTGTGTGTCACTGAAGTCCATGTCTGTCCTGCAGAGGCTACAGGGGGCACGACCTGTGGGAGTCATGTTTGATTTTTCTGACGTGTACATGATACGCCATGTCATGCCAGTGTCCATGTGGCAAGACAGGCTCCCTGGGAATCTACCTGTCAATGAGTTGAGATGCCTGTGGCGCATCTGTCCAGACGTCACTGTGGTATGTGTGTGGAATGTGAGTGCAGTAAATGGGTACTGTGACACAGACAAATGGTTTCAGATAGCACACCCTGGGACCTTTTGTCCACACATGTTGAACAGAGATGTTACATGATGTCCATGTGGGTGCCATATGTGTCCAAACAGAACGAGACACACATCAAGTACTAGTGTTTGCTGATGATGTAGCATGTGAACTACAGTATGGTGAATGGCACATATGTGGGGTGACTGACAATCTTGACTTCTTCACCTCTGCACTGCAGGGCTCCTGCTGTCCATCGACCATTCCCAGACCTGGCAACGATGGTGGAACGTGACAGCATCCGACGGTACCGCTTCACCAGGCAGCTGATTGAGGATTTGGCAGTGCGGTTGGACCCACATTTGCAGCCTGGCCGGCCGTATCCGACAGCGCTGACCCCCAAGGTGAAGGTGATGGCAGCCCTACACTTCTTTGCCACCGGTACCTTTCAACACACTGTGGCAACTACTGGTGGTATGTCACAGACTATGTTCAGCCGTGTGCTAAGCGATGTTTTGGTGGCGATGTTGAGATGCCTTAACCAGTACATCTATTTCCCACAACGTCACTGACTCACTGACGTCAAGAGTGACTTCTATGCCCTGGGGAGGATGCCACATGTCATTGGCTCCATTGATGGGACACATGTGGCTTTGGTACCACCACAGGCACATGAGCAGGCATACAGGAACAGGAAACATTACCATTCTGTCAATGCTCTGGTGGTATGTCTTGCAAACATGACCATCACACGTTTGTGCCCGTTTCCCCGGTTCTGCACACGATGCCTATGTGATGAGGAGTAGTCGCATCCCGAGGATGATGTCACAGATGCCGAACCAGCGTGCTTGGCTTGTCGGTGTGTACTGACTTTGTACCATTGTGTGTGTTGTGCTATGTTGCTTTCCGCACACTTTTCAATGTTGGCTAATGTGCAATTGTCTGTCTGTAGGTGACTCGGGATACCCCAACATGCCGTGGTTGCTGACACCCCTCAGGAACCCTGTGACACCAGCCCAGATGTGCTCCAATGAGGCACATGGTCGGACCAGGAGGGTCATTGAGCGGACCTTTGGTCTCCTGAAGAGCCGCTTCCGCTGCCTGGACAAGACAGGAGGCGCCCTCCCATATGCCCCAGCAAAGGTGTGCAAGATTATCATTGTCTGCTGCATGCTCCACAACCTGGCAGTGCGGAAGGAGTTGCCTCTCATCCTGGATGACGATGACCAACATCCGCCACCTGTGGAGGATCCAGGCCTGGGCCACGATGCCAGTGATGATGATGATGATGATGATGGTGATGGTGATGTCCGCACACAGCTCATCACCAACTTCTTCAGCTGAATGTGAGTATCCAGAGTGTTGTACTATCAATGAATTTGATTTGCATGATATGTGTGTGTGGTGCTCAGGTGCTGTTTGAGTGTGGCCAAGTGCAACTTGACTGGATGCATGCGGAGATGTGTCCTTGCAGGTGGTCTGTACTTGCCAACAGTGTAGACATGCTAACTTGCTTTTGTGTATTTAACTTGTGACAGGTATTAGACATGAGTATTGCCATTCTGTGCTGTTCTTCTGTGCTTTTGAGTGTGTGTCATGTCTGTCCTTCACAGGGTGCTGCTGGAGTTGTTAGAACAACTTGGATCCCCCGAATCAATGATTCAACTTCCAAGGTGGCAGCAGTTGTTCCCCTACAGGTGATGTGCCACACACCCCTGGACTTTCTATCTTCTGCATTGTTTGACTTTGTGGCCACAGCCAGGTGGGATTAGCTTGCATTTGTAGTGGAAACAACATGTAGCAAATGTGTAATAAACCTGTTCTACATTTTGGGGTGTGCGTTGTCCGTAGTCACACATCTGAGTGACATTTGCTTACTGCACCTGTGTTGTAGTGGACACAGACTGTGAATATGTGTGGTGTCTGTGCATTGCACTGTATTTCCAGGCAACATCAGTGTAGGGGATGAGTCATATGGCCCTGGTGTGTATGTGTTGTGTGGCCCTTGTGGTGTGTCTCCCTCATATGTGTCACGTCGCCATGACTGTCATGACGGTGTTGGACTTGCTGTAGCAGTCAGCATGCACAGTGTCATATTTCTGATCACCATCTCCATGACAGAGACCACGTTGGAATCACAACAGAGGCAGATATGTTTTTTGGTGAGTTTATTTACAAAAGGTGTGGGGATGGTGCACAGGATGGTGGGTGCTGTACATAGAAATTGGAATCCAAAGTTCCCATGTGAATTGGAAGTCCTGGTAGGTGAAATGTCCAGGGTATAGTCCACAGTCATCTGATGAATTTGTACAACTAGAGCTCCCCATGTCATGTGGGCGAGTTGGGTTGCCATCGACAGGGCGTGCAGTTTGCACACAGAGGAAAAGTTCCAGAACAGGTGTTGGCTTCCTGGGGGATGTAGCTGGCCATCGGCCTCTCAGTTTGGCCTCCTCGGACGGCCCCTCTTCTGGGGGGGACCCTCAGGTGCAGGCTGCCGCGGTGCAGGGTACTCTCCGCCAGAGTCCTCCTCCCTCCCTGTGGCTGTTGCGGGTGTAGTGGCAACAGATGTTGTGGGCGCACAGGGAGGTGAGGCCATGTTGGTGCTGATCTGGCGGAGGCATGTCAGTATGTCCCTATGCACCGCTGTGAGTTCTTGCAATGTGTCCCACTTGGACTCCATGCGAGACATGTGTGTCTCGACACGGGACATGTGGGAGTCCAAGCGGGCATGATGGGCAGCCTGCTGCTGTTGTATGTCCTTGAGGATCCCCACTACCTGGGTGACCTCTCCGGTGCTGGTCTGGTACGCATCTGCAATGCGTGCCAGTTGTGGGTCATCACGCAGTCCTGACCCCTCTTTAAATAGCGACCTGTGTCTACCACCCCTCCCACCACCCCTGGCAACACATGCAGGGCCTGCGGTGCCACGCACAGGTGACCGTGTGCCCACTTGGGTGTTGTTAGTGGGCTCGATGGCAGCGGCTCCAGTTTGGTCCTGGGTCCCTGCGCTGTTGTCACCTGTGGTCCTTGGTGTGTCCGTGTTGGCAGGGGTGGCCTGTGTGTTGGCAGTTGTTGGAGGGGTGGGTGCAGGGGGTGCAGATGTTGGTCCTGCTGGTGCTGCATGATGACTGGCACTGGAGGGTCCAGCTTGTTGTTCGCCATCCGAGGAGTGCAGAGGCTGATCCACACCAGTGAGCTCTGTGTCCCCCGGAGCCTGGGACAGGGACTCCTCCTCATCTGCTGCTGAGTCCCCATCTTCACCTGTTTTGGGGAGAGACACAGATTGCATGGTATGTTTCTACAGGCTTCAATTGTTAAAACACCGGACAGTTGTGACTGTACCTCTGGATGCGGCCCAGGACATTGCATTCTACTCAGTTATGACAGTCAGAGAGTGATATTGGTGTAGCACATTGTCCTGCCAACCTGTGACATGTCAATGTGAATGTTGAGGTGTGTGCCTGACCAGCATTGGTGGTATTTGGTTGCCATCCGGGCCGACTTCTCCCTCCAGCCTAAATATCCCACAATGGAACATGCTTCCATTGCAGGGAGTGCAAGTCGTCTTTCAGGATGTCAGTCAGTGGTGTCCTGCTGTTGGTTGTTGCACGGTTACCTGCAGGGCCTTGTGCCCCCCCCCAGCAGTACCCAGTGTCAGCCATCTTGTGAGTCCTTTTCCACTCCCTATGATGTGAGCATGGTTCAGGGTGGTGTTGATGGGCCAATTGTGAGGCTGAGCAATATCTGTGACTACCACTCCCATCATGCTATTGCCTCCACCCCCCTTCCCAGCATGCCCATCCTTCCTTCCTTTTGACTCTGCTTCCCTGTGGGGGGGGCTGCCTGTGCTGACAGGTTAGCTGAGAGTGTTCTCCTTGCAGTTGTTTGGCTACCAGTCCCAAGAGTGTCCCTGTGCTTTACACAGTATGAGCCCGGCTGGTTGGTCTTTGTGGGATCTTGAGTTAGAATGTGAGGCTTTGCATTCTCCCAGGTGGGTTCTGTGGAGTTAGTGTTGGGGTGTGTGTGAGGGGAGGTGCTTGTAACTATGGTCAGTGCTGTGAGTCCTCCTTCCCACCCAGCCAGATATCCCACCATGGACCATGCTTCCATTGCAGGGAGTGCAAGTTGTCTTTCAGGATGTCAGTCAGTGGTGTCCTGCTGTTGGTTGTTGCACAGTTGCCTGCAGGGCCTTGTGCTCCCCCAGCAGTACCCAGTATCAGCCATCTTGTGAGTCCTTTTCCACTCCCTGTGATGTGGGCATGGTTCAGGGTGGTGTTGATGGGCCAATTGTGAGGCTGAGCAACATCTGTGACTGTCACTCCCATCATGCTATTGCCTCCACCCCCTTCCCAGCATGCCCATCCTTCCTTCCTTTTGAGTGGACTTCAGTGTGTGTGAGTGTGAGAGCAATGGCAAGATGGCTGACAATGTGGTTGTGTTGTTTGTTGGTGCACAGTTGCCTGCAGGGCCTTGTGTTCCCCCAGCAGTGCCCTGTGTCAGCCATCTTGTGAGTCCTTTCCACTCCCTGTGATGTGAGCATGATTCAGGGTGGTGTTGATGGGCCAATTGTGAGGCTGAGCAATATCTGTGACTACCACTCCCATCATGCTATTGCCTCCACCCCCTTCCCAGCATGCCCATCCTTCCTTCCTTTTGACTCTGCTTCCCTGTGGGGTGGGGTGCCTGTGCTGACAGGTTGGCTGAGAGTGTTCTCTTTGCGGTTGTTTGGCTACCAGTCCCAAGAGTGTCCCTGTGCTTCACACAGTATGAGCCCGGCTGGTTGGTCTTTGTGGGATCTTGAGTTAGAATGTGAGGCATTGCATTCTCCCAGGTGGGTTCTGTGGAGTTAGTGTTGGGGTGTGTGTGAGGGGAGGTGCTTGTAACTATGGTCAGTGCTGTGAGTCCTCCTTCCCACCCAGCCAGATATCCCACCATGGAACATGCTTCCATTGCAGGGAGTGCAAGTTGTCTTTCAGGATGTCAGTCAGTGGTGTCCTGCTGTTGGTTGTTGCACAGTTGCCTGCAGGGCCTTGTGCTCCCCCAGCAGTACCCAGTGTCAGCCATCTTGTGAGTCCTTTTCCACTCCCTGTGATGTAAGCATGGTTCAGGGTGGTGTTGATGGGCCAATTGTGAGGCTGAGCAATATCTATGACTCCAACTCCCATGATGCTATTGGCTACACTGACTTTACCAGCATACACAGAATTCCTTCCTTTCAGTGATCTTCCCTGTGAGGTGGTGTTCTAGTGATGTCAATATATCTGGGAGTGTTTGTTGGTTCTATTTGTGCCACTGCCTTGCTGTATTTGTTGTTAGGTTTTTAGATGTCATGACACAGTTAGATGTCACTATGAGATGGCAGGTATTGTGTTTGTCTGACTGGCATTCACATCTTGGGATGAGTATGTTTTGTTTGCTGTGTATTTGGTAAGGGTGCATGGTTTGCCTATCCCTTTGAGGGTGCTGTGTGTGTATTGTCACACCATATTGTGTATATAAGTTGTGTACTCACCAGGCTCTGGGATGTCTGTTAGTCCATATACGCTCACTGGTGGTAGGATGGCCCGCACCTTCTCCTCCCAGGGCCTGAGGTATATTGGTTTTGCAGGAGGGCCACTGCCGGTGCGCTGGCTGATGATGTAGTCCTTTTTAGTAGGTCCCGGACCCTCCTGCGCACATCATACCACCTGTTCTGGATGTCTTCCTTTGTGCGCAAACATGGTGATTGTGCATTCACCCTGTCGACAATCCTCGCCCACATCTTGGTTGTCTGCGACTTGGGGGTCTGTTGTACCAATGTACCAAACAACTGTGGCTCTACCCTGAGTATCTCGTCTACCAGGACTTCCAATTCACAATCTAGGAACTTGTGGTTCTTCTTTGGGGGCATGGTGATGGGTGGTGGTGGTGATTGATGTGTGTGTGTGTGTGTGCAAGTGGGGGTGTGTGAGTGTAGGTTTAGCTGGGTGTGTGTGAGGGTGCTATTTGTAAGTGTGGTAATGGTGTGTGGCTTGTGTGATGTATGAGCTGTGAGTGTGTCTGTGGTTGCTGTGTGATGGTGTCGTTTGCTGGCAGGTCTGTGGAATTTGCAAAGGCTCATGTTAGGGATTTGTGGCCTTTATGTAGGTGGGGTTGGGGGTGTGTCCTTGTTCCATTTTTCCCCCCACCCCCAGTATTTACTGGCTTTGTGGTAGCTTGTTTGGCCATTTTTTAAAACTTTTTTCCCTTGGTGCTTTGGGTGCATGTAGGAGTCGTTCTTGTGTCCGAGTCGGATGCTGCTGTTGTCTGGTGCGATGTTGTCCGACTCGTTCCCGCTGTGTTTCAGGTTGGTTTCATGTGCGGCGTACGAGTCGGTCGCGGAGTATTGGGTTGATTCGGCTGGGTTTTGTGTGCGTGTGGTCGTACGGCTTGTGCTCCATGCGAGTCGGTCGTGTTTCGCACGCATAGCATCGTACTACGCGGGTCGGAGTTCGCGGGTATGTTTCGTTCGGTCGCTATCCGGGTGCATGTTGGTCGGTTAGTTTCGAGTGTTTTTCCGGCCGGATGGCTTGTTTCCGTCCAGCTCGGTCGTTCGTTTTGTATTCCGTCCGAGTCGGTCGGGTTTCACATGCATTTCATCGTACTACCCGGGTCGGACGGCGCCGGTTCGTGTCGGTCGGAATAAATTCCCGCACCGAGTCGGTCGGTACGTTTTCCGGGCCGAATCGGAATTGACCCCTAAATTTGTTTTTCACTACTGACAAACTCTCATTGGTTAACATTGGAAATTCCTCAATACATGTTTAAGCTGTAATTCCTGATTAGAAAGATGTAGCTGTATCATGTTCATATCTTTGGAATGATAATTCCTCTTTACTGGTGAAATTGGAATTAACATTACTATTTTAGAAATGCCACTTTTAGAAACTGGGCATTTCTCTGCTCTTACTGCTCTGTGTGCCTGCAGCCTGTCTTCAATACACATCTAGGGTGGTTGACAGCTTTACTTAGTGCATTTCCTCTAGACAGCTACAAACACAAGAGGGTTAGGTGTGTCTGAGTACTCAACTGCATTCTGATTACTCTTCCTGAGCAGGAAGGGGGGAGGGGCTGACGCTCACATCTGAATAGGTAGTCACTTGACCCCACACAAAGGGCTGGTTAATCCCCAAAAATTGTCTGGAGCCAAGGTTGAGGAAGAAAGGATAGGATACTTGCACACTTCTAAGACCCTTCTTTGAAGTCACTCCCACTTCAAAGGCACATTTGGGTATAAGTACTGGGTCTGTGACCCCACTAAATCAGACACTTCTGGACCTGCAACTGGACTCTGTCAGAAGAACTGCTGTGCTGCATTAAGAACTGAACTCTGCTGGACTGTTGACCTGGAAGGCTTGCTTTTCTGCTGTGCTGCCCTGCTGCCTTATACTCTCCGACACTGCTGAGGAGAGCTGGACTCTGCCTTGTGGCTGAAGTGATCTCCAAGGGCTTGTTGGCCTGCCTCTTGTTGCTTGAGACTCAGGGATAACATAGTCTCTCTCTCTGTTCCTGTGCCTGGCTCACTGGAAGTGGACCCAGATACCTGCACCAGTGAAATCGCCGCATATCTGCCTTCTGGAAGTGTCAGGCCACACGTCGACCCTGCTGGAGGAGAAGAATCAGAGCATTGCCCTTTGGGGCAAGTGCAGCACCTCTGAAACCACCGCATCGACCGCTGCATCCCCTGCCTGCTGGAAGAAGCACCCGGCACATCAGCATTGATGCAGCACTGAAACCACTTCATCGCCACCATCGCTGAAGGACGATCGACGCATCCCTCCAGCAGCATGGAGAAACCCGGCGCATCGACTTCGGAATGAACGCATCGCAGCTTCGACCCTCGTCTTCAGAAGCCAATGCATAACCATCAACGCATGTGAAAAATTGACGTTTCACCTTGACTACGGGCCCGACATCTGCACCCCGCATCTCGCTGCTTGTGACCAGGATCAAGGTACTTTGTTCACCCGGCCAGCGTAGATTTTGTGCCTGGTCTGCGCTCCATCACAGTCGACTTGAACTGTTGACTTTGCCCCGGTCCAGTGCGACCTCAAGTAACCCCTAAAGCGATATATGCTTCTGAGCACTAGAAGTCTTTTTTTTTCTTTAAAAAATCATAACTCAACTTCTACTTATTAGATTTTTGTCATTCTGGTCTTGAATTATTTATAAATATTCATAAAGAATTCTTTTTGTGGTGTTTTCATTGTGTTACTGTGTGTGTGTGTGTTGCACAAGTACTTTACCCATTGCCTCTTTAGATATGCCTGGCTGCTCTGTGCCAAGCATCCAGAGGGTAAGCACAGGTTATCTTTTAGCGTGTATCTGACTTACCCTGACTAGAATGGTGGCCCCTACTTCGACAGGGTGCATTCCTCTGCCAACTAGAGACCCCGGGGCATATTGACAAGAACTGACGCATCAGCATTGATGCATCAGATTCCTTACGCTTGCTGCAAATGCTCTAACGATGCCATGGATGCGCTGTATTTACAATACAGTGCTCCATGTCACAACGATTCATGGAAATTCTGACGCATCTTTTGGCGCTTAAGTGATGCTTTGCTGGAGTTGGTCGCAAGACTGACGCAACTCCAGCAACACAGAGGCGAGTCCCAAGTTAAAAGCCCTTTGTCAATCCATATGCCTGGTTTGAGAAGGCGTAGGGATTTTGATGCAGTCAAGTCATAGAGTGACGCAGTGAAAATTTGTAAATTTCACTGCGTCAGATATACATGGCTTTTAACGTGGGAACGCCTGCCCTGCATACATTATACCAGGCGCAGGTAAAATGTGATGCAGGCCTCTACAAACTGATGCATTGGGCCCAACGTGTCAGTTTGTAAATATGGAGCAGTGTGGAGCACTGATTGTGCCGCCTCTGGTTCAAAAAAAAATTACGCTGCCGCGGTTCTAGCTCCTTGTAAATATGGCCCCCCATTTCTAACAACCCACTTTTATCATCAGAAGCAATCACAGCGAAATGCCCTCTCTCTCTCCCACCACTTACTCTACATTTCTCTCCTACTCTTTATCGAATAGTAATAGCGGTACTGCCTATGAACTGGAAGTCTATGTTCATTCACAGTGCATTGCATCCGGTGCTATCATTCCTGATAAGGAGGCAGATTTATGTGACAACATTCCCTTATGTTGGATTTCACATTTTGTTTACTGTGCATATGTTTGATAGGAATCACTGACATAATATCGACGAGCACATTATCGAAATGCAAAAATATCGGCACCAAATTATCGATTACACTATTATCGACTACCAATACTTATTAAAGAAATTACACAAATATCGAAACGAGAATATCGTAAATAAAAAATATTGTATACAACATTATCGAAAACACAAATATCATTACAAAAAATATCGAACTTTCTTAAAAAAAACATTAAAATGTCCTAAATATCGAAAACTAAAATATAGACAACAATTTTATCGATTTTATTTAAATATCGACATTTAAAAAACTAACTAAAATGAACATATCTTCACCCCAAAACGTATTTTCACTATATAAACAATAATTACGCACATTATAACTATTATATAACTTTATTATAACATATAAAATATAAAAACATCAAAACTTTAAAAGTCACACTATTAAACTTAACATAAAATATTATTACAAATAACACATACAAAATTAAACATTATAAACTATATAAAACATACAAAAGCAAAGAAATATTTTAAAATATAATTGCACTAACAACTTCTTAATTAGCGTTTGCCATATATGGAAACTAACTGCCAGAAACTTAAAAAAAATAAACAACAACGAATGGAAACCTCTAACTAATAAAATACACCAATGAAATAAACCCATCCATTAAACAAACACTATATAAACAACAACATTTTACATATAATACAAACTACAACTCTACAGAAAAAAGAAGAGGAGACTCCCAGAAAGCAGATTGACATTTCAGAAACAAACTTTACAACAGGACTAAGTAAGTAAAATGCCATTTAGAATAGAACACTACTTATACTCTTCACTTAAAAATATATCAAAATGTAATTTACTAATATATCTCTCTTAAACTTATGTCTCCTCTACAGATACCGTCTAAAAAGCACCAAAAACTACTTCTACTGCATCAACAATAAAGTTATTAAAGAAGTAAGTATATTTCTCTTTTATATTCAACAATTCCCTAAAATGCCCACCCAAAAACCCACTTATCCCCAATTTCCCCATCACCTATAAGTTAATAGAACAAACATTTTAACATTATATTTCTTCTTACCAACAGAAATATATTCAAGAAAACGAAAACAGAAGTTTGAAAATAACCAACACCATCTTCACTTACATAAACAGCAACATTGTAAGTATATGCAACGAAATGTTTATGTATTTTCCTAAAAACTGTACTGTATTATATCAATTAATATTTATAAATATTTTCCTTAGAACTAAAAAGACCACCATGACTGAAGGAGCCCAATTTATAACGTCACAAAAAGGCAAAATGTTATTGTGTTATGTGGGTTATGTATACACACAAAAAAAGCAAAGTGGTTTAAAAGTGTTTTGGAAATGTAGTAAATATTATTCGAATAAATGCTATGGAAGAGCTATTACACAGGAAACCACTGTTATATCTGTTAAAGAACATAACCACCCACCAAATGTAACAGAGATTGAAATTAGAAGTGCTCTTGAAACAATAAAATAAGCTAGCACTAGTACAGATAGACCTACCACAGAAATACTGAAGGAGCAGTTACTAACAGTACCCCAACATGCATCTAGTCAATTACCATCTATTGATTCCTTAAAAAGAACAATAGCAAGACAAAAGAAAGCCACTACAACTAGTACACCTGCCCCTAAAACCTTTCAAGAGGTAGAGATTCCCCCTGAGCTAAGTGTAACACACAGCAATGAACCATTCATATTATTTGACAATAAATGCAAAGACAAACGAATTATTATGTTTGCTACTGCAAACAATTTACTTAAATTACAGCAATGTAACACTTGGATGATGGATGGGACATTCAAAATTTGTCCCAAACCATTTTTATCAGTTATACACAATGCATGGTTTGTTCCAAAATACAAATATTCCATTTATCTATACCCTACTCCCCAATAAACAACAAGCTACCTACCTTGAAATTATAAACCAAATAAAAGATAAAACCAATAATTATTTTCCTCAGAAAATAATTATTGATTTTGAGCATGCCATGATCAATACTATACTAAAATGCTACCCCCATACAGCAATCCAGGGTTGCTATTACCACTTTAATCAATGTCTCTGGAGACATCTACAAAAGTCAACCCTAAGGGCCCGATTCCGATGTCGCTAAAAAAGCCCTCCCAATGCTATTCGTAGGCTTACCTTACGACCGACTCGTATCCGGAGCTTTTTTCTACAAACGAGCAAGTACGATGCGTATTACAGGCAAATTTCCGACCGAATTGTCCGCTCCGATTCGTGCTCTATTTCACGACCGAACAGGCTCAGGAAACATGGAAATCGAGTCGTACGGAGGCTTTCCCCAACCAGTTTCCGGACACGCAAGTACGATGCATTTTTTCTACGCGTCGTACAGGGCGCCGCTTCCAGCACGTCACAGCATTCGGACGAGGCGTATTGAAGCAGCCATTTATCCAATCGCGCATGTCTTCCCTATACTGTACGCCTACCGTTACCGACTCGCACGACGCAGAAGTTGAGTCAGACACCTGCCACACACCAAAATGTCACGAGCACACGAAAGGAAACCCCACCATAGGGGGGTGGATGCCCATCACTCCCAGCATTGTCCACCCCATAGGGGGGTGGATGCCCATCACTATCAGCATTGTCCACCCCATACGGGGGTGGATGCCTACCACTCCCAGCATTGTCCACCCCATAGGGGGGTGGATGCCTACCACTACCAGCATTGTCCACCCCATAGGGGGGTGGATGCCTATCACTACCAGCATTGTCCACCCCATTGGGGGGGTGGATGCCTACCACTACTAGCATATCCTAACTATAGGGGGGTGGATGCCTATCACTACTAGCATATCCTAACCATAGGGGGGTGGATGCCTACCACTACTAGCATATCCTAACTATAGGGGGATGGATGCCTATCACTCCCAGCATTGTCCACCCCATAGGGGGGGTGGATGCCTACCACTACTAGCATATCCTAACTATAGGGGGGTGGAGGCCTATCACTCCCAGCATTGTCCACCCCATATGGGGGTGGATGCCTATCACTACCAGCATTGTCCACCCCATAGGGGGGTGGATGCCTACCACTCCCAGCATTGTCCACCCCATAGGGGGTGGATCCCTATCACTATTAGCATATCCTAACCATAGGGGGGTGGATGCCTACCACTACTAGCATATCCTAACTATAGGGGGGTGGATGCCTATCACTACTAGCATAACCTAACCATAGGGGGGTGGATGCCTATCACTACCAGCATTCTCTGACTATAGGGTGTGGAGTCAGAACACTCCCCCACTGCTGTAATGTCAAAATTGTGTATTTGTGTGTAAACAGGCTGAAAAATTGACACATAAAGAAAATTATTTGTCACAGCACCATCACTGTAATGACAAAGATGTGAGTGTGTGGTTCAATCCCCCAGCATTGTCAAGCACATAGGTGTCATGGGGTATAACCCCCATCACAGTAGTGACAAAAAGTTGAGTGTGTGGTTCAATCCCCCAGCATTGTCAAGCACATAGGTATCATGGGGTATAACCCCCATCACAGTAGTGACAAAAGTTGAGTGTGGGGTTCAATCCCCAGCATTGTCAAGCACATAGGCGTTATGGGGCATAAGCCCCCCCTCACTATAGTGAAAAACATGGGAATGTGTGTTACACCCCCCCAGCATGTTCAACAAAACATGTATGTTTCTGGGCCTAAACATACAAGCTATGTATTGATAAAGTAGTGATTGTGTGCCAAACAAACACAGAACTGTTGAGGCAAAGATTGTTGTGTGTGCAAAAATACCCTCCGCTATGTGCAGCCAATCAGTGCTATTGGGGGCTAACACTGCCACAAATATTCAATTGGACAATGTAAGATGTGACCATCAAAATGCCTAGGCACACATATTGTCCCACAAACATACACAAATACAAAGGATTCCGTCTGAAACTACAGTTGTGCTGAGATCCAGTTACACACTGTGGCACCAATGGCAATTTCGAAACTGAAGGAATGTTCAGACTGAAGATGTAGGAGTCCCAGGGCCAGTAGAGAAAACAACTCAACAAAACATCCACTACATGCCCTTCAAAGAAAGTTGAAATACATGTGTGAAGATGCACAAACACAAACAACCAGCCACACACTGCAGAACAAACACAACATGTGTGTGTGTAAGTGTCTCTAGGCTGGGCCAACACACACGATGGGGGGCAGAACTCCACTGAGACATATGGGTGTTGAGCACAATCCCGAAGTATTTCATTAATTGGGATAGTGAATGTGGGCAATCAGGCATTGTTTCATAAGTGGGTGCATAACTGTCACTAGCGGAACAAGCTTGGTGGAACAACAAACAATACAACAAGAGACTGACTCTCTTCCACAGTACCCTCAAGGCCACAACACTGTGGTGACAGTATCCTGTCTGCTGACCCTCTGTGAAGATAAATTAGGATGTGGGCCATACATTTCAGCACACTCACTCTTGCGCACTGTGTCACGTGCCTTGCAACAACAACTGTCAGCTCACATACCCAAACATGACTCACAGGGCATGGCCTGTAATGTAAGGCCACATTGTAGGTAGGGGCCTTGCCAAGAGACAAATCAAATTTGGCCAGTCGAAATACAACACACCTTGATCTGCAGCAATGAGCCACATCTAAGCCTACATTGACTGGTGACATTGTACAGGCACCCATTACAACCCCAGGGGTGGTGGTGGGATCTGTGTTTAACAAACACAATACACATAGCTAGTCATCACACATGGTGAAATTTGTTCCACCGTTTAGGATGGAGTACATGTGCAGAACGTGAAATGTATGGGACACATTTGGAACATTAAGACTGTCTCATAATAATGAAACACTCAAGGAGACCCACAAATAAGACATGTTGCCATCAGGCTACACGGAACGGTACAATCTGCTGAGTGTGAGCAATCATACACACATACAAGTGCCAAACTCACAAAAACAGATGACATATCAAAAACATCCTGATGTTGCTAGCATAAATGTGACTCTGGGAATAATAAATGTGCCACATGTGACTTTGCCCACAGTGCAGGCCCTCATTTCAACCCAACCAGGGATGACACCATAATGACACCATTGTACTGGTGCACCCACATCCCGGACACTCAAAGTCAACTCGGTTGAAAAAGAACTGTACTACTCAGCACACAGCAAGCTTCTCAAACAGGAACTTCTGCAGGGACTACAGTCTTGGTATGAAATGGGGTTTGAACACAGAGATTAATGCTCACATGACACATACCATGGGCTCAGGATATGTCACAGATTAACACACTGCCATGAGGTGATATCACTACTGTGGAAGGTCAGCTGTGGCAAGCTTGGTCTTGGCAGGGGTCTACCATGTCAGAATGACACTCGGACATGGATCCAAAGATTACAACACACAGAATACTTTGTTTCCATCAGCCTCTGTACATGTGTTTCTCCAAAGTCATCAGCCTGTTGTCAAACTCCATGTATAACAAGTTGTACTGATTAGACAGATGACTTTTTTCATCATCAATGCGCCATTCTGCATGTCCACCGTAGATGGTTGTACCATTAAAAACACGTACAATGTGTACAAATGTCAGCACAACCTATGTGCAAAAGTGTAAGTCAAAGATGGGATTGTGTCAAAAGCATGTCACATTCCTTGTCCAAAACATTGTGGATCCTGACAACCTGCAATTGCAGTCAATGATGACTCTGATACATACTGTAATAGGACACATATACCATGGATCACATGCAGTCCATCACATAGCTAATTCATTATTTTCACAAAACAAGATTCCAACAGCAATTTCATTAGGCTAATTAAACAAATTAGGTACACGAAATGCAAATCTTCTAAATAAATGAAATAATGTTTTATTCAGCCTTTGCCGTTGAAAATCTCAACAGGAGAACGATAAGACCAATGGCCAGTCCATTAGATGTAGTCCTTTAGGGGGAATACAAAGAAATCTTCCTCCCTCGCTTGCCTGCACTGCTACGACTAGGGGACATCTCCCCTTGGAGGGGCATCTTTAGGGGCATGCCAGGCAACGCAGGGGCAGGATCAGGGGACAGCAGAATGGGGCAGGGGAGGGGTGGTGGGTGCAGGAGTGTCGCTGGCAACTGCAGTGGAGGTGTCTGACACAGTGGGCGCCGTCACCACTGCCGGGCCCAAGTCAGATGTGGTGGGTGCCGTCACTACTGCAGGGCTCAAGTCAGATGGGGTGGTTGCCGGCACCACTGCAGTGGGCAAGACAGATGGTGTGGACGGGGTCTCCACTGCAGTGCCCAAGTCAGATGGGGTGGATGTGCTCCCTACTGCAGTGCCAATCTCAAGAGGAGTGAGATGGGGTTCAGATGAGGTGGGCAGGACAGAGGGGGGAGACAGGGTCTCCGCACCAGTGGCAGGAACAGGCTGAGCATGTGAGGTGGGGGTGGAAGTGCATGTGGTAGGGGGGGAGGGCCTAAGCATTCTGGGGATGTGGTATCGGTGTGTGGATGAACCTGGGGCAGGGAATGGCTGTGGGACCTGTGGAGTGGTGGCCTGGGGGCTGCAGGATGGAGACTGTGTGGTGGAAGTACGTGGTTTTGGTGGAGTCTTGCCCTTCCTGGTCCAGGGGGATTTGCGGATGGGGGCCTCAGTATTTGTGCGCCTGGGGGAGGGTGTCCGTGTGGCAGGGGAACTCCCCTCTGTGCGTGGTGACTTCCTCTTCCCCTTGTAAGTTAGAGCAGATGGATCGGTGGGGAAGAGGCCAAGGTCACAGAGGAAGAGTTGCTTGCAAGGGGGTGGTTTAGGTGAGGCAAGGGAAGGTGTTTTGGAGGGAGAGACATCTGAGGACTGCGGAGTGCTTGTGGATGCCTGTTTGTGTGTCTGTGACCCATCCCATGTGTGTGTGCCATCAGTCCCCGGAGTGTGCGTGCTTGTGTGTCTGGATTTTGTCTTGCGTGTCTGTGTGCTGCTTGTGTCTGATGTGGTGTGTGCATGTGCCGGTGTGTGTGTTTGTTGGACAGGCAGGGTAGTGGGGATTGTGGATGTGGCAGAGGTAGGAGGGGTGAGGGCCTGTTGGAGGAGGGACACTGCTGCCGTCTGTGTGGAGGCCATGGCCTGAATGGTCCGATGTAGGGCAGACATGTTCGATGAGATGCCCTCCATGAAGGACACCAGTTGTGTCAACAGACTGGTGTGAGAATGGAGGACATTCAGCATTGCGGTCTGCCCTACATGGATCTGCGTAAGTAAGTCCACAGACTCCACACTCAGGGCAGCAGGGAAGACAGGGGTAGGGGGTGCGGAGCCTGGCACGAAGGAGACATGCTCCCTTACACGGGAGCCTCCATGGACATCTGGGATGGGAGCAGATGTGAGGGTGGAGATGGTGGTGGTGGTGGGGACAGACTCGCTAGGTGTTGTCTGGGTCTGCTGACACCCGCATCCACAAGGGAGTCATCACTGAAGCTGCTGTGTTCCTCAGCCGAGGTGGTTGTAGTTGAGGTCTCTTCAGTGTGGCTCCCCTCACCCTCCGTGCCACTGGGTCCCTCCGACTCATCTGCAGCGGACCCTGTCTGCCTCTGCGGCTCCTCCTGGTCCGTGGAGCTGTCTCCTCCAGTAGCCGTAGATGTAACTGCAAATAAACAGGGTAAACAGATCCACATCAGTCACCTCATACATCACAGTCAGTACAGCACATTACAGCGCACGGCTGTGCATTATTTGCAGTATATTAGCAAAAGTGCTGACACATATTTGAAAAAGACACATGTCAGTCTGCCAGTCAACCATGCCCCTCATATCCTACCTGTCCATGGACCCATCAGTCTGGTGCATGTAGTTAGCCACTACTCACATGTGCACACATGCACCACATAGACAGTTGTCTGGACTGCAGGATTAGTGATGGAAATGTGCCAGTACACACATATCCCATATCCTGCCACTGACTCAGTACATGTGTCAGGATAAGGGATGGACAAAGTCATTGTCAGTAATATGGATATGCTTCCTTCACCAGACACCATGATGTGCACATGTATTGATGGCCGATGCCACAATTGAGTGCATGCAGGACAACTGACATTACTGCAGGATACACATTTGCAAGTGGCATACCATGCTACAGGCCAGTCTGGGTAATCAGTCATTACTGGCTTCAGTCACAGGGGCAGTGCATCTGAGAACAAACAGTCTGCACTGTATCACAATCATGTATTTGTGGTGCATGTAAGCCCTGCAGCTGTCAAGTGCACATGTTCCCCCACTGCTACCCACATCTTAAGGCTACTGATGATCCCACGTCATACAAATGCCACAGTTGAGTGACAGCAAGCACAAGTCTGTCAACATGATCACATCACAGTCTGATGAGAATGAATTATAGCTGCCTGCACTTAAATGTCGAATACACCATTAGGCACAGTCAATTGATTACACACCTATGTTAAACCCCATTGTGATGATCCAACAGCCACATCTCAGCTGGCTGCCCACCCCAAACTGTTTGACACCCCAGGAGTCTAAAACGCTAGGCCACTCCACAATGACACAGAGGCTGACACCTGATTGCACATTTCACAATGCACTAAATGTAGGTTGACACACATGAGTAGGAGAACAGAGTGTACTTCATGTCCGGAGTAGGCATACCTGACCTGGTCCATGTGCAACATGGGATTACCCTGAACACTAGGCATGTGTCTATGCATGTGTGACATACTTCAGATGTACATACTTCAGAGGACCCAACATTGTCCCACCTGCTGCATGGGTGTGTGGTAAACACCCCAGACACATATGGTGAGGCAGAGCAGCAATCAGAACATGTATTAATGGCCCACACAGAGTACATGTTAGATATCTGGCAATGTGCAGACGCATGTCAATCAATTGCCTCACTCATGAAGGCCAAAATATTGTACCGGTAGCAGATGCTGTTTCCCACCTCAACCTTGGACAACAGCAGGGACACACAGCCCAAGTGAGACAAGTCACAGACTGAAAGGGCCACACCTGTGTATCAGATGAGGAAGGGCCATAACCTAATTTATGCACATGACTCTTCTTCAAGCAGACAGACGAACTGTGGTAGCGTAACCAGGCTGAAGGAGTGCAAAGATCATGTTAGACACAGTTCACAGACAAGGCATGCACTTACTCCCTCCTTGCTGCTGTCTGGCCTTTAACTGCCCATCCAGGTCAGGGAAGACCACTGTCAGAATCCGGAGCATGTGGTGGGTCAGGGTCCGGTGTCCGCCCCTTCTGCGAGGAGGCGACAGCTTCAGCTGGACTCTTGCAATCCGACGGCTCCAGCCACGTAGGTCCTGCCACCTCTTCTGGCAGTTGCGGTTGCGGCACCTGTGGACCCCCACAGATCGAACTGCCCGGGCAATGGTCAGCCAGATCTCATGTTTCTGATGGGCATCAATGTCATGATTTGCCCTCCCGGGACTCAATGCAAGAAGAGGAGGATGACCAGTTACCTCCTTATGTCTCTCCTGTGCTTTTCTTGCAGTCGCCCTGGGATACACTTAACCAGGATTGTAGCGGTCCCTTTAAATCTTCAGCGTCCCACACCCGGGAGGAGCAGACGTCACACGTGACAGGGTCACATGCACCAATAGGATCACCTGATGACGTGGAGGGCCCTTTCTTAACCAATACGGAATCCGAGGAGGTTGACGCGTATTGGGATCACGGAAGCTGCGAGTCCAGAAGGAGCCGGAGAGGAATCACGGAACAGAGGGAAGACGCTGACCAAGCCCCACCGCGCTACGAAGAGCAGGGGACTCCGAAGCCTCAGCACAGCCATCGAGGAAGGAACTACGAATGGGAGCCGGACCCGATCCGGTACCACGAGACTGCCAGCCACGCTCACGGAGGAGCGTGGCTCCCAGAGGTACGTGATCGAGTGCGTGCTTGGTTTCGAAAGGGGTCTCCCGCAAGTGCCCAAAACCCAGGGGAGGGAGGAGAACCCTGAGCCCTTAACACCCAAGGCGAACGCTTTTGTTTCCTTCTTATTTTTTGGTATCACACAATCGTTTCGTACGGCGTTGGTGACGGTACGGGTGTTCCTCCCTCACTCCTTCCCCCTTTGCATACGAGTCGTACAGGCTCCCAGAGTGACGACTGTTTCTCTTTTCTTTGTTTTCCCCTACGGTAACCTGACCTCAACCTGCCGGATGTGGAGGATAATCCATTGGGAGCCTTCTACATATTCCTGACGATAAGGAACCTAGAGACCAAATGGACTGACTTTGCTTTATGTTATCGTTTTGCTTAAGAGAAGATTGACTAATAAATCTTCCTAGCCCACATATGGTGTCTGTCTCTGGCTGAAATACCACACATGGTGTCAGAAGTGGGATCCCCTGTCCATTGTAAGACAAAATGGAGAACCTTCTTCAACAACTTGTTTCCGGCCAGACAAAGTTGGAGTGGGCACTCGAGAGACACATGTCCTCAGCGCAAGCGGATAGAGAACTATTTAGCACCTCCATGAATAAGCAAATAGAAGGCCTATACAAACTATCCGACCGACAAGATGAGTTTACCAAAGTGACAATCCCACGTCAAGGGTCCCCATCCCCCTTTCCGAACATCGTCCTGCATAAATATGTCGCCGGGGATGACCCAGATTCTTTCCTTCTGAACTTCGAACGTGCTGCTCGAGCGTCAGGCTGGCCTGAGGGCAAGTGGCCTTTTTTTGGCCCCCTATTATCGGGTGAGGCCCAGGCCGCCTATCAAGCGGCCAATCCTACTGGCACTGCTAGCTATGCTGTAATAAAAGAGGTCATCTTTGACCACCTGGGGCTTGATGCCGAAGCCTACCGGGTGCGTTTTAGGAAGGAAAAGGGTAACCCCGGAGATACGCCTAAAACACTCTTTCATAGGCTGAAGACAGCCGCGGACAAATGGCTTAAACCTCAGGATATCCCAGAACCACTGGGATATTTGTTCATGGAACATTGTGATTTTGTAATGATGTGCTTTACTGAGCATGTCCAGCTCTGTGCATCAATGTGCATGTCTTTTTATCCTTGACTGTACGAAGAAATTGATTGTCAAGTGTCACACTGTGCATGACCCAGGTGTGTTGTTATTTCACACATTAGTGTTTTCACTATGACATACATACTGTAACAATTCTGATGTTTAGCAAGATTTGTGCATCTGTGCTTGCCTTTGTGCATGTTTGTAACGGTCACATTGCTGAGGTGACAACAAACTCACTCTCCTGAATCTGTGTCAGCATTTACAAATTTAGCTTGGATGAATGTGTTAATGTGAACCATCAATGACATCACATGTGTGAAATCGAATGCAATTGCAACGCATTTGTTATGAAAAATGCATTGTTACATGGCAGTCCATTGACACACAAGTCATTACATTGACATGCAGTAGGGGAGTCGCTAACATGAGTTGTTGTATAACCTGATATTTGTATGATCTGACATTCCCTACTGATGCACACACTGGACTTGTAATGGTGAATTGTATCAGTTCGTAATCCTGCGCAGAGCCTATAGCAAGTTTGTGTGATGTTTTGCGTTGTGATGTTCTGCAATGTAACAACACGGTCGTTGTTATGCCTGTGTTGTTTTTGCATGGTTTGTAAACGTATGCAATGTGAGAAGACATATTTGTGTTGATATTTCTCATCACTTTGCACACATGTGAATATCTTTCTGTAGTACATTTTGTCGCTGCTTACTTTTGTGCATGATCACTTCATGTACAATCTACTTGTTCTCCATGGACAGAGGAGTTTCCCAAGGATGATCAGTTGCCTTTTCATGGTCAGAGCTGTGAGGTACAGTGTGTTTAGTGCGTTGACTTCTACCCCTCTTCCCAAAGGCAAACAGACCAGCTTACTCATCATTGACTGAGGATCAATGACAGTGAGGGTAGTGTAGTTCAAGGATGCTGACACCGCTGACTGATGTTGAAGTATAATGCAAAACACAACAATGCCTTGTGCACATGACACAACGCAAGAGTGTCAGCCATCTTGCATTGCACCTCACATCTACTGTCAGATGGGCATTGTCCCTGATGTGTGTTTTTATTGTGTGTGGTTTGTGTTATGTGGTGTGACTGCTAATTAGACTGTGTCCTGTCCTCCACGCAAATTTGTAGCATGCACAGTGAGAGCACATGTGACTAATCTTTACCTGTCAGTGTGTGGAATGTACAGTTAAGGTTATGGTCTGTAGTTGTGTGAGTAGGCCAAGAACTGGCTGTCAGTTTTTCAAAATTCGTACATGATGCCCCTGTGTAGCCATCTTGACAGGGCATTTGCATTCACTCTCAGGGACAGCATAGTGACAGGTGTGTTATTGTGGGAGTGGGGGGTGTGTGTGTGACAAGTGGGTGCTGGTGGCAGTAGTCATAGCTTCCACTCCTCCTCCCACCCAGACCAAATGGGCCAGCATGTACCATGGTTTCATGACAGTGAGTACAAAGTTACATTCAAGATGTCTGGCTGTGATGTCTGTGGCTGTGTATTTGAGGTAATTTTAGACTATTTGGACATGTACTCACCAGGTTCCGGTATTCCAGCTAATCCAGTTATGGCCTCCTGTGGGAGGAAGTCCCGCACCTTCACCTCCCAGGTGGTGAAACGCACCGGTTTATGACGGCCACCGCCAGTCTTGTTGCTCAGGGCATGTTCTCTGGCAATCAGCTTCTTAACCCTCCTGCGTACATCACAGTTCTGGTTCCGGATATCCTCCTTTGTGCGCAAGGTAGGTGATTGGGCACAATCCTCTCCCACATCTTGGTTCTCTGGGACTGGGAGGTCTGTTGGGCCAAGGTGCCAAATAACTGTGGCTCAACTCGGATGATTTCATCTATCATGACTTCCAACTCAACAGCTGAGAACTTTGGATTCTTCTTTGGGGGCATGGTGATGGGTGGTGGTGGAGATGTATGTGTGTGTGAAGGTGAGGGTGAGTGAGTGTGAGTGGAGGTGTGTTTCTGTCGTGCTAGTTGTGTGGAGGTTGTGTGGTGGATGAGTTGTGTGTGTTTGTAGTGGGTAGATGAGTTGTCTGTGTAGTAGTGTGGTCGGCTTGCATGTCTGTCGAAGTAGCAAATGGCGTTGGGAAGTTTTTGCTCCCTTTATATAGGTTGAGTTGTGGGTGTGTCTTAATATTTAAATTTAGTTTTTTTTGGAGGTGACAATGCATGTTTTGGTAGTCTTTTTTCTGTTTCTATTGTATTATGTTTTTCAAATTATGTAAGTCGTTTTGACGGCACATGATGCTTGTTCTTGTGTTATTTGTTTTGTCCAAGTCTGTTCCATTCATACTAGGCTATGTGGCATCGTTTGCATACGAGTCTGTCGCGTCGTGTATGTGCTTGGCTGTGTAGAATGGTTTGTGTACGTTTCTATTGGGTTGTGTTAATGCTGGAGTATTTGGCATCGTTCGTGTCCGAGTCTGTCGTGTCTTGTTAATGCTTGGCTACATGGAGTCGTTCGCGTACGTGTCTGTTGCGTCGGGTTGACGCTTGGCTATCTCGAATCTTGCGCGTACGGGTCTATCACGTCAGGCTCTTTTCCGGCCGACTCGGCCGAAATTGTTTTTTTCCGGCCGAGTGGGTTGTAAATTTCAAGCATCGCATCGTACTCAGCCATTTGGAAGGCGTGTGTACGGTTCGGTCGGAAAATATGACGGGTCCGTGTCGGGAACAACGTTTTCCAGCCGAAATTGGAATTGACCCCTAAGTGTTGATATGCAACTGATAGTACTTTTGCATACCAAGTTAAAAAATTAATTGCACTGGCCTATGTTCCAGTAACTGAGGTAGCAGAGCACTATAACCTCCTTATAGAAAGCCCCTACTATAAAAGACATGAAGAAAAACTAAGCCCACTATTGGATTACTTTGAGGATACCTGGGTGGGAAGACTCCACAGATCAGGGCACAGAAGACTACCCAAATTCCACATTCCATGGTGGAATGTGTACTTGAGCACACTAAACAAACAAGCCAAAACCAACAATGCTTTTGAAGGATGGCATAATGCCTTCCAATCAACAACAGGAAGAGGGATACCTACCCTACATAAACTACTCCAAGCCCTACAAAAAGAACAAAGTTACCAGGAACTTAGAATGGAACAATCTATAACTCAAATAGGTCCTAAACTCACAAAACAAACCAAAAGAATGTACGAATTACTACAAAGTCAGGTAACACTATACCCAACTACAAGAGGCCTAGAATACCTATCACTAATAGCAAAAACAATTCTTTAAATAATTTTCCTAAAACAATATAAAATAAGTTTCCTACAAAACACAATTTGTAACTGTACATATAATTTTTCTTAAGTTTGTAAAATATAAATAACATGTCATATATATTTAATGCAGTTATAAAAATATATATTGACATCTTAATTATATTTTACCTAAACATAACACATATATAAAATAATATAATCAACATACCCTCCCACAATTATATAATTAAACACTTACGGTTTCTGTAGCTGAAGAAAACGTAATCCAAAATTCGTGAATCCATCCAGGTATCTCTCAGTCCAAATAAATATTAAAATTTACCCCCCAAAAAATGTAAAAATACAACTGTTCCAAAATAAAAATCCAGTATCGATAAATCCAACGACTTTAAACCATTAAAAACTCGAAAATAGTGTTTAAAAAAAGAAACGCTCCAGGAAAAGCCGAAAAATTAAGAAAGTGTGAAATAAATATTAGTAGTAAATACTAATACACACTTCTTAATTAAAAAAAACGCTATCCTCTCCACAACGCGATTCCGATAACGAAACCTGTAAAAATAGAAATAAACATACCCACCCACACAAACATACACATAGAGTATAATAAACAACATATAAACACACTTTATGTACCATAAACACACATTTAGAAACATATCCTACCCTTTCTACACTAGGCCGCAAACACAAACTATCGACATCTCGCTAAACTATAACTAACTACCAAAACGCACCAAAAACACAACAACCTACCACTACACATACTAACTACCACTTAACAACATGCAAATACAAGTACAAATGTAATGTAAATATAGTAAATTAAACTTACCTTCATCGACGCGACGCAGCATCTAACCACGAGCTTCTCCCCTGTGAAATGACCCAAAACAACAGTAAGCGGTTACAAAATAGTCCCTGTAAAACAAAAATGGCTGCTTAAATAATCAAACACATACAAAATAATTCTAAAACATAGGAAACATACATAATTAAACAACTTATATATTTTCTAAAAATATTAGATTATTATACCAATTTTTTTTAAAATAATGTAACATTTTTTAATATTGTAAAATGTATAATAATTAATAAAAACAATATTAATAATTATTATAGTTACTTATTAATTTGTATCATTTACAATACATATCCAAAAATGCCTAAAACTGTTTAAAATGTTAAAGAAAAATGTAACCTTTTGAAAAGCATATTTGTATAAAATTCTAAAATGTACTAATTAATATTAATTTATCATAAATTATTAATATTAATTAAAAAAATATATAACATGTTAAAAAATAAATAACAAGTTTCTACATTTTTTTCATGTGAAAATATGTACAATATGATATACTATACATAGAAATATATATATAAATATTTTGTAAATGTTATGAATGCAAAAACAAAACTGTAAAAACATGTTGTAAAATTATGTTTGTTACAAAAATAAAAATGTTTAAAAATGTTTCCTGCTACAAAAATAATATACCTATGTTTTAAAATGTAAAAAGTAAAAAACATGTAAGTTAAAAAAAGTATTGTATGTTAATAAACATATATATGCATAATATTTCATTTTCATCCATTAAAAATATGTATTTTGTTTCTATGTTTCATCACTTGAATAATATTGCCTTAATACAATTTATTCTTTTACCCTAAACATGTTATTAGTAAATAATAAAGTAATGTTTACAATTAAAAAGTGTTATTCTTTCTCTATTAAATTATTATCATTATATATGTTCCAAAAATATATATTTTAATTCAATGTATATATTTTATTTAATTAAAAAATATCATATAAATATATATATATATATATATATATATATATATATATATATATATATATATATATATAAATTTTACTTACTATTAAATCTGAAAAATGCTGGACAGTAAACCAATCTGATTTACTACTCCCACTCCAGCTAATATTAAGTCAGGGAAGTTGCTGGACACTAAAGATATATAATTTACTATTCCCACTCCAGTCAGTATTAAGTCAGGGAAGGTGCTGGACACTAAAGATATATAAATTACTATTCCCACTCCAGTCAGTATTAAGTCAGGGAAGGTGCTGGACACTAAAGATATATAATTTATTATTCCCACTCCAGTCAGTATTAAGTCAGGGAAGGTGCTGGACACTAAAGATATATAATTTACTATTCCCACTCCAGTCAGTATTAAGGGGGTCATTATGATAGCGGACGGATCGCCACCGCCCGTATGGCGGTGGCGATCTGCCCGCTATTTTCCACCACCCGCACTCCGTTTCCCCCACCATATTATGATGCGGGGGGGACCCCGGCGGACAGAAAGACCGTCCGCCGGTTTTCCGCCAGTCTGACAGGGGACCGGGCGGTAAAGGGCTCTAACATGGTGGCGGTGTCTGCAAGACACCGCCATCCATATTAGGATGGTGGTGGAAAGCAGCCTTTCCATGGCGGTGTTGCCGCCATGGAAAGGCATGCGGACTTTGCTTCAGGGGCCCGTTGCGGGCCCCAGGGTTTTGAGGGGGTGGGTGGTGCAGATGGAGGGTACCTATGGTACCCCCTACATTTGAATGCACAAGGTGGCAGGCACCGCGCGGTGCCTGTCACGTTGTGCATTCAAATGCACAACATGCGTTTTTCACTTTGCGGCAGGTGCTGCTGCCAGCACCGCCCGCCGCAATGTGAACAATATGGGATGCCACCGCCACCGTGGCGGTGGCATCCTAATACACATGGCGGGACCGCCGCACCTCTTGCGGGCGGTCCCGTTTGCCGTTGCGGTGGCGGGCGGACTTTGTCTGCCCGCCATCGTAATGACCCTCTTAGTCAGGGAAGGTGCTGGACACTAAAGATATATAATTTACTATTCCCACTCCAGTCAGTATAAAGTCTGGGAAGATGCTGGACACTAAAGATATATAATTTACTATTCCCACTCCAATCAGTATTAAATCAGGGAAGGTGCTGGACACTAAAGATATATAATTTACTATTCCCACTCCAGTCAGTATTAAGTCAGGGAAGGTGCTGGACACTAAAGATATATAATTTACTATTCCCACTCCAGTCAGTATTAAGTCAGGGAAGGTGCTGGACACTAAAGATATATAATTTTCTATTTCCACACCAGTCAGTATTAATTCAGGGAAGGTGCTGGACACTAAACATATATAATTTACTATACCCACACCAGTCAGTATTAAGTCAGGGAAAGTGCTGGACACTAAAGATATATAATTTACTATTCCCTCTCCAGTCAGTATTAAGTCAGGGAAGGTGCTGGACACTAAAGATATATAATTTATTATTCCAACTCCAGTAAGTATTAATTCTGGGAAGGTGCTGGAGACTAAACATATAATTTACTATTCCCACTCCAGTCAGTATTAAGGGGCCTATTAGGATGGCGGGTGGATCGCCCCCGCTGGGCCGGCGGTAGCCACCGCCGGCGGGGGCGATCCACCCGCCATCCTGCCACGAATGACCCCCCCCGCCACATTAGAATGGCTGGGGGGTCCGCGGCGGACGGAAAGACCGTCCGCAGCTTTTCCACTGGTCGACTCATCGACCGGGCGGAAAAAGGGCATGATATGGTGGCGGTGGCGGTGTCTGCAAGACACCGCCATCCATATCATGATGCTGGCAGTCTTTAACCTTTCCATGGCGGCGTTGCCGCCATGGACAGGCATGCGGTCCTTGCCTGTGGGGGCCCGTTGCGGGCCCCCAGGGTGAAGGGGGATGGGGGGTACCTATGATACCCCCCTCATTGCCATGCACTACGTGGCAGGCACCACGTGCACAGTCCATTTCCATTGCGAGCGGGTCTGCAGCCAGCAGATCCACCCGCAATGGAAAAGGGCCACGATGCGCCCACCAGTGTGGCGGGCGCATCCTAATGCTCAAGGCGGGACCGCCGCAACTTCGGCGGTCCGTCCCTGGCTCCATTGCGGTGGTGGGCGGACTTTGTCCACCCGCCATCGTAATGGACCCCTAAGTCAGGGAAGATGCTGGACACTAAAGATATATAATTTACTATTCCCACTCCTGTTATTATTAAGTCAGGGAAGGTCATGGACAATAAACTTATATAATTAACTATTCACACTCCACTTTCTATTATATGAGGGAAGGCAAAGGACACTAAAGATATGTAATTCAATATTCCCACTACAATTATTAATAATTCAAGGAACATGTTTAACTTTAAACTTTATATGATCTAAATTATTTTAAAATTAATACTTTTACATAATATTAAAATTAAAAAAATAGACTAAGGGGCCGATTCCGATCCGGGTTGGAAATCATTCCGACCGACACGGACCGGGACTGAAGTCCGACTGACTCGTACAGGCGCAGTCCGACCTGGCAAGTACGATGCGTCCCGGTCGAAATCCAACCGACTCGCACGGAATCAATCCTGACTGACCGAAATGTACGGAAAACAGTGCCCGCTCGGAAACGGACCTGAAACCTTCCGACCGACACGGAACGGCTATAGTTCCAACCGACATGATCACACGCCGTACAACCTGCCAAGTACGATGCAATGCGTCGTGGACGAAAGCGAGTCGCACGGAGTCCAAGCCGTACAACCGATTCGTACGGAACAGAGAGATTGGCAAGAAAAAGAGCCCGTCGCGACCAGCGCGTACGTGAAACATGCAACATAGCACAATGTCAGTGTGACCGACTCGGATCACCCCCCAAGTGACGCCACAGGCGTACGACCCGGTCAACTGAACGTCTCCGTCAGGCCCTAAAGAAATCATGGAATTGACACAGAAAAAGGCCAAACAGGCAGTTAGAAAACCAAACAAATTCAATATTCAAACCAAGACACACCCACAACTCCACCTATAAAAAAAACAAAAATCCAGACCATGATCCTTTGCAAATCACACAGACCTGCAAACAGACAACACCACCACACTGAGACATACAGCCACAACCTACACACTACACACCACTAGCACCACACAATAAGCACACTCACAGACACCCAGCCATACACATACTCACCAACCCTCACTACCACACACACCCACCCACCCATCCATCTCCACCACCACCCATCACCATGCCCCCAAAGAAGAATCCAAAGTTCACAGACAGTGAGTTGGAAGTCATGGTAGATGGGAGGGCATACTAACTCAAGGGACACATCAATGCAACAATCATGACAAGTAGCATGCAGAAACACATATGCTCTGACAGTGCACAACACAGTCACATATCAGGTGATGCAAGAATAGTTGACAACACATCACTGTATACTCACAATTAGGAGAAGAAGTTGTTGATGAGCTGAGTCCAGACATCCCCCTCACCCTCATCATCACTTGCAACATGTCCCAGGCCAGGATCCTCCCATGCTGGCGGTTGATGGCCGTCATCATCTTCGATGAGAGGCACCTCCTCCCTCACTGCCATGTTGTGTAGCATGCAACACACAATAAATATCTTGCACACCTTTTCAGGTGCATATTGGAGGGCCCCTCCTGTCCGGTCCAGGCAGCGGAATCGGCTTTTCAAGAGTCCAAATGTCCGCTCAATCACTCGCCTGGTCCGCCCATGTGCTTCATTGAAACGTATCTGCGCTGGTGTGACAGGGTTCCTAAGAGGTGTCAGCAACCACGGCATGTTGAGGTACCCGGAGTCACCTGCATTCAAACAGCCAAACATGTCATGGGTCAGGAAAGAGCGTGTAATCCAAAGATACTTAAAACACACAAGGTAAAGTGCAATTACACACCGACAAGCCAGGCACGCTGGTTCTGCAGCTGTGACATCATATGTGGTATCCTGCTATTCCGCATGATGTAGGCGTTGTGTGCTGAACCAGGGAAACGGACACAGAAATGTGAAATTGTCATGTCCGCAAGACATACCACTAGGGCATTAATAGAGTGAAAATGTTTACGGTTGCGGTAAGTCTGCTCATGGGCCTGTGGTGGTACCAAAGCCACATGTGTCCCATCAATTGAGCCGATGACATTTGGCATCCCTCCCAGTGCATAGAAATCTCCCTTTATGCCTGGCATTTGTTGTTGGCTGGGAAATCGGTCCAGATACAACAACATTGCCTCCAAAACATCACGGAGAACACGACTGAACATGGTCTGTGACATCCCACCAGCACCAGCCACTGTGTATTGGAATGTTCCGGTGGCAAAAAAATGTAGGGCTGCCATCACCTTCACCTTGGGGGTCAGCGCAGTTGGATACGCACGCCCAGGTTGTAAATGTGGGGACAACTGATCCTCCAAATCCTCAATCAGCTGGCTTGTGAAGCGGTACCGTCAGATGCAGTACCGTCGGATGCAGTCACGTTCAGCCATGGTTGCAAGGTCCGGGAAGGGTCTGTGGACATTAGGTCTCCTGCAGTACATAGGGAATCAAAGAAAGTATTTCAGTTCCCCCACATCTGTGGCTATGACCATGCCAAATACCACATGCTACATCACATCAGGACACAATTGAGTCAGGTGTGTGCAATTCAGCATGGACACATATGCCAGCCATGTGCCCCTCACCTAACATGTCAGCTCCACATGGTGACACCACAAGTGCCATGCTCTGCTGTCGACAAACTGTGGGCCCTGTCACAGTACATCTGAACATATGTCACATACCAAACACACACCTCAATAACTAGTGAGGACAGTTGTGTTGTCAAAATTACAGGGGACTGGCAGCCACACACACGGGGAACATGCATTGCAACATGGACACAGTCACCATGTAATGTCTGATGTACACGTTCCATCACAACCATCAGTTGTCTGCATGGCAAACGTGGATGTCTGTGACACACAGACACAACACCAAATCACATGCCCAAAACTGATGGAGGTTTAGGGGGATTAACAACTCCCAGATACAAATATGTCCATGTGCCTAGCATTATACGCAAATACTCATGATGTACCACACACAGCAAGGCCAGGGACACACATGACATATCATATGCAATGTAGGGTTCATGTAACATGGCAATACACAATGTGCCCCTGCAACTGTGCCCAGGCCACTTGTGTTGACCAGCAAAGTCCCCAAGCACATTAGGGAGGTGCATCACACACAATGCCTTTTTGTGACCATGTAACATGGCACATCCTGGTAGTGTGTACCACATTGTGCACATCAAATATGACATGTGTAGACATGTACCCACGCATGTAATGAGGCATGAATAGCGATTGCCTGTACTGTGTGACAGGCTGTCACTGTGTTGTCCAGTCCCTCAGTCCATGTCAAAACATTTCGGTTGGCAGCTTCTGACCATCGAATGTAAGGGTCACACAGGCTTGTGCGATTGTGAATGACACATCGGACACATAGGGACCAAGGCGTACGCACGCCTTGGTCATAGACTGTAATGGCTATTAATGCGGGTGCGATTTGATGAGACGCGTCGGACACATAGGGACCAAGGCGTACGCACGCCTTGGTCATAGACTGTAATGGCTATTAATGTGGGTGCGATTTGATGAGACGCGTCGGACACATAGGGACCAAGGCGTACGCACGCCTTGGTCATAGACTGTAATGGCTATTAATGCGGGTGCGATTTGATGAGACGCGTCGGACACATAGGGACCAAGGCGTTCGCACGCCTTGGTCATAGACTGTAATGGCTATTAATGCGGGTGCGATTTGATGAGACGCGTCGGACACATAGGGACCAAGGCGTACGCACGCCTTGGTCATAAACTGTAACGGCTATTTATGCGGGTGCGATTTGATGAGACGCGCGGACGCCTAGGATCCAAGGCGTACGCACCCATTGGCTATTGGCTGTCATGGAGACGAGCCTTGTGTTTTGTTACGTGTACGACTCGTGTGCTGCCAGATTCAGTTGGACCACTACAACAATGTTGCAAATTAAATGGTGTCATGATGCAGAAAGTTTGAACGATGCGGAAGGCGTGTCCGATGCATTCAAAGTCATGGATTGGGCAAATTCGGATAATGCGAACGAGTCTGACCTATCTCTTTGGCCGCATCGAACAGATACTGCCTCTGTAGCACAGATTTAAGGCTGTCTGTTCCCCAGAGACTGCACTTGCTTGCACTACATGCCACAGGACTGCATTTCATCACACCACTGCTGCTGTCTCTGCATCCTCTGTATCCTGCAATGGCACGTACTGTGGAGAGGGCCCCAGCATTCACTGAGGAGGAGAACCAGGCCCTGCTGGACAGCCTCCTCCCACAGTACTGCAAGCTGTATGGGAAACCAGGGGAGCAGGTGAGT
Organism: Calotriton arnoldi; assembly: GCA_963921515.1. Classification (NCBI taxonomy): domain Eukaryota; kingdom Metazoa; phylum Chordata; class Amphibia; order Caudata; family Salamandridae; genus Calotriton; species Calotriton arnoldi. Next base: position 375,165 of record CAWUFW010004421.1, on the reverse strand, counting down.
GTGGAGTCCAATGCCTTTGCTTTTGTACATGTAGTCTGACTGGCACTACTAGCATTGTGCTCACCAAGGGCAAGCATGCACACTGAGTAAGTTCACGTTTCTGAGTGTGCTGATGCATGTACACAGCTGGCAATGTTTCTGATTGACTTACTGTCCTTTTTCCCTTATTTAAATGTGTTTATGTGTGACATACAATTGACTCATAGTGACACTTCCAGACATGCAAAACCTAGCATTGATGAAGAGGGGAATGTGACAATGTCTGCCATTCCAGCCATTTCAGCAACCAAAAACTGTAAGGGCAACTATGAACTGCTGCAATACACCAGACATGTAAGGGTACCAATCTGCAGGAGGGCCTCATGGTGGTTTGGGAATAAGAAATTGCCAGTTCATTGCAGTGAGATAGTTGGTGTAGAGTTGCACCACAGCTGCAGACCCTAGACCCCAGCTCTCCTCGTCAGCTGTGTTGCAGATACAGTGCTGTATGCTTGTCTGCGAAAGTTAAGCAAACACCTGTAACACCCCCCCGTAGCAAATGTGCTGACTCAATTGATATGTTGTTGTTGCCAGTGTTCACTAATCAATGTGGGTCATGCAATGTAGGGAGAGGCTGGGGAGGGGGTGTAAGTGGAGTGGCCCATGTGATTGGTCTACCCGTGCTGGTACACGTCCTGTGCAACTCTGTGCCTCACAGTGTCCGGTCTGAGCAGTGAGTGGGTGTCCACCCTGAAGCCATCGGTCTGCCGGCACTGCCATGTCGTGAATTGGGGCTTGCACACAGGACAACTGCCCATTACCATAGTTGCACTACCTGCATACATGATATGCACTGTAAAGTTCTACATGTGTGTACAACTGTGTATTTGGGAACATGGAGCATGTGTAGTGATGTTGTCTCACATTGTCATCCTCACAGGTCACTGCCCATGAGAAGAATGAAATATGGCAGACCATCACCCGGGAAGTTAGGTCGGTGGGGGTCTACAGACGCCACATCCGCCACTGCCAGAAGAGGAGGCAGGACCTTCGTGGCTGGACCCGGAGGATCGCAAGGGTTCAGCTGAAGCTGTCGCCTCCTCGCAGGAGGGGCGGACGCCAGAACCTGACACCCCACATGCTACGGATCCTGGCGGTGGCCTTTCCAGACCTGGATGGACAGTTGAAGGCCAGACAGCAGCAAGGAGGGGGTAAGTCCATGCCTTGTTGGTGTATTTGGGTTAACCTGCACTTTGCACTCCTTCAGCCAAGTTACACTCCCACAGTTAGTCTGTCTGCTCAGACAAGTTCCATGTGGCTATATTTGGTGATGCCCCATTCACATCTGATGCCCAGGTGTGTCCCTTCCACTCTTTCACATGTGCCACTTGGGCTGTGTGTATTTACTGTTGTCCAAGGGAATGTTGACAGCAACATCAGCAAAATGTACATTAACTTGAGCTACATGGGTGAGGCTAATCTGGGACATGTGTCAGATCATTTATGGATTATTAACCTGTGCTCTGTGTGTGCTCAACATCTCTGCACTAATTGCTGTTGTGGGTCAGCATAGGAGTGTGAGGTATTGACCACACACCCACGCAGCAGGCATGCACAATCGTGACACATCAGACATTTGATGTGAATGAGTTCCAGAAAATGCATGGTCACCTGCATTGTGCTCCTGCTAATCCCATGTATCACATGGCCCATGGACAGGTCTGCCTTCTCCGGTCACCTGAGACTCTCTGGCCTCCTAATCTTGTGTGTCAGCCAACACTTCAACCATTGTGAACGTTTATTATCATGTGCCTGACTCTGTGTCAAGCTGGCCTGCCATAGCTTTTCGTATTTCAGAGATGTGCTATATGTTTGTCATGGACAGACATCTGACATGTGACTATTGGTTCTGCACACAGGGCAATACATATGTGTGTAGTCACTATAATGTGCATAATGGTGTATTCAACAGATTTGTGTCAGCAGCTTTACTATGTACTTGTGATGTCCTCTGTGATCAGGTATACAGGGTTGTAGACTCACAAACTGTGATGTGTCATGTTGCTTATGTGGCTTTATCATATTCTATCAAATGTGTGTAGCATGTGGTGACCATGTATACATGACCACTACCGGAGTTCCATTCACAGTGCAAACATGAGTGTGACACGTTGCTGAATGTGGAGTTGGCATGCACTGCCCCTGTGACAGTAGTCAGTACTGACTGATGGGCCAGACAGGCCTGTGGCCTTATGTTACACACTAATATCTGGGGCATGCTGTATTGTGACATGTGTCTTGTACTGCAGCCACAGTGTGTTAGCTTTACGTTTAAAGACATGGGAGGTAATGGTGTCTGGTAATGGAAGTATGTTCATCATAGCAACAATGAGGTCATGCCATCACAAATGCTGTTCCAAAACCTGAGTCAGTGGACTGGAATGTGACATGTGTGTCAGAACACATGACAGTAACGATCAGAGCAGATCAGAGTACTGGGTAGTCTGGTAATGCCTGCACATGTGCTGTCCGACATCATACATACTATGGGCTGATGGGTCCATTGTCATCATGGGTACAGAGGGCATGGTTCACTGTTAGACGGATAAGTGCCAGGTTCACCTATGTGTGGTAGATTGTGATGCTGTTTTTAAATGATGCCAGGGCTTGCACAGTGATGTGTTGCATTTAAGGTAATGTGTCCAGTACACACAGGTGACTGATGTGAATCTGTTTCTCATTGTTCACAGCATCATTGGCAGACACTGGAGGGGACAGCTCCACGGACCGTGGGGAGGGGCGCAGCCAGACTGGTTCCGCTGTGGAGGAGTCGGAGGGAGCCAGTGGCACGGAGGGTGAGGGGAGCCACACTGAGGGCGAGTCAACAGCCACTACATCTGCTGCAGACGACGAAGGCTCAAGTGAAGATTCCCTGGAGGAGGCGGGTGTGCCAACACCAGAGAACACTGACAGCGAGTCTGTCCCCGCCACCTCCACCATCTCCACCCTCCCAGTTGCTCCCATCCCAGATGTCCGTGGAGCCCCCCGTGTTAGGGCGAAAGTCTCCTTCAGTCCAGGCACCGCACCCCCTGCCTCTGTCTCCCCTGCTTCCCTGAATGTGGATTCTGTGGACCTGCTGAAGCAGATCCATGTGGGGCAGACATCAATGCTGAGTGTCCTCCATGCTCACACTAATCTCTTGACACAATTGGTGTCATTCGTGGAAGGCATGTCAGCAAACATGTCTGCCCAACAGCGGATCAGTCAGTCCATGGACTCCTCACTGACGGCAGCAGTGTCCCTCCTCCAGCAGTCCCTCACCACACCTACCTCTGGCCCATCCACAATCCCCACTACCCTCCCTGATCCGACCACACTCACACCTGCACCGTCACGCACAACACCAGACCCGAGCAGCACACGCACAGGGAAATCTAAGTCTAAACGCACCAGCACGCACACACAGGGGACTGATGGCACACACACAGGGGATAGGGTACAGACGCACAGACAACCATCCACAACCACTCCGCAGTCCTCAGACACCTCTCCCGCCAAAACCTCTTCCCTGGACTCCCCTGCTAAGCCCCCTTCTCAGAAGTTCTTCCTCTGTGAGCTTGGCCTCTTCCCCTCAGTTACACCTGGGCCAACTCACAAGGGGAAGAGGAAGTCACCTCGCCGGGAGGGTATACCCCCCCGACCCCGCACACCCTCCCCCAAGAGCAGGGACACTGAGGCCCCCACCCGGAAATCCCCAAGAACCAGGAAGACCCAACCACATTCACACACTCCCACCACACACTCTCCGTCCTCAAGCTCCCATGCCACCACTCATTGTGTTCCGCCACCACACCCTGCCCCAGGTTCACCCACCCACCGGTGGCACATCCCCAAAGTCATTAGGCCCTCCCCCCTTCCACAGACACTTATACAACACCTGCTCCTCAGCCTGTTCCTGCTACTGCAGTGGAGCCCGTGTCCCCCCGACTGTCCTGGCCACTGCAGGGGAGCCCCCGCCCACTACATTGGACATCCTCACTGCACTGGAGTGTGTACCCCCCCATGTGTCGTGGCCAGTGCAGTGGAGCCCCAGCACACTCCATCGGACATACTCACTGCAGTGGAGACCCCACACACTCATCATGACCCATCCACTGCAGTTGCTCCTGTGACCCCTGTACCCACCACCACTCCCCTGCCCCATTCTTGTGCCCCCTGATCCTGTTCCTGTGGTGCCTGGCCTGCCACCACAGATGCCCCTCCAAAGGGTGAGGTCCCCTACTGTGTGTCAGTGCAGGCAAGCTATGTGTGACATGTTGTCAGTTATCCCCCATCATGGACTAATTTCATGGACTAGCCATTGGCCTTTTTGCATTCCGGACTGGACTTTTCCCCTTTACGTTGCTGAATAAAGTTATTTTTTGTTATTTCTTTGTATTACATCTCAGGTACATGATGTTGATAAGGAGTGTACTTAAGTTGCTGTTGTGCTATTGTCATTTGCCAAAAAGTGATATGATGTTGTGATGTGTCTCATGTGTGCCATGGGACATGAGTCATATTGCAGTATGTCTCCAAATCATCATTGGGGTCAAGTCAGATTCTCATGATCACACCTGCTTTTGCACAGGGATTGGGACAGCCTTTGAAGTACTTCACATCTTTGTTTGCCACTGTTGCACAGGTTTAGTGCTGACATTTGTGCACATATTACATCTTACTGACTCGGGCCGTCAGCACCGGACATGCATTTTGATGCATGGGTGATGAACAAGTCATCTGTGTAATTAGTGCAACTTGCCATACATATGTTTGGAGTATGTGCTGGTGACTTAAGGGACACTGCAGGACACAGGCTGATGTGACCAGAACTTTCAGGCAGAATTAATAGGTGGCTCACTCGCAGACATCTAGTCTGACATGACTTGGCCCTGCACAGACGACTGTTGGCACAGCTGTGGTTACACATGAGTGGAGTCACCTCATGGCAGTGTGTAATCCCGTGTCATTGACTGGGCCCATGTGTTGTGTTCTGTGTGCATGTCTCAGTGGGTTACCTTGCTTTTTCCACACAGCCTACATTCCCTGCAGATGTTCCTGACTGTGATGCTTACTGAGTTGTCCTGTGTTTGCCGTAGGTGTTAGGACTAGGTTTCCTGGGATGTGGGTGCATGGTAAATTACTGGTCATATGAGAGTCATCGGTGGGTGTGTTTGATGTAATGGCCCTGGTACGTGTGCAAACTCCCATGGGACATAATCAGGATTCACCACGGCACTTTGGTGTTGCCAATACCAGGTTGTTTTCACTTTGTGGTAGCTTCATGTGACTGGGTAACTTGTATGTGTGTGTGAGTGCTCACACTCATCAGATCCTAGCCTTCAATGTCTGTTGCTGTAGAAATGTGTTCTTTGTGGGTCTCCATGTGCTCTCCATTGGTCTGGGACTGTGCCAAGGATCCCAATGTGTCAGATAAGTGTGACGTCATGCACATGTACCTCATGATATACAGTGTGGGAATCATTCGCAAGGGATGTTGCCTGGCCATGTGTGATGTGTTTGTACACCTTGGATCCCCCCTCCACCCCTGGGATTGTCATCGGTGCATGTGCAATGTCAGGAGTCCATGTGGGCTTGGCTGCTGCTCATTGTTGCAGATCAAGGTGTGTGGCATTTGGAGTGGGCATATGTGAGTGTTCTTATGTCTAGGACCCTACATACATAGTGGGCTCACATCACAGCCCATAGCCGTTTAGTTTTCTGAGTGAGTGTGATGGCAGTTGGGCTGTCACTACATGCCACAGTGCGCACATGTGACTGTGCTCCACAGTAGGGTGTACATCCAAATTTGTAATCGCAGAGGGCTCATCATACAGGCTACTGTCGCCACAATGTGGGCTCCTTGTGGGTATTGATGGAGTGGGTCTGTCTCTTGCTGTGTTTGTTGCTGTGCAGCCCAGCTTAGGTCACATGAGTGTGTTGTGGAATCACTCATGTCACAATGGCTGATTGCCCACATAGAGGTGGCCAGTTCCTGTGGGACTTCTGAATGTCAGTGTGTACACATATATCTGTTTTGAGTTAAACACCACATGATGGGTGTCGTACTAGCCTGAGTACACTGAGACACACACACATGTTGTGTTCATTATGCAGTGTGGGGCTGGCTGGTTGTGTTTGTGCACCTGCACCCATGCATTGGTATGGCTTTTCTGGACATTGCCTGGAAGTCGGGTGTAGGTATTGCCGTACTGTCCCTGGGACTCCTACCTCATCATTCGGCGCATTCTTCATGGTTATTATGTTCCATTGCTGCCATGGTATGGGTCTTGATCACCTGATGGCTGCAATCTACACAGGATTCCTTGGTATGTGTGTCTGTTTGTGTGCATATGTGTGTATGCATTCTGGTGGCCACTAATTACATTGTGTAATTGTACACTGGAGGCATTGTCAGCCCCCATGTGCACTGCTACTCTGCACATGTCAGAGGGATGTTAGTCGACGCTGGACACTTCCACTCAACAGATCTGTGTTTGTTAGCAACACACCCACTACTTAGCCACTACATTGCTTGTGGTGTTACGACCAGGAATCTGACATGCAGATTTGCATGGCTGTCATTTTTGGACAGGCACTCACATTTAGCTCACTGAGGTGGGGTGGGGTCTTGCCCCATTGATACAATGTTCCTGATATGTATGGATTTAGGATGCCACACTCACCTTTTGGTCAGAGTAGGGTGGGAGGGATCAAGCCCCATTAGCACGATGTACCACGTTTGGTGGTGTTTTTGACACCACATCCACCTTTTACTCACAGATGTGATGTGAGTTACAGTATGTGTTCCCTTTCAGTGTCACTGTTTCTGGGACTTCACACACAATACACAATCTTGGCATGATGGTAGGGTGAGGGGTATTTGGCCTACAAGCTGTATGGGTGGGAATGCTGGTAGTGATAGGCATCCCCCCTTGTAGGTAGAGTATGCTGGTAGTGATAGGCATCCACCCCCATGCAGGTAGAGTATGCTGGGGCATCCCCCCTTGTAGGTAGAGTTTGCTGGTAGTGAAAGGCATCCACCCCCTATGGGCTGGAGAATGCTGGCAGTGATAGGCACTCACCCCAATGGAGGTGGAGTATGCTGGTAGTGATAGGCATCCCCCCTTGTAGGTAGAGTTTGCTGGTAGTGATAGGTATCCACCCCCATGCAGGTAGAGTTTGCTGGTAGTGATAGGCATCCCCCCTTGTAGGTAGAGTTTGCTGGTAGTGATAGGCATCCACCCCTATGGGCTGGAGAATGCTGGTAGTGATAGGCACTCACCCCCATGCAGGTGGAGTATGCTGGTAGTGATAGGCATCCCCCCTTGTAGGTAGAGTTTGCTGGTAGTGATAGGCATCCACCCCCATGCAGGTAGCGTTTGCTGGTAGTGATAGGCATCCCCCCTTGTAGGTAGAGTTTGCTGGTAGTGATAGGCATCCACCCCTATGGGCTAGAGAATGCTGGTAGTGATAGGCACTCACCCCCATGTAGATGGAGTATGCTGGTAGTGATAGGCATCCCCCCTTGTAGGTAGAGTTTGCTGGTAGTGATAGGCATCCCCCCTTGTAGGTAGAGTTTGCTGGTAGTGATAGGCATCCACCCCCTATGGGCTGGAGAATGCTGGTAGTGATAGGCACTCACCCCCATGCAGGTGGAGTATGCTGGTAGTGATAGGCATCCCCCCTTGTAGGTAGAGTATGCTGGTAGTGATGGGCATCCACCCCCATGCAGGTAGAGTATGCTGGTAGTGATAGGCATCCCCCCTTGTAGGTAGAGTTTGCTGGTAGGGGTAGGCATCCACCCCCTATGGGTTGGAGAATGCTGGTAGTGATAGGCACTCACCCCCATGCAGGTTGAGTATGCTGGTAGTGATAGGCATCCCCCCTTGTAGGTAGAGTATGCTGGTAGTGATAGGCACTCACCCCCATGCAGGTGGAGTATGCTGGTAGTGATTGGCATCCACCCCCTGTGGACTAAACACTGCTGGTAATGATGGGCACACCCCCCCCTATTGGTTGTGCCTGCTGGTAGTTATGGCTATCTACCCCGTATGGGTGTTGAACTTGCCGTCTGCGGAGTACGCGTCGATTCCTGTTGTTCATTCGGTCATAGGCGTACAGTGCAGGGATGACATGCGCGATCGGATACATGTTTGGTTAGTCTCGTACCCGCTGTTCGTGTTGTGGAGCGAATCGACGCGAAGAGACTACTGTTCCGGATGCTGAGACGTCCCGTCAGTGGCGAACCGTTCGGCGCGTAGGAAGTGCGCATCGTACTTGCCCGACCGGAAGCTGCTGTTTAAATGCCTCCGGACGAGTCAAGTTCAGCGCTTATGGTTCCGGCTCGTACGGAAAATGTTGCTGATTTCGGAGCCTACGGCTCGGTCGGCAATCGGACACATTTGCGCATCGTACTTCCTTGCCCGGATGGATCGGCTCCGGGACCGAGTGGGTCGTAAGGTAAGGCTACGGACGGCTCTCGGAGGGCTGTCCGACCCGGATCGGAATCGGCCCCTAAATATAAAGTATTAATACAGTATTTTAAAAAAATAATAATAAATTGTTATAACATTTTTATAACTTAAACTATTTAGAAAAATCCTAACCTTTAATATAAATATAAATAAATCTTTTTCAATAAATTTTTGTATAAAAATTCCCAAAATATTTAATTTAATTTAAAAAAATCCGTAATACATTTATTAAAAATTCAATTTAGCAATACTAGCCACTAAAAATACAAATTTTAATAATTCAAAAAAAAGTTTACATAATTTTTTATTTTTTATTTCTATAATTTATTTTATATTTTTTTAAAACACTCCCCATCCACATCGTCCAAAAACACTACATCCCACTCCAAAAAACAATTATTATTTAATTTTTTTAATTCTAATTTTTTTTTTTTTTATTTTAAAACGTAAAAAACTAGTACAACACCCTTATCCCATATTAAAACAACAATCCACACCTACTACATTTTAAATTTTAAATTTGAATTTCCAAATTTTTAAAGATTTCTTTCTATTTTAAAAATACTTCCCACCCTTATCCCCTAATAACTTAACATCCAACTCCTAAAAAAAAATTCTAATTTCTATTCTAAATTTAAATAAATATTTCAAATTTAAAATTAATAATTTTAAAACACTCCCCACCCTTATCCCCTAATAACCCAACATCCCACTCCGAAAACAACATTTCAAATTTCAAATTTAATTTTTACTTTTAATTTTAAATTTTAAACTAATATTTTTAAAACACTCCCCACCCATATCCCCTAATAACCCAACATCCCGCTCCTAAAACAACATTTCAAATTTCGAATTTAAATTTTAAACTAATATTTTTAAAACACTTCCCACCCTTATTTTTTTTTAAATATGTTTTTATTGGTTTTTCCACACAGCAACAAACAAATAATACAACATTACTAATACTCAGTACTCATCATGGCAACAGCCCTTCTAGCCAGAAGTCTCACTGCCCACTTTCGTCATTATCACATGGATTATATGCTTACAATCTTTAGGCTATCTCTCGCTAGCCCTATCCCATTACGGCATACAACAGTCGGACGGAGGCCCATCCGTTATAACTATCAAGGCGTGCCCGTACCATGGTATCTGATTAATTTAACAAAAAATAAGCCAGCCCCCCTCCCATCCCCCTCCCACCCCACCCTCTTCCACCGGTGTGTCCCAACTACTAATTGTCCATACAGTCTAGGGCAACAACTCCCTCAGCAGTACTTATCGTAGTAACATTAGTACGGTACGTCTTAACCTCTAATCGCTCCGTTGCAATAACTGCACAGCATGACTGCACAAGGGGATTCCCTACTGCCCTTATATTTCAGGGTGGTCCCGTCTGTGCATCCGGGACCGAGTTTGCATCCGAATCTACCTCTGGTGTTTGCAATGACATAACTAAGGCCTCCCATGCCCTTGCGGTCTCCAGCGCCTTATCGTTAGTTACACTTCCCACCCTTATCCCCTAATAACCCAACATCCCGCTCCTAAAACAACATTTCACATTTCAAATATAAATGTTAAATTAAAAAAAAAAAATTTAAACTAATATTTTTAAAACACTCCCCACCCTTATTCCCTAATAACCCAACATCCTGCTCCTAAAATGTATATTACAATATTTTAATACAATTTACTACAACTATTAATAAAAAAACAACAATATTTTAATATTAAAAAATACTATTTAGACACTTTCAAAAAACGATATTTTATCCATTCTATATTATTTTTTTCGATAGTTTTTACAACACTATAAAACGATATTTTCTTATAACGATATTTTTGACTCGATATTTCATACTTCGATATTTAAAAAAACGATATTTTTGTCATCGATATAAAATACATTGATATAGTGGTATTCTCGATAAAAAAAATCAATATTATTGTCAGTCGATATTTAAATTTCGATATTATGACCAATTACCATTTGATAGTTGCTCAATCTTGAAATAAGCCCAGTTACATTTGACTATTTCCTAAATAGTGCCTTGTTTCATACATATCACAGACTAAAAATGTGTTCTTATGTCAGTAGTGTATTTACTTACTTTTATGTTACTGCTTGACCTGCTCAGATGTGTCTGTAAAATGTACATTTTCCTGAATTTTTTTACCAGAATTTTGATCTTTTGCCCTGAATTGATAAAGTCACTTGCCAGAATTTCCTCCAACCGTCAACGATGTACATGGGTGTTCTCGCGAGTCTCTGGGATCAAAATTGATGGTGACTAGTCTTCCAAGAGCTGATGGAACCTTCCTGACAATAAATTACCGCATTCAAAATGCAATTTCAGTAGAAGTGATTTGATGAATGAGCCGAAAAATGATAAATAGAAAACCAGCGGTGAAAACAGTCCTCAGCCCCCTCCTTTTCAATGAGGGATGGGGTCGCTCAGCTTCTGATATGCATGTTCACGCCAGCAGTGCAGAGATGAATTGTACCTACCACGTCTGATTGAACTGGGACTGTTGTATGATTAAAGTTTGATTTATTACCCAAAGATTACTTTGGAGAAAAGCAGCTGCGGAGTAATGCGCTGGCCCATATTTACATAAGCTGCAGAACATAATGTACACCTGCCATGTTTAATAAAGTAATTATTTATAAAGACAGCCCGAAGAGGCATGTTACTGTAGCTATACTTTAAAAGGACATATGTTATCCTCAAAGTCATTAGAAAACTAATGGTGTTATATCTGATAGGCAACAGCTTGTAATATTAAGGCAAGCAAAAGGTCTGTCTGTCCCCAGCCACCGATTCAGTGTGTGGAAGGCTGGCTTTACCTTGGCTGCTTGGGAACTCTTGCTTTTTCCAGGACATTTTTAAATCCACGGTTGTACTACTGATTATACACCCCAAGAATATTGTGGTATAAAAATATCGAGGACAGACTATTGAGGGACAAAATATGAAAAGGTGGGTGCATATAGGGAAGTATTTATTATTCTTAACTCCACCTCTACGTACCTTGAAGATATATACACATATATATTGCCAAGGTGCAAATATGTGGAGCTGTAATTGTAAATTGTATTTATATAGTGCTTACTACTCTTGATGAGGCGTTGAGTAGCTTTGTGGCAAATGGCATGCTACTCCCAAACCAAAGATTAGAGTTAAAGATAAAATTAAATAGTTAGTGAATTAATAATATATGCTTTCTTTTTTTCCCTCAAGGATTAGTTGTTGTAAGTTTGTTAAGTTTGTGCTCTTCATTTCTCGTGCGCTTAGTAGTGTTTTGAGTAGGGATAGAATGATGGGAGTGGATTAGAAAAGTTAAGATTTAAGTTATTGCTTGGAGTAGTGAACATGTGTGCATGTTAGTTAGGTATAGAAAACTATACTTACCTGTCTATATTTCAGTTTTGATATGTTGCCCTTGATATTTTTTGTCATCGATATTCTGGTTTTGATATTTAAGGTGAACACCAAATCCACTTCATGTATATCAGAACTTAAACACTTGCACGTTTCCTTGAACAGATAGGGGCAGCAAAGAACAATACTTACTGGAGGATTGGTGTATCCTCAGGGTCGCGCAGCCACAGACCAGACGACCTAAAGCCTTTGATCTATCACCAGCTCGTTTGAAGCCATGCTCATAATTTAAGCCATGCTCATCAGCAAGGCTTCCCTTTCCCCAATTAGTGCTCCCCGTCAAAAAATGAATTTGGTGTCCTCCTGCACCATTTGGCAAATTTACTCCACCCACCTCCATACCTCTCAACTCACCCTCATTCAGAGGATGTCAGCTTCCTTGGGCTCGTCTCCACCCTCCAAAGAAGTGAAATACATCACATTTGTTGGAACCGGATTTACCGAGTCCGTCACGGTAGCATGGCGCGAGGCGGGAAAGCACGCGAAGGCAATGTGTAAGGCAGTTGTGCAGCACACTCTTACTTTGACTCAGGAATAGGAACGCAATAACATGACACCACACCAGGCTTGTGTATTTAAAATCAAGATCTTTTATATATAAATCAAGGTAGCATCAGATGAGGCAGATTAATTCAGATCTACATTTAAATTCATTGCATTACTCAACTGGTGCACATTCTTAATAAAGCATCATAGCTCATCAACATTGTAGGCCACTAAGAGGCCGCAGGAATTATCTCCTAAACGTAGCACCAATAAGGATCACAAGGTGCATTAATAAAACATGGGCCTAAACATGCAGTTCACTTCAAGCATATTCACTTACTTAAAAGAAGGCTTTTCACGTTACATTTCAATAGGCCTGCATTAATCTAGGCGCACCCACATTCAGTACAGTGGGCGTCGCAACTCTAGTACACCTGTAACATAAAACACTTCAACTCTTGGCGGTGTACACTTCAGCTCAATTCAATTAATCACTTTCCCCTTAGGTAAAGACTTTGCAGTTATCAGCATAGGCCTAGGCAGTAATTACAATAGGCATCAGCATTAAATTAATAACCACTGTGGGGAACCCCTCAACATGTCCTGTATTCTGGGGCTTCTATGTCCCTTAGGGGTTAATTCCAGGCTATGCCCACTCCTCTCCGGGGCCTCGCCTCATGGGGAAAGTGACACAGATTTACTTCAAGGGTTAATGTGGCCCCCGGCCCCCAGTGGTGTTTCTGTGGGCCCTAGGGGCCTCCTGGGCTCACCTGGTGCGGGGTCGTTGGTCGCGCTTCCTAGCAACTGGCGATCTCCAGGCCCGGCCCGTGTTCTGGAGGGCGGGGCCCGGTCGGGGTACCTCGGCCCTTTTGGCCGGAATTACGGGTCGCTGCGGGGGCCGGTATCACCCTCCTCCGGCCCCCGGGATCAGGTAAGTGACTTTGCGGGCTTCAGGGACTTCGGGAAGGGGAGCGGGAGCCGGCAGTCCTCTCCGGCCGGCTCCCCGTCTCCCTCTGCACGGCCGGAGCTCTTCCTCGGCCTCCGTCGGCGCTGGGGGTGTGGCGGGAGCCAGCGCCCAATCGCTGCGCGGCCTTCCCGGGGGCGCGGCCGGCGTCCCCGGTTGCCCAGCAACGGAGTCGGCAGGGCCTGGAGGCCTCGCGGATCGCGCTAGGCCGCGGCTGCTTCACGCGGCCCCCTTGGGCTGCGGCGGTGATTTCTTCGGCTGCGACGGCGGCGGTGGGGCCCCGGGCCCGGCGGCGATGTCTTTGGGGATATTTAGAGGCTTTGGTGAGGGCACGGACGGCGCACCTCACCACATCCACTCGAGGGGCCTCCCTCAACACAGCGCTTCCTTCGGTGAGGGCGCGGACGGCGCACCTCACCACACGGCCCCGAGGAGGGCTTTTCCTCACAGCAGCACTTCTCCTCACGCGGCGGCGGCCGCGGCAGTGATTCCCTCACGAGGTCAGTGACCTGAGAGGGGGGGCAGTTTCTCCCTCGTGGAGGACAGAGCGCGGGGCGCACCAGCAGCCAGTGGGCAGGGCTGACTGGAAAAGTACTTGGGGGGCAGCCCAGCAGCAGGCAGGAATAGATAGGGGGGTGAAGGTCTAGCGCTTCAGGGTACGGCGCTTTACCTGGTGATCCCCAGTTTGGCAGTTTAGGTTTCAGGCCTTGCTGGACGGTCAGTCCTCCTCAAATTAAGGTTTCTTGCGGTTGTTTCAGATTGGTTGCTTCTTAGGAGTTTCTTGTCAGGAGTTTCTTGTCAGAAGTTTCTTATTATAAGTTTCTTGTCAAAAGTTTCTTGTCAGAAGTTTCTTCTTATGAGGGGGGGAATGAGTTGGTGGTTCTGGGAGTGCTTGATGTTCTTCCCAGCACTCTGAATGTGGTTCCCTGGGTCCCCTCACGCTGGGCAAGGTCAGTGGGTGGTGGGCGTTCCTCAGCTAACTTACTACAGCAGGGCCTAAGCCCTGTCAGCAGCAGTAGTGTAGGTCTCCCCCCTAGGCCCTAAAGCCTGTACTCCGGCAGAGGTTCTCCCAGGATCAGTGGTGCCCCAACTCAACTGACTAAAAGTTTTCCCTCCAAGCCTTTTATACCCCTAGGTCAGGTGACCCTCCTAAAGGCGGCAAAACATAACTCCTCCCAGAGCCCGGAAGGTTCTGGAACCTTCTACATGTCTGGCTATGTGGCCCAGAGGCGGGGACGGAATGGATACTGTATCCCTATGTCCCAGCCTGACCCTGGCTACTAGTGTGTATGTGTGTAAGGCCCCTCTGCAGTAGCAGGGACCTGTGGCAGCCATCTTGAGTGAGTTTCACACATGGTAAAACGGCTAGTGGAAAATGAAAAATTTCTGGGAAAAAGGGCCAAGTCCAACACAACCCCCTCCCAGCCAAAAGCCAGGGTAGACCGATCAATGCCTTGATGGGCTTCCCTGTTTGGGAGAGAAAACTTGGACGCGGGCCCACAACTGCAGGAAGGTCCTGCAGGTCCTTCTCCACTCTGGAACCCGGTGGTTCCCTCTCTCAAACCTCCCTGGACCAACGAAGCCACCCCACTGGTGCTCCCTAATTGGCTGCAGCCAGGACCGGCCCCTAGGCCATCCAGATGTCTCTGGCCCTGGCTGTCTCACAGAGTGGGGGGCAGTAGCCCCAGGCCCGTAGTACCCGTTGACCACTCTCCTCCTCCTCCTCCGTCTGGGGTTCCGCACGTTCCTCCTATGTGGGGCACCCTCAGACCACCACTCTCTTACTCTTCCAGGGCCGTGACCCTGCATCCGATCCACCAACCCAGGGTCTAAACCCTTAGGTTGCCCCGGTGCCAGAGGCGAGTCCTCCCTCTGCACCCCCTCCCAGAGTTCCGCACCCTCCCACCTGGAGAAGCACCCCTGGGAGTCAGCTCTGGAGGGACACTGCTTACAGACGTCCCTCCCGCCAGGTCAGGCAGCCCCTGAACCTGGCACCCCAGCCCAGGATCTAAATCCTGTGGCTGGGCAGACCCCAGAACCCCTGGAGCTCTGAATACATACGCCCCGGGTTCTCCTGTCACTGGGGGATCCCCTTCCATGGATGGCCCATCGGGACAGCCTAGGCTCCCAACCTGGGGTTCCCTTATGGAACTCTCCAGGCCCTGAGACTGCGGTTGGGGCACCTCGGGACACCTCCCCGTCTCACTCCTTCCTATAGATAGGATGTGAGGCCCTACAACCCGCTCACTATCCTGGGACCTAGCTGGGCTATTCTCCACCTCTCCCACCTCGCTGGGTTGGAAGATCCCTGCACCACTCCCTTCAGGATCACTCCCCAAACTGGCTATCACCTCTCTTGGTAGATAAAATTTGGGCTCCTGTGGAACCCCAGCAGGTACGCTGCCACCATTCACTTTGCCCTGCATCTCCATCTGCAAGGCTCGGAGCTCTAGTTCCTTCAGGCTAAGCTCATGCGCAAGCTTCCTTTCCTCCATGGCTAGCCTTGCCTGTTCTCGCTCCCTTTTCATCCTAGCAAGTTCTAATGTTAATTGCCTCTCCTCCCTTCTGTCCTCAAATTCCTCTGCCGACAACCTCCCCCCTGACGCACTACTGCCTGCCCTGGAACGTCTTCCTGGCAACACATTCTCGCTAACATCAATGTGCAGTAGGTCCAGTTCTCCTGGGTTGTCTGCCTCCCCCTGCTCCTCGTCCCCTCTTCCCTCCGGGTGGGCCATTACCCATGCCCTCAAAGCTTTCTGAAGCACCTCCTTCCTGGTGCCTCGCTTGACGGCCAACCCCCTCTCTAGGCAGAACTCCTTGAGCTGTGTCACTGTATACCTTTCTAGGTTGGCTAACTCAAACTCCATCCTCCTAGGTGGGGCCCCAGACAATTTAGGGAAAGGGTTCTAGACTGTAGGTAGCAGGTCTAACGCAGGAATGTACACAATCGGCAATCACAAAATAATTCCTAGCACTTGTATTACAATAGGTGTCCAATTGCGGCGCACACTGAGTCACTGTAGGGTGCTGCACAAACACCAGTCCTTATCCCACCGCTGAACACCAAATGTTGGAACCGGGTTTACCGAGTCCGTCACGGTAGCATGGCGCGAGGCGGGAAAGCACGCGAAGGCAATGTGTAAGGCAGTTGTGCAGCACACTCTTACTTTGACTCAGGAATGCGAACGCAATAACATGACACCACACCAGGCTTGTGTATTTAAAATCAAGATCTTTTATATATAAATCAAGGTAGCATCAGATGAGGCAGATTAATTCAGATCTACATTTAAATTCATTGCATTACTCAACTGGTGCACATTCTTAATAAAGCATCATAGCTCATCAACATTGTAGGCCACTAAGAGGCCGCAGGAATTATCTCCTAAACGTAGCACCAATAAGGATCACAAGGTGCATTAATAAAACATGGGCCTAAACATGCAGTTCACTTCAAGCATATTCACTTACTTAAAAGAAGGCTTTTCACGTTACATTTCAATAGGCCTGCATTAATCTAGGCGCACCCACATTCAGTACAGTGGGCGTCGCAACTCTAGTACACCTGTAACATAAAACACTTCAACTCTTGGCGGTGTACACTTCAGCTCAATTCAATTAATCACTTTCCCCCTTAGGTAAAGACTTTGCAGTTATCAGCATAGGCCTAGGCAGTAATTACAATAGGCATCAGCATTAAATTAATAACCACTGTGGGGAACCCCTCAACATGTCCTGTATTCTGGGGCTTCTATGTCCCTTAGGGGTTAATTCCAGGCTAGGCCCACTCCTCTCCGGGGCCTCGCCTCATGGGGAAAGTGACACAGATTTACTTCAAGGGTTAATGTGGCCCCCGGCCCCCAGTGGTGTTTCTGTGGGCCCTAGGGGCCTCCTGGGCTCACCTGGTGCGGGGTCGTTGGTCGCGCTTCCTAGCAACTGGCGATCTCCAGGCCCGGCCCGTGTTCTGGAGGGCGGGGCCCGGTCGGGGTACCTCGGCCCTTTTGGCCGGAATTACGGGTCGCTGCGGGGGCCGGTATCACCCTCCTCCGGCCCCCGGGATCAGGTAAGTAACTTTGCGGGCTTCAGGGACTTCGGGAACGGGAGCGGGAGCCGGCAGTCCTCTCCGGCCGGCTCCCCGTCTCCCTCTGCACGGCCGGAGCTCTTCCTCGGCCTCCGTCGGCGCTGGGGGTGTGGCGGGAGCCAGCGCCCAATCGCTGCGCGGCCTTCCCGGGGGCGCGGCCGGCGTCCCCGGTTGCCCAGCAACGGAGTCGGCGGAGCCTGGAGGCCTCGCGGATCGCGCTAGGCCGCGGCTGCTTCACGCGGCCCCCTTGGGCTGCGGCGGTGATTTCTTCGGCTGCGACGGCGGCGGTGGGGCCCCGGGCCCGGCGGCGATGTCTTTGGGGATATTTAGAGGCTTTGGTGAGGGCACGGACGGCGCACCTCACCACATCCACTCGAGGGGCCTCCCTCAACACAGCGCTTCCTTCGGTGAGGGCGCAGACGGCGCACCTCACCACACGGCCTCGAGGAGGGCTTTTCCTCACAGCAGCACTTCTCCTCACGCGGCGGCGGCCGCGGCGGTGATTCCCTCACGAGGTCAGTGACCTGAGAGGGGGGGCAGTTTCTCCCTCGTGGAGGACAGAGCGCGGGGCGCACCAGCAGCCAGTGGGCAGGGCTGACTGGAAAAGTACTTGGGGGGCAGCCCAGCAGCAGGCAGGAATAGATAGGGGGGTGAAGGTCTAGCGCTTCAGGGTACGGCGCTTTACCTGGTGATCCCCAGTTTGGCAGTTTAGGTTTCAGGCCTTGCTGGACGGTCAGTCCTCCTCAAATTAAGGTTTCTTGCGGTTGTTTCAGATTGGTTGCTTCTTAGGAGTTTCTTGTCAGGAGTTTCTTGTCAGAAGTTTCTTATTATAAGTTTCTTGTCAAAAGTTTCTTGTCAGAAGTTTCTTCTTATGAGGGGGGAATGAGTTGGTGGTTCTGGGAGTGCTTGATGTTCTTCCCAGCACTCTGAATGTGGTTCCCTGGGTCCCCTCACGCTGGGCAAGGTCAGTGGGTGGTGGGCGTTCCTCAGCTAACTTACTACAGCAGGGCCTAAGCCCTGTCAGCAGCAGTAGTGTAGGTCTCCCCCCTAGGCCCTAAAGCCTGTACTCCGGCAGAGGTTCTCCCAGGATCAGTGGTGCCCCAACTCAACTGACTAAAAGTTTTCCCTCCAAGCCTTTTATACCCCTAGGTCAGGTGACCCTCCTAAAGGCGGCCAAACATAACTCCTCCCACAGTCCGGAAGGTTCTGGAACCTTCTACATGTCTGGCTATGTGGCCCAGAGGCGGGGACGGAATGGATACTGTATCCCTATGTCCCAGCCTGACCCTGGCTACTAGTGTGTATGTGTGTAAGGCCCCTCTGCAGTAGCAGGGACCTGTGGCAGCCATCTTGAGTGAGTTTCACACATGGTAAAACGGCTAGGGGAAAACGAAAAATTTCTGGGAAAAAGGGCCAAGTCCAACACAACCCCCTCCCAGCCAAAAGCCAGGGTAGACCGATCAATGCCTTGATGGGCTTCCCTGTTTGGGAGAGAAAACTTGGACGCGGGCCCACAACTGCAGTAAGGTCCTGCAGGTCCTTCTCCACTCTGGAACCCGGTGGTTCCCTCTCTCAAACCTCCCTGGACCAACGAAGCCACCCCACTGGTGCTCCCTAATTGGCTGCAGCCAGGACCGGCCCCTAGGCCATCCAGATGTCTCTAGCCCTGGCTGTCTCACAGAGTGGGGGGGCAGTAGCCCCAGGCCCGTAGTACCCGTTGACCACTCTCCTCCTCCTCCTCCGTCTGGGGTTCCGCACGTTCCTCCTATGTGGGGCACCCTCAGACCACCACTCTCTTACTCTTCCAGGGCCGTGACCCTGCATCCGATCCACCAACCCAGGGTCTAAACCCTTAGGTTGCCCCGGTGCCAGAGGCGAGTCCTCCCTCTGCACCCCCTCCCAGAGTTCCGCACCCTCCCACCTGGAGAAGCACCCCTGGGAGTCAGCTCTGGAGGGACACTGCTTACAGACGTCCCTCCCGCCAGGTCAGGCAGCCCCTGAACCTGGCACCCCAGCCCAGGATCTAAATCCTGTGGCTGGGCAGACCCCAGAACCCCTGGAGCTCTGAATACATACGCCCCGGGTTCTCCTGTCACTGGGGGATCCCCTTCCATGGATGGCCCATCGGGACAGCCTAGGCTCCCAACCTGGGGTTCCCTTATGGAACTCTCCAGGCCCTGAGACTGCGGTTGGGGCACCTCGGGACACCTCCCCGTCTCACTCCTTCCTATAGATAGGATGTGAGGCCCTACAACCCGCTCCCTATCCTGGGACCTAGCTGGGCTATTCTCCACCTCTCCCACCTCGCTGGGTTGGAAGATCCCTGCACCACTCCCTTCAGGATCACTCCCCAAACTGGCTATCACCTCTCTTGGTAGATAAAATTTGGGCTCCTGTGGAACCCCAGCAGGTACGCTGCCACCATTCACTTTGCCCTGCATCTCCATCTGCAAGGCTCGGAGCTCTAGTTCCTTCAGGCTAAGCTCATGCGCAAGCTTCCTTTCCTCCATGGCTAGCCTTGCCTGTTCTCGCTCCCTTTTCATCCTAGCAAGTTCTAATGTTAATTGCCTCTCCTCCCTTCTGTCCTCAAATTCCTCTGCCGACAACCTCCCCCTGACGCACTACTGCCTGCCCTGGAACGTCTTCCTGGCAACACATTCTCGCTAACATCAATGTGCAGTAGGTCCAGTTCTCCTGGGTTGTCTGCCTCCCCTGCTCCTCGTCCCCTCTTCCCTCCGGGTGGGCCATTACCCATGCCCTCAAAGCTTTCTGAAGCACCTCCTTCCTGGTGCCTCGCTTGACGGCCAACCCCCTCTCTAGGCAGAACTCCTTGAGCTGTGTCACTGTATACCTTTCTAGGTTGGCTAACTCAAACTCCATCCTCCTAGGTGGGGCCCCAGACAATTTAGGGAAAGGGTTCTAGACTGTAGGTAGCAGGTCTAACGCAGGAATGTACACAATCGGCAATCACAAAAGAATTCCTAGCACTTGTATTACAATAGGTGTCCAATTGCGGCGCACACTGAGTCACTGTAGGGTGCTGCACAAACACCAGTCCTTATCCCACCGCTGAACACCAAATGTTGGAACCGGGTTTACCGAGTCCGTCACGGTAGCATGGCGCGAGGCGGGAAAGCACGCGAAGGCAATGTGTAAGGCAGTTGTGCAGCACACTCTTACTTTGACTCAGGAATGCGAACGCAATAACATGACACCACACCAGGCTTGTGTATTTAAAATCAAGATCTTTTATATATAAATCAAGGTAGCATCAGATGAGGCAGATTAATTCAGATCTACATTTAAATTCATTGCATTACTCAACTGGTGCACATTCTTAATAAAGCATCATAGCTCATCAACATTGTAGGCCACTAAGAGGCCGCAGGAATTATCTCCTAAACGTAGCACCAATAAGGATCACAAGGTGCATTAATAAAACATGGGCCTAAACATGCAGTTCACTTCAAGCATATTCACTTACTTAAAAGAAGGCTTTTCACGTTACATTTCAATAGGCCTGCATTAATCTAGGCGCACCCACATTCAGTACAGTGGGCGTCGCAACTCCAGTACACCTGTAACATAAAACACTTCAACTCTTGGCGGTGTACACTTCAGCTCAATTCAATTAATCACTTTCCCCCTTAGGTAAAGACTTTGCAGTTATCAGCATAGGCCTAGGCAGTAATTACAATAGGCATCAGCATTAAATTAATAACCACTGTGGGGAACCCCTCAACATGTCCTGTATTCTGGGGCTTCTATGTCCCTTAGGGGTTAATTCCAGGCTAGGCCCACTCCTCTCCGGGGCCTCGCCTCATGGGGAAAGTGACACAGATTTACTTCAAGGGTTAATGTGGCCCCCGGCCCCCAGTGGCGTTTCTGTGGGCCCTAGGGGCCTCCTGGGCTCACCTGGTGCGGGGTCGTTGGTCGCGCTTCCTAGTGACTGGCGATCTCCAGGCCCGGCCCGTGTTCTGGAGGGCGGGGCCCGGTCGGGGTACCTCGGCCCTTTTGGCCGGAATTACGGGTCGCTGCGGGGGCCGGTATCACCCTCCTCCGGCCCCCGGGATCAGGTGAGTGACTTTGCGGGCTTCAGGGACTTCGGGAAGGGGAGCGGGAGCCGGCAGTCCTCTCCGGCCGGCTCCCCGTCTCCCTCTGCACGGCCGGAGCTCTTCCTCGGCCTCCGTCGGCGCTGGGGGCGTGGCGGGAGCCGGCGCCCAATCACTGCGCGGCCTTCCCGGGGGCGCGGCCGGCGTCCCCGGTTGCCCAGCAACGGCGTCGGCGGGGCCTGGAGGCCTCGCGGATCGCGCTAGGCCGCGGCTGCTTCACGCGGCCCCCTTGGGCTGCGGCGGTGATTTCTTCGGCTGCGACGGTGGCGGTGGGGCCCCGGGCCCGGCGGCGATGTCTTTGGGGAAATTTAGAGGCTTCGGTGAGGGCGCGGACGGCGCACCTCACCACATCCACTCGAGGGGCCTCCCTCAACACAGCGCTTCCTTCGGTGAGGGCGCGGACGGCGCACCTCACCACACGGCCTCGAGGAGGGCTTTTCCTCACAGCAGCACTTCTCCTCACACGGCGGCGGCCGCGGCGGTGATTCCCTCACGAGGTCAGTGACCTGAGAGGGGGGGCAGTTTCTCCCTCGTGGAGGACAGAGCGCGGGGCGCACCAGCAGCCAGTGGGCAGGGCTGACTGGAAAAGTACTTGGGGGGCAGCCCAGCAGCAGGCAGGAATAGATAGGGGGGTGAAGGTCTAGCGCTTCAGGGTACGGCGCTTTACCTGGTGATCCCCAGTTTGGCAGTTTAGGTTTCAGGCCTTGCTGGACGGTCAGTCCTCCTCAAATTAAGGTTTCTTGCGGTTGTTTCAGATTGGTTGCTTCTTAGGAGTTTCTTGTCAGGAGTTTCTTGTCAGAAGTTTCTTATTATAAGTTTCTTGTCAAATGTTTCTTGTCAGAAGTTTCTTCTTATGAGGGGGGAATGAGTTGGTGGTTCTGGGAGTGCTTGATGTTCTTCCCAGCACTCTGAATGTGGTTCCCTGGGTCCCCTCACGCTGGGCAAGGTCAGTGGGTGGTGGGCGTTCCTCAGCTAACTTACTACAGCAGGGCCTAAGCCCTGTCAGCAGCAGTAGTGTAGGTCTCCCCCTAGGCCCTAAAGCCTGTACTCCGGCAGAGGTTCTCCCAGGATCAGTGGTGCCCCAACTCAACTGACTAAAAGTTTTCCCTCCAAGCCTTTTATACCCCTAGGTCAGGTGACCCTCCTAAAGGCGGCAAAACATAAATCCTCCCACAGCCTGGAAGGTTCTGGAACCTTCTACATGTCTAGCTATGTGGCCCAGAGTCGGGGACGGAATGGATACTGTATCCCTATGTCCCAGCCTGACCCTGGCTACTAGTGTGTATGTGTGTAAGGCCCCTCTGCAGTAGCAGGGACCTGTGGCAGCCATCTTGAGTGAGTTTCACACATGGTAAAACGGCTAGGGGAAAACAAAAAATTTCTGGGAAAAAGGGCCAAGTCCAACACAACCCCCTCCCAGCCAAAAGCCAGGGTAGACCGATCAATGCCTTGATGGGCTTCCCTGCTTCGGGCGAGAAAACTTGGACGCGGGCCCACAACTGCAGGAAGGTCCTGCAGGTCCTTCTCCACTCTGGAACCCGGTGGTTCCCTCTCTCAAACCTCCCTGGACCAACGAAGCCACCCCACTGGTGCTCCCTAATTGGCTGCAGCCAGGACCGGCCCCTAGGCCATCCAGATGTCTCTAGCCCTGGCTGTCTCACAGAGTGGGGGGCAGTAGCCCCAGGCCTGTAGTACCCGTTGACCACTCTCCTCCTCCTCCTCCGTCTGGGGTTCTGCACGTTCCTCCTATGTGGGGCACCCTCAGACCACCACTCTCTTACTCTTCCAGGGCCGTGACCCTGCATCCGATCCACCAACCCAGGGTCTAAACCCTTAGGTTGCCCCGGTTCCAGAGGCGAGTCCTCCCTCCCTCTGCACCCCTCCCAGAGTTCCGCACCCTCCCACCTGGAGAAGCACCCCTGGGAGTCAGCTCCGGAGGGACACTGCTTACAGACGTCCCTCCCGCCAGGTCAGGCAGCCCCTGAACCTGGCACCCCAGCCCAGGATCTAAATCCTGTGGCTGGGCAGACCCCAGAACCCCTGGAGCTCTGAATACATACGCCCCAGGTTCTCCTGTCACTGGGGGATCCCCTTCCATGGATGGCCCATCGGGACAGCCTAGGCTCCCAACCTGGGGTTCCCTTATGGAACTCTCCAGGCCCTGAGACTGCGGTTGGGGCACCTCGGGACACCTCCCCGTCTCACTCCTTCCTATAGATAGGATGTGAGGCCCTACAACCCGCTCCCTATCCTGGAACCTAGCTGGGCTATTCTCCACCTCTCCCACCTCGCTGGGTTGGAAGATCCCTGCACCACTCCCTTCAGGATCACTCCCCAAACTGGCTATCACCTCTCTTGGTAGATAAAATTTGGGCTCCTGTGGAACCCCAGCAGGTACGCTGCCACCATTCACTTTGCCCTGCATCTCCATCTGCAAGGCTCGGAGCTCTAGTTCCTTCAGGCTAAGCTCATGCGCAAGCTTCCTTTCCTCCATGGCTAGCCTTGCCTGTTCTCGCTCCCTTTTCATCCTAGCAAGTTCTAATGTTAATTGCCTCTCCTCCCTTCTGTCCTCAAATTCCTCTGCCGACAACCTCCCCCTGACGCACTACTGCCTGCCCTGGAACGTCTTCCTGGCAACACATTCTCGCTAACATCAATGTGCAGTAGGTCCAGTTCTCCTGGGTTGTCTGCCTCCCCTGCTCCTCGTCCCCTCTTCCCTCCGGGTGGGCCATTACCCATGCCCTCAAAGCTTTCTGAAGCACCTCCTTCCTGGTGCCTCGCTTGACGGCCAACCCCCTCTCTAGGCAGAACTCCTTGAGCTGTGTCACTGTATACCTTTCTAGGTTGGCTAACTCAAACTCCATCCTCCTAGGTGGGGCCCCAGACAATTTAGGGAAAGGGTTCTAGATTGTAGGTAGCAGGTCTAACGCAGGAATGTACACAATCGGCAATCACAAAAGAATTCCTAGCACTTGTATTACAATAGGTGTCCAATTACGGCGCACACTGAGTCACTGTAGGGTGCTGCACAAACACCAGTCCTTATCCCACCGCTGAACACCAAATGTTGGAACCGGGTTTACCGAGTCCGTCACGGTAGCATGGCGCGAGGCGGGAAAGCACGCGAAGGCAATGTGTAAGGCAGTTGTGCAGCACACTCTTACTTTGACTCAGGAATGCGAACGCAATAACATGACACCACACCAGGCTTGTGTATTTAAAATCAAGATCTTTTATATATAAATCAAGGTAGCATCAGATGAGGCAGATTAATTCAGATCTACATTTAAATTCATTGCATTACTCAACTGGTGCACATTCTTAATAAAGCATCATAGCTCATCAACATTGTAGGCCACTAAGAGGCCGCAGGAATTATCTCCTAAACGTAGCACCAATAAGGATCACAAGGTGCATTAATAAAACATGGGCCTAAACATGCAGTTCACTTCAAGCATATTCACTTACTTAAAAGAAGGCTTTTCACGTTACATTTCAATAGGCCTGCATTAATCTAGGCGCACCCACATTCAGTACAGTGGGCGTCGCAACTCCAGTACACCTGTAACATAAAACACTTCAACTCTTGGCGGTGTACACTTCAGCTCAATTCAATTAATCACTTTCCCCCTTAGGTAAAGACTTTGCAGTTATCAGCATAGGCCTAGGCAGTAATTACAATAGGCATCAGCATTAAATTAATAACCACTGTGGGGAACCCCTCAACATGTCCTGTATTCTGGGGCTTCTATGTCCCTTAGGGGTTAATTCCAGGCTAGGCCCACTCCTCTCCGGGGCCTCGCCTCATGGGGAAAGTGACACAGATTTACTTCAAGGGTTAATGTGGCCCCCGGCCCCCAGTGGCGTTTCTGTGGGCCCTAGGGGCCTCCTGGGCTCACCTGGTGCGGGGTCGTTGGTCGCGCTTCCTAGCGACTGGCGATCTCCAGGCCCGGCCCGTGTTCTGGAGGGCGGGGCCCGGTCGGGGTACCTCGGCCCTTTTGGCCGGAATTACGGGTCGCTGCGGGGGCCGGTATCACCCTCCTCCGGCCCCCGGGATCAGGTGAGTGACTTTGCGGGCTTCAGGGACTTCGGGAAGGGGAGCGGGAGCCGGCAGTCCTCTCCGGCCGGCTCCCCGTCTCCCTCTGCACGGCCGGAGCTCTTCCTCGGCCTCCGTCGGCGCTGGGGGCGTGGCGGGAGCCGGCGCCCAATCGCTGCGCGGCCTTCCCGGGGGCGCGGCCGGCGTCCCCGGTTGCCCAGCAACGGCGTCGGCGGGGCCTGGAGGCCTCGCAGATCGCGCTAGGCCGCGGCTGCTTCACGCGGCCCCCTTGGGCTGCGGCGGTGATTTCTTCGGCTGCGACGGCGGCGGTGGGGCCCCGGGCCCGGCGGCGATGTCTTTGGGGAAATTTAGAGGCTTCGGTGAGGGCGCGGACGGCGCACCTCACCACATCCACTCGAGGGGCCTCCCTCAACACAGCGCTTCCTTCGGTGAGGGCGCGGACGGCGCACCTCACCACACGGCCTCGAGGAGGGCTTTTCCTCACAGCAGCACTTCTCCTCACACGGCGGCGGCCGCGGCGGTACGGCGCTTTACCTGGTGATCCCCAGTTTGGCAGTTTAGGTTTCAGGCCTTGCTGGACGGTCAGTCCTCCTCAAATTAAGGTTTGTTGCGGTTGTTTCAGATTGGTTGCTTCTTAGGAGTTTCTTGTCAGGAGTTTCTTGTCAGAAGTTTCTTATTATAAGTTTCTTGTCAAAAGTTTCTTGTCAGAAGTTTCTTCTTATGAGGGGGGAATGAGTTGGTGGTTCTGGGAGTGCTTGATGTTCTTCCCAGCACTCTGAATGTGGTTCCCTGGGTCCCCTCACGCTGGGCAAGGTCAGTGGGTGGTGGGCGTTCCTCAGCTAACTTACTACAGCAGGGCCTAAGCCCTGTCAGCAGCAGTAGTGTAGGTCTCCCCCTAGGCCCTAAAGCCTGTACTCCGGCAGAGGTTCTCCCAGGATCAGTGGTGCCCCAACTCAACTGACTAAAAGTTTTCCCTCCAAGCCTTTTATACCCCTAGGTCAGGTGACCCTCCTAAAGGCGGCAAAACATAACTCCTCCCACAGCCCGGAAGGTTCTGGAACCTTCTACATGTCTAGCTATGTGGCCCAGAGGCGGGGACGGAATGGATACTGTATCCCTATGTCCCAGCCTGACCCTGGCTACTAGTGTGTATGTGTGTAAGGCCCCTCTGCAGTAGCAGGGACCTGTGGCAGCCATCTTGAGTGAGTTTTACACATGGTAAAACGGCTAGGGGAAAACGAAACATTTCTGGGAAAAAGGGCCAAGTCCAACACAACCCTCTCCCAGCCAAAAGCCAGGGTAGACCGATCAATGCCTTGAAGGGCTTCCCTGCTTCGGGCGAGAAAACTTGGACGCGGGCCCACAACTGCAGGAAGGTCCTGCAGGTCCTTCTCCACTCTGAAACCCGGTGGTTCCCTCTCTCAAACTTCCCTGGACCAACGAAGCCACCCCACTGGTGCTCCCTAATTGGCTGCAGCCAGGACCGGCCACTAGGCCATCCAGATGTCTCTAGCCCTGGCTGTCTCACAGAGTGGGGGGCAGTAGCCCCAGGCCTGTAGTACCCGTTGACCACTCTCCTCCTCCTCCTCCGTCTGGGGTTCCGCACGTTCCTCCTATGTGGGGCACCCTCAGACCACCACTCTCTTACTCTTCCAGGGCCGTGACCCTGCATCCGATCCACCAACCCAGGGTCTAAACCCTTAGGTTGCCCCGGTTCCAGAGGCGAGTCCTCCCTCCCTCTGCACCCCCTCCCAGAGTTCCGCACCCTCCCACCTGGAGAAGCACCCCTGGGAGTCAGCTCCGGAGGGACACTGCTTACAGACGTCCCTCCCGCCAGGTCAGGCAGCCCCTGAACCTGGCACCCCAGCCCAGGATCTAAATCCTGTGGCTGGGCAGACCCCAGAACCCCTGGAGCTCTGAATACATACGCCCCAGGTTCTCCTGTCACTGGGGGATCCCCTTCCATGGATGGCCCATCGGGACAGCCTAGGCTCCCAACCTGGGGTTCCCTTATGGAACTCTCCAGGCCCTGAGACTGCGGTTGGGGCACCTCGGGACACCTCCCCGTCTCACTCCTTCCTATAGATAGGATGTGAGGCCCTACAACCCGCTCCCTATCCTGGGACCTAGCTGGGCTATTCTCCACCTCTCCCACCTCGCTGGGTTGGAAGATCCCTGCACCACTCCCTTCAGGATCACTCCCCAAACTGGCTATCACCTCTCTTGGTAGATAAAATTTGGGCTCCTGTATAACCCCAGCAGGTACGCTGCCACCATTCACTTTGCCCTGCATCTCCATCTGCAAGGCTCGGAGCTCTAGTTCCTTCAGGCTAAGCTCATGCGCAAGCTTCCTTTCCTCCATGGCTAGCCTTGCCTGTTCTCGCTCCCTTTTCATCCTAGCAAGTTCTAATGTTAATTGCCTCTCCTCCCTTCTGTCCTCAAATTCCTCTGCCGACAACCTCCCCCTGACGCACTACTGCCTGCCCTGGAACGTCTTCCTGGCAACACATTCTCGCTAACATCAATGTGCAGTAGGTCCAGTTCTCCTGGGTTGTCTGCCTCCCCTGCTCCTCGTCCCCTCTTCCCTCCGGGTGGGCCATTACCCATGCCCTCAAAGCTTTCTGAAGCACCTCCTTCCTGGCGCCTCGCTTGACGGCCACCCCCTCTCTAGGCAGAACTCCTTGAGCTGTGTCACCGTATACCTTTCTAGGTTGGCTAACTCAAACTCCATCCTCCTAGGTGGGGCCCCAGACAATTTAGGGAAAGGGTTCTAGACTGTAGGTAGCAGGTCTAACGCAGGAATGTACACAATCGGCAATCACAAAAGAATTCCTAGCACTTGTATTACAATAGGTGTCCAATTGCGGCGCACACTGAGTCACTGTAGGGTGCTGCACAAACACCAGTCCTTCTCCCACCGCTGAACACCAAATGTTGGAACCGGGTTTACCGAGTCCGTCACGGTAGCATGGCGCGAGGCGGGAAAGCACGCGAAGGCAATGTGTAAGGCAGTTGTGCAGCACACTCTTACTTTGACTCAGGAATGCGAACGCAATAACATGACACCACACCAGGCTTGTGTATTTAAAATCAAGATCTTTTATATATAAATCAAGGTAGCATCAGATGAGGCAGATTAATTCAGATCTACATTTAAATTCATTGCATTACTCAACTGGTGCACATTCTTAATAAAGCATCATAGCTCATCAACATTGTAGGCCACTAAGAGGCCGCAGGAATTATCTCCTAAACGTAGCACCAATAAGGATCACAAGGTGCATTAATAAAACATGGGCCTAAACATGCAGTTCACTTCAAGCATATTCACTTACTTAAAAGAAGGCTTTTCACGTTACATTTCAATAGGCCTGCATTAATCTAGGCGCACCCACATTCAGTACAGTGGGCGTCGCAACTCCAGTACACCTGTAACATAAAACACTTCAACTCTTGGCGGTGTACACTTCAGCTCAATTCAATTAATCACTTTCCCCCTTAGGTAAAGACTTTGCAGTTATCAGCATAGGCCTAGGCAGTAATTACAATAGGCATCAGCATTAAATTAATAACCACTGTGGGGAACCCCTCAACATGTCCTGTATTCTGGGGCTTCTATGTCCCTTAGGGGTTAATTCCAGGCTAGGCCCACTCCTCTCCGGGGCCTCGCCTCATGGGGAAAGTGACACAGATTTACTTCAAGGGTTAATGTGGCCCCCGGCCCCCAGTGGCGTTTCTGTGGGCCCTAGGGGCCTCCTGGGCTCACCTGGTGCGGGGTCGTTGGTCGCGCTTCCTAGCGACTGGCGATCTCCAGGCCCGGCCCGTATTCTGGAGGGCGGGGCCCGGTCGGAGTACCTCGGCCCTTTTGGCCGGAATTACGGGTCGTTGCGGGGGCCGGTATCACCCTCCTCCGGCCCCCGGGATCAGGTGAGTGACTTTGCGGGCTTCAGGGACTTCGGGAAGGGGAGCGGGAGCCGGCAGTCCTCTCCGACCGGCTCCCCGTCTCCCTCTGCCCGGCCGGAGCTCTTCCTCGGCCTCCGTCGGCGCTGGGGGCGTGGCGGGAGCCGGCGCCCAATCGCTGCGCGGCCTTCCCGGGGGCGCGGCCGGCGACCCGGTTGCCCAGCAACGGCGTCAGCGGGGCCTGGAGGCCTCGCGGATCGCGCTAGGCCGCGGCTGCTTCACGCGGCCCCCTTGGGCTGCGGCGGTGATTTCTTCGGCCGTGACGGCGGCGGTGGGGCCCCGGGCCCGGCGGTGATGTCTTTGGGGATATTTAGAGGCTTCGGTGAGGGCGCGGATGGTGCACCTCATCACATCCACTCGAGGGGCCTCCCTCAACACAGCGCTTCCTTCGGTGAGGGCGCGGACGGCGCACCTCACCACACGGCCTCGAGGAGGGCTTTTCCTCACAGCAGCACTTCTCCTCAGGCAGCGGCGGCCGCGGCGGTGATTCCCTCACGAGGTCAGTGACCTGAGAGGGGGGGCAGTTTCTCCCTCGTGGAGGACAGAGCGCGGGGCGCACCAGCAGCCTGTTGGCAGGGCTGACTGGAAAAGTACTTGGGGGGCAGCCCAGCAGCAGGCAGGAATAGATAGGGGGGTGAAGGTCTAGCGCTTCAGGGTACGGCGCTTTACCTGGTGATCCCCAGTTTGGCAGTTTAGGTTTCAGGCCTTGCTGGACGGTCAGGCCTCCTCAAATTAAGGTTTCTTGCGGTTGTTTCAGATTGGTTGCTTCTTAGGAGTTTCTTGTCAGGAGTTTCTTGTCAGAAGTTTCTTATTATAAGTTTCTTGTCAAAAGTTTCTTGTCAGAAGTTTCTTCTTATGAGGGGGAATGAGTTGGTGGTTCTGGGAGTGCTTGATGTTCTTCCCAGCACGCTGAAGGTGGTTCCCTGGGTCCCCTCACGCTGGGCAAGGTCAGTGGGTGGTGGGCGTTCCTCAGCTAACTTACTACAGCAGGGCCTAAGCCCTGTCAGCAGCAGTAGTGTAGGTCTCCCCCTAGGCCCTAAAGCCTGTACTCCGGCAGAGGTTCTCCCAGGATCAGTGGTGCCCCAACTCAACTGACTAAAAGTTTTCCCTCCAAGCCTTTTATACCCCTAGGTCAGGTGACCCTCCTAAAGGCGGCAAAACATAACTCCTCCCACAGCCCGGAAGGTTCTGGAACCTTCTACATGTCTGGCTATGTGGCCCAGAGGCGGGGACGGAATGGATACTGTATCCCTATGTCCCAGCCTGACCCTGGCTACTAGTGTGTATGTGTGTAAGGCCCCTCTGCAGTAGCAGGGACCTGTGGCAGCCATCTTGAGTGAGTTTCACACATGGTAAAACGGCTAGGGGAAAACGAAAAATTTCTGGGAAAAAGGGCCAAGTCCAACAACATTTATTTATTTAATTAACAGCATTCCGTCACGGAATGTATGTGGGTGATCCTCTAGGTTTTAATGGGATCACCCTCATCGAAACCTTCCTCACCCTCCCACAAAATATTTAATCTTCCTTGATTTCAAGGTACTCACTCTTTCAAGCCACTGAATCTCACCCTCCTTCCATATTTGAAAGATAGACAGGCACAAACCGCTGCACAACTCATCAGATGTACGTGACTCTCCTGTCTTTATTGAATGATGTACAAAAATAAAATAAGAGAAGAGTATGGAGCTTCTAAAAGACAACTGATTTGAGGTCCGTGACACAAGGAGGGAATGAAGAAAAACATCCCCTGAACCAGTTGAGTGAGTCTATGCGGGTGTGGAGTGTTGGATGCTTTGGAGAGTGACTTCAGTAACATCCTCGCCAAACTTCTATGTGGTTTATGGAGGTAATCACTCCTGGGTGTGTTGCAGGGGGCTGGGTGGATCTTATGACCATTCACATTGATTGTGTCAGCTGTTGTGATGTGGTCGATTGTTTGTGGTCTTGTCAGTCTTTCTGCTGCATGGAGGGGCCATTGCCCCATGATTGGAACTGGGTGGGTGTTTATTCAGGTGGTCATAGTGAGGTGTGTGTACTGGGGTGCACTGGTGTAACAGAACCTGGTACTGGGAGAAAGGGGAGTAGAACAAAAGCATTACATTTGCTGGGGTAAAGTTGGAGACCATGAATAGTTAAGCATGGGCCACCTACAGACACTGGTAATGCATTTGCAGAGACTGTATGAAATGCTACATTCTCTAAGTTGTTGTTTCTTGGAGCTGTGTGACATTTAGAATTTAAACTTTGTTACTGTACTGAAGCTGCTTTGAGCCTGTAAGGATTAGGATCTGTGACATGTAGGTCTTTATGCAGATAGACCTCTGCTGCTGGTGATTAAACTACTGAACTTGAAATGCAAACGTGGCCCCCAGGCTGCTCAAAGGTTTCTGGAGCAGGCATCTTAAGTCCTTCCTGTACTCTGACTAGTGACCTGCAGGTCATCTGCAGTTGCCGACACTCAACATATTGAGGCACTGTAACTGATGTGGGTATTCATGTGAAGCAGTAGCACTACATTACTATAGCAAGCCACCAGGTCACATATCCCAGACTCCACCTGTGCAGTGGGTGTGTGACCACGTCTGGGGTTGCACTGCAGTCTGAGGCACAGGGAAGCTTGCACTGCTGCAGACTGTGCCTAGTATGTGTTCTATATAGGAGAGAAACTTCTTGCATATCCGCTGCCCTGGATGTACCTGGCCTATGTGTGAGGGAGGAATATAGTGTTGCTGTGATGTACCATGCATACCTGTTGCATCGATGCTCCCTTTGCTCTACTTTCCTGCACGTGAGAGAAGCTATCCTCTTCCTGTCTGTGCTGTTCTTCTCTATGTCCATGTCAGAATGCATGCACTGTTGCTGCCTGGAGCTGTGCGTGTTATAGTAATTGTTGGACTTGGCCCTTTTTGCAGGGTCATCCCTGAACTTTTTGCCTTCCTCCTGTATTTTCTCTGACCTGTTTTTGTTGGTTTTATGACTCTGGGCACTTTACCACTGCTGATCAGTCCTAAAATGCATATGCTCTCCCTATTGTAAATTGATGTATGGATTAGTGACTCCATGATTGGATTATTTGATTTACTTGTCAGACCCTAGTATAGTGCACCATGGGTGCCCGGGGCCTGTAAATCAAATGCTGCTGGTGGGCTTGCAGCACTGGTTGTGCCACCCACAGAAGCAGCTTGTAAAGTGTGTCTCAGGCCTGCCATTGCAGAGCCTGTGTGCAGTCTGTGACTGCCATGTCGACTTGGCAAGTGCACCCACTTACCAGTCCCTAAACCTTCCCTTTTCTGCATATCAGACACCCCTAAGGTAGGCCCAAGGGCAGGGTGCATTGTATGTAAAAAGGTAGGACATGCCCTGGTATGTGTAGCATGTCCTGATAGTGACTTACAGCCAATTTCGTTTTTCACTATTGCAAGGCTACCTGTCCCCATAGGCCAGAATGGGCATCTTGATTATAACATCTTATAATCCTAACTGACCCAGGGAACATGGTAGACATTCGAGTTTAGTATGCCTGAACTCAGAATGATAAAATACATCTTTTAGTGAAGTTGGTTTTAACATTCTGTGTTTGAAAATACCACTTTTAGAAAGTAGGTATTTTCTTGCCTAATCATCCAGCCTGCCTCTGCTAGCTTGTGTATTGTATGTCTGGTTTTGTGAGTGACAAGGGCTGGGGGGCTCCAGGAGACAGGGTGAGTCAGCAATAGGCTGAATAGACCTATCTGCATGTAGAGTGGTGGGAGGAGTAGCACCTGGGTCTGAATAGGGCTGTGCCTGCCTTCCACAATGCTGGCTCCACCTCCTGTGGTGCGTCTGATGTCCCTGGCCCACACTGACAAAGGAAGAAGGTGTGCACTGGCAGAATGCACCTAGAACTGGTTTGGACTGGGTACAGGACCCTCTGCCTTCAGAGGACAAAGGATTTGCTAGTATAAATATTGGGGCCCTGACCCCAAGACTTGAGATCACTTCGGAACAACAAGACGAACCTTTGCCAAGGAGAAGAACCAAGGAAGCTGAAGGAGTTTGGACTGCCCCTCTGCCAGTGTGCTGTTTGCTGGGTTGGCCTACAGTACTCTTCATTGCCAAGGAAAGGAGAAGGAACTTTCAAAGAACTTTCATCTTCTTGCAGAATATTTCTCCAAGGGCTTGAACTAGAGCTTGCCTCCTGCTGAAGTCTCAGGGCTACAAGACTTCACCACCAGCTCCCTCCTGAATTCCCTTGCTGGGGATTCTGTCTGCAGAAGCCTGCGTGTCGCTGGGAGCTGGAAGCGCGACTCCACGAGAAGAAGCGTGTCTCTGTCGCAGCTGTTGCCGTTGCATCGCCGGAGAAGCGTGTCGCCGCCACAGAGGCCCCCGCTGCATCACCAGAGAAGCGTGTCTTCGTCGCAGCTGCCTGCCGTCGCATCACCGGAGAAGCGTGTCTTCGTCGCAACTGCCTGCCGTCGCATCACCGGGGAAGTGTGTCGCCACCGCAAGGGTCGCCGTCGCATCACCGGAGAAGCGTGTCGCAGCTGCCTGCCGTCGCATCACCGGAGAGACGTGTCGCAGGGCCTGTTGCGGCTCCAAAGGTACAGAGTTCGCCGCATGGCCGTCGGGCGTGCACGCATCATCTTCACATCGTCGCATCAAGGGCGCACTCTCATCGCATTGCACCGGATCGTCGCATCGCATCGAGGCGCCTGCTCGCCGCATCGCCCTCCCTGCGGACCCTTTGTTTGTTTTGCGTTACGCATCCAAGGTACTTTTGTGAGAAACGTGTCGCATTTATCATCATCTTGAACTAAGTTACTTCTACCATCTTTAAGTCTATTTTGAGTACAGTATTGTGGATTTTTGTCGTTTGTGGTCGTGTGTTAAGTCTATATAAAGAATACTTATTTTTATAAAACCTGTGTGGTGTCCATCTGTAGTGTTTTCACTGTATTACTGTATGTGTTCACAAATGCTTAACACACTGCCTCTGAGAGAAGCCTGTCTGCTCGTGCCAAGCTACCAAGGGGGTGAGCAGGGGTTATCCAGTTGTGTAATCCCCTTTCCCTGACTTAGAAGCAAGGGTCCCTATTTGGACAAAGGTGTATACCATTGCCAACTAGAGACCCCCAGTTCTAACAGTAATGATGGGTTGCACAGGGCGATGCTCCATGGGGTGGATTTACATGAAAATGGCATAGCGTGGTGCCACAAGCAATTTTGCTGCGTTGAGCTGCGTCATTTTCAAAATGCAGGGATGCGCCATTTTAACACGAAAGTGGCGCATCTCTGTGCTCACCCCTGTGCCGGCGCTCAAAAGGCTGCCTAGCGCCAACACAGGCACCCTTTCACCATTGTCCAAGGGTGCCTGCGCTGCAGGGATGATTGTGTTTGTGCTGGAACGGACAACTTCCTGCACAAAAACAATCATTAATGGTGTTTTGCTCCTTCTATGTGTGCTGTAGGATGCAGCACACATAGAAAGAGCAAAAAACTAGGAGAAATAAAACTATTTCTTCTTGTTGCACCACATTTACGCCTACTTTTGAAAGGAGTTAGGGGCAGATTTACAAGGCCCTTGCGCCACTTTTGCGTCATTTTTAACATGGGAAAAGTGACGCAAAAGTGGCGCAAGGGGCTTGTAAATCTGCCCCTTAGTTTTTAGCGCAACTCAGCTTTACAGATCGTTGTAAATCTGGAGCAGTGTCAAAAAAGCTGTGGGTGTTGCTGGGAACTCGCACAGCAACACCCATTTGCACGTCCGTTTGCCGCAGAAAACTGCGTTGCAGAGGACCATATTTACAAGGCAGTGTTAAGCCACTCAAAGTGGCTCAGCGCAGCCTTGTAAATATGGGCTTTCCTAGGGCGCCGCCAGAGCGTCAATAAAAGTAACGGTCCGGTGGCGCTAGGGGCTTGTAAATATGCTCCCATTAGCCAAGAACGAGTTTCACGGTGCCCTGGGGAGCTGCTATCTTTGCACAGGAACTTGCTACAGCTCCGGGAGCCCCAGTGAGGTGCTCTGCACAACAGGGGCGGCGGAGCTGTGAGCTCCCCGGTAGGGCTCCTTAGAGTCTCCAACACTGACATCATTCTGAGCCGGGCACAAGGCAGGGACTTGACTGATGAAGGGGAAGCATGACAATCTGTTCCGGTCTGGTCCCTTGTCTCTAATTTAAACTATGTCTTGTTTTTGTAAAACACCTTACAGTGGTTTTACAGGTTTTAATTTAGAAAACAACCTCTTTATTTAAAAAATAGTCCTGTCGCGTGCCTCCTGGTGATGGGTGCTGTGCAATTACACTTTCATGAATGGAATCCGGCCTGCCTGCAGCGTGAAGGCCTCTGCTCTGCATCACCAGGACCCAAGACACAAAATCCATAGATGCAGGAGGCAAGCCTCTTTCCTATGCTCCAGGGTACCTGCCTGGAACGTGAGAGCCTGGCCATGCAACTTATACCCACTTTCCTGCAACTAAGGGCTCTCTACATACGGCCGGAATCAGCTCAAGGCCCTCGCCAGTGGCACAAGGCTCCCTGACCTGTGAACGTGGCTCCTACCTGCTGCATGGAACCCATGACCAGTATGGGGGATTCGATCAAAGGCCGCCTTGTGGGTTAGTGCCCTGAAGCGGGTCAAAGATGCAGTGTGGGCATTCTACAAAACACAAACACCAAACTAAATAAACACGAGTATCAATGGAGTACAGGGACTGGGGCAGCAGAGCAAAAGATTGTGACAGGAATGACTATTACTGGGTAGGGAGAATCAGAAACAGGGAGATTAGAATACTTTTCTCTCCAAACCCCCTAATGTAATGAAGATTAGCCCTGTCAGGAGCAACAAAAAAAAACATTGTTTCTGGAGAGTGCTTTGCTCTCAGCGACCTTCAGTGCTTCCCTGCTACTATACAGATCTCCCCTTGTTTTACCATGTCTGTCTCCTTGCTGCTAGTGATCTTCTTGGAGGGCCCTGTGTGCACAGGTCAGTCTCTGATTAATTGCCTAGAGGGCAGTGACTGGCTGCAGGGCAGTGACTGGCCTGCTGTGAGCAGCCCCCTCACCTCAATCTCCCTATCCGTCTCTTTCGCACCAGCAACCACTAGAAGGTGAGGGCCCGAGTGAGTGGATGGATAACAAAGTGAGAAGAAGAAGGAAAGGGAGGAGGAGAGCGCGCGTTTTGGAAGTGGGGCGCCTGAGGCAGAAAAAAATATGCATTGGCAAAGCCAATAGGTCTTACTTTTAGTAGACCTTTGGGTTTTTGCCAATGACAAGCAGCAACGTCAAAAAGAAATGCTGTTTTTTTATTCTGTGCAGCACCGTCAAAAACAAGCATTTACAATGCAATAGGTCTCGCAATTGCGAGATTTTGAGCTATTGGCATTGTAAATGGCAATGCCTTTTATAATATTAAAAGGCATTGTCATTTACAATACCACGGCTCGAAGCTGGTTCCCCACCTGAAAAGTCGGCAGCTCTGGCCGTTAGGCCGCATCCTCTACCATACTTAATAGTGCAAATCATGTATGTGTGATCAGTGCTGGGCCCTATCCGGTGTAACGTTCAGATTCCCATTGGTGTCTTGGGAACTGATTGGAAAAGCAAAGATTTATAGTTGTCTTATATAACAGGCAAGGGAAAGTCAATCGGACATGTCTTCTAGTTTCCAGTTGGTGGCGTGAAGTAGTTGTGCGAAGTGAGGATTACATGTCAGAGCCCCTCTAAACACAGCTATTACAACTAAATCAAAGGTAGCTACGAGGCGTGGTACCGTCCTGTCAACAGCTATGGGAAGGAGCAGCCCGTGAAAGAGCACTGCGCCAGGATCCAGTTCTGCAGATTTATTTTTACTCCGGGTCATGGGGTCAGGCAGAGCGGTCTTTAGTTACAGCTCTCAGCAGGGCAGTTGTTCAAGCCTTAAGAAGAAGGATGAGCTCTGCAAAATCTGGGATTGCTGAGAGCGCCCCGATGAGACTGGAGGGGGCATTAGGATGACCCGAGGAAGAGGCCGGAAATCCAGCGCCTCTTGTCTGCTCTTGAATGCAGTCACGTTTACAGAAGCACTAGGGGTACAGCTTCTCTGCACTCTCCTTCCCGCACGCATTCTAGAAACCGTGAGGTAGCTTTCTTCCTCTCTACATAGTCCCAATACCGGCAACATCCCCCCACCTTCCCATAGGCGAACGTGCATAAATAAACCACAGGACACTGTCGCAGGTTTATTCCATACAAGAGTATGCAATAAGGTGGGTTATCTACCTATGCTGCCTCTGCCCGCCTGATGAGCCAGCACTGTGGGATGTATGCCCGATCAGCGCTACACCTTTGTTGATCCACCACTGGATCACGTGTCCCTTGTTACCATCCTACTCACGCCCCTTTCAGGGCGGAGCGTATCAGGGCAAACCCCGGTTGGTCAGGCCCCCAACCGCCCGAAGGACTAACGGGCGCCGTTGCGGTTCTCCAGGACCCTGCCCTGAGGATCCTGGTCTTTGGCTCTGGCACCCCTATTGTGCCGCGCAGAGGTACCCTTACTGTACCCGTCTGCCGCAGAGGTACCCTTACTGTATCGGACTGCTTCCAGATCGCCCTGTAACTCCGCCACAGCCCTGGAGGCGGCCACCGTCGCAGCCAGGGCCCCCCACCACTGCACCTCCTATTACCTGCAACCTGCCCTTTCCAAACATTCCTTTACATCAAGGAGAACAAGCCCATCCCCACCGGGGACAGGTGGACCCCATCCTCCTCAAAGCAACCTGCTTTCTAGGGCCTCCTGCATGCCCAGTGGAACGTTTCACCGCCCGCCTGTGACAGATGCACCCCATGTTTGTCAACTTCACCTTAGGCGTACGCCTGGATGGCACTGGTCCCCATCTATAGCAAAGTAGCCTTTAACATTAGCCTGAATCAGCTCATGTCTGATGAAACCTAGACCCCTCTGGTCTGCGAGCTTACGCCCTGAACAGTTCCCTCTTACAGGGATGTTCACGGCCTCGTCAGACTTAGCACCGTGCCACCTCTGCGGGGGATCATCTCCGCCCATCAGAGCTTCACATTGCCCCATGTAGTTGCTGAACTCACCAAACAGCGCATTGCAACAT
Source organism: Calotriton arnoldi (assembly GCA_963921515.1). Lineage (NCBI taxonomy): Eukaryota > Metazoa > Chordata > Amphibia > Caudata > Salamandridae > Calotriton > Calotriton arnoldi. The sequence goes on along the minus strand of CAWUFW010004421.1, from coordinate 336,484 downwards.
GCGACCGCTCCTTTCCAGGCCTCCTGCAAATCTAAGGGGAGGGCTCACTCCCTACTGGTGATAGATGAACCCCATCTCTATCACAAAGCCCTTGACTTTCACCTGGGCCAGCTAGTGTCTGAAGAAACCAAAGACTCTTCTGTCCTATGAACCTGTGCCAGGAACTATTCACCCTCCTGCGGGAAAGTTCCTCTGCCACACCTGCCCTAGCCCCGTGCCACTCTGGTTGGGGCGATCTCCAACACCAAGGATCACATTGCCCCATCTATTTGCTGATTTCACCTAGCTGCCGTCCTTCTAGCACTGTGTGTGCCTGAACCCCTGCGTCCCCCATCTATGGGACAGCAGCCCCCTTGTTATGTAACCGCTCCCACTTCCGCCTGCCTGCCTTGGCTATTCGGGCGAGGATTATGCTTGACCTTGCAGTCCCTTTGCTTCTTAAATCATGGCGCACAGGAATGTCATAACTAGTAGTACGTGACCATGAGCACGGGGGGCCCACCTGCCCATGCCATGCATCCTTTATACCTTATGGGAATTCCGCCAGCTCAGCTCCCTCTGAGGTGAAACCCCCTAGGCATACCGGCTAAGAGAATCTGTCTGATTCGATACAGTGCGCACTGAGCGATGTGGTGCCTGGCGTTAAGGATTGTCTTAGTCCTACCTAACCCCCATCCTAGAATATTCCCAATTTCTTTGGACGGCAGCACACTATTTTGGCTGGCAGCGTCACCACCCAGCGAGGCTACCATAGTTAACTGGGCTGCGTCGCTTACTGTAGGGACTTGTCACCTCCCTAGGTTCTGGGAGCACTTACTTCCCCCGTTGACCAGACGGTTGCACAAACCCCTCTGATTGCTAAACCCTGGTGAACACCTTAATGGTATCAAAGCTGGTTGAAACAATACCTGTCTTGTGCCCACTATTGGAGACACCTCACCCTTTCGTGCAATTACAACTTACGCAGCGCACCCCGCTTGCATAACTGCCGTCGGATCCCCGATGCACAGTACCTACTGTCCATTGCCGACCCTGGCTGCGTTAAAACCTGCCAAAGTAACGGAAACCACGATTCCCAGTTCCCTGTTTAGCTGAAGTACACCTTCAGTGGGTAGGCTAGGAGATACCACAACCACATTGGTCATGCGAACCTTAAGTACACAATTTTCGCCTGTGCGTACCTCTAAATGAGACAGGCTCCACACCGCTGTGAGGCCAGAGACACACATATATGTTGTGCCCACTATTGGAGACAACTCACCTCTTCCTGGAGTGACAACTACCCAGGTGCCTACACAAGTCACCCAACAGGCAAGTTGGCCCTGACTACCTTGTGTTCTGGTGCCAGGTTTGGAAAGCGCCTTGCCTACACTTGCTGCCCCCTGGGAACTACACAATGCCCGTGCTCTGGCCGCAACGCGGCGATGCTCTAGTGTCGCATTGAACCCCTGGTCAATTAAGAGTGCCACTCCAACTACTTAAACCTACCCCTTGACCATGGGCGGAGTCTAGCTCTCCCCAAACCTTTGCTGGTATAACCCGCAGGCAAACCTCCTGTTTCGATCTATTTAGTAATTCATGGCACTGACCCACAAGGGCCTAATACTGGGCTGTGTGAATGGGGTCCATGGTGACCTTAAACACTCGGCTTGGTGTGGATGGGTGCTAACAATACCTGGCTGAAGTGCAATCCCTTGACAATCACTCCTGACAAGATGTGCCAATGCGAAGCAAGAGGTATCCAGCCCACCTTACTTCCTGTCCCAGTTATCTGAGTAACTTAGTGAAAGATGCACATTTGAACTGGTAGCGGAAACTGTTACTTATGCCTGCAAATGCTCTGCTCAGAGCAGCCCGCCAAACAATGGCTTCCATTGAAAGGCGGTGCCAACAGACCTCCACGCACTTAAGGCGGTACCTCTGTGTAGGGCTCTAATTTAACAATTGCCCCGTGCATCGGATACCGCCTCTGGCTGTAAGCCGCTCGGTGCTACTGATGCCTTGGCGCTTCCTGACCCACAGCCAGTTCACCCAAGAGAGACTTAGTACCATCTGCCCCCATTACCCTGTGCTACCAAACCTCCTCATGACATCACAGGGATTACATAACTCACTAGGTCAATCGGGCCGCCGTCCTACAGCTCAGTTAGCACAACCCCGTATTTGCTCAGCTATAGGGGCTCCAGATAGGACATATCAAACCTCTTTGGTCTACTTTGCTGAGAAGGATGGAGCAATGCCCATTATCGGTATTAGTGAATGAAGGCATTATTCATTCATGTACACCAAAGTGGGGGCCCTGCCCCCAAGTGGTCTTCCCACTTTGTGGCACCCTGGCAGTATAAAGTGGTTTAAGGGCCTGTCCGTGACTATTGTCTATATTGGGACCAAGATGAACCATGATATTATCACCGATCAAAGTCTGATGTCAATCGCAACATCTGGCATAATTTCATCAATAGCCCTGACTGGCACCGCACTCTCTCATCCTATGCTCTGTGTGATCTTGGCCCACTATAATGTGAGCAGAGCCCCGCGATGTATACCTGGCTACATGGTCGCTAATGCACAAGTAAAATACCCCCTTTCCCATCAATTTGGGTTCCACCGTACATAATCAGGATGCAGTGGGCTAGTTACTCTCCTGGGGCCCCAATGCCACTGCACTTGCGGCACTAATGAAACATTGTCGATTTGGCAGTCAGCTTTGCTGCCTGTGCCACCCTTCAGCCCCATGGAAATTGTGCTGGGCTCTCGCTTACTACCCTGCTGAGTGAGCCCACTGTATTCACCAGATTCATTAACAATTTCCGCTTCGGACTGTACTTGGTAACCCGTTCACCCTATGGTATCTTGGCGCTGCATAACATGTTTATTGTTACTCAGCTCCATGGTACTCGTTTTATCGACCTCAGAAGGATGAAATGCTTGTTGATTGCAACCTTGTTGGCCACCCAGCGAAGTATTTGCTCAATGCGCCTCTGCGCTACAGCTCATGCTTCACTAACCCTGCCGCATGTGCACCATCCCGCAAAAGGAATGGCTCCTGTGCTCAACTAAAAGGCAAAGTGCACCGCACGCGCACCTACCACGTGCCTCTGCGCTACAGCTCATGCTTCACTAACCCTGCTGCATGTGCACCATCCCGCAAAAGGAATGGCTCCTGTAATCAACTTTGGTTGTCTCTTCACAGTTCTATCTAGCACATACTCAAGCTGAAGGTATCGAGGCGCCTTACATGAGCACCCGTCACGTTATACCATGACTTACGCCACATTACAGGCACAGATAGATCTACGTGGCAGTAGGCCCCGCTAATTATTACACAATCTACAAGGCCGCAATGACAATCATAGAGGGGGGTTCACCACAGGGGAACTAGCAAACTGCTCCGTACCTCCATAGGAGAGCACACTAGACACCTGAGTATGAATTACTCTTGTGCAATTACTGCTTTTTAAATTAAGCCCCTGCTCGCAAACTGGGAGAGGGATAGTGCAGTGGGCACAGTTAACAATGCTTCCATCAGGGACAAACATCTTGCTAACCCGGTTTGAGGAGCAAGCACGCTGATGCCGATCATGGGCGGGCCCATGAAACCCACCCTTACTTGGCCCCCCCGCCAAATTCTGGTAGTAGTGATCCTAGCACAATTGCAGCAATTTGGTGAACGTGCCAGGTTTACAATGATCTGTACACGAAAATACCAGGACTGTGGAAGGTCTGACCTCGTTCGAGTGCCACAAAGATTAACGTGTTTGTACAAGTGTAAGGATTTTGTGTTGTACTAATGCGCACACGTCATAGCAGATAAGAAGCTGCTCTGCTTCTGGTGGAGGGTGTTCGACTTTCTTGGGAGGGAGGGAACAGGGTCTCCAGAGTGGACGCTCACTGGCCGGCCCACGAGCAGCCACAAAGTGCCACACAGGACAGCTGAAATGTGACATCCAAAAACACACAGTGCATACGAACCACCACTGTCATCTCCCACTCCATGCAAAATCCTCCCTTGGACTGGCCCCACCCTGACCAAACAAGACATCTCGACTGAGCATGTGAGCGCCGAAAAATCCAAGCTCGCCGACAGCAGAGAAGCGGCCAGCTCCCATCGTCCTCACCAGAAGGTACCGGTTCTAAATCCGGCCCCCCCACACTCTGATCTCGGGCAGAAAAGTTAAGCGGTGAGGATATCAACTTCCTCACCTGCAAAAGCAGGGAGTGCTGGCGAACAGGCTCATCCCTGACTACCAGTCACAATGTTAACCGTGTATATCCAAAAAACGTTAGAGGGTCTTTCCCCTCCAACATGACAACATTGTTGGCCTCCTGGACACCTCTGCAACTATGAGTCTGTGCCCACGTGTACAACTACATTTGCATACATGTATTGGACACTGTGTCCTACAGTGCCCAGCAGTACATCATCCCATTACTCTGTTGGTAGTGTGGGACTAGATACCACCATTTCCGGTACCAGTAGTGCTTCACAGCAAAGACAACGATTGGCCTGCCACCAAGAGGCATGCCTGCTGGCCACTGCCTGCACACACCTGTGTGATCTGCTGCCTGCTCTCACCCCTCTGCAGCTGGGCCAATGACCAGCTGAGCCATCTCACCCGTCTCCCCAGAGTCCCCTGCCTGACAATGCCATGGTGGGCGTCCCAATGACCCGCGTGAAGCGCCCCGAGCTGCCACTCGAGAGCCTCGGGTCTGCCAACCCCTGCCCCACACCTGTAGAGAGAGATGCTGTCAAGTGGTGCTGCCCATCAAAAGAGTGTGTACCACGACATGCGCGACCCTGGAGCACAGTTCAAGCCAATTCGATTGGTAAACACTCAGCTGCACCCGGCAGGGCGACCAGCGACATAATGCGCTCAGCTTCCATTCCTACGGCGGTTTGACGGTGTACAGGTGTGACTACTGGGCACAACCATCTCCCCTTTCTGCGCTGGACATCTATTACCAATTAGTTTAAAAGTAAAGACATAAAAGGAACGGGGAAAACAAACAACCGGAACGCCCTGGCCACCCTGAACACAGCCCGCACACCTTGACACTCAGCGTGCGAGGAGGACTTAGAGGCTTGATCGCCTCGGGCATAGAATCCCCACAACAGACCTATACACACTTTGGCTCCAACACGTTCCCCCGTGGAGCCCCTGCAAATGGACCGCAACACACGGACATTATGAATAAAGTCGAAAATTACCTCGATCTATATACCTCAAATACAATGACACATACGTCCAAATAGCTTAAATATGTCGCGTTCCTTGTTTGGAAATGTTTCCTGCATTGTCCAGAGCAGTTACGAATGGCAATACGGTTCTATGCTAGATGACCAGTTCGCTGAGATTAACAAAACCTTAGCTAACGAAGGCACCGTGAACGCCCAAAACCCCTCGCTCTCACGAAGCATGTGGTCCCAAACAGACAACCACTACACCTGAAACCGGCTCCAGTCCCCCGCTGCGACACCAAGACAATGATCGACATTTCCACAATGCAAACGTCGCTTTCCCAGCCCCCAGCCACAGGAGGCCAGGGACTCGCTTAGGCCATCCTGAAATTCCCACTCACGGTTCTCAGGCAAAAATATCAAAGTCTGCCAAACGCCGCAGCGATTTGCTATTTATAAATCGCTCACCCTACAGTGTATGAATGATTAAAATTACCACAATGCCAACTGCTTTGCAGACTAATCAACACCAAATCCGTTAGCAGAAAATTGGAAAGCGTGCGTTAGACAGCATGAACAATCTTCGTTTTCATGACTTCTAAATACTTTCGTGAGCCAACACTTCAACATTTCTTAAGCAGTTGGTTGCACTTAAGTAGAAGCATCTGCACAAACGGAATACACATTTGCAAATTTCTCGGCATTTTGAATGTCAATAAATGAATCGAATCCGACACGAGTGAAGAGAAGAGACTCTTTCCTAAAAGCTTCTCACAATCTCTTTTTGACTGCGAAAGCAAAGGTCGAGTTGCCTGTGATGTGAATCTAACCCCCGGCCTCGCTCTTTTGCTGCTATTTCTGCCTTAGGAAAAGAATTAAACGCCAATGTAAAAGAAAAGAACATAAAATACATTCATCATTTTAAGTTCTTTTAAAGGTGCTTCCCTGCGATTTCCTCACACAGCTTCCAGCACCACCGCACAGTGTCACAACAACAGACCCAGAACGCGGCGGCGGCCGTGGATCAACGACAGTGCAACCAGAACGCCCCACAACTGCACAAAACAAACACCAGAGGCCATGCCTGTTCCCTGCCGTAACTGCGCCATCTGCAAGCTCCACAAACAGGGTGTCTGGCCCTCCGCGCCGCGACTGCCCCGCTGCCGCCCCAGAACTCAGAAGGTTTCTTGGGCCCCAAAATCAACAACACATGCCTCCGCGCTCGGACCCAACAAGAGGGGGGTGCAGACACGGGTGCGACCGCACTGCGCTCACTCAGTCCACACTGCAATGACCAGCTTCCAGCACTCACCCCGCCAGTGGTCACATGCCTGGTCATGGATCCAAACGAACAGCACCTCCGCAATGCCTCCCCGATGCAAATGCCGGAGCCGTGAATCCCATCGCATGCCGTCCGCAACCCTCTACAGACACAGTGAGTGTCTGTCTTCGTGCCACCCAACCTCCATCACATATTCAGATCGGAGCCCCCCGGCAGAATGCATGCCCGAAGGCAATCCGTGGCAACCGGCTCCACCACTAGGCAAACAATACTGCCCCTCAAAGGGGGAGGGGGGGGCCAGACTCACCGCATGCAATCACTGACGCTCGCCCCAGCCACCACGCCATCCGAGCAGGACACAACGCATCGACGAGACCGCAACAAAGGCCAAGCCAAGACGGCGAGGCTGGCGGCATCATCCCGCAGGCCAAAGAAATTGCCCCAACGGGCCCCGGACTCGCCGCCCAATACACCAGGGCTTCCTGCCCCCAAGGGTGCGATGCCGTACCACAAGGACCGCGTGTCCACAAAGCAATGCAGACAAAATATTACACTACCGCGGGATCCTCGGTTGCTAGCCACGCCAGCATCCCCCCCACCTGGGCCCCGGCGCCGCCTCTCCGCGGCACAGGCAACAAGCTGCCTAGCTGTGGAGGCAGGGGACACTCTACTGCCCCGCCCGGGGACCCAGTACAATAGGGGGGGGCGAGCTGGGCGACTTACTCGATAACTTGTGTTCCCGCGCTGTTTCCGACGCGAAACCCCAACGACGGCGTGTTCCTCGAGCGACCCACACGATGGTGAGGCTGGCGGCAAAGAGGCCGCTGGGAGGGTCAGAGGGGTATACATACCCTCCCTCCCCCCCTGGGCGTACCGGAAGTGGCGCCCACACCCCCAGAACAGCGGGCTCCAGGCGGAAGCCCTCTGCTGCTAGAGCGAGGGGTAGGCTTGTGCCGCAATGGCACTAAAGGGCCGCCCTTTTAGGGGGGCCCCCTTTGGGGGCGGCGGGCAGCCACATTCCTGGCTAGAGGAGTCCCACGCCGGGTTCGAGTCTTGGCAGGGACGCTCAAAACACCTATGTTTCTGGGCAAATCGTTGAACCTCCCCGTGCGTAATAAAAAGCGCTCGGATACCTTCGGGAATAGTTTGCGCTGTATAAAGCTAAAAAAAAAAATGATAATGTTAGTCACCCAACTCCGTGGTACTTCTTTAATGCATGGCAACCCCTGCTAGCCACCCGCCACTCGATGACAAATATACTTGTTTCCTGCAGGTTGCGCACAGATTTCTGTAGCAGGAGCTGTAACCCCATGAGCTGTCTAGCATTACACTCAACGCACCGCATCCGAGTGACTGAATCCTGAGTGCACGTGAGCATCTCGCAGAAGATTCTGTCAGCTGTTGATGTGCAAGCATTAACAAGCAAGACAAAGTCTAACTGCGTGAGGGGCTGTGAGCATCCTCTGAGACGAATGAGGGCAACCCCAGGCTAATTGTGGTCCTCCCTCCTGGCAGCGTTCCTGCAGACTGGGAAGTGGCGCACCCGCCACCTACCTCACTCAGAATACGTGACAATGGACACAGCCTCAGGGTGCGTCTGGAGCAGGCTTCATCTGCCGCCATCCTGTCCTCAGCAGCATCACCCTCTGGGGTCGCTGTAGCTTTAGAGTCATGGGCATCTCCACATCCGAGGTCCCAGCTGCTCCACGCAGCTCCTATTGATCCTCTGCCTTTGCTTGCCTACAGGTAGCGCCTGGACACGAATTAATGTAACATCATGCTGGCTTTGCGGCCCAGAGCTCAAGCCGACCAACTTCATGAGAATGAGGGGTGCCACTTAATATTTGTGCGTACCTTTCTGTTCCTCGGGCCTCAAACCATTAGCGAAGTGCACAGTACAGCAACGGCTGCTAGTACAGAGCGTTGGGGCTCCGCCCACCTAGATTTTTATGTTATTTAGATGGTAATTCCTAAGAGAAATTATTAAAGAAAATAGTGCTCACAATCTATATAACACATACCGTGCAAAACTCGAAGTAAAGGGGCCAGTAGCCATGGAAGGATACAAATGACGACATGGCCATAACAAGGGGGGACTAACAAGCCTCATAATCAATCAGACAGCAGCATTTACGAATGTCAATGACACGAGCCAATTAAAAACATGGGCGGAGAGTGGGCGGAGCTTCCACAGAGCTTCCACTCCATACTGGATAACTGCATGCCTCGCAAAGCGAGCAGCGCATGCGCGCTGCCGCTATAGGCTCGACCTAAAAAGTATGTACAATGACACTGGTGGTGTGTCATTCTGTGTACATGTGCAATGACATATATGCTTCGCAAGCTGGATACTTCCACAGGTGACAGGCAGCGCTCCTCAAATCCACTTTACATTGCCTTACATTACACCAAAAATACATGCATAGCCTTTTTAGTGATCTATTTGTTTACCACTCCAAGATAGCAGCTGCCACTTGGAGCAGTCAATAAAAAATAAATTTTTACTTGTGCAAAAGTTCAATTTGAAAACAGAAAGGTTGGGCAGCAAACAGCAGCTATCACCCCTCCCCTCAAAAATGTAACTAAAAAAATGTGTTGTAATGGGAGGTGTGGGGAACAATGGAGGAGCATGTGGGGGAGGCTGTGGCAGGAGAGGACAAGACATGGGAGGAAAGAAAATAGGGTGAACTAGGTACAGAGCATCTTGAGGTGGGGAGGGAGAAAAAAAAAAAAAAAAGACCCGGTAAGTAAAAACATGGACAAGGAGAGGGAGTGGTGAGGAGGGAGCAACACAGACTATGCAGGAGGAGTTTGGGCAGTTATTCAAGGGGTGGAAGCAGCACATGAGAGAGTGAGAGAGAGAGAGAGAAAAAACACATACGCTCTCATTGAGTGTGTAAAGAAAAAGAAAACAGTAGTTGCCGCAATATGGGCAGCAGAAGGATACAAGACATCCAATCTAAAGGATGAAGCTATGTCGAGGGAAGAGTCAAACACAAAAAGAGGTTGAAAAGCGATTGAATAAAAAGCAAGCAAATGGGAGTGACAAGAAAACCAACCAGTGGTAAGCATCGTGGTGGCTCTAAGCCTGCTGTAAGTTTTGGTATGGTCCACAAGAGGTCTTTCAACAACAGACAGTTAAAAGCCATATAGTCGAGACTAAAAAGTGACTCTTCACTAGAACCAGATCAAGTGCGACTGCTGCATTATCTGTGCATCCTTCTGAACTTCGGTGCCCTGGGTGTGGTCCTAGCTCACCCATGCAAAGTGCAAGCCCTTCTGACAAGCACAGGTACAAATTTAGTCACCCTTTCATGAAGGGAGTCACTTTGTGCAAACTGCACAAAGTGTGACAAGTAGTCCCAAGTACTCTGTAAGAGCCATTAGCATGTTTGGATGGTGAGCCAGGACACCTGAGGGCCAGGCGTTTTAAAGATTTTTCTACCAAGTGGGCTTTTGTCTTTCTATAAAATCACAAGCAATTTTTGCCATGCCAAACAAGAAGGGAAAAGTCTGCAAATTTAAGGACTTCTCTGAGTGAGTGAATAGTAATGGGACCGCTAATTCTGAAGTACAAGTATGTAGTGGTGAAACTGTTGAGGTGGAATTGAATTATCAGGGTTTGGTCAAGTACAATATGAGCATGAATGTAGGTAGCAAGACAATTGTCGATTAAGTTGTGAGTGAAAGGTTATGGAGGCCAAAAAGGCTGCTTATATAGGCACCCAATCAGTGAAAAAGAAAAGTTTAGAAAGCGCCTACTTAAAATTAACCTAGATATAACAGAGTTCAAGACAGTAAACAATGCATCATCAAATTGTGAGGTAGTTGTGATGGAGCGGCAAAGGAAATCACAGGCTAGTAGAATTAGCAAGTTAAACCTAAATGCAAAGATTTTTAAGACTTAGGGCACAATAATTTTGGAAATTAAAGATGCCATCTGTAGAGCTGGGAAATATTAAAAATATATATATTTGTGCCTTTTTATACATCTTAAGGTTCACATGCTTGTCTAAATCAAGGAAATATAATCAGGCTTCTTAACTGTATATCAGACCTCCCATATATAAATAGGTTGCAAAAGGTAGAATAAATAGACAATAAAGAGGAACCACAGAATGAGAGTTTAAGAATAACATTAATACATCATGATATAGCAGGCAGGGTGTATCAGTGCCTATCTTAATTTGTCTCACTGGGGATTGAAGAGGAGATTCAGCATGAGCTACCCTACCCCAATATATTACATATCTCAGAACTCAGAACTAAATGAAAAAAATCATGGGAAGACCGGTATTTTTTAGGGGCCCGCACTCTCTTGTCAGTAAGCATTACAGTGCCAGTCCATCAGTCATTAGCGATCAAGCAAGCTCAAGGGCTAGGGCCCCCCAAGATTTTTAATAAGAAATGGTACATGGCTAGGAGGAGAACTTGATGGGAATGGATTTTTCTTTTTTACAGTAGAAATGTATCTAATAACTCTTTTAAATATCTGTCTATGATCTCTTGAAATGTGGCAGGTAGAGTGGTTTCAGAGCATGGTTATCTGCTATGTCTTCAGGAGGACCAATCAATCATAAGCTTTGATGGTTTTGGGGTCAGAGCAAATAAACAACCCCATGGGGAAACCTTCTCACAATACTCATATATGCCACTGGCCATTCTGAATCAATACCAATGGATGGGAAATCAATGGTTTAGACACGCTGCTTTATGTGAGATAGGCAGAACGTTGACTCAAAGATAATAATAACCAATGTGCAAATCTCACTTGTTGAGACCCATAATGATAAAATTACCAGCAAGGTACTAAAACTGTTAAACCCCCTAGTGGAGCAAAATGGAAAATCACAATATTGATTATGGAGGATTTGAACTATTGTTTGTTGAGGAGTGATATAAATGAATCATGATAAATGTAAAATGGGCAAGCTCTGTGGCATCTTTTAAGCAAGTTTAATACAGTAATAGCTGGAAATGGCTTTAAGATCAACTTATGCAGATATAACTCAGGACTCGGAATGTATGGTCAGATAAGGATCAGCCGTTCAATGTGTCACATTGCTCATCTAATGTCAAAAGGGCAGTTGAGGCTCTACATGGGTGAAAGGCGGGTTCTGTGAGGTCATAACTGATCTTATCATTTATGGTGAGATTCTAAGAGATCATTTAAGATATCACATTAAAGTGATTATGGAGAAAAATGATGAGTGGCCAGCTATCGGGGCTGGTTGCCTCGAAGAGATAAAATGAAATACAAGTATAAAATAGTTCACTAGGAATATTTCACAGGTTAAGTCCTTTTATTTGTGTATACAATTGTTATTAGAAAGCAATGGAACAAAGGGCATAGTACTGGTTTGTGAGTCAATTTGTAAACCACTCTATAAACATATTAGTACAAGAACATGATTCTAAACCTTATGACAGTGGAGTCAGGGAGAGTTGTTCTAAATGGCAAAGTCAACCTTGGTGCATCTCGAAATGCAAATAATTTAAAAGGATCTGCTACTACATGCAGATTTAAGAAAGCCCCTAACTCGGTTGCAAATAAGAAGAGATGAATTGGGCTAAAATACGATAAAACTGATTTGTGCTAAAATATTATTGTCAAGGCTACGTTTGTAAATGAAGAGAGGAATTGCTGTTTATTACTTGAAGCTTGCAAAAGGAAAGACTTGAAAACCTTCTGGCAACTTCTCCTTCTGGCCTTTTTAATTCTCATTGAAGAAAAGCTTAGGTCGAGATTATCAAGGAAGATTGGTACACTTTTTTATACACAAGCTGTATAGTACTTTGGCAACTGCCTCAGAACCTTCTGCAATAAATGGAATGGTTTGTAAATTGAGATGCTTCTTGGGAGAGACTGCAAATTTGATTGCCTTGTTGAGGAGTTCCCAGTCGCTTGGCCCTCTTGGCCTTTCGGCTGTGCTTACCTTTTTGGTGTGACTGATGAATGAACTCATCAATGATGTGCTGGTGAATGGAATCCTTCGTTGATCGTTTATCAGTCTTGATTTATAAAAAAGGATCCAGAAGTGAAACTAAGAACTATTGTCTCTTAGGACCCAAATACGAGCTTGGCGGTTCGTCAGACCAACAAACCCATTGTGGAGGTGCAGTGGCGGTCGGGGATCGCCGCACCAGTAGTCCCATTGCCGAATTACGACTATGGCAGTCAGACCGCCATAGGACTGCCTTAACTGCTGAGGATCCGCGATCCCTTGGTGGTGGAGCTGCGAGTCTGGGGCAGCAATATGCTGGCAGTGCCGCTATGGCACCGCCAAACATATTATGATATTCCTGACCTCCACACTTTTAATGGCGGTGATCCTACCAGAAATAGTGTGGCAGTCAGGAAAGTAAGGGGGCCCTACAGGGTCCCCTGGTGCCCTTGTGTATAGGGATGCATGCACCCCACTTCCTGCATGGCATGAACTGCACAGTCCATGCCGTGCAGGAACTTGGTTTGGCGCTCCTTTGGCGCTGCAGTTCAAAGGCTCACATATGAGCCTTAGAACTGCACTGTCTCTGGACCACCGCGCCGCCCGCCATCCAGACCGCAAAGTGACTCGTAATCTGGTGGGTGTGTGATGGCCAACTTTAGTGGTGTGGGAGCGGGGCGCTGGCGTGGCGGCCAGATCCCACTCCACCAAAGTCAGAATCAGGCCCTTAGTGCTCATCTATATCGAGGATAAAATATTTTCAATATTCTTATTGCTCCATTTAGATGAATGACTCCATGCTTAGAAGATGCTTGCATGGGGTTAAATTGATTTTCTACCTAGTCAGATTACATTTTACAGCCTGATGGCACTACAAACGACAATCAACATAGAAGTCAGACATAAGAAAGGACCCAAGTTTAGTTACTATGATGTTAAAAAAATATTTGACTGGGTTATTAGTGGTAAGTTCTGGACAAACTGAAAAAATTTACTATATGTTATAAATCTACTTAATGAAAAAAACTTTGTCTCAAGTGCAACCTTGCGATGTTAATTATACATTCACAAGAAGAATAAACACTGTTAAGGGGCTCACACGGGGATATTTACTGATCCAACCCTTTTTATTATTTAGGGAAGGAACCTTTTTATTCAGGCACAATTTGTAAATAGTTTCCACCCAAAGTGGTCAGAATAAGCATTCCATTACTGGCTCATACTAATGGTTTAGAAACACTTATCAGTTTACATAGACTTGCAGGTTGTTTGGCCATCTGTGGCAACAATAATGGTTTGCTTATGTATTTAAATAAATTCAAGGTAAAGACAATTAATCAAAGAAATATATTTAATATTAATTTATTAATTAGTATACATTTATCATCCAAATAAAAATTATGTTTAACAACATATGATATTAATTTATGAAAAAATATTACACGAAATAAAAATACATACACAAAATTCTTAATTAATAAAATCTTTATTTCTTGAAAATAGTTAACAAACACTAATATTTTACCATGCTAAAAATAGACTATAATTAAAGCAAAATAAGAGAAAAATAATTAAAACAAAATAAACTAATGTATAAAAATAAATGTTTACATTTAACATTTTCAACATGTAGAAAAATTAATCCAAAATGAAGAAACGTACTAATCCAACTCCAGCCCAAAATTGATTAAAATGTATGCAAATAAAAACAATTCAAATGCGCTATTCTAAATCCAATCTCATACCCATTTGGGAAAACACATAAATTGTGTGGGGAGAGGGGGTAGATTTACTTGTCTAAGTCCAGTTTCAAAATATACAGAGGAAAGTGCATACATTGGGTGCAGGGAGATATTTACTATTCTACCTCCATTCTAACAAACGGGAGTGGGACATAGTGACTATTTTAACTCTAGTCAAAAAACATTGGGAAAGTGCATATCTGCGGAGAAGTCGCTGTTTCAAATTTACCATTTAATCACCAGTCCAACAAACATTTGGGAAACTATACACTTTGGGGAGGAGCACATATCTACTGTTCTAATTCCAATATAACAAACATTAGGAAAATACATACATTGATGGGAGGGGTCAGGTTTTATATTCTAACTCCTGTCTGACAAATATTGTGGTGAGTGTACATTTGGTACGGGAGGGAAAATCCACTATTTTCACTCCAGTCCTTCAAACAATTGGGAAAATGCATATATTGGAGGATCATATTTACTAATGTAAATTCAGCCAGACGAATATTGGGGAGACAGCATACACTGGCAGGGGTGGGGGGACTTCACTTTTCAATCTCTAGGCCATCAAACACTGGGGAAAGTTATTTTTGGCACAGTTGAGATCAAATTTGCTTTTCTGAATCCAGACTGACAAATATTGAGTAAAGTGCATACATTGGGAAGAAGGCAGGGAGTGGGGTCAGTTCTACTGTTCTAATTCCAGTCCAATAAATATTTGGGAAAGTGCATACACCGAGGGGTTAGAGGAAGATGTACGATTCTAACTACAAACTAACAAACATTGGAAGACAGTACATATGCTTGTGTGTTAAAATTCAGTATTCTAACTGCTAACCAATTTTCAAATATGAAAATATACATATTTATTAAAACGCTCAAATAACTTAAAATAAATCTTTACATTACAAAACTAATAGTAAGGGCCTCTATACGATGTCGGTTGGAACCATCCTGACTGACTCCTTGTCGGAATGGTTTCCAACCGACTCAGTTTCGGGGAGTCCGACCGACCGATTACGATATTTCCGAACACCGTTCGGTCGAACTCCTATTGATTTCAATGGGAGCCTGTGTTCTGACTGACAACAGATGCAAAAAGAACAATTGATGGACAGAATGCAGAACAATGTCATACATTCACCCCAGTACAGAGATCTGGGCCTAAATCCATTGTTTTTTTGCTCACCATGCCATTCCAGTTTGGACAAAGCCATATGCAAATCAGTCTTGACCCTGCGCCCAATGGGAACAGTCCAGCCCGAACTGCCAGGCCAGGTCCTCCCTGGACTGGAAACAAGCATCCTAGGACCGGTTTCGGGCTATCAGCCCTCATCAGCCAGGATAGCTTGACTCCAGTGACATGGAGAGTACGGGACCCACGTCTGGGCATACCCGTCCCGCTCGGGGTGACAAATGCAAAAAGAACAATTGATGGACAGAATGCAGAACAATGTCATACATTGACCCCAGTACAGAGATCTGGGCCTAAATCCATCGTTTTTTTGCTCACCATGCCATTCCAATTTGGACCCAGCCATATGCAAATAAGTCTTGACCCTGCGCCCAATGAGAACAGTCCAGCCCGAACTGCCAGGCCAGGTCCTCCCTGGACTGGAAACAAGCATCCTAGGACTGGTTTCGGGCTATCATCCCTCATCAGCCAGGATAGCTTGACTCCAGTGGCATGGAGAGCACGGGACCCACGTCTGGGCATACCCGTCCCTCTCGGGTGACAAATGCAAAAAGAACAATTGATGGACAGAATACAGAACATTGTCATACATTCACCCCAGTATAGAGATCTGGGCCTAATCCCATCGTTTTTTTGCTCATCATGCCATTCCAGTTTGGACCCAGCCATATGCAAATCAGTCTTGACCCTGCGCCCAATGGGAACAGTCCCTGGCTCACTGTGCCACTGGAATCAAGCTATCCTGGCTGAAGAGGGGTGAAACCCCGAAACCGGTCCTAGGATGCTTGTTTCCGGTCCAGGGAGGACCTGGCTTGGCAGTTCGGGCTGGACTGTTCCCATGAGGCACAGGGTCAAGACTGATTTGCATATGGCCAGGTCTAAACTGGGGTGGCATGGTGAGCAAAAGAATGATGGATTTAACCCAGATCGCTTGACTGGGGGATGAATGTTTTGATTTGTTCTGCATTCCGTCCATCAATTGTGTGCCTTTTGCTGACTGACAACAGAGGCTCCCATTGAAAAAAGGGGTGGGTGCGGAAAACCTTGCACCCTGTGGCGGGCACCCCATGGTGCCTGCCACACTGTGCATGGTTGGCAAGAGGGGGGACATGGGTACCCCCACGGGCCCTAACCGGAGTCCTCTGGGTGAAGTGGGGCCTGCTACGGGCCCCCAAAGTCGGTTTCAGACAGCCGATCTGTGTTTGACAGACCGAGTCAGAACGGCTGTCAGAATCCGACATCGTAATCGGTCGCTCGGAAACGTGGCCCGTCGAGCTCTACGATTTGGCTCCGAATGACTCGGACTCTCTGAATACCGGTCGAAACCAATGCGGAATGACCGACCGACTACCTTGTATCGTAATCCTTCGGTCGGAAATGTTTCTGAGTCGGTCAGAAACTTGACTTCTGACACGGGTTCGTTCAGACCAAATGCCATTCACAGCCTTTCTGACTGACATCGTAATGAGGCCCTAAATGTAAGCCATTATTTACAAAATATACAGATTTTCTTAAAGTTAATTTTAATTTAGTCCCAAAAATTATAAATCATTTAAATGAAAATTATAAATTAAAATGTTACCAACATATAATAAACGTATTATTACAAATTAATGCTATCAATACGCCCAAATCATATAACTACCCATTGAAATGTATTTCAGAAATGTAAACTATAGTTCAATAAATGTATTTGCATTTTAATAAACCATTGAACTAAGTTAGTAAAAGTTAATGACATCTTACAAATGCATAATCCTCCTTAAACCCCTCAAAATCAAACAAATGTAAAAGAAAAGTAATAAAACACGTATGATCAATAAATAATAATTGCACTATCAAAGACATAAACAACAATTTTAAATAGGTACACACTATGGGGCAGATCTACAAGAAACTAATGCAGCGCGGTGCCGCAAGTAATTTTGCTGCGCTGCGTTAGTTTCGAAGCACAGGGATGCGACATATTTACAACAATATGTCGCATCTCTGTGCTTCCCCCTGCGATGGCACACAAACTGCTGCCATGCGCCGGCGCAGGCACCCTTGCACCACGGTGCAAGGATGCCTGCGTTGTGGGGAGATTGTTTTTGTGCAGGAAGGAGCACCTTCCGGCACAAAAACAATCAATTGAGGTGATTTCCTCTTCCAATGTGTGCTGTAGAATGCAGCACGCATTGAAAGTGGAAAAAAACGAGGAGAAATGAAAACATTTCTCCTCGTTGCACCTGGCTACGCCACCCCTAGGATGATGTAGCATTCTGACACATTTACAGATTTACGAATTCTCGTAAATCTGGAAATGCATCAGTGGACACCCTCAGCAACACCCATGTCACGCCACTAACACGCAAAGTGTTGCGTGAACAGGGGCGATATTTACAAGCACCGGTTAAATCACGCAGGGTGACTTTACCTGTTCTTGTAAATATCACTTGGCAGGCTGCGCCACCGGTGCGTCACGCAACGTGATGCACCGGCGGCGCAAGGGGCTTGTAAATCTGCCCCTTTTATTTTTAAATGAATATTTAATAATATGTATTCTACATAAACTACTACCCACCCAATCCCCCACTACAACCCTCAACCCAAAAAAAGGTTTTCTTTAAACATGTAATCAAATGTGTCAACAACTTTATAAACTATACAAGTATGTTAAAATAATTTTAAGTTAGAAATTAACATGATAAGATGCTATTACAGGATGCTATCAATATAAAATAAAATAAATAATATACTTACCTTCTTTTTTGACCACGATGTTTTTGTAGTCACAGTAGGTGTAAGCATCAAGAAGAGGACCAGTGTTTACTTAAAGTGAAAACAGACATAAGCTGTAGAACAGACCCTCGTGGTGGTGCCAAATTACTGTAAAAGGTCCAAAATGCCCTTTTTAAGTGTCAGGGAGGCAGCAGGCAAATTTCTATTTTACTTGGAGTGCTAGTAATCCTGCACTGTTTCTGAGCACAAAAATGAGGCTGCAAAGTTTCCGTGAATACCAGTTGTTGGACCTGGCCCTCTCTACAGGGTCACGTCCATACTTTTTGCCTTACCCCCACCTTTTTGCTGAATCTGTTTTTGCTGGCCTTAGGACTCTTTGCACTTTACCACTTCTAGCCAGTGCTAAAGTGCATGTGCTCTCTACTTAAAACATGGCAGAATTGGCTTATACCCAATTGGCATATTTAATTTACTTGTTCGTCCATAGTAGAGTGGTATTACATGTAAATTAAATGCCTGTAAATTGAATGCCACTAGTGGGCCTGCAGAACTGATTATGTCACCCACTTAAGTAGCATTTTAAACATGTCTCAGGCCAGTCACTGCAGAGTCTGTGTTTGCAGTTTTAAACTGCTGTATTGACCTGGCCAAATAAACCATTTGTAGGCCCAAACCTTCCTTTTTAATACATATCAGTCACCCCTAGACAGTTCAGAGGGCAGTGTGCAATGTATTTAAAATATAAGACATTTGCTTTTAAAGTTTACATGTCCTGGTAGTAAAAAACTCTTAAATTTGTTTTTCACTACAACAAGGCCTACCTCTCCTTTAGGATAACATTGGAGTTACCTTATAATATTCTTTAAGTGTAATTTCCAAATGGGAAGAGGTATCCAGTTCATGTTTGGTGTCTCTGGAATTGGAATTTAAAATCCTAACTTATGGTGAAGGCGAATTTTAAATTACAATTTTGAAAAGTCCACGTTTAGAAAGTTGGCATTTTTCTACCTTAGCCATTTAGCGCCTGTAGCCTGCCTCTGGTCAAATAACTGGGTGTAGCTGACAGTTGGGCCTCCTAGACAGCCACATACAATGGGGAGGTTAGGTGTGATTGGATGGGCCATCACTGGCAAGATGTGAGGGAGAAGCTTGGGCCATCCCCACTTACACATGAATTGGCTATGTCCTTTCTCCACACAAAGGACTGTATACCCCCTGTAGTTAGCCGGAAGCCACAGCCAGGAAGGCTGGGCATCTATGCACTTCAAGGCATGCCACTAGCAGCTTCTTCCCCACTTCAAAGGCACAACTGGGTATAAATACTGGACCTCAGACAGCAAACCTTCAACGCACTTCTGAACCTGCGGATACCTTGCCAGGAAGAAGGACTGCTCTGCTACTTCAAGGACTGCCACTCTGCCTGACTGCTGCTCTAAAAAATACTGTTGCCCTGCTATGCTGACCTGCTGCCTGCTGCCCTCTTGCCTGGGGAAGAAGAACTGGACCTGCAACTTGATCTTAAACCTAGGTCCCCAGAGTGACTCCAAGGGCTAGTCTGCTGGACTCCTGATCTGCCTCTCAGGTTCTGGTCCTTATGCACAAGTCCTTGAACTGGACCGGGCCATCATATCTCAAAGAAAGAATCAGTTCCTATATTCCCGCCCATACTCTTCGCTCTTCCTCGGCTCACATGGCAAGGGTCCCTCGAATTAACCGCCTCCGTATGGATGGGAGATCCTTTGCATATCTTGGTCCCCGGGCCGGGAATAGCCTCCCTCCCTACTTGAGGCTGATAGACAGTTTAGAATTGTTCTAGAAGAAACTCAAAACGTATCTCTTTAATAACTAGTACCCTTCCTGTGTCTGCCCTCCCTCTGCCAGCGCCGGGACACTCTGTTGAGTAGCCGCGCGCTTTATAAATGGTTATAACATAACATAACAAATCACTTCAGCTCATGGGCTGTTAAATAAAGCTTTTGGGCTCTTCACGACTGCCAATGGGCCCTTTTCACACCAAGACTGCACTGCGATTCCGCGCAAAGCTCCATCAGCCTGATTCTTCACGCTCCCACATCAAACGCTCATGGGGACGGCCAGTGCAAAGCTTCAGCAATGCCTGCCTGTGATGCCGGCTGGCTCTTCGTTATGCCGACAGCCTCCTGCGACACTCTCCCTGCTGCTCATCGGCCCTCTTCAACGCGAACAGGACTCTTGGCATAAACTTGAGAAGGTAAATTTCAGTTGGCCTAACCTGGTGACTGTAGCCGACCTACGCTCCATCATGGTTGGCCTGAAATTGTGACTTTGACCTGGTTTAGGGCAACCAGATATCTCGAGTTAGAGCTTTGTGCTTTTTGGTGCCAATTTCACTAAATTCTTTAAAAATTAATATCTCCGGTTCTACTGATTGGATTTTTGTCATTTTGTTCTTGTTTTATTTACTACATTTTTCTAACTTGGTGTGGGATCATTTTGTGGTGTGTTTTCACTGTGTTACTAAAACCTGGCTGCTCTGTGCCAAGCTACCTGAGGGTGGAGCACAGGTTAATTTAGGATTTGCTTGTTTTTGTGTCTTCAACCAGAGAAGAATTGTGGTAGCTGCTTGAGAAGTGTTTTACCCCCACTCAACCAGTAACCTAATTTCTTGCACCAGTGGTGCATTCAATCAGGAGTTTTATCAAGATCTGCACATATATTCTCTGTTGTTATTTGACATGGCATAAATGATATAATTGATGATGGCATTTGGGATATCATCATTGATATCTTTAATCATGTCTTTTGAAATGTCATCAGTGTTGTCATAAATCAGGTCATGAGCAGCACATGGCAGAGTCTGAGTTATGGTTTTGCTGACAGTGCTTAATTTGTAAAAGAATAAGTGCCAGAGCCCAAAGTTTTGCTCCGAATCCTGAGGCCGGTGCTATTGTTTATCGGTGTGCAGAATACCAAGATTGCGTTCTCTTGATTCCACCTCATGCCTCTTAACTACACTCCCAGGCACGCCCTGCCTCTTTATCTTATTGTTGTAGGATCCTGCTTTCTCCCTTTGTCACGTTTCTTTTCCATCTTTCTCTTCTTTCTTCTTTCCCCCTTGTGTGTTTTTTTCACTCTCTTGCTCTGGGTAAAAGTCTGATGAGAAAACATGAGTGTCGGTGGGCCCCAACTGCAACTACTGGCTCAAATTAAGCACTGGAAAGCTTACCATAACTGTGGAATTTCAGTTTTTAGGTTTTGCATTATAATGATAACATCACCTTAAATGTGTTTCTTAATGAAATATTACCTGGGAAATTTAGATTCCTTTATGCTTGACAAGTTTAGCAAACTCAACCTGATAGCCCAAATGTCAAGAAATCTATGAATTCCATTTGTGATAATTTGATGACTAATTCTTTTATTTTTACGAAAGAAGATCTCAAAAACACAACATGAGTTTAACAAGTCAGCTCACCTCATTAAAATTAGGTAAAAATTCATCCATCAGTCATGTCTGCAGAAATTGCCTTATTATTATTAACATGAGAGTTTGTGCTTTTGGGACCTACTACTAACTTTTGTCTCCCTTGAAGATCATCGCAAAACTCTCTAGGATTGAGTCAATCTGGGTGAAGCAATTTTTAAGAGAATTTCATCATGTTCTGTCAAACAGTGCAAAAGTTATTAAATGAATGAATAAATGAAGGAATGAATGGAGGGATTTATAAAGCACACAGCTACTCCACGAGTGTCCCAGCACTAGGCAAGTGGCACATGTCTTGCCGCGTGACTGATTATTCGTTAAACAGGTAGGTTTTTAGTTGCTTCCGTGATGCTTTTATGTCAGGTAAACAAATGTGTGAGTAAAGATACCTACAAGGGATTTCGTTTGCTAGACTTAGTTGAAAAATGTGAGGGGTACATTCAAAAGCAATAAAACACTATGATGGAGGATACACAAATGAACCTACAAATCATAAGTGTGATCATCTATTCCAAGGAAATACACATAGAGGAAAAAGAAACTAAGTCAGAAAACAATTCCTCAGACTCCTTAGTTGTTGGGGAAACATCTATTTCCCCAACAACTAAGGAGTCTGAGGAATTGTGTATCCTCCATCATAGTGTTTTATTGCTTTTGAATGTACCCCTCACATTTTTTGTTTCACATTAAAATTGTGTATTTATGAAAGAAAGATATACCCGTGTTCTCCAATTGTTTCTCCAATTGTCTTCCAATTGTTTCTTTCAAACTGTGTTGTTGAATATTGATTTTGTGTACATTTGCATTGATGTGCAGACTTTTGCTAAGTTAAGCCACCAATTGGGACTTAACGAATAGGTAACAAGTTTATAAGAAATTCAACTAAGTCTAGCAAACGAAATCCCTTGTAGGTATCTTTACTCAAACATTTGTTTATTTGCCCAAACCTCCAAGGGTATATTGGGTTTCCCACTGGTTTATTACTTTATGTCAGGTAGGCATCTGAGGGGAAACGGAAGATCATTCCAGAGTTTGGCCGCCAGTAATGAGCAGGCTGAACTGCCCCACCTTTTCTTTTTTATGCGTGGGATGGATAGGAGGTGAGCTGACTGTGAATGTAGTGCTCTTTGCGGGCAGTAGTTGGTCATTCCATCTAGCAGATAGGCAGGACCCATTTTGTAGACGGCCGAGTGTGCCACTGTCAGTGCTTTAAAAATGATCCTCTTCTTTACCAGTAACCAGTGTAGCTGTTTATGGTAGTGAGTGATCAAGGAGTGCTTTCGGAGATTATATAGTAGGCGAATGGCTATATTCTGGACTTTTTGTAATCTATGTGTCAGGTAGTCTGGTAGTCCAACATACGGCACATTTGCACAGTCTGGATAGAATCAGAGCCTGGACCACAGTCTTTTGGGCATCCCAGGAAGCGGTTTAATGAATTTCCTCAGCATTTGAAGGATCCGGCATGAATTTCTAACCACGGCTGAGATCTGGGATTTAAGGGTTCACTGATTATCCACTGTGACCCCTAGATTTCTCACTTTGTCATTAGGGTTGGGAGCCAGGCAGTGGGATGTCCAGGCCCCTGACCAACCCTGGTTTGGGTCCGGTCCAAATAGCAAACCTCCGTCTTATCTGGGTTGCATTGTAGAGCATTGCATTTGAGCCAACCCAGTACTACCGTCATGCAGGCTGCAAAAGTTTTCTTAGCCTTATGGTCATTTTTGTTATATGTTAGGAGCAGTTGGGTGTCATCCGCGTAGGAGACCACTTGGATGTCAAAGGATTCTATAAGGTGTGCTAATGGAATCAAATATATAATAAAAAGAGTGGGGCTCAGGGCTGAGCCCTGGAGGACACCATATTTGGTTGGTATTGTTTCAGAGCGGAATGGTTTGAGCCAGACCAGAGTTGGCGATGCAGCGAGCGCAAGGTAAATAGTTTTATTTATTTATTTACTTACTTTACTCCTTGCCGTCGTATGTCCGACTCCACTACCCCCCCACCATGTCCCTCCCCCGCCGCCCCGCAGCACTCCCTCTGCGAGCCACCACTGATAATTTATACTAGGCCGTAGGAATAGGGGGGATCAGGTTGCATGAAGGAACTGAGTCATGTGCTAGAGTAATATTATCTTGAATTGTTTTTATTTTATCCTCAAATAAGGTGCTCAGGTGTGAGCACAAGGAGGCACTGGTTTCCAGTGGTGGCGCAAATGTTTTGGCATCTGTAAAGTTGGAAACTATTTTGAAAATTTCCTTTGCGTTGTTATTTGCTTTCCCGAATGTATTGGCGTAGTAGATTTGCAGTGCAATTTTAAATTTGTTATGGTACTTGCTCAATGCTGCTTTATATTGGCATTTGTCTGGTTTCTCGTAATGTTTCCTCCAAAGTCACTCCAGTTTTTTGCAGCCTTTCCGTTCAACCTCAAGTTTGGGGGTGAACCATGCGGCTGATTGTAGGTATCTGTTGCTATTCTTGTACGTGATAGGGGCAGTCTTATTTGTGGCCTCAGAGAGCCAATTTCTCACTTTAGCTTCATCAAGTATTATATTACCCATAAGGGAGGCTATGGGTTTCTTCTAGGGTCTCTTCTAGGACAGAGATGTCTATTTTGCCCCAGGTGCATGTCTCGTGTGTGGGTTTCGTTCTCCCTAGTGATTTTTGTTTCAGACCAAGACCATGAGAAGGGTAGTATAAAGTGGTCAGACCAGGTAACTTCCCTAGGGGTCCCTAGGTCTAGTGTAGAGTTTGAAAAATGGCATCTAGACTATGCCCTGCTTTGTGGGTAGGTCCTTTTATTGTTGTGAGTAAATCAATGTCTGCAAATGATTCAGATAATTTAAGAGCCTGAGTGTCTAGGGGGTTTTCTAGTTTGGTTTTGAAATCACCTAGGACAGTGAAGTTTGAGTAGTTGACAACCTTTTTTGCCTAGGGCTTGAGAGATGGAGTTAATAAAGTCACTTGCATAGCCAGGGGGTCGGTATACCAAGGCTCCTATAAAGGAGTGTTGAGAGGAGGGTGAGATAATGAATCCCATTGCTTCTGCTTTTGCCAATGCATCTACTTTAAAAGTAGTGCATTTTAGGGATTTTTAAATGCTATAGCTATCCCGCCTCCCCTCCTCTCTCCTCAGTCTAGGTGGAGGGGAAGGTTTAATTGTAGGTCAGGGCAGGAGGCTTCCGTTAGCCATGTCTCAGTCATGAAGAGGGCATCTAAGTACTCTTCCTCAATTAGATTGTAAATAGCTAAAGCATGTTTATATAGTGACCGTACATTTATGAGTGCAGCTTTGAGTATGTTGTTGGAGACTGGTGGTTCCCGTCTGTCTCTGATTCCAGTGTTTAAGGGACGTAAGGGAAGCATGCAGAAGTAGCAAGAGAAAGGGCCTCCACATTCAATGAGTGAGAGGTTGGTGCATTGGCACTGTTTTGATTTGAGGCAGTGTAGCTCTGCCGATGAGTATGTGAGTCGAGGTCTTACCTCTAGGTGCAAACTGGCAGCGTGGCTGGTGCTGGTCGCGTTTGGGTCACGGACGGGCGCAGATGGGCTTGCCTTAGGCGCGCCCGCTGGTCACGTCCACTGCGCGTCCACACCGCAGCCATACTTTTATGCCCTAAAAGAAGAGGACGCCTGAACCACTAGAGCGTTGCCTCTGTGGACAGAGCCCTACCCTCAGGAGTGCTTTTACCGTGCCGTGCAGTGCGTGCAAGAGCAGTCTTCCCGAGTGCTGTTATGCTTAGGCAATGTGGTGAGATAGCATAAAAGGTGCAAGCTACAGTTTTTAACTCTTCTCTTGATGTAAGAACACAGATTTAGTTATTACAGTGTAAAGAGGGTTAAAAAGGTAAGAGAGGTAAATTGGTTATATGACCACATCAAATTCATCACAGTTTGGCGCGTTATTTAAAAAAAAAAAAGCAGATTACAGTTAAGCAAATTTCAGAGCTATAATTCAGTTCAAAAGACGATCAGAGCAATTGACTGATTGTCCCCCCAGAGCAGTGTCAGTTACTTCTAAGGCCAGCAAGCCTTAAATCCGTTCCTGTTGGGAGGACGATGCCTGGGAACCTGTAATATACATTAGGGAGTTGGTGAAGAAACCGATGACATTCTATTGGCCATTTCCTGCCCCAAATCAATATTGAAATTGGACACATTAAAGTCAAAAAAAGTTAATTTTAATAATTCCTTCTCAGTTAGCCCCCTTTGTCCTGGGAAATACAAACTCTTTGGCACTGGAGCTGGAAACCAGATGTGAGCATGTTGTCTCAAACTATAATATTCAAACCTCTTAGAAGAAATTATACATCCTGAAGTTCTTCATCTACAAAGTGTGTTCACTGGCTCAATTTCCACTTGTGGAAACTTTCTCATCTTCTACAATTGGGATGGATGAACAGGATCTGATTGGACATAAAGTCTTTGACCACGCAGTTTCATAAACAGTGGTCAATAACGTTTGTAAATGGGGTGATGGATTGTTCCTATTGTACACTTTGTGATACTTAGGAGATTTGTACACTAGAACATTGCAATGTTTCCAGCTTGAGTGAAGACGATTGGTGTCACAGAGACAACCATAACTGGTACAGGCCAATTGCTCCACCATTACAATGTTTCTCTTTCTATTTCTGCTTATTTGATATAAAATGTTCTTCCCTGAATGGCTGAAATGTTCTCATAGCATCGTGGCCCTTCTGCCATCTGGCACTTAATGGCCAACTCTACTACTAAAGATCCAGGTGACAACCTGAGATGGCAATTAAGACCAGTACAGACCAGTGCACCAGTGTATAAAGCTGTATTAAATAAGCTGCAGAGGTATCATCCTGAGGGCTTTTATAAAAAATGAGTGAATGTGAGTTAACATATTTCCATTTTTAAAAACATAGGGAGTATGTGTGCTATGCCATCCACTGCAGGAAATGATTCACGCTTTCACGCTGTCGTCAGTGCTTTTGTCATATTTTCAAAGGCTCTAGTAGTGTAAACCAAATTGAATTACACCTGTTGTATGCATATGTATACTGTTTGACACAGGAGATGGAAAAGATATAAAGGAAGTGATGTCATCAAAGGATTGTTTGGTGAAGATTGAGTGGCCGGATGTGTTGATGATAACACTGAGACCCTGAATGATTTTATTTCGAATTGTGCCTGATTTTTGCATTTGTCTTGTATTCTTCTTTTTATTTATTTTTACATGTGCTGTAAATCTATGCAACAGGAGACTGTATTCTGATGTGGAAAAGGGGAAATACGTTATCCATGATTTTCCAAACTTTCTCCCTTGCATAAATGACATTTGGGGATGTATTAAGCCAGAAAAGATGGATCTAATTTAGGAAGGGTTTTGTCAGTCTTAAGACAGTCCCAAAACTCTCCTACCTGGCTTAAGAAAAACATACTGGGCCAGATGTACGACCCTAAATTGCATGCGCAAACAGGTTTGCGACCCATTGAGCATGCAAAATGTTACAGGGCCATGTACAATTCCTAATTAGCGAGTCACAATTTATTTGCGACTCGCTAATTAGGAATTGCGAGTCGCTATTAGGAAGGGGCGTGCCAAGGGCACCCCTTCCTAATAGCAAGTCTCTACCCTATGTAAGAATGTTTTGCATATTACCGCCCTCTTCAAGAGTGTGGTAATGGAGTCACAAATGGGGAAGGGTCCCCAGGGGACCCCTTCCCCTTTGTGACTGGCTCCAAAAATATTTTTTAAGGGCAGGCAGTGGTCCCAGGGACCACTATCTGCCCTTAAAAAATGAAACAAAAACGTTTCATTTTTTTTTAATGCACCTCGTTTTCCTTTAAGGAAAACGGGCTGCATTTAAAAAAAAAACTGCTTTATTGAAAAGCAGTCCCAGACATGGAGGTCTGCTGAGCCCCGGCAGCGAGTGGGTAGGTCTACCGACATTGTTGCGGTTTAGCAAACGACACTGGGATTTCTATGTGTCTTACCTGCCGGGAGTCGATGGTGAGAGTCACCGACTCTAATTGGGTTGGTCATCAAAATTACAGGTACCACATTAGAGGTGCTTTATGTGGTTTATCAGGGACATTTGACCTGGCAACCACTGTTTTTTTCTTGGTCCTGCCGAATTGCCGCTAGATCGTAAGACAACCAGGCAAAAACATGTTGACCACTTGACTGAGCGCGGTATCCTGACACATTATATCAGGAGTGCGCCACATCATTTTTAATCAGGTTGGAAGCCATATTGATTAAACTTTTCTTTCTCGACTTCCATTTCCTGTTTTAACCCCCCATGGTCCACTGACCCTCACTCCTTACGTCTACTCCTTTAGGCCCCTCACCCGCCAAAGAGCCCCTCATAGGGAGCCCGTCAGGTATTGCAGCTCCGACATGATGAGGAGCACGCCCTATGATGAAGCATGACACCCAGCCGGGTGTGTGAGGGCTCTAATTCCAAAAGGAGGAATTCCCCATTCCTCCTCCTATTAAATAAGGACGTATGACCACCTAGTTAACCTGTCTCCCCTTAACCAGTTAGGAACTGCATACCTTTTTGGATTGAGCCCAGCAGGCCACCATCCCTGGGAGGGCCAGCCATTCCCAGTGGGGTCGCAAATTGCGAGTGGCTCATTAATATTCATGAGCCTCGCATTTTGCGACCCCATTGGGAATCGCTAACAGTGTCTCTGACACTGTTGTACATTTGCTTTTGCGACTCGCAAATTGCGACTCGCAATTTTTCGCAATTTGCGAGTCACAAAAGCAAATGGTCGTACATCTGGCCCACTGTCTGTTCTTGCTTCAGACCACCTTAAGGCATAATAAAACCTTTTATAAATCAGAGCTATCAGCCCCTCCTTAAAATAATCTTAAACCAGGGAAATATATGGGCAAATCAGGCACATAGTGCCCAGAGATTCTGCTGTTGATTCTTTTGATGAGAAGAGGAGCTTTGCATCTGCACTCTTTCTAGCAGCTTCTGCTCGGCAGCAATGCTAGAGGTTGCTCACTTTATTGAATTTTGTTGGCACTCAAAGAGGTTCTGATGCTTGAGAACTCATTTTGCAGCTGGTTTCCACGAGTTTGGGTAAACATGCATTCACATTTATTGGTCTTTGCTCAGGGGCAGCTGGCAGGTCAATATATTGGTGGGGAGGGCAAATGGGTGGTGGCTGGGTGCTTGAATGCAGGGAAGGCAAGTGGCTATGTATAAAAAAGATAAAGTCACTTACCTTGCTTGCTGCACGTCCGTCCTTCTCACTTCGGTCCCTCGGCTCCGAGTGCTCCTGTTCCAGCCAATTCCATTAACCAATCCTGATGCTACTCACATGCTGGTAACCAGCATGAGAGAAACACCAGGATTGAATGGAGTGGGCTGGCTGGACACTCCTTCAGGCCCTGGAGGCCTATGCTTGGTCTCTACCCAGCTGTCTTTGGACCTGATTATGACTTTGGCGGTCCTACAGCGGACGGTGCAATGCGCCATCCACAGTAGGGCTGCCAAAGCCGTGGTGCTGCCACCCTCCAGGCTAGGAGTTAAATCCTGGTCTGGCGGGCGGTACTGCGGCGGTCTGACAGCGGCGCACCATCAGGCTCATAGAAGGGCCTAACATGCAGACCGCTGCTGTCAGAACGCTGACTGCACCTTCCTGCACGCTGTGGCATACATGCCACACCGTACAGGAACTGGGGGTGCAAATCCAGGGGGGCACAACATGTGCCCCTCGCATGCACCCCTTGGGCCTAGAGATGGCCGGTGGTCCTATTAGGGCCCCCTTAGTTGCCTCACAGCTACCTTTTTCATGGCTGGCTCACCGCCATGGAAAGAGCAGTGGTTTGGCAACTCGGAATATGCTCGGCGGTGCCGCTGTGGCACCGCCAGCATATTCCTGCCTCAGACTGCCACACCGCGGAATCCTGGATGCGCACGTTGCCGCAGTGTGGCGGTGGTCGGCCTGCCACCGCAAGTACGCCAGTCCTATGGACCACAGTACTCATAATCAGGCCCTAAGACAGCTGGGTGGAGAGCTGCAAAGTGGCATTGTCACTTTGGCCAGCGCAAGAGAGCCGGCCAAACTAACATGCGTACTTTGGAGCATCCAGCTAGCTCCTCCAGTCCTCTATGCTGCCAATCGGCAGCAGAGGAGGACACTCCCCCATTTCTCCCAGCTGGGGGCAGGCTGGCAGCTGTGGCACGCCGTGTGAAAAATAAAATGGCAATGAAATAATTTCATTGCCATTTTATTTTTCACATTTAGCGAAGCGGGCGGGTGGCGACGCTCCCCTGCCCTCATGCAGAAACCGCCGCTGTCCTTTCCCATGATGATCGTACACCTAGAAAACAAAATTCTAATAGCAGGAGAAGAACCACTTGAAGGATTGGGTGTTTCATACAGAACATTTTGACGTGGAGTGCTGCTGTAAGTGGAACACAGAAACCCGGATGAAAAAGATCTAGTGGAGTGCAAAGTTTTAATTTCTCTGTCATAATCATGCAAAGTGTTGCAATTTGACCATGCTGCAAAATATTTTAAACTTTTTGAATATTATGACTTCAGCGAAATTCTACAATTTCTACTGGTAAAAGCTCTAGCAAGACATGTATTTGTTATCCACCATGACTTTAAAAGAAAAAGAAAACCTCTATAAATGTAATTAGATTTGTGAAGTTTGAATAGAATGTCTGACAATACACAAATGCAGATTCCCACAACTGAACATGCCAATAGATTGCACAACAAGAGCGAACAATGTATTAGGACAGCACTAGACAAAACCCTGAACAGTTGGGGTTTCAGAGGGTGAGCTTCTTGGTGTCTCCTTTGTAGTTTGCAGAATATGGCTAAAGTTAGACTCTCTCATTTGAACCATGCACTATGATTCAGGTATCTCTCTTCCTAGAGTACAAGCTCTATTCCCATACAGTTTTATGTAGTGTCAAACACCAAAAGTGGATATATATACCATGAGGCTATCTCTAGTTCCAGACACCATCACAAATCTGGACTACATAGAGTTTTATAAAGATTTGGAGTGTAGTTTGATTCTCAGTGTCGTTGTATTAATAAAGACCCAATATCTACAAATGTTTTTTCACTACGCCTGTGTCTAGAGTTGAGAGCCTTATTCGTGGAAGGTAGCTCGGCTACTGATGGGGCCTCACAAAACTGCAGTGACAGGGGAGGGCATCAGGCACCTTCAACAAAGTTCCAAATTGTCAGCTTGTAACATATTTGACCAAAGCAAAGGCACAGTTAAACCCACAGGTGTCTTATCTACAAGTACTTTAATGATAAGTAGATTTATATGTTTGACTTAATGATGTTTACAAATGTAACTTTCTTATCTTTTGGTTTGCAGGTAGCAGAGTGCGTACAATGAGGAACACAATTTCAGTAGATAATCCTACTCACAGATGATAACCTGGACCTGGACAAAAGCAGGAAGGATCAGATCACCAAAATAATTCCTTGATCCTTTTTCTGTTTAATGCTGCATCTCAGAATTTAAAGATTATATTCCCTGCATCGACCTGCTTCCTTACTCCATTGAGCTAACTTTTTAAATATTTTATTTTCGAGCTTTGAAATCATGGCACATAAACTTGACAGCTACGTCATCATGATTGTTGGAACTTATACTCTTGCCAATAATTTGTGGGTGCTCCCTCACACACAAAAGGACCAGGTTAGAATCCTATGAGTGGGTTCTGGGTGTAGCTCATCTTCAGGTTGGACACATGATCTCCAGAGGAAATGAATACACAAAGTGGGTCAAGCTAATCTAACGGATGACTGAGCCACTTCCGGATGTGAAAATTCAGAGCATTGCCACGTAAATCAAACTCCAAAGGTATAGCAGGAACTGGATGATATTCTAAATGGATTGTGACTTTGGTCTTAGGAACACTTACAGTTGTTCAAGAGAGTGAGACCAAGTGCTCTAAGCAGGTTGAGGGCTTTCATGTTTATACATCCATGCCCATGTGCTTTATCAGTTTGTGGCATACAATAGCATCTTTATTTTGCAGCAACTTTAGCTTCTGAGTCTGTCTTTAGTTAGGACATCTTATACAATACTTAGGTCTAGAGAGGATCTGGGCTCTTTATAATTTTGTCAGATCATTGTTTTGAAATATAGGAAAGTTCTTCTGTAGAATGTTCAGTTCCTGGTTTACTCTCTTGGTCACAGTGTTCACCAATGGCATGAAGGGTAATTTAGTGTCAAATGAGATGCCTTGGCTTTTCAATAGGAATCGTAATAACATCTGGCATCTTAGGAAAAATGAAAGTATGAAAGCTGATGGGTTTGAAAATGGAGGATGTGCGCCAGGAAACTTGAGATGTTGTACTGTGTCCAAGATGTATACTCCATATAAAAGTGGATCTGTGTGTCATGATCATTAGTGCATAGCTATGTTGCCTGTGCTATAGGGCTTAATGTTTTACTTTATAGAATAGGGAAAGTAAATTAGATTGTTTTTACTGTTTTTCTTACAAGTTCAAGATGGCTTTTTTCTTCCCATTTTTAGCTTTTTTCTTCTTATGACTAAGAGATTAGCTGTGCCTCTTTAAGGAATGCTCTCTTGGGATTCAGCGCATCACAACTGCATGTGAAGACACATTTGAATTGTTGCTCACTCTGAATCATTGATATGTCCTTTGTTTCTTGAGTTTTCTGCTATTTGACATCTGCATGGGAAACCTGTCTGTTTCGCATATGCATGATTATCTCTGAGAGAACCTTATTTTTAGCCATTTTCTCCTGCTGGCTTTTGCTAAGGCAAAAGGATGCAGCAGAAAAACAGCAGGCCCTCAATCAGACAAAACCTTGACATCGCTTGTAGTTCTTGACGTCCTGACCTATTCGCAAAGGCTTTTAAGAAGAATCAGGCGGTCTACAGTGCCACAGCCCAAAGACAATTCAAGGATTGTGAGATCTGCCAGCTCAGCCCCATCCCAGGGGGAGGACAGGACCTTGCAGATCTCTGTCAGTATGACTATGTTCCTTGCACAGGTCCACTGCTTAAGAGATGCGGTTGGGTTACAAAATAGGCAGAGTTTAATAGTTTTGTGGGGTTTATCGTTGCAATAGATGGCTATAGTTGTATGTTTGAGTTTGTCAGTGGAACTGCCTGCTATAATTGACAGGCAAGAATCAAGGTGTACCTCCTGGAAAAAAAACGATTTTCATCTGTGCCCTAAAGTGATATAAAGCAGAAAGGATGTTTTAGCAGTTCCAATTAGTGTATTTTACTTCAGACTGCACATTGCTCTACACAGTTGTTGCTGTGTCTCTTTCGAATCTTGGCAGACAGAAGTACATTTCTTTGACATGAGCCTTTACCTACCGCTCTCTTGTGCATGTCACTGTCTTTTTCACCATCGGATATCCACATCATGAGTGATAACGCAGCACCCTCTCGTAATATCCATTGTCAATCAAAGTGTTGCACTATTCTCAATGCCTTCTTCACATGTGTCTGTATGAACAGCTTCACAATGTTGTGCGATATCTGGGTGCATCAATCTAATAATCTTTCAGAGTGGTCAGTATACAATTCAAGAATATTGATACGTGGTTATCATCTTGAATGAAAGAATTTATCAAAGTGAATTGATGTCATGGTGGTGGGTCTATTGTGGTCCTTAACAGTGCACAAATTATATCACTGCTCACAAATAGTGCAGTTGCACGGTTTCTTAGGGCAATGCTTCGTACAGATCCAGTTGGAGACCTCTGCTGAGCCTTAGGAATTCAGTTCACCTACACCGTGAGGGGCTGATGCTTGGTTTCGGCCCTAATATCGACTCCAGGAATCTTCATGTTATAACATCCTCTTTGTGAATGAAAAACAAATGTTTGTTTAAGAGGAGGCAGTGGTCCATAGGAAAACAAAACAAAAAAAAGAAAGAAACTTAAAAAAAAAAAGTCTGCTTTATTACAAAACAATCACAGACATGATGGTCTGCTGACCCCAGCAGGCCACCATCCGTATGATGGCTGTGATTGCTAGTGGATTGCAAATTGTGACTTACCTCATTAATATTCATGAGGTAGACCAATTTGCGACTCTCTAGGAATTGCTAAATTGCATTTAACAATTTAATACATTAGGAACTGTGATTTCCAAGTAGCGATTCGGTAAGATGAGCAATTTGGAAATGGTTATTCCTAACGTTAGTAAATCTAGCCTGAAGGTACTGATGTACTACCTTTTTTGCGGTTGCAAACGCTTCAGTTCGTTTCCTTATGGACGAACTCTATTTTAGGAGTCCTAAACTTTTGTTTGCTCCTAAAAGAAAATTGGGAATTGATACTGATTCACAATTCAGAAGGGGCATCTCATATGCTTCCCATGTGAATCTTTACTAAATGTATCAATGGTGTGCAATCCCGGACGCAAACCACTGAAAGCTACTGACTCCCAAGTTGGGATGGTAACACATTTGCAAAAAGAAAAGGATCCCCTTTATACCCCTTGTCCTCTGGGATATGTTTTTTTTTTAACCTAGGGGAGTAAGCAGTGATCCAGGAGACCAGTGTCAACTTTAGAAGGAACATTTAAAAATTATTTTTTTAAAGCTGCCCTTTTCCCTTTAAGGAAAACCAACTGCTTTTAAAAAATACTTTATTTGAAAACAGACATGCTGCTCTGCTGACCTTTGCAGGCCACCATCTCTGTAATTGTGGCCAATCACAATGAGTTTCAATGTTTGAACTGCCTAATTATTATTAGTTAGGTAGGTCTGGTTGTGACTCAGTCTGATCTGGAATTTTGCGAACCGACCTGTTAGTACATAAGTTGGTTTTTTAAATTGCACACTGATCACAAATTGTGACCATTTTCGTGACCATTACAATGATGCATCTGGTCCATGTCCCTCATTATGTGTAGGCTGTATTTAGGAGCGCAAATACTGGGGGTACTGATATTCCTACAGCTAAATCCAACCATTATGAGTTTCTGGCCACAGAGCAGGGCACAACCATTGCAGACCCAGAATGACTGGCTCTTTTTCAGCTGGTTTCTCC
The DNA here is from genome assembly GCA_963921515.1 of Calotriton arnoldi. NCBI lineage: Eukaryota > Metazoa > Chordata > Amphibia > Caudata > Salamandridae > Calotriton > Calotriton arnoldi. The sequence continues at coordinate 301,936 of CAWUFW010004421.1, read as the reverse complement.
TGATTACATAGACAAAATCTCTCAGATTTGCCACAGGAGAATCTTGGCAGGAAGCTGAGTGGGTAGGGTGTGGCATCTTCAGGAGGTCATCTTGAGGCGATTCATGTTAATATCAGTGGGTTGTCCTATTCTCTAGGGAACAGATTTACATAAGAAGGTGCTCCACTTGAACCCATGGCCATTCATCAGGGTTGTAAAAAAGAGGTGCTTTATAACTGAAGTCATTTTTGTGTAAGATTAATTCCAACAACCCTAACACAAAGTCAAGGATAATGGACATAATATTTTAAGTTGTTAGTGCATGTTAGTTGCAGTTATATAGTTTTTCTGACATTAGGGACAGATTATGTAAGAGCTTCAAACTTCAAGTAATCATTTGCATCTGGTTTTAGGTTCACAGAACAGTTCTGTGTTACAAAAGGGGTTTCAGATGCTTGTGTTCAGAAGAAAGTAGAATCAGAAATCATGAAGCAAGTCATTTGTTTACAAGACCATGTTGTTGCAAGTGAGGCTAAAAGCTTGAGCAAAATGAGAATGGAGAAATGCTGGATATGGTGAGCAGTGTTAATTAAAGTGCAAATTGTTAAACCTTGTTTGCAGGAGATCAGGAGGTGCAAATATTGTTTGAGGAGATGTAGTTGGTGAGTGAATTAAAGATGCTTTGCAGGTTTAAGGGTACCAGCTGATTCCTTTTCACAAAGGACTCGGTACTCTAGTTCTGAGCTTTTCTTTTACAAACCTTAGTTTTTAGGTATTCTAGTTCAATTGGATCAACTGAAATAAACCAGGATTGCAGCTCTCAGAACCTGGAACTGGTGCACTGCATCCTTGCGCCATGTATTGATCGGCAAACTTGTTTTAGGGACTCGCAATTAGTGAACGAAGGGAGGATGATTAGTGTGGAGTGGGGTTGACATGTTTAGTGCAAACGTCTGGAGCAGAAAAGTAACTCCTGAAATTTTGAAGACAGAAGGTGTTGTATTCCTCTTAGGGTATCCATAAACGGGCTTTCCAGTATCATGTCCTTATATAGGCACAATTCGCCCTGCCCTTATATAGGCATAAAATCCCAGCCCTTATTTAGGCATTAAACCATGCACTCCAAATACAGGCATGGTCTCTGACATCCGTCCACCCTAACGTCACAACGAGTTCATGAAGAACAGACCCTTAGGCTGCGGGAGTTTCCCTAGTCCAGGACTATTGATTTCTTCAAGGACTCATACATTATGCATGAACCATTATTCCTTAGGGGTTCATTCATGACGTCTTTCGCTGTCCGACTCACGTCAATACTAACATTCTTAGGTGCTCTCAGGTATAAATATACCTTCCCTAGCCCCTGTAAACCAGAGGAGACCTCGACTTCAGAGGAGCCCGTTTCCCGGCCTGACGCACTGAGAAGACGCTGCCATTCCCTGCACGCAGAGAGCCCAGCTTCCAGCTTCCAGTGATCTGACTTCCCTTGCGGGGTGTTGGAGTTCGAGTCTGGCAAAGAGATTCCTACCTCTCTCATTCTTCAGGTATGGAGCTGACTAGAACCTAGAGGGACTCTTGGCATACTAGGCATACTAGACTTAACATACTCTTAGTATACCATAGTAAGGAATACTTCACCTACTTCTTCCCTCTTCCTACACCTAGGTCAGGTTAGGTACATTGGGGTAGAATTAGCTTAGCAACGCATCGTATGAGTACTCGCATTTTTAGTCTGTGTTATTTATGTAAATGCATATGTACTAAAAGATAATGCTATCGCAGTATTATTTATTTCTACTGCTCACCCTGTACATTATTTATCTTGCATACTGTCTTGTGATCGTAACAGCACATTTAACTTACACCAGAAACAAGACTGTTCAATAAATCCTTTATTGAAACGCCCGTCTATTTCTTTCTGTGTAACTTGGAGAAAACTAAGCATGCACGACTGAGCTGAGTGAAATAGTTATCTATTGTTTCCACGACTCTGGGACACGTTCTGATTCTAAAGGGAAACACAGTGGTCATGTTTTGCGGCTGCCAGAAACTACTCCCTTCTTGTTGTCAAGGAGTTTCTAGTGGCCTCTGAGCTAGCTGGCACAAGTAATTAAGTTTAATATACTCGATAGGGACATACTGACCTTAGTCCTGTGTCAAACCTATAGGATATATTATTCCAATGCGCAGAGCCTATTAGGGAAATAGGAGCTACACTACATGGCGCCCAACGGTTTGGTAAGGCAGTAATTCAACGTTAGATACTGAGTAACTCAGCCATGCTTTTTCTCTCAAGACCCCTACCCATATACTCCAAAAGACGTCTGGAGTGGGCAGGGTTAGGTATCCACCATGGCTACATAGGGCAGTACCCTATATATTAGCTGTTTGGTTTGCTCAACGTTGAAGGATACAGTGTTCCAAAATATTGTCCACCTAATCTTTGTTTCCTTGAAACTTGTTCTACATTTTTCAAACAACAAAATGCCTGGCTCCGACAATGAAACCGGAGACGGTGTAACTGTGGCTGATCCAGCCCTAGCAGCAGTTTTTAACTTTACCGGTTTAAATGAAACCGAGGAGGGTGTTATACACATCCATCAAAACTTAAGAAGAGCCATCACTCTAAAACTTATGAAACATGGCCTACCACCAAGAGGCGGTAGAGCAGTTTTCGTGATAGAGGCACATGAATCCTTTCAGACAGAGGTATTCTATTCATGGGTAATATTTCCTGAATCCAATTCAGTAACACACATGTTTCACTTCTACAAAGAAGATGAACCACCAGAGGAATACAGTCCTTTCGAGGATATAGAAATTCCATTAACATACCAAGAGCATCAGCTCTGGTTTAAAGGCGCACTAAAACATCACAAAAACATTACCAGGCTCGGTCCACTAGGTAGACCAGGAGCAACATGGCCGATTTTAGCCGGCTACACACCTCATCCAGACATTGAAGAGATGTCAGATGAGGAGTTACGTACTCAACTCACAGAGTTAATAAAAATTTACAGACAATTGGTCCAATATGTCATGCGGACTTTTACAGTCCGACCACCATTGACATATCCAAATCCAACTCCCCAACAGGGGAATACACAAAAATTACACCACAGACTCTATACGCAGTCATGGGTAAAATGCCCACAAAACGTGAGCAAATTCCATTTTGGATAGCTCAAAAAATTACTCAAATCGAAGTAGTATTTCCAAATACTAGCCCGCATGAGAAGCACAGAATCCTAACAATCAGTTTACCGATGGGGATCACACCACAACTGGAAGACTGCACCACTTGGGGCTCAGTCTTTGCTGCCATCTATACTAAAACACATGGTATTCCATCAATTGCTGTAATACCTGATGTCCTAAAACAAATTCAAAATGAATATGGGGCAGAGCCTGCTCTAAATTTAGGTATGAAGTTACTGAAAAATTCCGACCAGGTCTCAACAATAATATTGTCTAATATTAAAGGGGAGGCAGCAGCAGTGGCGATCCGCCAAAAATTGAGGGAATTCAATGTTACAGAACATCAAACAGAGCTACCCAGAATTATAGAACAATCTTATGCAGAATTAGGGAGATAGAGTGGGTGGAAGACCACTGAAGCCGAAACTATCGGAAAGTCCTGAGAAGGACTCAATAAAACAAACTCCTACATCTTCTAAAAGAAGTGGGAGTCTACTAAACAAAAATCAAACGAGAAACGTTCTCAATCCCGAGGTAGGTCTCCTCAAAAGGAGCCCTCTGAAAGGAGGTATAACCTCAGGAATAGGGATAATTTGAGAAAACCTGATAGGTATCAAGATACTGATACACGTTCCTCTCGTCCCTTTCAGATCTCATCACAGACTTCGGAAAGAAGAGGACGATCAGAACATAGAGAAGAACGCGTGAAATCGAAAGACGACAAGCACGCTCCAAAAATAAAACAAAACCTCAATTCTCCAAAAAGAAGGTAGCAGGTCTGAAGATCAGACATGCCGAGAATACTGAGAACACAACTCAAGAACGGAGAATGGGCTCAGACCATGCTGGACAGTGCAGCAGAAGTCACAATAGTTCGCCAGACCGTGAAGGAACTTCTGGAGATAGTGAACTTGAATGAGTACATCACAGTAGAGACTGTAGACACCAGGGTTAGTACTCCACAAAGGTTATATGAAATAACACTCCGGATGGAGGGAGACAAACCTAGACAGGTGAAAGCACTTTTTGGGAAAGACTATCAAGAGGCTATGACATACTTCTAGCAGAAAAGGACTGGCCACCACAATTTGTCAGGGAGTGCCCACATGGCGAGGACATTATTATGCCTGCCTTCTCCAACCATATTCCAATTCACCTAAAATATACATATGCCAGGAAATGGGCAGTGGCCCAGGCCCCAGCATTATATAAAAATCATGTAGGATGGGATGAGGACTCACCTCACCATAAAATACATCTGAAACATGAACCAACTGCACAACGGCAGTACCCAATAAAGCAAGAAGCTAAAAAACAGGTCAGGGAGATCTTAGATCAACTTGAATATCAAGGGGTGATTGAAACATGCACCTCCTCAATGAACAATCCTTTGTTTCCTGTCTCCAAACCAGACAATACATATCGTCTAGTTTTGGATTACAGACACCTAAACACTTGTTCTAAAACTTTTGCAGTGCAAAATGCACATAGCACATCATTAATGAATAACATTGTGCGTAAAAAATATAAAACCACATTAGATATCTCAAATGGTTTCTTTTGTCAAAACATAGCACCTGAAAACAGGTACTTAACAGCATTCTCCATAATGGGGACCCAGCGTCACTTTTGTCGACTTCCACAAGGGTTCAAAAATAGCCCAGGTTTATTCTCAGCGAGGGTAACGGAGTTACTACAAATTTATGGCAATGAGGCATTGTCCTATGTCGATGACATATATCTGACAGACGATGACCTGAAAAAACACTTGAACAGGGTGAGCACCATTATACTGGGTTTCGCCTCTGAGGGCTATAAGTTCAACTTTAAAAAGTCCGGAATTGCCCATCTCAATGTCCTATTTCTAGGATATGAGCTTTCAAGTGAAGGCAAGAGCTTGGCAGCTAACTTTTTAGAAAAGTGTGCGCTGCTCCAACCTCCAAAAACGCTAAAAAACTTGCAATCCATCCTGGGTTTCCTAAATTTTGGAAGAACATACATTCTAAACTACGCAGAAAGGGTTAAACCTCTCTACGCATTAATCAAACCTGATTTTTCAATCAAAAACTGGACACAGGAACACACAGAAATCTTGCGTTCACTCCAGGCTAACATGTTAGCAACAAATCACTTACAAACACGTGTAAGTCAACGTAATTTGGTGATCCGAATAATTTCGGGTCAATGTGGATTCACCTACTTAACCTTCAATGAGGGTGAGAAGATACCAATAGCATACAAATCCCATTTGTACACAGAAGCGGAAATGCGCTTCAGTTCTACTGAAAAAATTCTGACAGCAGTTCAAACCGCTGTAGCAAAAGAAAGAGCCCTAGCCCAAGGGAAATGCATTATTGTCGTAACCCCAGTACCGGCTTTAGAAGCGGTCACAAAAGCAAGCATTCCAAATGCTAAAGCATTACATCCTAGATGGATACAATGGGTTAATTCTCTTGCTGCAACAGATGTTGAATATGTTTTTGATCCAGGTTTAAAAACACAAGCATTCCTGCAATATGAACAAGAATGTCCTCTGCCTACTGAAATTCTGCCTCTTGATCAGTACGAATTTATAATTTACACTGACGGATCCGCACAACCCGCAATAGGGGGTAAGCAAGCTTACAGTGCAGCGTGTGCTATCGTTAAAGGACGCATGCGAGATGGCATCTTCAGACCTATGGTCACTAAAACACAATCTCTAGGAGATTGTACAGCTCAGCGAGCTGAACTACAAGCATTCAAACTGGCACTTGAAAGTACAGATCGAGAATTCCCCACACTAATAGTGTGCGATTCCTTTTACTGTGTTCAGTCGTATAATGACTATATACAAAACTGGCTTGAAAATGGTTTCAAAGATGCGAAAGGTGGCACAATAAAGCATAAATTGCTTTGGGAACAAGTAGTTCAGTTGAAAAACAAACTACCAAAGGCTCACGTGATACACACAGTGAGTCATCAACGTGATGGCGTTCACGTTGCAGGGAATTCATTGGCTGACGAAGCCGCAAAGGGGGCTGTGCAAACGGCTTCCGTAGCTGCGATCACTCGTTCAAAAACAAAAATAGACGGTGAGATAATGTTGGCTGTCAATGCTTCAAGCAAAGGCAGCAGTGCAGCATTACCAAAAAAGTTTCCACTCAAGTACTCTTATGTAATTGATGCGAACAACGTTCCTTTTGCTCGAATCCCTGGAGTGGGGGATAGGGTAATTCCAAACATGGAACGTAGAGCAGCCTTGATTTATGAAACGCATTTGGGGGAGGGTCTGTCACATCAAGGGATCTCTAAAACAATTTTGACGTTAAAAGAGATGTACTGGTGGCCTGGAATGAATACAGAAATTCACATATTCATCAACAACTGCTTAGACTGTAAATTACAGCGAGAAAGCCACCAGACACCATGCTGCGAATGCGGCAGCCCAGTACAGACACCACTGTTAGACAGCATTCGACTATCTACGCGCCTGCGTCCTACTGGACAAAGGCATTCCCGCAAATACTGAATCTAGGTTCCTATGGTTATGGCCTCAGCGCTCGGCTGACGCTCGAACTGTTATAAAAGATTTGCGAGTCTTTATTGGCACATACGCAATAGGCACGCTACATTCTGACCAGGGTCCTGCGTTTAGCTCTAGGGCTTACAAAGAAGCCATGGCCAGTCTGGGCGTTGCATTGCGGTACTCCTCTCCATTCCATCCTGAGGGAAATTCGGTTGTGGAAAGGAAAAACCGGGACATAAAGCAGTCTATAACAGCTAGGGTATTAGGTTCGGGTGATGGGTGGGTCAAACACCTTAATGGCGTACAGCGCGCAATGAACAATCTGCCAAGAAGTTCTCTAGGGGGTCACTCCATATGAGATCCTATTTGGGACAAGAATGTGGGTACCAGACCTTGAACACGTAGGCACAGTGGTGGAAAATAAACCATTTGATATCAAAGATTGTTTGGCTGTTTTACAGGACTTAAACAAATTAAGAACGAAACAAAGCAACGTATTCCTACAGTCAACCACCACTGGGGATCAACCGGCTGTCCCAGCAAGTCCTGTCTGGATTCCAAAAGTTGGAGATCTAGTCAGAGAAAAAATTGCGGTCAAGAAGGAATTTGGGCCTTCTTACAGACAACCAGTACCTGTCCTAGCAGTTCAAGGAACAAGAACAGTACTTCTGCCGCACCTTGCTGGAAGAAAGGAGAAAAGATTTGTGTCCATCGACCTGATCAAACCACAGTATGTGGCCAATACTAAATAGTAGGCCTCGTGGACTCCGACCTAGTAGCAGACGCACTCCTCTCGCTACTATCCAAGAGGTTCAGGCTGAAAGACTGATAACTATCGAGAATTCAGCTGTAACAGACGGAGGACTATGCAACAACGCTATGGAACTCATCCCTCTTGAACACCAAGTAACAGTTCGTCCAAATACACCTGTCTACACCAACGTGGCAAGTGATGAACTGGTTCCAGTGATTTCTACAAATCCTGATGCAATTCCAACAATTGACAGAACTGCTTCTGGCTACTTCATTAACTTTGATACGTTCTCAGAAGATCCGAGTGAACCTGAAACGACGCCAGTGTCATTGAAATTCAAGCAGCAAGTACAAGACTTTCTTCATTTTGTGAAAAAGACTTATTTGGTTTCTCCATGGATTGAACTCTGGATTACATCTGGACTTTTTGTTTTCCTGCTCTGGCTAGCTTTGGTAACAACTGTAAGCGTGCTTATAAGTGGCAGATACATCCATGTGAACACTGAAGGAAAAGAAGTAAACGTACTTTTGAAACCTCATAAATCTTCCCATCGTGAAGCAAGAGACTTGTCATCAGTGAACATCACAGCTGTTCCTATACAGGATGGTATAGTGTGGGACAAAACAGATTATGAAATCTTCGGCCCGAATGAACAATTGAACATTCCACATTTGTTTAAAATTTCACTAAGTGATCTAATTACGTCCAGTACCTATTCAGATGATTGGGACTTTGAGACTGTAAACGATATAATGTTTGACCTAGAAAAATCTGCTGCATTTTCTAAACATGAATATTTAGAGGGTTCATCAGACTATGAACAAATGTATTGTTTTAATCACTATGGTCATCATTATTTGCATAAATCTGCATATCCAAGAAATGTGTTTATGTTTAACCAATGGGAACATTGTCCTACACCACCTAAAGGTAGTTCAAAAACATTTGCTAGTAAGTTTCCATATTTTTCAGGATACAATACATCTGATCCAGAAATGTTTTACTATAAAAATGTAAACAAGACAGGACTGAAAATTATGTTAACAAATACAAAACAGATTTATTCTGCATTATTTAATGCCCAACTGTCTAGACAGGGTTCCGACTTTTGGAAAGACACAATTGACACAAAAACTGTGTGGGGTACTAAAGATTGGCAAGTGCAGGGGCTAGAAGCTTTATTTAGAGCCTGCATCATCCCAGAACAAATAATGTTTTTAAATGAAACTATCCAACAAACATCTTGTCTTGGATTAGCCAAGATAAAAGAGATGAACACACCTTCTGTACCAACACCTGCCAGTGATAATAATACAAAGGCAGTGGTGACAGTTGACAATATACTACAACTCAACAGATCTAATCCTACTTGGAAAAAATGGTTGATCTGGCCCACAGACACGAATAACTGTCAGGAAAGATTCCTGAATAAAACTCAAGGCTTTACTATTCATAGGCCAGACCCAAGATACGTCCAAAGACAACATCCGGGGGTAGTAACAACATACAGTGTAGGAAAATTATGCCTTGATTGGCTGCATAAGTCTACACTACAGGATGTGAAACAGCACTTAACCTTACTTAAAAAGGACGCAGACCTTAGGGAATTCTTGCTTGGACCAAGAAAACCGTGTCAAAAACGTTTCATATATGCCGGCATTTATGCTGCTTATAATGAAGCTTGGAAGGTATCACAGATAGAGGCCGCAGAACGAATACGTGAACTTGATCGTATTAATTTAGAGAAAACACTCTCTGTGGCCGACAATGGGTTAACAACTTTGTCCTCCAGAATATATTCATTGGATGGCATTGTATCCTCTGCTATCGACATTCTAGAACAAGATTTGGCGATGTTACAACAAGGCCAATCTCAATTACGTTCTATTATGTTATTAAGCTGGACGCTGCAATCTTTGCGAGCGGGCTATGTGCCTTGGCGTTTCATCAACACAACGGCTCTGTTTGCAGAATACAATCTCACTGATAAACAGATCGAACTGGCACAAAGAGGAGCAAAGTATACAGTGCTGAGCATTGAAAAATTGGAGAAGTTACCATTCACTGTGGCAGAAAAACCAGCTACAGAATGGCTTATTCATGGCAAAATAACATTACCTGTGAGTACTTTTCAGTTTCAGTATTGCCTCAGACAAATGCAAGCAGGCAAATATGAAAGGTTGGGTAAGGAATACATTAAGACATCGTGGGATTTACCGTATACATTTAGATGTTGGAGTGGGGATCGTGAAGTGTTTTTGAGCGGTTCAAACTGTAAACTTGCACTGAGTGGTTCACTTATATGTCAAGACATTTCCTTGCACAGGGCTTGTAATGGTTCAGTGGAAAATTTGTCTTGCCATCAGCAGGGTACTCCAGCTGCTGTGATTAATCCAACGTTTGGACAACTGTCTAATGGGAGTTACCTCATGTTGAATGATCAGAGCTGCTGCGGAATGCTGCCAGGCATCCCATATCTAGTAACGGTCAACTCCAGGGTCACTTGCTGTATGCAAGTATTGTTTCCCCCAATAGACACAGTCAGGGAGTCACCTCTATGGCCTTCGCTGAACGTCTCTTTTATAAGATTTGATACTCTAAGCAGAATGAAAGCCATGCTTTTACAGCAAACAGTGCCTTTGACCTCGGCCAAAGAAACCTATGATCTACAAGTAGCAAGGACTTCAGCTGAGATACAGACTTTAATACGTACAAACTGCCCTATACATTTCGTGGAAATGATATCACGTATCTTTAACATGTCTGATACAACCGGAATTGTACATGTATTTAAGAGCATCTGCTCAGGTCTGTTAGCACCTTTCCAGGCAATACTCGGAATCATCCCGAACTTTGCACATTCGGTGTTTGGTGGCATACCATTAATTCTAGCACTTGTTGCCGGAATTCTATTTCTCTTCCTGCTATTGCGCTATGGCCAGCCTATTGGCAGACATCACTCCGAGCGAACTGGAGAAAGCTCTCCTTGAACGAAAGTGCCGTGAGCAAATAGTAAAGCTTTGGGCATGACTCGTCTACGGGACCTTAATACAACTTGGTTCCTGTCATTCAGACCAATCTGGCAAGATTGCATCTTACCTGTTCTACGATGCCTGCTATGCGGTGAAGAATGCGTGTTGGACACCTGTCTAACATTTCCATCAGCAACGCCAACGGATGTCGATACTCTTCTGGACCAGATAACGGCCCATGCTCTGTGTTGTCCCCAGAGGCTTCCTATCCTGATGTCAGCATTCATTGAGATCTCACAGACGCTTCCGGCTGCTGCTGAGGTACGAGAAAGAACTCCAGGCACACAGGTAACAACGGACGCGAACATTGCTGAGGCAACCTTTGCTGGAAGCAATGCTTCCCATCTCTGTGCAATTAATCTGCTACACGAGGTGTTCCAACTAACACCGACAACAGTGGATGATGTTTTGTCTATTGAAATAGATGATCTCATGTTTACACCAGACCCATGAACTAACTCTGATTCGGCATACAGTGTTCCAGATCTGCAGTGACAAATTTGGCCTTCATTTTTTTTACAACTTGGAACTCTACCAAAATTGAACTTTTCCCCCATTTTTTGAACGAAAATGGCACATCAATCTGCTTAAAGTAGAACTAGCCTTATAATACAGACTTCAAGGTACTTCCACGGACACTTAGTCATCTTGAGTGTCTAAAACAGTTCATTATTTTCATGACATGAAATGACTTTGATTTTTGAGTAACTTATCGATCATTTTCTGTCAAATGTAAATATTACTGCTTATTTCATTCCAATTGCATTTATTTTCGAACTTTATGCCTGTAATGAAAAGCAATGCTTCAAATGTACAGTACCTTTTGCATTCTAATAGGTTTTTTAAATGCCTTTTTTAAATGGTTTTATGAAAAATTTTAGAAATATGCGGTACTCCATTTTAATGTTTAGCATTTTAAATGTTTAGCATTTTAGTATTATCGTACACACGAAAGAGGAGTGGGTGTTGTATTCCTCTTAGGGTATCCATAAACGGGCTTTCCAGTATCATGTCCTTATATAGGCACAATTCGCCCTGCCCTTATATAGGCATAAAATCCCAGCCCTTATTTAGGCATTAAACCATGCACTCCAAATACAGGCATGGTCTCTGACATCCGTCCACCCTAACGTCACAACGAGTTCATGAAGAACAGACCCTTAGGCTGCGGGAGTTTCCCTAGTCCAGGACTATTGATTTCTTCAAGGACTCATACATTATGCATGAACCATTATTCCTTAGGGGGTTCATTCATGACGTCTTTCGCTGTCCGACTCACGTCAATACTAACATTCTTAGGTGCTCTCAGGTATAAATATACCTTCCCTAGCCCCTGTAAACCAGAGGAGACCTCGACTTCAGAGGAGCCCGTTTCCCGGCCTGACGCACTGAGAAGACGCTGCCATTCCCTGCACGCAGAGAGCCCAGCTTCCAGTGATCTGACTTCCCTTGCGGGGTGTTGGAGTTAGAGTCTGGCAAAGAGATTCCTACCTCTCTCATTCTTCAGGTATGGAGCTGACTAGAACCTAGAGGGACTCTTGGCATACTAGGCATACTAGACTTAACATACTCTTAGTATACCATAGTAAGGAATACTTCACCTACTTCTTCCCTCTTCCTACACCTAGGTCAGGTTAGGTACATTGGGGTAGAATTAGCTTAGCAACGCATCGTATGAGTACTCGCATTTTTAGTCTGTGTTATTTATGTAAATGCATATGTACTAAAAGATAATGCTATCACAGTATTATTTATTTCTACTGCTCACCCTGTACATTATTTATCTCGCATACTGTCTTGTGATCGTAACAGCACATTTAACTTACACCAGAAACAAGACTGTTCAATAAATCCTTTATTGAAACGCCCGTCTATTTCTTTCTGTGTAACTTGGAGAAAACTAAGCATGCACGACTGAGCTGAGTGAAATAGTTATCTATTGTTTCCACGACTCTGGGACACGTTCTGATTCTAAAGGGAAACACAGTGGTCATGTTTTGCGGCTGCCAGAAACTACTCCCTTCTTGTTGTCAAGGAGTTTCTAGTGGCCTCTGAGCTAGCTGGCACAAGTAATTAAGTTTAATATACTCGATAGGGACATACTGACCTTAGTCCTATGTCAAACCTATAGGATATATTATTCCAATGCGCAGAGCCTATTAGGGAAATAGGAGCTACACTACAAAGGAAGAAATATTGGTCTCAATGAGGAAAGACTACTTGAAGGTTCAAGAGACACAATCAAGCTTGTGGAGGAAGCATGTTTTGTGGCTAGGGTGTAAACATGAGATCTGTAGTGGTTGAGTGGCTAGACGGTAAGAGAAAGTATGTTTGAAGATATTGGACAGGAGGCAGAAGAATGAGAATAAAACATGTTACTAAGCACGTGAATGATACAAAAAAAGCAGAAAGAGAGAGCACCTTAATTTTTCAATTGTGAAGAAAGAAAAAGTCATCAAAAGGAAGGATGGTAGGCTACCAAGTACACAGAGTTGGCTGTAAGACGATTTTAACAATTCCATTAGAGTTGTGTGGGGAAATGGATATGATGTGGAAGCAAGAGGGTTTCACAATGCTGAATGCTAATGAGTGTGGAGAGGGGAAGTACGTAGAATGGAAAAATCTGGGATTGCACTTTTGCATTCTCATTAGGAGATGTGTGCATAATGGCCCTAGTTGGTAGATGATGAGTGAATAAAAGTTAGAGAAGAGGTTAAAAACTTTGGAAAGTGTGAGGGGGATTGGAGTCATCAAAACAGCATTGAGAGCATTGTGAAACAACTTTAATTGATTCAGGTTAATTTATCATGATGTGCTTGTGTGTGGGCGCACTGGGCATAAACTTCAGGAACTGAAATAATTTATAATTGTTATAGTAGAAGCTTAATGTTATACATGCATTTGAGGTAGCGGTAATGCTGAAAGTAGATATGGAAGCTGACAGCAATGGCTGGTATGTGAATGTATGAGGGGTTGTCAATGATTCAGAGGTTGAGTGTTATGAATGGCATGCCATTCATAAGCATGGGGAAGCCAAGGGGATTGCCATGGAAGTGGATGTGCAAAGTGTGTGCTAGTTGGTGATCCATGGCAGCTTACAGTCAGGCTGATTTTGCTCAGGCAGAGAAAGGGTTTATGAAGGAGGAGCCATCAGGAAATCAGGTGCAGGAGGGTGTGAGAGGATAGAATAGTGGGTGGCAGGAGGGTAGTGTAGAATGTGAGGGCTGGAGACCCGAGTGGCCTTGGAGGCCGTTATTGATGAATGTGGCAATGGTGAGGAGGGAAAGGTTGTTTTTGTGGGGATCCTGATGAGGGAATGTTGGGTGGAGATAATGATGGAGAATTATACAGACAGGAATGTTTTGAGTAAGAATGTGGTCTTAGCTTTAGCATCTGCATACTTGGAAGCAGGAGGACCTGGGAATGACTCTGGAGATCTTTTGGCAGACAGTTCAATGATGATATGTTTTGCACAGTCCACGCATGCCACTCCGTGAGCCTGGCTGCCTTCCCTTCCACATTGTACACCCCTCTGCACCTCAGGAGTCTATGGACCAATTTCTTATCTATAGGTATGGGGCAGAGTCATATAGCTTACTGTTTTTACTCACTTTCTGCTGATAGTTGAGGATGCTGTGAGAGCAGCAGACTCTGTAAGGTCTGTCTAGTAAGGTGCCACCATGTGGATTGATTTAGCAGGCAATGTACTCCTCCTCAGGTTCAACAAAGGAATGTTGCATTGTTTGATGGATGATCTGGCTTTATTTTCATTATGCTCAGCCCTGTAGTCAATAATAGATGGAGCCTGTCCCAGTACCTAAATTAGAGTCTAGCTGGTGGGTGAAGAACTGGTAACTTGTGGGACTTCTCTGCAGACAGCTGATGCCTACAGGATACGACTATTTAGGCATTTCATTTGGGGTCTTAATAGACAGATGGGCACAATCACATACTAATAAAACTAAGCAATGCAGCCTGATATTTTAGTAACAAATGTAAAATTGACAGCACTCAGCTAGCTTTTTTTGTGTGCATCAGTAGAGTAGTTTTTTTGCAGTTGCCACACTATACCTAATTACACCAGTTAGAAATTATGTATATCTGCTTATAACCCTCATATCTTGGCATTTTCTAAATACGTTTTCTAAGTATCTTTCCTCTCCTTTCGAAAAAGTTTTTATTATAGACAGTACTTCTAGATTTCTTGTAACCCAAGCTGTACCAGTGCAAGCCTGCACGTTTAATTTAATGTAAATTGAATCATTTTTTAAAGGTCTAATTCAGCATCTGCTACATTCTGCTTTCATTTTCACCTGATGAGCAGCCTGAGTGATTCTGATGGACACTTTGCAAATCATGAGTCACGACACTGCCATTGTCTCCATTTAGTCAAACATTAGACATTACACGTGCACCCTAGTCTTAATTTCCTATCAGATGTGTCATTACTTTCTCATTTTCATTTGCATACCCCACTGGGCTTTCTGAGTAAATTGTATATCCTCATTTATTGTAACCTGTCAGGGAGTCGATCTCACTTTGCTTCATGCCTTCATTGCTTTCTTAGAATTCAAGTTAATTAATTTCTTCCCAGGTAACTTAAATTAATCTCTCAGCTGTCTTTGCATAATGTTGTACTTTGCGCTTAGTCTTTTTTTTAAATTGTGGCTAGAGTTCTGAACTTTTCAAACTCTTCAATTAGGCTACACAAGCGATTTGACTGTTTCTAAAGAGTAAAGTTTTGATCATTAGCTGCCACATGGGGGGCAAAAAACCACGGTACATTTTCTGTTTCCGCTCACTTTTAGGGCTCTGCAATACAATAGGTGGGATAATGGATATTAACAAAGTTACCTTTCGCTTTTGCATACTTTCAAAGTACTAATACCTTAAGTGTTTTGTTAGTGGTAGTGGGACCTGTTATGTGCAATGTCTGGTGATTTTACCGCATAAAAGTTGTGGTAAAAAGGTCCCACGCAATGCGGTTTTACTGCTAAAACCAGTACACACGGTAACCTTGCATACATTATATTCTGCATACATTTAAGTTTACTGCAGCCTCTAGAGGATACACCAGTCTCTTTTGCCCTTTTCCGTAAGGATTCTTGCCTACATCAGTTAGTCTCAAAGGCCCACAATATATATTTTTCATTTTTTGCTCTCCTACAGCTCAATTTACATAAACCGAACCATGAAAAGACTTGAGTTTGATAATATCATCAGTGGGAAGGGCAGTGGAAAAAATTACCCCACTGATGACACTGTCATGAACCTGTTTGTTATGCTAGCTGTTTCTCATGCACCAAGTTATGGACACTTTTATAATTGAAAGAGTTGTTCAAGAAACTTTTGCTGCTCCTTTTCTGCTTTGAGGTCTGAAATCGAATTGTGCCCCCTTAGTAACAGCACTCCAGATAGCAATTTTCTGCTTCCGTAATGCAGAATAAGCCTTGTATACTGAGATTTAGCCTATGTTGGACTCAGCCCTCTCTGCAGAGTCATCCCCAAAAGTTTTGCCTTCACCCCTCCTATTTTTCTGAATTAGTTTCTGTCGGCTTGAGAACTCTGTTCACTTTACCACTGCTAAACAGTGCTAAAGTGCTCGTGCTCACTCCCTAAGACCTGGTAAAATTGGCTTACACCTTAGTGACATATTTCATTTATCTGTAAGTCCCTTGTAGAGTGGTATACCATATATTCAGGGCCTGTAAATTAAATGCTACTAGTGGGCCTGCAACACTTATTATGTCACCCACTTAAGTAGCCACATAAACATGTCACAGGTCTGACATTGCAGCCTGAATGAAGTTTTAAATCGCCAGTTTGTCTTGGCAATTTAACCCCAATTCCAAGCCTTAAACTCGCCTTTGATTGCATATGAGTCATCCCTAGGGTAGACCCTAAACAGACCATAGGTCAGGGTGCATTGTAATTAAAAGGTTGGACCTGCACGTTTGGGTTTTATATGTCCTGGTAGTGAAAATCTCCTAAATTCGTATGTCAATACTGTTTGGATAACATTGGGTTATCTTATTAAATGTAATAAATGATAACTTTTGATTGGGAGCAGATAGGAATATCATGTTTGGTGTAAGAAGAATTGTAATAAAAAAACCTCTATTT
The DNA here is from genome assembly GCA_963921515.1 of Calotriton arnoldi. NCBI lineage: Eukaryota > Metazoa > Chordata > Amphibia > Caudata > Salamandridae > Calotriton > Calotriton arnoldi. The sequence goes on along the minus strand of CAWUFW010004421.1, from coordinate 285,342 downwards.
TGGTAAAGTTGGAATTTAAATCACAATTCTGAAAATGCCACTTTTAGAAAGTTGGCATTTTCTTGTCTTATCTGTTTGGTGCCTGCAGCCTTTTCATAGGTCACATAACTAGGATCTAGTTGGCAGTTGGCCTTTGTGTATTCCTCCTAGACAGTATCACAAAAGATGGTCTGGGTTTTGGCAGGATGGGCCATCTGTGACTTAATAGGGGGGGGCGGAGCTGTCACTTATCACACTTGCACTTCAAAGGCACTGGCTCAGCTCACACACAAAAGACTGCACAATAGCCTTTTGTGCCCCCAGAAAAACTGGAACCAGGGCAGAGAGGCAGGAAACTCCAGACAACTCAGTAGGGGAAAACTCCAGAAGCTACTCCCACTTCAAATTGATCACCTGGTATAAAAAGAGGACCCTTAAACCCACTCTTCAGTACAATCCTGGACCAGAAGAAGGACACCCTGCTGCCCTGTTGCTTGAGGCTTGTACTGCTTGCAGTGAATGTAGACTGGACCTGTACTATTCATCCCAGGCTAAAGTGACTCCAAGGAGCAGCTGACTGACCTTCTGTTCTGAGCTACAGGGACATAACACGATCCAGAGGCTCCTCTACAACTTCCCAGCTGACCTGCTGCAACTGGACCTGCAAGAGCCCTGTTGGCCTCTGCTGGAGTGGGTTCATGATCCCCAAGACGTGCCTCCAAGGTCCCGGACCTTTTTTTTGGCATCAGTTGGGCTGCTTCTCAAAGAACAGAAGAAATCCAGAAGTTTTCGGCTCATCATGACTGTGAAAGTGCTTGTTCGAGCCAAGATCTTGCAGCTTTCGCCAACCGCCAATGCAAAGCTGTAATGAACCTGACTCTTCGCGCCAGCGACAACCAGCAATGCAAAATCTGCATTACTCTCTACAGCATCGACAGCCTGCAGTAACCGTCAACACGAATTTGCAGAAACGACTGCCCACGAAGCCTGACAGGAACTTGACACTACAGCAACAACCATCTGCGACGCCTGGCCTGCTCTTCACACTCCAGCGACAAACATGCACATCGCTCTCCCTGCTCCCCACAGCCTCCTCCACTGCAAATAGAACTCTTCGTGATAGACTTTAGAAGGAAACTTGTCGTGATGTCATTCCCATGATTGCCAGAATGTTGATGGAATCTGGGAATAGAATGTGTTGGGGGTTCGAGCTGGATGTTCGAGGCTCTGGCAGTTATCCCGGAGACCTCTGAAGCAGCTGGGTGTGTCGGGTTCGTGTTGTTGTGACAACTGAATAAAGACGATCACCCCCTACGCTACTCGGCTGTGACTTCTTCCTAAGAACCCATCTAACATTTGGCGACGATCCGGATACTTGTCACATCCCTCAACACGTCCCGGCCACCTTCGCCCTCCTTCCAGACGCGTGGTGACTGGACTGAAGCTAAACGAAGCTACGAAGCTACTCGTCTTTAAATTCGTCTTGGCTACAGGTCGTATAACATTGACTGCAATTTGTTATATTTCCCTTGAGGCCTGTCTTGCCACACCAACTGCCACCTCGCGAGCGCATATCCTTACCTGGCACGCATCGTGGAATTCACAGCACGCCTCCATTCTTCTGCCTGCATCCTCTCAGCGTGGAATCCCTAGCGCGTCTTCGTTCGCTTGCCTTCAGCCTTCCCCGCATCTTCACGTCACGTCAGGACGTGTATAACCTCACATTGAGGTCACGCTACGTGCCGCCATATTGTCAGGCACCAACGCTGTCCTTCCAATCAATGCCTCAATGCTAATACCTTCATTACGCGGTGACGCGCACACCAAGTGGTTAGCGCAGCACTCAGCACAAATTACTCGGTGATGCGCACACCATCTATTATCATTCAAAGGAGTGGATATCACTTCAAGCGCTCACCTAGCTTCAAGTCTCCAGAGTTATTTATATAATCGGCGATGCGCACACCCTATTTTTAACACTTTCAACACTTACAGATTTAAATGCAATTATTGTATACTTCAGTAATATGCACAATTTTATTCACAATTTAATACCTGTGCGTGTCATTGTGATAATCATCTAATTGCTGTTTTTCACAATTTTAAACCCTTTTTCTTAAAATTGTACTGGTCAACATGCAAAATATAACAGTCCCTCCACATTTTTTACCAGAACCTGGGCCGCTGAAAACCAAATGGAAACAGTGGTTCAAAGGTTTTGCCAGCTACATAATAGCGTTGGATGGATCTAAATTTGAACCAGTCAGGAAATTAGCTCTACTTTATAACAATTTAGGTTCTGAAGGCCAACGTATTTTTGACCATTTACCTGTAGTCACCCAACCTGATGAAACCGATTGGGATGTTTACAAAGAAGCTGTAAACAGACTTTCAAACTATTTCAAGGACGACACCAGCATTGTGGTTGAGAGACACAAATTTTACACTAGACGTCAAAATGAGTTTGAAACCATTGATAATTTCCTAGCGGAACTAAGAGTTCTAATTTCCACTTGTGAATTTGATGGCAATACTTATTCTTACCTTAGAGATCAGCTCATTGTTAACTGCTTTAACAAAAAAGTTCAAGAAAGACTGTTATGCGGTAGAAATCCTTCTTTAAACGAAACCCTGGAAATAGCTAGGGGCATAGAAAGGTCTGTAATTGCACAAAAAGAATTGAATAAGTTTAAAATTGATCCTGTTGTTGAACCTGTTTATGCTATTGGTACTAAACTCAAAACATCATACAACAAAGTTCCTGAGTCTAAAAAACAAAGTTTCTGCTTTAGATGTGGCTCCTTCACACATTTAGCCAATGCAAGAAATTGTCCAGCCTTAGGTAAACCTTGTACCAAATGCAAGAAGTCTGGTCATTTTGCTCGTCTGTGCAGAACTCCTTACAAGGTAGCTGCTCTTGAAAACTTGGAAGATTCTTCTGACCCAAATGTCTCCACCATCAAAAGTTTCAATAAAATTGTACTGTCCATTGATTCTGATACTGATGATGATGTTAAGGGACCTTTTTGCAATGTCCACATTGGTGATGTAGAAATTCGAGTCACTGTAGATTCTGGTTCCCCAGTCACTTTCGTATCCGATGTTTTATTTTTCAAACAATGGAATTCTATACAATTATCACCTCCTGACATTCGCACCATTGCCTTTGGTGGACACATCGATATGTTGGGTTTTTTCCTTGACAATATTAAATTTGAAGACAGAGTAATATTCACCAAAATTTATGTGGCGAAAAAAGGCTACAACATCTTGGGGTGGAAGGACCAAGGGAAGTTTGGCATGGTTCTTAGACCAGGTACTGCTTGTCCTATTTCCTTAATAGACATTCCTGAAGTCTACCCCTCCTTGCAACAATTATTACTCAAGCACAAAGCTTTATTTGATAACAAGTTAGGTATGGTGCACAGTTTTGAGCATAAAATTATCTTAAAAAAGACGCAGTACCTGTCGTACATAAGGTCAGAAACGTCCCACTATCCATTAGAGACCAATTAAAACAACACTTGGAGATCTTATGCGAGGAAAAAGTGATAGAACCAATTGACTCATCAGAGTGGATTTCTCCGATTGTGGTCGCAAAGAAAAAGGACACTAAAGACATTAGGCTCTGTATTGATTTGAGATCACTTAATAAGAATATCTTAATCGATTGTTTCCCTTTACCGAAAATCCAAGAGATGTTAGCTCTTCTAGGTGATGCCAAAGTTTTTCTTGCCTCGACTTAAAATCTGCTTATCATCAGGTGGAACTCTCTAGTGATTCACGTTCACTTACTGCATTTAACACTCCATTCGGTGCTTTCAGATTCCTAAGAATGCCTTTCGGCCTGGCTTCGGCCGCTTCTGTATTTCAAAAATTAATGTTTAAATTGTTTAACAAGTGTAAAAATGTTCTTGCATATCAAGACGATGTTCTTGTATTTGCAAAAAATACTGAAGAACACCTCTTGATTTTGAGCAATGTATTTGATATTTTAGAGTCTAATGGTTTCACTGTGAAAAAAGAAAAATGCAAATTTATGGTAAGCAATATTGACTACCTAGGTCATCACATTTCAGAGTCTGGTATTAAGCCTAAGGCTGACCTTGTCAAGGCAATTTGTGACAGTCCCCCCCCAGAGAATAAAGATCAGTTACGGTCTTTTCTCGGACTCTGCGAGTATTATTCTAGATTTATTGACAGTTTCGCTTTTCAAACAGAACCTTTGAGGAAGCTCCTTAGAAAGGGTGAACAATTTACTTGGAAGGAGACTGAATCCACAGCTTTCACCAATTTAAAAAACCTAATAGTGAAAGCTCCTGCTTTACATCCTTTCAGAGATGATCTCCAATCCATTGTCACAGTTGATGCCAGTGGAGTAGGAGTAGGTGCTGTCCTCACTCAGTTAGTTGAGGGTGTTGAACATACTGTGGGCTTCGCCTCAAGATCTCTTTCCCAGACGGAACGCCATTACAGTACCATCGAAAGAGAAGCTTTGGCTTGCGTGTGGGCCACCAAACACTTTGAAACCTTTTTGTGGGGCCGAAGATTTGTTCTGGTCACCGACCACAAGCCCCTTGTTTTTTTATTATCAAAAAATGATCATGACAAGGTCAGTCCTAGACTTGTAAGATTACTTTCCAGGATGTTTGAGTTCAATTTTATAATTAAGCACATTCCTGGAGGGAAGAACACTTGTGCTGATTTTTTATCTAGGTGCCCCCTACATGAAGAACATTCCATAGAGGATGATTTAGAATGTGTTGTAGGATTGGTCGATGGTTTGGTTGTCCTAGAAGGGTCTATCAGCAATTCTGAATGGATAGATTCTTCTATTTCTGATGAGGTGCAAAATGCAATTAAGATTTGTATTTCTAAAGGGTGGCCTGATGAAAGAAATTTGACTGAAGGTTTGCGCCCTTTTCTCAAGGTAAAGGATGATCTCACCATAGAAAATAACCTTATCATGAGAGGCTCTTTGTTAATTCCTCCAAGAACCCTCAGATTAAGACTAATTAATTTTGCCCACCAAGGCCACCTTGGCATGACGGGTACAAAGAAACGTCTTCGACTCTACTACTGGTGGCCGGGGATGGATGTTGATGTGGAGAACTTTGTAGGCCATTGTAGCAGTTGTTCCATTGCTGATAAATCCTTAAGAGTACGTAACACACCTCTTTCCCAGTGGCCTTTCCCAATGGGCCCTGGGAAAAACTTGGCATAGATTTTATTGGCCCGATGTATAATCTCAAGATTAATATGAGATTTGCTTTAGTTGTAGTGGATTACTTTTCAAAATGGGTGGAGTGTAGATTTTTGTCCGAACCCTCTACCACTTCGGTAATTGATTTACTTAATGATCTTTTCCGGCGTGAAGGTATCCCCAAAGTTATTGTCTCTGACAATGGGGTTCAATTTAAGTCCCATTTTATGCAATCCTTTCTAAAGAACATGGGTATCAAACACTTAACAGTGGCCCTTTATAGTCCCCAAGGCAATGGCATGGTTGAAAGGGTGAACAAGATGCTAAAAGAAACTATTCAAATGGCCTATGTTCAAGGAGATTCTGTTCATGATGCGGTCCAAGAAAGATTATGGAGTTACCATAATACTCCACACCCTGTGACTGGCACTCCTCCTTTTGTGTTATTGAAAGGACGTTTTGGTTCTTCCAAACTTAGTCCCAACTGGGTTCTGGAACAAACCAAATGCTCAAACAAAATTCCCAATATGGATGATGTGCGTGATACAGTTTCCAAAGCACAAGTCAAAATGAAGCAAGTGTATGACACAAACAAGAAGGTGAAAGACATTCAATTTTTTGTTGGAGATCTTGTTAAAGTTAAAAGGCCTGTAGGAGTCAAAAGACTTAGTTCCAAATTTTTTCCCATGACTCGTATTGTCAGAGTCTCCAAACATGCGGTTCTACTAGAGACCGGCAGGTGGTGGAGTAAAAGGAATGTGGTGTTAGTAAAAAACAATGTATGTATTAATTCTCATTGTAATTCTTCATCGGGTTGTTCTACTTTGTCTTTACCTGATGTTCATTTTACTACTCAACAAAGTGACACTGTTTCTCATCACTCTGGTGGTGGAGATTCCTCTTCTTCTCAAGAGGCTCTTAGAGGAACTTGTTCTTTGTCTGAGCATGCTCAAACTCATTCTTGTTTGTTAAGAGGAGAAGGAAGTGTCTGTACTGATACTGATTCTGGTTCTTTCCCCAGTTCGTCAGCTACTGCTCCAAGAGAAAGCAAGAGGAGACCTTGTCTTCCTCATTATCTGAAAGATTATATTCTTAATTGATTTTCCCTGCATTTTTCCTTGTTTTCCTTGTTCTTCATTTTCATGTTATCTTTTATTTTGTGTCTTATTAATTGTTAATAGTTTTCATTTGTTCTATTGTGTTAAGGGGGAAGATGTGTCGTGATGTCATTCCCATGATTGCCAGAATGTTGATGGAATCTGGGAATAGAATGTGTTGGGGGTTCGAGCTGGATGTTCGAGGCTCTGGCAGTTATCCCGGAGACCTCTGAAGCAGCTGGGTGTGTCGGGTTCGTGTTGTTGTGACAACTGAATAAAGAAGATCACCCCCTACGCTACTCGGCTGTGACTTCTTCCTAAGAACCCATCTAACAAAACTTTTTCAGCAGGACTAACCGGGTCACTGTATCCAGCCCGCACTCCATTGCCGTCAGCCTGAACTTGTGACTTTCACCCGGTTCCGCATGACCAGATCAACACAAGTGGGACTTTGTGCTTTTAGGTGCTATACTGACCTTTAAATCTTTCAAATTACATATCTCCCGTTCTACTGACTGACTTTTGTTGTTTTAGTGTCACATCATTTATTACATTGTACTCTATATTTCTAAATTGGTGTGGGATTTTTCTTGTGTTGTGTTTTCACTTTATGACTATTTGTGTGCTGCACAAATACTTTACAGATTGCCTTTAAGTTAAGTCTGACTACTTTTGTGCCAAGCTACCAGAGGGTTAAGCACAGGTTAATTTAGTGACTTTTTGTGGTTCAGTCTTACAGGGATTGTGGCTATTGGTTGAGAAGGGCTCACACCCCCCTTATCCAACAATCCAGTTTCCCACATTGGTGTTAAGTGGTGGGATTCAGTAGTTGTGTTTGTGCAGTGCTATACAGTGATTTTGTGTAACACTAAAATCTTGTATAAATAATTTGATACCAATTTGAGTTTTTCTTTAATTATCCTTGATTGGATCTGTTGTTTTCTCCAAATTTACTCTCATTGTACCTGACTGTCTGTACCTGTGACCATACATGCAAGAATGGAATTTGAGTTCATCAATCTGGAGAGCTACACTACGGCTGAGCTCAAGGAGTTCTGCAAGGAAAGGGGGATTCCAACCAAGAAAAACACCAAGAAGCTGGGGCTCCAGAAGGCTCCGAGGGCCTGGGCAGAGGCTCACCAGTTACTGGCAACAACAGAGGACCAGGATGAAGAGGAGGGTGTAGAGGGGCAAGAGGAGGACCTGGGCACAGGTCCTGCTGAGCTTCAGCATTTGGAGGAGTAGAGCCCATTGTCAGGGCAAAGAGCAGTGTGTCTTCCCGTCGCCAAAGGTACTGAATGACAGAAAGGCTGACAGGGAGCTCAAACTGCAGCTGGCCAAATTAAAATTGGAAGCAGATGAGAGAACGGCTAAAGCTGATAGGGCTTTGGCTGACAAGAAACTGGCCATATAAAAGAAACTGGCCTTAGAGTGACTGGCTCATGAAAGAAGCCTCAGAGAGCTGGAAATCAGGGCCAGCCAGGCAGAGTCCAGCAGTAATGGTGGCAGCAACACTGCAGTGCCCAATGGAGACAAACAGATCCACATTCCCAAGGATCTGGTACCCAACCTTGCTGTTGGGATGACATAGATAAATGGTTTGAGGCCTATGAGGTTTCCCTAGAGATGAACAGAGTTCCTGAGGAGGACTGAGGGCCAATCTCTGGAGGCACATTCACACTGAAGGGAGGGATACACTGGTAGCCCTAGGGAAATGGGACTGGACGAGATATCACACCATGAAGGACACTGTTAGAAATGGGGTTTCTGGTTGGCTAGGGTATGCACCTAAGCCAGGCAGAACCCACCACTCTAGTCAGGGCAAGGGAGTTACACACCCAAGATAACCCCTGCTCACCCTCTTGGTAGCTTGGCAGAGAAGTCAGGCTTATCCCAGAGGCAATGTGCAAAGCATTTGCGCAACACACATACACACACTAGTGACACAATAAACACACCACAAAAGAGACTCCCCACAGTAGTATATAAAAATATCTCTTATATTGTATATAACACGTAGACCACAATCACATAAACCATAAATCACTTTGCCAAATAGACAATTGTCATGACATCACAGGTAGTGCAATAAAGTAAAGACTTATAGGTTGCACACACCATCAAAATACCATCACTGTACATAATATGCAGATCCTGAAATGATACTCTTTATCCTGTATAGGCCTGGGCAGTGAACTCCACTCCGTTTGCAGAGTTTTCCACACTCCGCGGAGCTCGCGGAGTTCCAAAAAACTCCGCTCAGTGGAGTGGTGTTTTTTCCTCACTCGCCAATGTCAAGTTGGCGAGCGCGAGTGAGGAAAACCCACCTCGCAGTGAGATTTCTCAATGCGGGCGGTCAGATTGCTGAAAGCATGCGGTCGCTGATAGTCGCATGAGAAACCCTCCGTTCGTGCTGAGAAAGCTGCAGCTCGGGTAGCAATCTACTCGAACCGCAAGAAAAGAAGCACTCACCTCCTACGATGTGCATGGTGCTGTTAGCGCTGATTTTGCAGCACGGGACAAAAACCCGGCGCTGAAAATAAATGCGAACGGCATGACCAAACGTACTCCGCCACTTGAAGAACTCCGCGTAACACAGCGGAGTTTTTTGGTCCACCCAGGTCTAATCCTGTGATTACAGGGCCTACAACGACATAAATCCTCACATCACGGCATAAAATGCAGGTTAGGTCATATATATATCATAGCTGCTGGGCATACCATGCCAGTCCTGGAAATGTAAGGAAAGGCAACATACATCACAACATCAGGACCTGGCATGCAGCAATTTGGAGGAAACACGTATATCACATGTCACCATAACCAACACCAGTCATAGCACCCTTGCGTCTCTATTAGACCCGTTATGGTAGCCCGTACACCATGTAGGGCGCAGAACCTCTGAGCGCCTCCTACACAGAATACAGTAATTACTGCTCTCCGAACTACCGAAGCGGGGGCCTCCATTGAGGACTTACCCATTGTGTATCCCCAAGATCCAGTGCCCCTAAGTATGTGTCAACATGGGAAGGGGGCATACACTGCCTAACTCTGTGGGGAGGCCTCGCTGGTTCCCCCGCGTGTAGGGCAAGAAAAAGCAGTTGTCCGCAAACGCACAGAACAACTGCAGGGAAAGCCAGCTTTATCAAAAATGAGAAGCCGTCGTTGCAGCATGTCCAGGATCCTCCCGGACTGCTGATCAGAAAGGGGAACAAGTGGAGCCGCCCACAAACAATGGTGAGCTTCTCTGCTTGGCAGCGTGTCTGGGCCCCTCCAAGGTCTCTCGAACCACTGTTTGCAAATGCCTGCAGATGGAGTCTCCGAGGGGCCCGACTCACCCTCTGTGCTCCTGGTAGGGACGGGCCTTCTCTGCGGCACCGGGTGCGTGTAGTGCGGTCCCCGCGTCCCTGGGCAGCCACTCTATTAGATGGGGCAGATGGCAACAGGGAAGCTCTTTCTCCTAGCAGCTTCCTCAGAGAAGGGGGACCCCACTGGTGGGTTCCCGCTGGCCGTCAAAGGGGTACTGGGCAGGGAGATGGCGCCTCTCGTCAGCACTTTTTGCCCTCAGGCGCTGCACTTCAGGCCCCCACCTTGGCTGGGAGGGCCGTACGTCAGATGACTAGAGAAGTAGAGTACAAAGTGCCGACCATGCGCTGGGCAGTAAACCACAAAGCGTTCACCACTCACTAGTTTAGAGTGCTCCTTCTTGAAAGGGGAAGCACTCTCCACAGGCTTGTGCCCCAAATGAAGTGCTCAACACGCACTGTGGAGTAGGAGGTTCCCAACACCCGCTGGGCATAAAATTATGGCAGGACCAGGGACAGAACCACTCAAGCCCTAAAGAACAACTGGGGAGCACTCAGGGGACAGTAGGTAGGTTAGCCAGCACACAGAGTCACTTGGCAGAGTGGCAGTCCCTTCAACAACCTAGCAGGCAGCAGGTTAGCACCACAAAGCAAGTAGTCCCATAATGACAGTTCCTCTTGGCAGCACAGCAGTCCTCTGGTGCAGTCTGTAGAACCAGCAGCATCTGGTTACAAGTCCACACAGTATCCCTAATCATGGGGTCAGATGTACAGGTCAGGTGTACTTATACTCATAATTTCTTTGATGTGGAGATAACTTCCATACAAACATTAGAAGTGCAAAACGTCTCCATCAAATCCCAGCTCTGGCTCCAGACACACTACAGGGGGGCAAAGACTGCATTGTGAAAGGCAGGTACAGCCCTATTCAGGTGCAGGTGACAACTCCTCCCACCGCTCTAGCCCAGGAAGACTCATCAATATATACAGGGCACAACTCAGCTCCCGTTGTGACTGTCTAGAGTGAATGCACAAAACAGGCCCCTGTCAGTAAAAACCAGAAGTTGATTGGAGTTAGGCTGCAAAGCACAAAGAGTCATAAACATGCAGGAATGCCCACTTCTAAAACTGGCATTTCTAAAATAGTGATAAAAAATCCGCTTTCACCAATCAGCAGGATTTAACACCACTATTCCAAACATACCAAACATGGCAGCGCTACTCTTTCCAGATTAGAAAAAACACATATCAGGGAATTCCCAATGCAAACCTATGAGAGGAGCAGCCTCACAGCAGTGAGAAAACAAATAGTCTGTCACTACCAGAACATACCACACAACAAAGGCACATGTCCTACCTTTTACCTACACAGCACCCTGCCCATAGAGCTACCTAGGGCCTACCTTAGGGGTGACCTATATGTAGTAAAAGGAGAGTTTCAGACTTGGTAAGTAACTTTAACTACCAAGTCACTGTGGCAGTAAACTGTGCATGCAGGCCTTGCAGTGGCAGAGGCATGAGGCAGGTTTGAAAGGAGACTTCTGTGGGTGGCGCAATCAGCGCTGCAGGCCCATGAGTGGCATTTAATTGATAGGGCCTGGGTATACAGGATACCACTGTACAAGTGTTAGACCTGGCACTGTTGGCGTGGGTCTCCCTTCCATTTTTTGCTGATGTCTCATGTGTTTTTGCTGGTTATAGATGCTTTGGGCACTGTGCCACTGCTATTCAGTGCCACAGTGCAACTGCTCCCTATGGTAAATTGATGTATGGATTAGTGATTCCATGATTGGTTGGTTTGGTTTACTTGTCAGACCCTAGGACAGTGCACTGAGTGTGCCCAGGGCTTGTAAACCAAATGCTGCTGGTGGGCTTGCAGCACTGGTTGTGCCACCCACAGAAGCAGCCTGTAAAAGTGTGTCTCAGGTCTGCCATCGCAGAGCCTGGGTGCAGTCTGGTACTGCCATGTTGACTGGGCAAGTACACCCACTTGCCAGTCCCTAAACCTTCCCTTTTCTGCATATTAGTCACCCCTATGGTAGGCCCAAGGGCAGGGTGCATTGTAGGTAAAAGGAAGGACATGCCCTGATGTGTGTGGCATGTCCTAATAGTGAATTACAGCCATTTTCGTTTTTTACAATAGCAAGGCTACCTGTTCCCCATAGGCCAGAATGGGCAGTTTGATTGTTTCATCTTATAATCCTAACTGACCCAGGGAACTAGGTAGAAATTCGAGTTTAGTATGCCTGAACTCAGAATGATAAAATACATCTTTTAGTGAAGTTGGTTTTAACATTCTGGGTTTGAAAATACCACTTTTAGAAAGTAGGTATTTTCTTGCCTAACTATCCAAGCCTGCCTCTGCTAGGTGAGTGACAGGGGCTAGGGGATTCCAGGAGACAGGGTGAGTCAGCACAGGGCTGAATAGAGAGATCTGCATGTAGATGGGTGGGAGGAGTTGCACCTGGGACCTGAATAGGGCTGTGCCTTCCCTCCACAATGCTGGATCCACCTCCTGTGGTGCGTCTGATGTCCCTGGCCTACACTGTGAAAGGAAAGAAGGAGTCTTGTCAACAAAGTGCTCCAGGACTGACCAGAACTGGTTTGGACTAGGCAAAGGCCTCTCTGCCTTCAGAGAAAAAAGGGAAAATGAGTATAAAAGAGGGGACCCAAACCCCAGAACTTTGGATCACTTTTGGGAAATAAGAAGAACCTTTGCTGAGGAGAGGAACCAGAGAAACTGAGGAGGAGACTATCCCTAAGCTGAGTGCTGTTTGGGGGATTGGCCTGCAATGGTTGCCTGACTGCCAAAGAAAGGAGAAAGGACTTTGTGCTACTTTCAATTCAACTTGTAAAGGATCTCCAAGGGCTTGAGATAGAGCTTGCCTCCTGCTGAAGTCTCAGGGACCACAGACTTCACCCACCAGCTCCCCAAGAGTTCTTTTGAAGTGCCTGCTGTTGTGTTGGGCCTTCTGAGGGACTGTGTGTCGCAAGGAGCTGGAAGCGCGACTCACGAAGAAGAAGCGTGACGCTGCCGCAGCCGCTGTCGTCACATCACTGAAGAAGGGTGTCGCCGCTGCCGCATCGCATCGCCGAAGCGCCTCGCATCAGATGCCGTCGCATCACCGGAGAAGCGTGTCGCAGGGCCTGTCGCGGCTCAGAAGAATAGTTGAGTCTTCGCACGGCCGTCGGGCGTGCACGCATCGTGTCGCATCAAGAAGAAGACGCCATTTTTGTTTCATTGCACCGGATCTTCATCGCATCACGGCGCTGCTGTTCGCATCGCCACGGAAGCGCAGTAAGAAACCGATGCATCACCTCCCCACGCGGAGAAGAACCGACGCATCCCCTACGCAGCAGTAGGGACCCGACGCATCACCGTTCTTGCGTGTAAGGAACCGGCGCATCACCTTCCCTGCAACACTTTCGTTGTATAGCGTTACGCATCCAAAGGTACATTGAACTCAAAGTGTTGCATTTACCATCTAAAGAGAACTAAGTTAATTGTACCATTTTTAAGTACAGTATTGTGGATTTTTGTCGTTTGTGGTCTTGTGATAAGTCTATATAAAAATACTTATTTTTATACTACAACTTGTGTGGTGTCCATCTGTAGTGTTGTCACTGGGTTACTGTATGTGTTCACAAATGCTTTACACACTGCCTCTGAGATAAGCCTGTCTGCTCGTGCCAAGCTACCAAGGGGGTGAGCAGGGGTTATTTTAGTAGTGTATCCCCCTTACCCTGACTAGACGCAAGGGTCCCTATTTGGTCAAATGTACCTACCTCTGCCAACTAGAGACCCCCAAATCTAACATTGGTGGTCAGCGGTGAGGATTCTGGACTTGCATTTGTGACTCATCTACAGTGATTGGTGAACACTACTAGTGAGTGCAGACCAAACGCGACCACATACTTTTGGTAGATTGTTTTCCTGGGATTTTCTATTTTTGCCAAGAACTGCCAAGTTTAACCACAATGGATAAAGCAGCATCCATAGCATATGTTGATTTTGATTGGGAAGAGGAGAAACTAGAATGCTACAATGTGAGACAGCTAAAGCACTTCTGCAGGAAATTCAAAGTTGCTATGACCGGTCTCACCAAGAAGGATGAGTTCCAAAGGGCGCTGAGGGCCTGGGTCGAAGCAAAGAATACCCCTGAGAATGAGGAGGGGGCTGAGAATGCAGATGAGCAGCTGGATGGGCCATTGGGTCCAGGGGGGAGGAGAGCAACTTCCCCAGTAGGTAGCAGTGTTTCTGCCAAGGGCCTGTCCCCAGAGGAGTTGGAGGACAGGGAGAAAAGTAGGATGCACGAATTGGAGCTGGCCAAGCTCAAATTGGGTGGGCAGTTGGAGTTGTAGAGTAGGAAATTGGCCCTGGAGGAAAAAAGGATGCAGTTGGTTCATGAGAGGAATTTGAGGGAGTTGGAGTTGAAAGCTAGGAGCTTAGAGATTACTCCCTCTGGTGGCAGCACACCGTCAATGCCTGTTGAAGCAAGGGTGTACATACCTAAGGATGTGGTTAGAGAGTTTTACAAGAATGATGACATTGGGAAGTGGTTCAAGGCCTATGAGGTAGCCATGTCCTCCCACCAGGTCCCTGAGAAGGATTGGGGAGCGGGGTTGTGGGGACGGTTCCTTAGTGAGGGGAGGGATACATTGTTAGACTTGCCCTCTGAAGTCCATAATTCTTACAGCCACATGAAAGATGCATTGATGTCCAGGTATGGATTGACTCCTGAATTGTATAGACAGAGGTTTAGAAATTGCAAGAGGATGGAGTCAAGCACATGGGTAGAATATGTAACTTTCTTTTGCAGAGCATTGGATGGTTGGGTGAAGGGTAGCAAAGGGAATGATTTTGAGGGGCTCTTTGATTAAATTGCATGGGAGCACTTGTCAAGTAATTGTTTTCCAGAGCTACACCAGCACCTTATTGATAGCAGGCTGACTAACCCTAGGAAGCTTTCTGATGAGGCGGACCGCTGGGTGAGTACCCGGGTCCACAAGGGTCACGTGAGAGACTCCGCCAAGAGTGGGCAGGGTCCCCAGCAGAAGAGTGGGGGGGATAAGGGTAAACAGAGGGAGTTCCAGAAAGGGCCCCAAAGTAATCCCCAAGGGAACCAAGGGAAGGGTTCCCAGCCTCCCCCTGAGAAGAAGCCCGGGGCCCCGACAGGTAGGCCTGTTCACAGGGGACCCCTGAGGTGCTTCAAGTGTGGTGACGTGGGCCATAAGTCTGTTTATCCCCAGTGCCCACAGTTTGGAAAGACAGTACCCACTGGTGCTCCACCCCGGCAGATGCGAGTGTAGCCCTGGGGGAGGAGATGGGTGCCCAAGGTTGGTGGGGTCCCACAGAGATGTCCCTTGTCTCTTTAGGAGACTGTGAGGTGGTCCCCAGGACCCAACTGCCTGATAACACTAAAAAGTACAGGCAGTGGGTGACCATCAATGGCCATAGAGTGGAGGCTCTTCGAGACACAGGAGCCAGTGTGACAGCTGTCAAGTGTCACCTGGTGTCTGAAGAGCAGGCTGTCCCCAATGCATTTTACCCAGTTGTTGCCGCTGACAACACAGAGAGCCACTGCAAGGTGGCTCAGGTTCCCTTTGAGTGGGGGGCGGGTCTCTGGTACTCTTCAAGTAGCTGTGAGGCCAGCCATGCCTGTTGACTGTTTGTTGGGGAACAACTTGGAGAGCTCCCCTTGGGCTAAGGTGGAGCGAAGTGCTCATTTGGAGATGTTGGGTCTGCCTGACTGGGCGTGTGTGACCACACGGTCCATGGCAGCCAGTAAGGGTGTTCAAGAGGACCTGGAGCCTGAGAGGGGGGCCCAGGTGCCTGCCTTAAAGAGAAGAGGCAGGGGCACGGGAAACCAGCCCCGAAGTTCCCACGGTCCAGGAGGAGGTAGACCCTGAGGGGGATGCCCTGGAGCCTACAGGGGAACAGGTAGCTGAACTGGGGGACCTGCCTGAGCTGACCCATTGGCAGCAGGAAGGAGGACCCTCCAGGGAAGAGTTCTGCGTGGAGCAGAAGAAGTGCCCTTCTCTTGTGGGTTTGTGGCAGCAGGCTGCAGACCAGGCAGCAGGTGATCAGTCTGGATCACATTGGATCTATTGGGAGAATGATCTCCTGTATACTGAGCCTAAGGTTGCTGAGCCTGGGTCAGCCCGTGTGCTGGTGGTACCCCAGCACTTCAGAGCCTTCCTACTGGGGCTGGCTCATGATGTGCCGTTAGCAGGACATTTGGGGCAGCACAAGACCTTTGAGAGGCTTGTCACCCACATTTATTGGCCCCAAATGCGCAAGAGTTCAGACACTCATTGCAGGACCAGTCAGACTTGCCAGGCAAGTGGAAAGAGTGGGAGGAAGCAGAAGGCTCCTCTCCAGCCATTCCCTGTGGTCAGCACCCCCTTTAAATGGGTGGGTATTGACATTGTGGGGCCACTGGACCCCAAGACAGCCATGGGCAACAGGTTCATCCTGGTCTTGGTGGACCATGCCACCCGGTACCCGGAAGCCATCCCTCTCAGGACAGTGACGGCCCCCGTGGTGGGACGGGCACTGATGGGAATTTTCTCCCGTGTGGGGTTCCCTAGAGAGGTGGTGTCTGACCGAGATACAAACTTCATTTCCATGTATATGAAGTCCCTGTGGCAGGAGTGTGGGGTAACTTATAAGTTCACCACTCCTTACCACCCCCAAGGAAATGGGTTGGTTGAGAGATTCAACCGGACCATAAAAGGCATGATTATGGGTCTTGAGGAACCTATGAGGCGTAAGTGGGACGTCCTCTTACCATGCCTGCTCTTTGCATACCGTGAGGTGCCACAGAAATCTCTAGGGTTCAGCCCCTTTGAGCTTCTCTATGGTCACCCAGTGAGAGGACCTCTGAGTCTGGTCAAGGAAGGCTGGGAGTAATCTCCCAGGAAACCTCCCCAGGATGTATATAGCTACATGCTGGCCTTCAGGAACCAGACTAGGCATTTCAGGCAACTCGCTGAGGCGAATCTGGAAGCCAGCCAGGAGGAGATGAAGCGGTGGTACGACCAGAATGCCACTCTGGTAGAGCTTCAGCCTGGTCAGAAAGTGTGAGTCATGGCCCCAGTGGAGCCTTGTGCGCTCCAGGATAAGTGGACCGGGCCATTTGAGGTGGTGGAGCGCAAAAGTCCTGTTACCTACTTGGTGGATTTGTGGTCTCCCAGGAACCCCTTGCGGGTTCTGCATGTCAACCGCCTGAAGCCCCACTTGGAGAGGTCCCGAAGTGGGCATGCTCTTAGCAACAGATGCTGGAATGGAGGAGGAGACTGAGCCTCTTCCTGACCTCCTGTCGGCGACAGAGCGAGATGGGTCAGTGAATAGTGTGAACCTCTCTTCCACCCTGACCCCTGAGCAACAGAATGACTGTCACCAGTTGATGGGACAGTTTGCTGATCTGTTCTCCCTGATTCCCAGTGTCACTGATTGGTGTGCCCATGATGTGGATACTGGAGATAGTCCTCCTGTGAAGCACAAAACTTACAGGGTGACTGACAGGGTGAGAGCTTGCATCAAGGAGGAGGTCTCCAAGATGCTTGTGTTAGGGGTGATTGAGTCCTCTAACAGCCCTTGGGCCAGCCCAGTGGTCTTGGTCCCAAAGGCTGCCGCACCGGGTGCCACGCCAGAACTCCAGTTCTGTGTGGACTACCGAGGGCTCAATTCAGTCACGAGGACTGACGTGCACCCCATCCCCAGAGCTGATGAGCTCATCGATCGGTTAGGGGCTGCCCGGTACCTCAGCACGTTTGATCTAACGTCTGGGTACTGGCAGATCGCCTTGACTGATGGGGCAAGAGAGAGGTCAGCATTCTCCACACCAGATGGGCACTACCAGTTCCGGATTATGCCCTTTGGGATGAAGAATGCCCCTGCCACCTTTCAGAGGTTGGTCAACCAGGTGTTGGCTGGACTGGAAGAGTTCAGTGCAGCCTACCTGGATGACGTTGCAGTGTTCAGCGCCAGTTGGGAAGAACCTCTGCGCCACCTCTGGGAAGTGTTGATGGCGCTGCGGAGAGCAGGCCTCACGATCAAGGCGAGTAAGTGCCAGATCGGGCAGGGTTCTGTGGTGTACTTGGGACACCAGGTTGGGAGCGGCCAGGTGGCACCCCTACAGCCCAAGATTGAGACCATCCTGGCTTGGGAGCCCCCCAAGACCCAGACAGAGGTGAGAGCCTTTTTAGGACTCACTGGGTATTACAGGAGGTTTGTCAAGGGGTATGGCAGCATCGTTGCCCCCTTGACAGAGCTGACTTCCAGGAAGCAGCCCAAGAAAGTGATTTGGACTGACACCTGTCAGAAAGCTTTTGAGGCACTGAAAACTGCCTTGTGCACGGCACCCAACTTCTCAAAAGAGTTTATCGTTCAGACAGATGCTTCAGAGCATGGTGTGGGGGCTGTTTTGTCACAGATAAATGAGGAGGGCCTAGCTCAACCTGTAGCCTTCATCAGTAGGAGGTTACTTCCACGGGAACAGAGGTGGAATGCGATTGAGTGTGAGGCATTTGCTGTGGTCTGGGCACTGAAGAAGCTGAGACCATACCTGTTTGGGACTCACTTCCGGGTTCAGACAGACCACAGGCCCCTCAGATGGTTGATGCAGATGAGGGGTGAGAATCCAAAGCTGTTGAGGTGGTCCATTTCCCTACAGGGGATGAATTTCACGGTGGAACACCGCCCTGGTACAGAGCACGCCAATGCTGATGGTCTGTCCAGATTTTTCCGCCTTAGTGAAGAGAACTCCCAGGAGGTAGGGTAGTTCTCCCCACATTTCAGCTGGAGGGGACACATTGTAGTGTAGCTCCTATTTCCCTAATAGGCTCTGCGCATTGGAATAATATATCCTATAGGTTTGACATAGGACTAAGGTCAGTATGTCGCTATCGAGTATATTAAACTTAATTACTTGTGCCAGCTAGCTCAGAGGCCACTAGAAACTTCTTGACGACAAGAAGGGAGTAGTTTCTGGCAGCCGCAAAACATGACCACTTTGTTTCCCTTTAGAATCAGAACGTGTCCCAGAGTCGTGGAAACAATAGATAACTATTTCACTCAGCTCAATCGTGCATGCTTAGTTTTCCTCAAAGTTACACAGAAAGAACAGACGGGCGTTTCAATAAAAGATTTATTGAACAGTCTTGTTTCTGGTGTAAGTAAAATGTGCTGTTACGATCACAAGACAGTATGCGAGATAAATAATGTACAGTGTGAGCAGTAGAAATAAATAATACTGCGATAACATTATCTTTTAGTATACATGCATTTACATAAATGACACAGACTAAAAAATGCGAGTACTCATACGATGCGTTTCTAATCTAGTTCTACCCCAATGTACCTAACCTAACCTAGGTGTAGGGAGAGGTATGAAGTAGGTGAAGTATTCCTTACTATGGTATACTAAGAGTATGTTAAGCCTAGTATGCCTAGTATGCCAAGAGTCCCTCTAGGTTCTAGTCAGCTCCATACCTGAAGAATGAGAGAGGTGGGAATCTCTTGCCAGACTCGAACTCCAACACCCCGCAAGGGAAGTCAGATCACTGGAAGCTGGACTCTCTGCGTGCAGGGATGACAGCGTCTTCTCAGTGCGTCAGGCCGGGAAACGGGCTCCTCTGAAGTCGAGGTCTCTTCTAGTTTACAAGGGCTAGGGAAGGTATATTTATACCTGAGAATTACCTCAGAATGTTAGCATTGACGTGAGTCGGACAGCGGAAGACGTCATGAATGAACCCCTAAGGAATAATGGTTCATGCATAATATATGAGTCCTTGAAGAAATCAATAGTCCTGGGCTAGGGAAACTCCCGCAGCCTAAGGGTCTGTTCTTCACGAACTCGTTGTGACGTTAGGGTGGACGGATGTCGGAGACCATGCCTGTATTTGGAGTGCACGGTTTAATGCCTAAATAAGGACTGGGATTTTATGCCTATATAAGGGCAGGGCGAGTTGTGCCTATATAAGGACATGATACTGGAAGGCCCGTTTATGGACACCCTAAGAGGAATACAACACCCACTCCACTTTCGTGTGTACGATAATACTAAAATGCTAGACATTTAAAATGCTAAACATAAAATGGAGTACCACATATTTAAAAAATATTTCTTAAAAGCATTAAAAAACATAGTAAAAATGCAAAAAGGTACTGTACATATTAAGCAATGCTTTTTCATTTTCAGGCATAAAGGTCGAAATAAATGCAATGGGAATGAAATAAGCAGTAATATTTACATATGACAAAAATGATCGATAAAGTGTTCAAAAATCAAAGTCATTTCATGTCATGAAAATTAATGAACTGTTCTAGACACACAAGATGATTAAGTGTCCGTGGAAGTACCGTGAAGTCTGTACCATAAGGCTAGTTCTACTTTAAGCAGATTGAAGTGCCATTTTAGTTCGAAAAATGGGAAAAAGTTCAATTTTGGTAGCGTTCCAAGTTTTTTTAAAATGAAGGCCAAATTGTCACTGCATCTCTGGAACACTGTATGCTGAATCAGAGTCAGTTTACGGGTCTGGTGTAAACATGAGATCATCTATTTCTATAGACAAAACATCATCCACTGTAGTTGGTGTCAGTTGGAACACCTCGTGTAGTAGATTAATTGCACAGAGATGTGAAGCATCGCTTCCAGCATAGGTAGCCGCAGCAATGTTCGTGTCCGTTGTTACCTGTGTGCTTGTAGATCTTTCTCATACCTCAGCAGCAGCAGGAAGCGTCTGTGAGATCTCAATGAATGCTGACATCAGGATTGGTAGCCTCTGGGGACAACACAGAGCATGGGCCGTTATCGGGACCAGCAGAGTATCGACGTCCGTTGGCGTTGCTGATGGAAATGTTAGACAGGTGTCCAACACGCATTCTTCACCGCATAGCAGGCATCGTAGAACAGGTAAGATGCAATCTTGCCAGATTGGTCTGAATGACAGGAACCACGTGGTATTCAGGTCCCGTAGACGAGTCATGCCCAATAGCTGTACTATTCGCTCACGGCACTTTCGTTCAAGGAGAGCTTTCTCCATTTCGCTCGGAGTGATGTCTGCGAATAGGCTGGCCATAGCGCAATAGCAGGAAGAGAAATAGAATTCCGGCAACAAGTGCTAGAATTAATGGTATGCCACCAAACACCGAATGTGCAAAGTTCGGGATGATTCCGAGTATTGCCTGGAAAGGTGCTAACAGACCGGAGCAGATGCTCTTAAATACATGTACAATTCCTGTTGTATCAGACATATTGAAGATACGTCCTATCATTTCTACGAAATGTATAGGGCAGTTTGTACGTATTAAAGTCTGTATCTCAGCCGAAGTCCTTGCTACTTGTAGATCATAGGTTTCTTTGGCCGAGGTCAAAGGCACTGTTTGCTGTAAAAGCATGGCTTTCATTCTGCTCAAAGTATCAAATCTTATAAAAGAGACGTTCAGCGAAGGCCATAGAGGCGACTCCTGACTGTGTCTATTGGGGCAAACAATACTTGCATACAGCAAGTGACCCTGGAGTTGACCGTTACTAGATATGGGATGCCTGGCAACATGCCGCAGCAACTCTGATCATTCAACATGAGGTAACTCCCATTCGAAAGTTGTCCAAACGTTGGATTAATCACAGCAGCTGGTGTACCCTGCTGATGGCAAGACAAATTTGCCACAGAACCATTACAAGCCCCGTGTAAAGAAATGTCCTGACATATAAGCGAACCGCTCAGTGCATGTTTACAGTGTGTACCGCTCAAAAACACTTCACGATCCCCACTCCAACATCTATATGTATACGGTAAATCCCAAGATGTCTTAATGTATTCCTTACCCAACCTTTCATATTTGCCTGCTTGCATTTGTCTGAGGCAATACTGAAACTGAAAAGTAGTCACAGGTAATGTTATTTTGCCATGATTGAGCCATTCTGTAGCCGGTTTTTCTGCCACTGTGAATGGTAATTTTTCCAGTTTTTCAATGCTCAGCACTGTATACCTTGCTCCTCTTTGTGCTAATTCGATCTGTTTATCAGTTAGATTGTATTCCGCAAACAGAGCTGACGTGTTGATGAAACGCCAAGGCACATAGCCCGCTCGCAAAGATTGGAGCGTCCAGCTTAATAACACAATAGAACGTAATTGAGACTGACCTTGTTGTAACATTCCAAATCTTGTTCTAGTATGTCGATAGCAGAGGATACAATGCCATCCAATTAATATATTCTGGAGGACAAAGTTGTTAACCCATTGTCGACCACAGAGAGGGTTTTCTCTAAATTAATACGATCAAGTTCATGTATTCGTTCTGCGGCCTCCATCTGTGACACTTTCCATGCTTCATTATAGGCAGCATAAATGCCGGCATATATGAAACATTTTTGACGCAGCTTTCTTGGTCCAAGCAAGAATTCCCTAAGATCTGCGTCCTCTTTAAGTAAGGATAAGTGTTGTTTCACATCCTGTAGTGTAGATTTCTGAAGCCAATCGAGGCATAATTTACCTACACTGTATGTTGTTACTACCCCCGGATGCTGTCTTTGGACATATCTTGGGTCTGGCCTATGAATAGTAAAGCCCTGAGTTTTATTCAGGAATCTTTCCTGACAGTTATTCGTGTCTGTGGGCCAGATCAACCATTTTTTTCAATCAGGATTAGATCTGTTGAGTTGTAGTATATTGTCAACTGTCACCACTGCCTGTGTATAGTTATCACTTGCAGGTGTTGGTACAGAAGGTGTTTTCATCTCTTTGATCTTGGCTAATCCAAGACAAGAAGTTTGTTGGACGGTTTCATTCAAAAACATTATTTGTTCAGGGATGATACAGGCTCTAAATAACGCTTCTATCCCCTGCACTTGCCAATATTTAGTACCCCAGACAGTTTTTGTGTCTATTGTGTCTTTCCATAAGTTGAAACCCTGTCTAGACAGTTGGGCAATAAATGCTGCAGAGTAAATCTGTTTCGTATTTGTTAACATAATTTTCAGTCCTGTTTTGTTTACATTTTTATAGTAAAACGTTTCTGGATCAGATGTATTGTAACCTGAAAAATATGGAAACTTGTTAGCAAATGTTTTTGAACTACCTTGTGGTGGTGTAGGACAATGCTCCCATTGGTTAAACATAAACACATTTCTTGGATATGCAGATTTATGCAAATAATGATGACCATAGTGGTTATAACAATACAGTTGTTCATAGTCTGATGAACCCTCTAAAAATTCATTTTTAGAAAATGCAGCAGATTTTTCTAAGTCAAACATTATGTCTTTAACAGTCTCAAAGTCCCAATCATCTGAATAGGTACTGGACGTAATTATATCACTTAGTGAAATTTTAAACAAATGTGGAATGTTCAATTGTTCTGTCGGGCCGAAGATTTCATAATCTGTTTTGTCCCACACTATACCATCCTGTATAGGAACGGCTGTGATGTTCACTGATGACAAGTCTCTTGCTTCACGATGGGAAGATTTATGTGGTTTCAAAAGTACGTTCACGTCTTTTCCTTCAGTGTTCACATGGATGTATCTGCCACTTATAAGCACGCTCACAGTTGTAACCAAAGCTAGCCAGAGCAGGAAAACAAATAGTCCAGATATAATCCAGAGTTCAATCCATGGAGAAACCAAATAAGTCTTTTTCAGGAAGTGAAGAAAGTCTTGTACTTGCTGCTTGAGTTTGAATGATGCTGGCGTCGTTTCAGGTTCACTCGGATCTTCTGAGAACGTATCAAAGTTAATGAAATAGCCAGAAGCAGTTCTATCAATTGTTGGAATTGCATCAGGATTTGTAGAAATTACTGGAACCAGTTGATCACTTGCTACATTGGTGTCGACAGGCGTATTTGGACGAACTGTTACTTGGTTTTCAAGAGGAATGAGTTCCATTGCATTGTTGCTCAGTCCTTCATCTGTTACAGCTAAATTCTCGATAGTTATCAGTCTTTCAGTCTGAACCTCTTGGATAGTAGCGAGAGGAGTGCGTCTGCTACTAGGTCGGAGTCCACGAGGCTTACTGTTTAGTATTGGCCACATACTGTGGTTTGATGAGGTCTATGGACACAAATATTTTCTCCTTTCTTCCAGCTAGGGGCGGCAGAAGTACTGTTCTTGTTCCTTGAACTGCTAGGACAGGTACTGGTTGTCTGTAAGAAGGTCCAAATTCCTTCTTGTCCGCAATCTTTTCTCTGACTAGATCCCCAACTTTTGGAATCCAGACAGACCTTGCTGGGACCGCCGGTTTTTCCCCAGTGGTGGTTGACTGCAGGAATACATTGCTTTGTTTCGTTCTTAATTCATTGAGTTCCTGTAAAACAGCCAAACGATCTTTGATATCAAACGGTTTATTTTCCACCACTGTGCCTACGTGTTCAAGGTCTGGTACCCACATTCTTGTCCCAAATAGGACCTCATATGGAGTGACCCCCCCCAGAGAACTTCTTGGCAGATTGTTCAATGAGCGTTGGACCCCATTAAGGTGTTTGACCCACCCATCACCCGAACCTAATACCCTAGCTGTTATAGACTGCTTTATGTCCCGGTTTTTCCTTTCCACAACCGAATTTCCCTCAGGATGGAATGGAGAGGAGTACCGCAATGCAACGCCCAGACTGGCCATGGCTTCTTTGTAAGCCCGAGAGCTAAACGCAGGACCCTGGTCAGAATGTAGCGTGCCTATTGCGTATGTGCCGATAAAGACTCGCAAGTCTTTTATAACAGTTCGAGCGGCAGCCGAGCGCTGAGGCCATATCCATAGGAACCTTGATTCAGTATTTGTGGGATTGCATTCGTCCAGAAGGACGCATGCACGTAGATAGTCTAATGTTGTCTAACAGTGGTGTCTGTACTGGGTTGCCGCATTCGCAGCATGGTGTCTGGTGGCATTCTCGCTGTAATTTACAGTCTAAGCAGTTATTGATGAATATGTGAATTTCTGTATTCATTCCAGGCCACCAGTACATCTCTTTTAATGTCAAAATTGTTTTAGAGATCCCTTGATGTGACAGACCCTCCCCCAAATGTGTTTCATAAATCAAGGCTGCTCTACGTTCCATGTTTGGAATTACCCTATCCCCCACTCCAGGGATTCGAGCAAAAGGAACGTTGTTCGCATCAATTACATAAGAGTACTTGAGTGGAAACTTTTTGGTAACGCTGCACTGCTGCCCTTGCTTGAAGCATTGACAGCCAACATTATCTCACCGTCTATTTTTGTTTTTGAACGAGTGATCGCAGCTACGGAAGCCGTCTGAACAGCCCCCTTTGCGGCTTCGTCAGCCAATGAATTCCCTGCAACGTGAACGCTATCACGTTGATGACTCAGTGTGTGGATCACGTGAGCCTTTGGTAGTTCGTTTTTCAACCGAACTACTTGTTCTCAAAGCATTTTATGCTTTATTGTGCCACCTTTCGCATCTTTGAAACCATTTTCAAGCCAGTTTCGTATATATAGTCATTATATGACTGAACACAGTAAAAGGAATCGCACACTATTAGTGTTGGGAATTCTCGATCTGTACTTTCAAGTGCCAGTTTGAATGCTTGTAGTTCAGCTCGCTGAGCTGTACAATCTCCTAGAGATTGAGTTTTTGTGACCATAGGTCTGAAGATGCCATTTCGCATGCGACCTTTAACGATTGCACACGCTGCACTGTAAGCTTGCTTACTCCCTGTTGCGGGCTGTGCGGATCCGTCAGTGTAAATAATAAATTCGTACTGATCAAGAGGCAGAATCTCAGTGGGCAGAGGATATTCTTGTTCATATTGCAGGAATGCTTGTGTTTTTAAATCTGGATCAAAAACATATTCAACATCTGTTGCAGCAAGAGAATTAACCCATTGTATCCATCTTGGATGTAATGCTTTAGCATTTGGAATGCTTGCTTTTGTGACCGCTTCTAAAGCTGGTACCGGGGTTACGACAATAATGTGTTTCCCTTGGGCTAAGGCTCTTTCTTTTGCTACAGCGGTTTGAACTGCTGTCAGAATTTTTTCAGTTGAACTGAAGCGCATTTCCGCTTGTGTGTACAAATGAGATTTGTATGCGATTGGTATTTTCTCACCCTCATTGAAGGTTAAGTAGGTGAATCCGCATTGACCCGAAATTATTCGGATCTCCAAAGTTTGTTGACTTACGCGTGTTTGTAAGTGATTTGTTGCTAACATGTTAGCCTGGAGTGAACGCAAGATTTCTGTGTGTTCCTGTGTCCAGTTTTTGATTGAAAAATCAGGTTTGATTAATGCATAGAGAGGTTTAACCCTTTCTGCGTAATTTAGAATGTATGTTCTTCCAAAATTTAGGAAACCCAGGATGGATTGTAAGTTTTTAGCGTTTTTGGAGATTGGAGCAGCGCACATTTCTCTAGAAAGTTAGCTGCCAAGCTCTTGCCTTCACTTGAAAGCTCATATCCTAAAAATAGGACATTGAGATGGGCAATTCGGGACTTTTTAAAGTTGAACTTGTAGCCCTCAGAGGCGAAACCCAGTATAATGGTGCTCACCCTGTTCAAGTGTTTGTCCAGGTCATCGTCTGTCAGATAGATGTCATCGACATAGGACAATGCCTCATTGTCATAAATTTGTAGTAACTCCGTTACCCTCGCTGAGAATAACCCTGGGCTGTTCTTGAACCCTTGTGGGAGTCGACAAAAGTGACGCTGGGTCCCCATTATGGAGAATGCTGTTAAGTACCTGCTTTCAGGTGCTATGTTTTGACAAAAGAAACCATTTGAGATGTCTAATGTGCTTTTATATTTTTTACGCACAATGTTATTCATTAATGCTGTACTATGTGCATTTTGCACTGCAAAAGTTTTAGAACAAGTGTTTAAGTGTCTGTAATCCAAAACTAGACGATATGTGTTGTTTGGTTTGGAGACAGGAAACAAAGGATTGTTCATTGAGGAGGTGCATGTTTCAATCACCCCTTGGCATTCAAGTTGATCTAAGATCTCCCTGACCTGTTGTTTAGCTTCTTGCTTTATTGGGTACTGCCTTTGTGCAGTTGGTTCATGTTTTAGATGTATTTTATGGTGAGGTGAGTCCTCATCCCATCCTACATGATTTTTATATAAGGCTGGGGCCTGGGCCACTGCCCATTTCCTGGCATATGTATATTTTGGGTGAATTGGAATATGGTTGGAGAAGGCAGGCATAATAATGGCCTCGCCATGTGGGCACTCCCTGACAAATTGTGGTGGCCAGTCTTTTTCTGCTGGAAGTATGTCATAGCCCCTTGATAGTCTTTCCCAAAAAAGTGCTTTCACCTGTCTAGGTTTGTCTCCCTCCATCCGGAGTGTTATTTCATATAACTTTTGTGGAGTACTAACCCTGGTGTCTACAGTCTCTACTGTAATGTACTCATTCAAGTCCACTATCTCCAGAAGTTCCTTCAGGTTCTGGCAAGCTATTGTGACTTCTGCTGCACTGTCCAGCATTGTCTGAGCCCATTCTCCATTCTTGAGTTGTGTTCTCAGTATTCTCAGCATGTCTGATCTTTAGACCTGCTACTTTCTTTTTGGAGAATTGAGGTTTTGCTTTAGTTTTTGGAGCGTGTTTTTCGTCTTTCGATTTCACGCGTTCTTCTCTATGTTCCGTTCGTCCTCTTCTTTCCGAAGTCTGTGATGAGATCTGAAAGGGACGAGAGGAACGTGTATCAGTA
This sequence comes from Calotriton arnoldi, assembly GCA_963921515.1. Lineage (NCBI taxonomy): Eukaryota > Metazoa > Chordata > Amphibia > Caudata > Salamandridae > Calotriton > Calotriton arnoldi. The sequence continues at coordinate 258,094 of CAWUFW010004421.1, read as the reverse complement.
TCTTGATACCTGTCAGGCTTTCTCAAATTATCCCTATTCCTGAGGTTATACCTCCTTTCAGAGGGCTCCTTTTGAGGAGACCTTCCTCGGGATTGAGAACGTTTCTCATTTGAATTTTGTTTATTAGTCTCCCACTTCTTTTTAGAAGATGTAGGAGTTTGTTTAATTGAGTCCTTCTCAGGACTTTCAGATAGTTTCGGCTTCACTGGTCTTCCACCCAAACTATCTCTGCCTAATTCTGCATAAGATTGTTCTATTATTCTGGGTAGCTCAGTTTGATGTTCTGTAACATCAAATTCCCTTAATTTTTGGCGGATCGCCACTGCTGCTGCCTCCTTTAATATTAGATAATATTATTGTTGAGACCTGGTCGAAATTTTTCAGTAATTTCATACCTAAATTTAGAGCAGGCTCTGCCCCGTATTCATTTTGAATTTGTTTCAGGACATCAGGTATTACCGCAATTGACGGAATGCCATGTGTTTTAGTATAGATGGCAGCAAAGACTGAGCCCCAAGTGGTGCAGTCTTCCAGTTGTGGTGTGATCCCCATCGGTAAACTTATTGTCAGTATTCTGTGTTTCTCATGCGGGCTAGTATTTGGAAATACTGCTTCGATTTGAGTAATTTTTTGAGCTATCCAAAATGGAATTTGCTCACATTTTGTGGGCATTTTACCCATGACTGCGTATAGAGTCTCTGGTGTAATTTTTAGTGTATTCCCCTGGTGAGGAGTTTGATTTGGAAGTGTCAATGGTGGTTGGACTGTGAAAGTTCGCATGACATATTGTACCAATTGTCTGTAGATTTTTATTAGTTCTTGTAGTTGAACAAGTAGGTCCTCATCTGACATTATATCCAGTTCAGGATGAGGTGTATAGCCGGTTAGACTCGGCCATGTTGCTCCTGGCCTACCTAGTGGACCGAGCCTGTTAATGTTTTTGGGATGTTTTAGGGCGCCTTTAAACCAGAGCTGATGCTCCTGGTATGTTAATGGAATTTCAATATCCTCGAAAGGAATGTATTCCTCTGGTGGATCATCTTCTTTGTAGAAGTGAAACATGTGTGTTACTGGATTGGATTCAGGAAATATTACCCATGAATAGAATACCTCTGTCTGAAAGGATTCGTGTGCCTCAATCACGAAAACTGCTCTACCTCCTCTTGGTGGTAGGCCGTGTTTTATGAGTTTTAGCGTGATGGCTCTTCTTAAGTTTGGATGGATGTCTATGACACCCTCCTCGGTTTCATTTAAACCTGTAATGTTAAAAACTGCTGCTTGGGCTGGATCAGCCGCAGCTCCACCGTTTCCGGCGGCATTGTCGGAGTCAGGCATTTTTTGTTTTTTGAAAAATGTAGAACAAGTTTCAAGGAAACAAAGATAAGGTGCACAATATTTTTGGAACACTGTATCCTTCAACGTTGAGCAAACCAAACAGCTAATATATAGGGTACTGCCCTATGTAGCCGTGGTGGATACTTAACCCTGCCCACTCCAGACGTCTTTTGGAGTATATGGGTAGGGGTCTCTGAGAGAAAAAGCACGGCTGAGTTACTCAGTATCTAACGTTGAATTACCGCCTTACCAAACCGTTGGGCGCCATGTAGTGTAGCTCCTATTTCCCTAATAGGCTCTGCGCATTGGAATAATATATCCTATAGGTTTGACATAGGACTAAGGTCAGTATGTCCCTATCGAGTATATTAAACTTAATTACTTGTGCCAGCTAGCTCAGAGGCCACTAGAAACTCCTTGACGACAAGAAGGGAGTAGTTTCTGGCAGCCGCAAAACATGACCACTTTGTTTCCCTTTAGAATCAGAACGTGTCCCAGAGTTGTGGAAACAATAGATAACTATTTCACTCAGCTCAATCGTGCATGCTTAGTTTTCCTCAAAGTTACACAGAAAGAACAGACGGGCGTTTCAATAAAAGATTTATTGAACAGTCTTGTTTCTGGTGTAAGTAAAATGTGCTGTTGCGATCACAAGACAGTATGCGAGATAAATAATGTACAGTGTGAGCAGTAGAAATAAATAATACTGCGATAGCATTATCTTTTAGTATATATGCATTTACATAAATGACACAGACTAAAAAATGCGAGTACTCATACGATGCGTTTCTAATCTAGTTCTACCCCAATGTACCTAACCTAACCTAGGTGTAGGGAGAGGTATGAAGTAGGTGAAGTATTCCTTACTATGGTATACTAAGAGTATGTTAAGCCTAGTATGCCTAGTATGCCAAGAGTCCCTCTAGGTTCTAGTCAGCTCCATACCTTAAGAATGAGAGAGGTGGGAATCTCTTGCCAGACTCGAACTCCAACACCCCGCAAGGGAAGTCAGATCACTGGAAGCTGGACTCTCTGCGTGCAGGGATGACAGCGTCTTCTCAGTGCGTCAGGCCGGGAAACGGGCTCCTCTGAAGTCGAGGTCTCCTCTAGTTTACAAGGGCTAGGGAAGGTATATTTATACCTGAGAATTACCTCAGAATGTTAGCATTGACGTGAGTCGGACAGCGGAAGACGTCATGAATGAACCCCTAAGGAATAATGGTTCATGCATAATATATGAGTCCTTGAAGAAATCAATAGTCCTGGGCTAGGGAAACTCCCGCAGCCTAAGGGTCTGTTCTTCACGAACTCGTTGTGACGTTAGGGTGGACGGATGTCGGAGACCATGCCTGTATTTGGAGTGCACGGTTTAATGCCTAAATAAGGACTGGGATTTTAAGCCTATATAAGGGCAGGGCTAATTGTGACTATATAAGGACATGATACTGGAAAGCCCGTTTATGGACACCCTAAGAGGAATACAACAACGTCTTAGACCTGGCACTGTTGGCGTGGGTCTCCCTTTCATTTTTTGCTCTTGCCTCATGTGTTTTTGCTGGTTATAGATGCTTTGGGCACTGTGCCACTGCTATTCAGTGCCACAGTGCAACTGGTCCCTATGGTAAATTGATGTATGGATTAGTGATTCCATAATTGGTTGGTTTGGTTTACTTGTCAGACCCTAGTACAGTGCACTGAGTGTGCCCAGGGCTTGTAAACCAAATGCTGCTGGTGGGCTTGCAGCACTGGTTGTGCCACCCACAGAAACAGCCTGTAAAAGTGTGTCTCAGGTCTGCCATCGCAGAGCCTGGGTGCAGTCTGGTACTGCCATGTTGACTGGGCAAGTACACCCACTTGCCAGTCCCTAAACCTTTTCTGCATATTAGTCACCCCTATGGTAGGCCCAAGGGCAGGGTGCATTGTAGGTAAAAGTGTGTGGCATGTCCTAATAGTGAATTACAGTCATTTTCATTTTTTACTATTGCAAGGCTACCTGTTCCCCATAGGCCAGAATGGGCAGTTTGATTGTTACATCTTATAATCCTAACTGACCCAGGGAACTAGGTAGAAATTCGAGTTTAGTATGCCTGAACTCAGAATGATAAAATACATCTTTTAGTGAAGTTGGTTTTAACATTCTGTGTTTGAAAATACCACTTTTAGAAAGTAGGTATTTTCTTGCCTAACTATCCAAGCCTGCCTCTGCTAGGTTGTGTATTCCTTGTCTGGAGTTTGAGTGACAAGGGGCTGGGGGATTCCAGGAGACAGGGTGAGTCAGCACAGGGCTGAATAGAGAGATCTGCATGTAGATGGGTGGGAGGAGTTGCACCTGGGACCTGAATAGGGCTGTGCCTTCCCTCCACAATTCTGGCTCCACCTCCTGTGGTGCGTCTGAAGTCCCTGGCCTACACTGTGAAAGGAAAGAAGGAGTCTTGTCAACAAAGTGCTCCAGGACTGACCAGAACTGGTTTGGACTAGGCAAAGGCCTCTCTGCCTTCAGAGAACAAAGGGAAAATGAGTATAAAAGAGGGAACCCAAACCCTAGAACTTTGGATCACTTTTGGGAAACAAGAAGAACCTTTGCTGAGGAGAGGAACCAGAGAAACTGAGGAGGAGACTATCCCTAAGCTGAGTGCTGTTTGGGGGATTGGCCTGCAGTGGTTGCCTGACTGCCAAAGAAAGGAGAAAGGACTTTGTGCTACTTTCAATTCAACTTGTAAAGGATCTCCAAGGGCTTGAGATAGAGCTTGCCTCCTGCTGAAGTCTCAGGGAGAACAGACTTCACCCACCAGCTCCCCAAGAGTTCTTTTGAAGTGCCTGCTGTTCTGTTGGGCCTTCTGAGGGACTGCGTGTCGCAAGGAGCTGGAAGCGCAACTCACGAAGAAGAAGCGTGATGCCGCCGCAGCCGCTGTCGTCGCATCACTGAAGAAGGGTGTCGCCGCTGCTGCTTCGCCTCGCAGAAGTGCCTCGCATCGCCGGAGAAGAGTGTCGCCGTCGCATCAGACGCCGTCGCATCATCGGAGAAGCGTGTCGCCGCCGCAGCCGCTGTCGTCGCATCACTGAAGAAGGGTGTAGCCGCTGTCGCATCGCCGAAGCGCCTCGCATCACCGGAGAAGTGTCGCATCAGACGCCGTTGCATCACCGGAGACGCGTGTCGCAGGGCCTGTCGCGGCTCAGAAGAATCGTTGAGTCGCCGCATGGCCGTCGGGCGTGCACGCATCGTGTCGCATCAAGAAGAAGACGCCATTTTTGTTTCATTGCACCGGATCTTCATCGCATCACGGCGCTGCTGGTCGCATCGCCACGGAAGCGCGGTAAGAAACCGACGCATCACCTCCCCAAGCGGAGAAGAACCGACGCATCCCCTACGCAGCAGTAGGGACCCGACGCATCACCGCTCTTGCGTGTAAGGAACCGACGCATCACCTTCCCTGCAACATTTTCGTTGTATAGCGTTACGCATCCAAAGGTACATTGAACTCAAAGTGTCGCATTTACCATCTAAAGAGAACTAAGTTAATTCTACCATTTTTAAGTACAGTATTGTGGATTTTTGTCGTTTGTGGTCTTGTGATAAGTCTATATAAAAATATTTATTTTTATACTACAACTTGTGTGGTGTCCATCTGTAGTGTTGTCACTGGGTTACTGTATGTGTTCACAAATGCTTTACACTCTGCCTCTGAGATAAGCCTGTCTGCTCGTGCCAAGCTACCAAGGGGGTGAGCAGGGGTTATTTTAGTAGTGTATCCCCCTTACCCTGACTAGACGCAAGGGTCCCTATTTGGTCAAATGTACCTACCTCTGCCAACTAGAGACCCCCAAATCTAACAACAAGGGACTTACAGGTACATTAAATATACCAAATAGGTGTAGACCAATCATACCAAGTTTACAGGAGAAAGCACATGCACTTTAGCACTGATCATCAGTGGTAAAGTCCCCAGAGTCATAACACCAACAAAAACAGGTCAGAAAAAATACAGAAGGAAGGCAAAATGTTTGGGAACAACCCAGCAAAAAGAGCTAGGTCCAACAGACAGTCTTACCAGGAAGTATGGGCCTACCCCTGAGAAGTACAAGCTGAAATTTAGGGACAGCGGGAAGCTGCCCCCAGCAGTCCTGGGAGGATTGTGTGGATCACCTTTTCAAAGCGCTGGATGGCTGGGTGAAGGGCAGTAATGTGAATGACTACAAGGGGCTGTACAATTTGTTTGCTAGAGAGAACATGTCCAGCAATCATTTTCCAGAGCTGTTCTAACACCTAGTTGATATTAAACTCTCTGATCCGAGGGAGCTTGCTAAGGAGGAAGACTGCTGACTCAGCACCAGGGTCCACAAGAAGGTATGGGGGGGGCTCCAAAGAGGGTGGTCAGGGTCCCCACCAGAAGAGAGAGGGGGAAGTAAAACTTAAAAAAGGAGTAGCAACTGAGTATTGATGGTCCCCCAGTGAGTAAGGGCTTCCTCCTGGGCCTGGCTCATGATATACCCCTGGCAGGGTATATGGGGAAGGATAAAAACTTTAACAGGCTTGTCTCCCACTTCTATTGGCCCCAGATAAAGACAGCCTCAGATACATTCTCTAGGTCTTGTCCCACCTGCCAGGCCAGCTTGAAAGTAGGAAAAAAGCTATAGGCTCCCCCATTTCACGTACTCGTCATTGGCACCCCCTTTAAAATGGTGGCATCAACATTGTTGGGTACCTGGACCCCAAAATTGTCCTGGGCAACAGGTTTTTTCTGGTTTTGGGGGACCATTCCACTAGATGCCATCACTCTGAGGTCGTTGACTACACCTGCAGTGGCCAGGGTCCCACTGGGATTTTACCCGAGTTGGGTTTCCCAAAGAAGTAGTGTCTGACAGAGGCACCAACTTCATATCAGCATACATGAAGTCCAGGTGAGATGAGTGTGGGTAACCTATATGTTTTGCATATCCTATCACCCCGACCAATGATTAAACAAGAACCCTCAAGGGCATGATTATGGGCCTACCTAAGCCCATGAGGGGGAAGTGGGATGCTATCTTGCCGATGCCTATGCTTTACCTACAGGGTGGACCACAGAAAGGAGTCAGATATAGCCCCTTCCAGGTCCTGCATGGTCACCCTGTGAGGGGACCTCTCAGTCTGATCAAGGAGGAATAGGAGCCAGCTCTCGACCCATTGAAATTGGAAACTTCTTTGGCAATAAGCACTTTTGAATAAACTATATGGGAATACAAACTATATATCAGAACAAGCAACAATGCCCCCATTAATATGATAGGACTTACGTAAAATTACTAGGATTGGTACGCTCGAATCTAAAACTTACAGCAGCTGAAATGTAAATATTGGGACAAAACTGCCCATTACATCATTTGTATAAAGCATCGACAACCCCAGTTGAAATAATAGACTGATGTGATACATAACAATAAGGGTCTCTAGCCAGTCATGTAATAGATAGGTATAGCTGGTCAAATTGTGTTTATTACTCCACACGTAAAACCAGCAGGATTACCATCCCTTACCAATGCCGACAGGAACAAAAATCGGGACTACCTTGCCCACAACACCACCCACGGGCAGCCCTGACATCTAAAGGAAGTAGTGCAGACCGCAGAGATGTAATGAGAGGGGTCAATATCTAGTTTTAAATGCTCAACGAATAATTATACTCCTCATAAGCCACGGGGAGGGCATATGTTTTTACAACTATATTTTAATCAGAGTTTACAGCACGATCGAGGTAAAACTACATTTCCCATTATCCATGGGAGTCAGTTCTGCAATAGCACAGAATAACTGTAAGCAAGAGGGATGGCTGAGGTACACAGGACCAGTTGAAATTGAACGGAGGCCGACAAAAGAAAAACAGGTGGATCCACAGCCACTAGGATACGGCAGGATGACCTCGCAGGCCAATATTGCAATATGTATTAGATGTTCACGACACGAGCCGCAAGCAAAATACTGATTGCATGCACGTCCTTCCTTCTTAAGCAGCTACGGGAGCAGTAATAGCCTAATTTTTGGGCACACCAGTAAGGGTGACGTTCCCCATGCTAACCCAGTACCAAACAAGTACTGAACAAACATGCCAGGTACGAAGTAAATCTTCCTCTAAACCACCAATAAATGGAGGGATTTGGGTACATCAATGTGGTACCTAGAATAGTGTGATGAAGCAAGATACATTTCTCTCCCCTGCTGCACTGTGCATCGAATCACTTCATATACATAGTACCCTCTTCCACCTAGGGGTAACCTTTATCTTGGAGGACACAAGCCTTGAGTAGGAGGACACAAGCCTCACTTGTACGTAAGATTTGACTCTTTGGTCTGGCATTCAACAATTTTATGCACTGCATAAACAAGTCGATGCCTAACAGAGTTTACTCTCAACTTCCTTCTTTCTTTTTTCCCCTATTCGTATCAGAAATTGAACAGATGGCAATACTACCTGCAGTATGCGAGCATCCATGAAGTACCATCCGCTAACAAACTCAGATACGGTATGTTCACGAGGCAGGGATCCCATTGGCTATTGAACACCATTAAATACACTCTGTTCAATTAATCTCGGCTCTCTCTCCCCCTTACTATTTTCTATGTTCTACATACAGTGTTCCCAACATCCTAAAGCCCTGAGGAAGACCTTCAATAAAGTACAAGGCCCATCTAGAAAGTAGAAACAGGTCGGCGTAGTTAAGGATCTGAGGGCACATGGTGTCCATATGAGGCTAATAAATAACCATGGATCTAATTGAGAGGATTTAGCCCCGATCCTATGAGCACTTAAAGTAGTTTGTGCCCCAATCCCATAGAGCCACTCTGGTATCTGAAGGACCATCCATTGGAGGATAACAATATAGACCCCGCACTAAAGGAATCCAGTAGTGTGGTAATAAATTCCACTACACATGGGACACTTGGAATTAGTTGTTTTTTTACTTCAGATATTAGGAAATGTGAATGTTGGACACTTATGATTGTTTTTTTCTTGTTTTCGTAAAACAATGCAAGAAAAATACTTGTATTTATATATGTATAGAACAGTTATGTCATTTATGTGAGATTTCATGTTCATTTATGTGGTTTTAAGTTATCATTTACATTTATGTCATTCATGTGCTTTATAGTCTTGAGTTGAATAATATAAGACTGGGGACGGAGAAGTCCACTAAGAAAAGTGTTAAGATGAGGATTTAATGTATTTTCTTGAAGGTGGGCATTTATATGCTATGTCAACTTCTGTGGTATAACAGTGAGAGGATATATATGAATGATAAGGGAAATAATATTTCCAATATATGTCGGCATTAGAATGTGGCAAATAAGCATTCAGCCTAAGGAATTTGTTGATAAATCTATGGTGTAAAGGGTCTTCTGTGTATAGTCTAGTTTGATTGCCCCTTACTACCTCAATAGGATCACTTCCCTTTATGATTCAAACTTTCTAAAAGTGGCATTTTCAGAATTGCAATTTAAAATCTGACTTCACCATAAGTTTGGATTGTGACTCCAGAAACACCAGACTTGAAGTGCTTATCTCTTCCCAATTGGGAATTACACTTATAAAATGTAGTCAAGTAATCTCAATGTTATCCTAAGGGAGAGATAGGCCTTGCAGTAGTGGAAAACGAATTTCACTACTAGGACATGTAAAACTTAAAATTACATGGCCTGCCTTTTAAATACATTGTACCCTGCCCTCTGGGTTGTCCAGGGCCTACCTTAGGGGGTCACTTTAATGTATAAAAAGGGAAGGTTTGGGTCTGGCAAAAGGTTTATCTTGCCAGGTCGAAATGGCAATGTAAACTGCACATACACGCTCTGCAATGGCAGGCCTTTGACATGTTTAAAGGGATACTTAAGTGGGTGGCACAATCAGTGCTGCAGGCCCACTCATAGCATTTCATTTACAGGTCCTTGGCACAGGTATTGCACAATACTAGGGACTTATAAGTAAATTAAATATGCCAATTGTGGATAAGCTAATGTTACCTCGCTTTAAAGGGAGAGCAGATGCCCTTTAGCACTGGTTAGCAGTGGTAAAGGGCCCAGGGCCCTAAAGCCAATAAAAACTAATTCAGCAAAAAGGGGAGGAGGAAGGCAAAATATTTTGGGGTGACCCTGCAAGAGGGCCATTTTCCACAAGGCCAACAAAAACAAAGTTCAGAAAAAAGGAGGGAAATAGGCAAAATGTTTGGGGGAAGACCACACCAAAGGCTGTCGGGTCTAACAATAACATATGCTGACATGTTCCATTATTTAAGGAAATTTCATGCCGTCTATCTGCTCTGCTGTTGACCTTGACTTCATGAAAGACAGCATGCAGCGTTACTGAAAAAAAGCCCAATTTTCAGTATTTTTGGTGCGTTAGCAATTAATATAGAGTAAACACATTATTTTTGTCTGCATTCATCTATAAAAATCAGTACAAACTTAAAACTGGGAGCCTTATATGTAAATTTACCATTCTCAATTATGTCTCTGCATACCCTTGCAATATACATTGGTTGATTGTCCTGTGGGATGAGGGTTGCATATAACAAATTCCCCAAATCAATATAAAAAATAAAAGGATGACAATGAATCACACGTTGTTAAGTGATGACCATTTTGGAACTCAATGCCAATATTTATACTTAAAACTGGTGGCAATTTCAAAATCGGGGAATAGGTAAAAAACAGTGCAATTTTCTCTACAGCGCTCTGCGGTCTTCTTTACTCCACCAGGGCAGAGAATGTCATACCTGTTACCCCATAGTCAGCTCCGTGGTATGTATCATACACTAAAAAACAAAAAACAAAACTTAAAGGCTGAATTAGCAAAGATGTTGGACTTGTAATGCCGTATAGGGACTCTTTGTGAAAGCATTGTAATCAGTTTCATTTGAGTGGGTTCCCAGTGGCAGGAGAAGTTGTAATTTTTAATTAGAATTGCAAGACTGCAGAAAAACATTTCCAAAATGAAGTTTCACATATTGATTTTCTGTTTAGTTTCCATGAACTGTTGAGCCGTAAATTCTAATGCTAGAGTAGCTTTTTACTCTAGCCTTCTATATTTTATTTATGTAACTTTTGTCACTTAGGTCCTCATTTGTGCGAATGATTCTCATTGAGAGATTGGCAAAGGGGCAGAGGTAATAACATCCACTGCCTTGGCAGACTACTGTTTGCAATATTTAGAAATATCCACCTGCATGGTGGGGATCGCCAGGACTTTAGAAGAACTCCTCTGAAGGCACTTAAAGTTTGCTGAATGGCCACCTTGTTTATGTTCCTACTCAGCAATATTTTTTTGTTTAAAAAAAACAAATTACAAAATTGGGAGTTTGTTATTGTAAAACAAAAATAATGTCCCTGACACAATGTCATTTTGTTTCCCCAGGGTGAGGGAAACATTTTTTATTTAGATGTTCGGGCCCACCAGGCTGCCACTGGTGGTTATAAACAGAAACAAATACCTTTGAAAATCCACCCTAATAAGGGTAGCTGGGCTGACGTACTTATGCCAATGGTCACACGTCCAACAGTCCATAGGTGTATGATTTCGGCTGGTGAAACCAGTGGGGGCACCGCAAGAACAAACATGATGGTCCAGCTCTAAATAGAGTGGGAAGATAGTTTGGTAGAGAGGGTACTCGGCCACTTTTGTGGCAAAGTACCTTGTTGGCTAAACTCTAGACGAGGAACCAAATTACTCTTAAGCTTATTATCCTGATGGTCTTATTCAAAATGTTAGTTTCTCAGAGAAGTCCGAATGGTAAAAGTCAGCCAGGATATTCTACCCAAAGCTTGCATTTCCATGGTTCTTACACTGCAAGTGCTACTTGCTGTCCCTCCAAAATAAGGTGCCAAACTCAGAAATATCTGTCAAAGTGATGTATTGTTTTCTTTGTTCTTGCAATCCACATAGTAAATTGGGTTGTGCGTGAGCTGGCATAGGCATGTAGAGAGTTGTCATTAGGAAATTTACTTCAACTAGACTCAGGTCCAACTTATTGGGCCCACCCTCCCTCGTTGCCTCCGGTATGGGGTTCATTTATTTCTCTGCTGCTTGCAAAGCCTCACAGCCAGCATCGGGCCATGAGTACAACCTCTTGCATTGTATTGACCTTTGGGGAAATAGTCAAGCAATATTTACAGGGCTATTTCTAGGTACTGTAGTGTGCTATCTGGCACAGCACCATGATGCAGTGGTGCAGCAGGCACCCAAAGCTGGATATGGCTGTTGAGAATCTATTCCCTGTGTGTCGTGAGTGTGTACTCGGGCATTTTACACTGGTGACGAGGAGTGTGTTACCCCGGTGTGCAATCACAGTATGGGAAGCAAACACCAGAAGCAACCAACAGCAGAGAGTCATTTCAAGCACCCCAACATTCAGCGTGGGAGATCAGACATTACCGATCAACAGCAAAGAGAACATTCAGGACCTCCCACTGGCCTTGAAAGTGAGAAAGAGTAAGAAAAATCACCGCCCTTACCAAATGAAAACACCCACTGCTCACTGTGTTCCATGCCCACCCTGTGAGGTATAGCAACCAAGGTGTCGGCTCAGAGACCCAATCATGCTTACATGCCTGTGCAGCCCAGGAACCTGCATCAGCTGTCAACGCCAAAGTGAGGGCATGTGGGACCACCCTACATGACAGTAAGAATCAATCAATCAATAAATCAGGATTTACAAAGCATAGCTAATCACCCGATGGGGTATCTATGGGCTTGCAGGTCCCGGAGGTTTATTCAAACAACCAGGTCTTGAGGGGCTTTCGGAATTCCGAAAGAGAGGTGATGGTCCAGAGTTGAGTGGGGAGGCTGCTCCAGGTCTTTGCTGCGATGTGGAAGAAGGAGAGTCCTCCTTTTTTGCTTGGTAGATGCGGGGAGCATGGGCAAGTGAGAGGGAGGTAGAGCGTAGTCTTTTCAACGGTTGGTGGAAGGTCAGGTAGTGGTTAATGTAGGCCGGTCCTGGGCTGTGTGCGTGGGTCAGCAGCTTGAAGTGGCATCTCTTCTGTACAGGGAGCCAGATGAGCTGCCTGAGGTGGGATGTGGTGTAGGTTCGTCGGGGAAGGCCACAGATGAGTCTGGCTTTGGTGTTCTGTATGGTCTGAAGTCTCTGTAGGAGCTATGCAATGATTCCTACGTAGAGGGTGTTGCCGTAGTCCAGTCGGCTAGTGATTAGGGCCTGTGTCACAGTGCATCTCGTGTGTAGGGGTAGCCACTTGAAAATCTTACATATCATGCGCAGAGTGAGGAAGCAGGCGGAGGAGACAGCATTCACCAACACCGAGGCAGTCTGGCTGAAGGTTGTAAATAAACCGGATACCAGACATACATAGATAAACTGAACATTGGACTGGTCAATGGGAACCTATGAAGTGCTTACCAATCCGAAAGAACAACCTGATACATTTGATTTGCCAGGGGTGCCAGCCCCCAAAAACTAACTGCTAGGCAGGCAAAAGTACAATCAAAGAAACAAGCCAAAAGGAGTACAGGAGTAAATGTAGCATCCCCTAACTGACATGATAAAGACAAAGCAATCAGCTAGACCAGGGGCTATTAAAGAGTGCCTTCAGCACAGCACCATCCCTGACTGTAATGCCAGAAAGGAGAAAATTAATTTATTAAATCTCTTTGCAGCACTGCAGCTACAGAAAGAAGTGCATTCCCGGTGTGAGAGCCAGTGACCAGCCCATTGATGACAGTCGAGGGACTCCGCACATAAAAAGATAGGACTGTCCTATCTTTACGTGCGAAGACTCAGTAGTTGTAAAGATACAACTGCTAAAATGCCTTTTAATAGCAAACAATCATAAACTTACACAAAAGTGTAAGTTTACCTTTATGAATCAGGCCCAATGACAGGGTCTTACAAGGCGGAAATGAACAACCAGGTAGCGTAATCAAAACAGCACATCTAAGACAATTTAGTAAAGTGGGAACAAGTTGCTTTGCAACTGCTTTGTTGTATGGTCTCTATTTATTTAGTTTTTTCACCGTTTTGTGATTCCTGCACTTTTTTTTGGGTTTCACCGCCTTTCTCATGTTTTTCTCTTCTCATTAGTTTACATTGAGGACAGCTCCATCGTCAGGATCAGATCATCTGCAGTATAATTCCACCCAAAGCCACTCTCTGAGTTGTAGTGGCACCTTGGGCTCCCAGCTTGGGAAATGTCTCTATTTAGTTCCTGCGTTCATTACTAGCATTTCCAATTAGAGCATCAGCTGCAAGAGTTCAGGGGCTTGCACTATAAAGGCACTCAAGGACCATTTCTATGTATATTCCCTCTGATTGTGCTTGCTTTATGACATCCCTTTTACTGCCTGCATGAGAATGACGCTGATGCCCCATCCTATTCGAGTGGCGAACTTGAGGCTGTAAGATCCCAAACACAAAATCAAGATTTACAGTGCTTTTTCTCTTTATCCTCCCAATCCACATTTCCCCTCACAATATCTCCTTGACTCGGTTTAATCCAAGTCTCAGCCTGTAGTTCCCTTCTGGTGGAGATTGGTGAATTTGCATTGGAGCCCATCCTGAAGATTTACCAATGACCCCCATGGTTTGTGACATTTGTACAAAGAACAACTCAACCAAAGAAGTCAGGGCACAAATAAACCAAGTATGCCTGTCATTGCAACTGAGGTGACTCATTCTTTGCAAAATTGGTTTTGTTACTATTTTTGATTTAAGAAGAGATGTAGTGTGCCACCTGACTCATGGTGATGGTCCTTTCTGACTCGTTAATTGGGTTTAGTACATTTAAAAAGGGTTTTAGCATGTGCCAACCCTCTGATTTACCGAATCAGAAGATCTGTGAAGGCAAAAACCCTTTGTACATGAGACCCATAATTCAGAACTTATGCAGCATAGATTCTGTGAATATGGATGGTGTTCAGGCACTAGCATTGAAAACCAAAATCATAATGTGCTCATTACAATAGCAAAATACCCCAGGCATATGAATTTCTGAGCAGGTCCCTCCTATCTATTTTACTGTAGATTCTTCACCATGTGAACCTGCTGGGGTGTCAGCAAAAGTCTGCTTTAGGTCCTGAACTCAGGTAGGTGGTGCCATCAGTTTCTGTCTTGATTCCTTCCACATCTGATTGTGACGACACAGAACCACATATAGATGCCACTCCTGTGCACTGATGTCACTTTAATCACTGGATTTTTCCACACTCTCGGATGTGGCGCATTACTAGCAGATCAGCAAAAATGAGTGTGTGTGAAATCTAACTGGGATATTTTTTAACTTCTAAAAGTTCACTCCACAGAACGGGGAGGAGGATGAACAGTGAGGAACCTGTGGTTAGATAGAGAAACTACCTGAAAGACTGTTACCAAAGTTGAGTAACTTAGTCTTCTGATGGATGCCTCTAACCACATATTCCTCACCTACTGACTAAATACCAAAGCAATACCGACTCCAAGGAGGTGGATCTAGAACCGAGCAGGCAAAATGTCCCTCTCTGCAGACTTGAGAATCGATACAATAGTGCATGGGGAAAGTGTGGATAGATGCCCATGTGGGTGCCTGGCACAATAGCCCTCACTGCCAGAGAGTAGTGTATGTGGTTGGAAGCTTGCCTAACAGTATCACTGCATATGTAGTCAGCAGCACCTTGATATCGTGTTCTCTGTTTGTACCATTAGAAGTTAGCAGCCAACTGGGAACATTTTCTAATGTATAGATCTTTTTATTAATTTCATCAACAATCAACTGCTACTCACTCACTGCAGCATGCTTATACTACTTACATCTCCACTGTACAGCACTGTATGACTAACAGTAGTTCTACAGCTGCAGTTTGACATTACAGCATACATTCATATATGGGGCACTGTGTCCTGGAAGTGGTGCCAACCTCCAGTCTTCTGATATTTCATATCACAGCCTCTTGCTTTGTGCACCATTTTGTCCGCTTTGCACAGTAATCAAAGCCCCAGAGCCACCCTTCGAATGGCGGGGCTGTGCCCTGATTCCAGTGACATGCAGTTCTCTTTTGGTGACTATCCTCTCCATTGCTCTACATGGGCATGGGTTCCTTGGATCTCTCCCACTTCCTCATTATCTCTAGGATCACCTGCTTTGGTCTGGAGTGATGGATTGTCCCAGTTATTACTACCTGTGTGATATGTATCTTGCTCCTGTAACATACTATTGCGGGACATTTCCAAATTCTGTGGAAGAAGGTCCCGTGTTTTGAGCCACATCATGCACAGCTGGGGCTTTGTCTTCCCATATGGCAAAGCCTCTCAGGGGTGTAATAGGTTTTATGGAAATATTTTAATTGCATTAATCTGAGACGGGTAGTGATCACCATGAAACGTGAGGCCTTTTTGGCCTCTGTCCAATCTGTGTCCCAGGATATCATTCCCTGTGAGATCTCAGGTCCTTTAGTGGCTGAGGTATATTAACAAGGGATCTATATACTCTTGAAATACCCTTTCTACCAGTTTGCCCCATGGTAAGCTTGGAACATTTTGATTTGTGTATGCAGCTTTATTTACATGTGTTCTCTGCTGCTGGTACTAACTAGATGCTACAAAGTTAGACATATGCAGTTGAAGTGATTTGCTCAAGACCTGCAATGTCAAGAGTGCCTGCGTTGAGGGGAATGATTGTTAATGTGCAGGAAGGTGTCCCTTCCTGCACATAAACAATCTGAAACGGTGTTTTGAAACTTCTATGTGTGCTGCTTAATGCAGCACCCATAGAAGTTGCAAAACGTCATTTTTTTAAAATGGTGTCCCTTCCTGCACATAAACAATCATTGGCATTTTGCTGTTTCCATGTGTGCTGCACAACGCACAACACATGGAAACAGCAAAAAACAAGGAGAAATTAAACAGGGTAAGACCAGGTTTTCCCTGGTCTTAATTTTGCAGCTGCCCCATGTTTACAGCCCCTTGTAAATATGGGGCAGCGTCAAAACCAATGGGTGTTGCAGTGGAACGCCCACCACAACACCCATTGCCAGCCCCTTTAATGCTAAGTATGGCGTGAAAGGGGGCCTTATTCACAAGGCGGCGTTAAGCCACGTCAAGTGGCTTAACGCCGCCTTGTGAGTAAGCCGAAGGCCCTATCGCCACCACAACGTCGAGAAAAGTGATGCTGTCGTGGGGATAGGGATTTGCAAATATGCCCCAAAGTTTTCTGTTACACTTGAATAACTTGCGTAGTTAGCACAATTACGTATCATACAATTTACCTGAAATGTTGAATATTATGGCATCACAAAATTTAATATGATTTTGTGCTGCAGATGACCTGCTTGAGAAGAAAATGTCTCACAGGAGGTAGGTTTAAGCACCAAATTTGCCACAGGAGACATTTATTTTTTACAGCTAGTCCCTTTGATGGTATATCGAGTGACTCTTGAATGCAAGGCATGCCCTCGCATTCAATTTTCACTCCAAATACTCCAAAGAGTATTTCCCATACTTTCAGATTTTTTTTTTTGTTTACAATTTAAACACCTTTACCTCCCACAGAAAATGAAGTTACCTTCTTGAGTCTATCTGTCCATCCCATAATTTCACCATTGTTAGCAAATAGCTGGATCCAATCTTCTCTGCCAGCCCTACAATGGAACCACTTACCCAAAGGACCCCTCCTGACCTAGAATGCCAGAGGCCTGTGCCGCTCATTTTGTGCAACTTTGCAACACTGTAACATTTTATAATTTGCTCTCAAACAAGCCTAAACATCAAAAACTCTGTTGCCCTGTTTCAAGCCTCTACTTTTACCCAGCTCCAGATGTGCAATATTCCTGTAACCTATCCCTTAATGGGAGTCTGTGTTATCCCCATGCATATCTCTTTAGCACATTAAGGGCTTGATTATCATGTGGTTGGTGCATTCCGACCCATGCATAAACTCCTTTCCCATAATTAGCGGATACATTAAATACTTCAAAGTTTGTAAATTTCAGCAGGTCAAACCTGCCAAAATTTAGCAGGGGAAAAACATGAGGTATTTACTGTATCATGCGGATTTTGGGGTGGCCTGGTTTGCATATGGTTAGTCTGTGTCTTTAATGATAAGCAAAGGGTTAATGGAATGTAATGCTGCCCAGAAAAATTATTATACCCATTATACCCATTAGTATTTCACCTTTCATGATGAAGGATCTCAATAAGGTAACAAACACTGATAGTTTTAGAAAACATTATAAAAAGATGCACAATTGATGAGCAAGACTGGAGGTAAAAATAGAATGGAGAAACCTATCAACAGTGTTGGAGAATAGACACAATGAAATTCCTTGTAATTTCTTGAGAGAAAAAATGTTGACGATTACATCTCTTTGAGCAGTGTGATGTGTTCCTAAATCGAAAAATAAAGAGTGTGGAAAGGTAAATCGGAAAGTGATTAGCCTATTTTTCTGGTTTGTGAACCAGTCCTCCTAAGTGCTCAACCCTAGTGGCCATGTGCTACTTATCCTTGTACCATTCTCAAGAGACATACTATCTTAGAGGTGAAAGAGCCTATATCCAAGTGCCAATCCAGAATCATTCAGCCGATAACGGCACAGGCTTAGTATTGCTAAACCATGCAATTCTAGACCTGTCCGTCTATGTATCCAAGTGTTTAAGTAGCAAAACAGTTTAACTTATATTTTAGGCACTGATCAATTCTACAATATTTCCTCCCCTCTCCTTTAAATAGGGCATCCAAGGAAAGATGCCTCAATAAATCTCAAAACCACAGCTAGCATTGTCAAATAAATAACATTGTAGAAGACCTGTCAGCCTTAGGGCGGTCTTCACTCAAGCTGTTTGCCTTACTCCTCCATTTTTTGCTGATCTCGTTTTTGTTGGCCTTAGAACTGGTGTGGTTGAGCATCTAGGATAAATAAAAGGAGATGTGCACTAATGAGAATAAAATATAATGTGCGACAGTTCATGCACACCGCCTATGGGGCGGGTGGCATCAAATGATCTAATTTTAGCTCAGAGTCACTGTCACGCACCAGTGATCAGAGAATACATTTTGGGATTATGAGCACCCGTGCATGATGGGTGCGGTCACACACACAGACCACGATTATTGAACTGTATAATTTTATGTGTTGTTGTCTTTTTGTTTCCCTTACAGGCGGAATTTTTCTGGTACCCAAAGAAGGGAGATAAGTATACTCCCTGTTTTTACTTTGCACGAAGGTTACAGCTTTCTGTTCCTTCAAACATATATATAGAGTGAATCACGGTCAATGCCAGGGAGGGAACCCCTTGTGCCCTGATGAAAGCCCAGGACACTAGAGGCCACTAATTTTTGGGCTGAAACATGTTGGCGGATTATTAGGGTCATAGGACCATTACTCCAAAAAAGACCCGCTTTTTACTGTTTTTTTAATATCCACTACGTCCCCGAGAATAAAAGGGATACCTGGGGAACGAAGTAGGATTTTTATCTTTAAGTCCCCCTGGCCTACATCTCCTAGGAGCTCCCTGAAATATGGTCGAGCCCACCCTGACCTTTAGGAGTCGGGGTGAACCCGATGATGAAGCATGAAACCAATAGGGTGTGTGAGGGTTAAATAAGAAAAAGGACTAGTCTTTTGTGCCCTCAGACTAGGTCAGGCAGGGCATGGAGGCAGAAAATTCCGAACACCTCTGGGGATGGAAACCTCCAGAACCTTCTCCAACTTCAAAGCTAGCACGAAGTATGAATATTGGCCCTTTAGACCCACCTCTTCAGTACACCTCTGGACCTGTCGATACTACAGAAGGATTGCTGTGCTGCTCTGCTGCCAGAAGGAATACTACACCGCTGCACTGCTACTCTGCTGCCCTGCTGCCTGCCCTGCTTGCTGGGAAGGATGACTGGACCTGCACTCTTCATCCTGAAATGACTCCAAGACTCAGCTGACTGACCTCCTGTTCTGAGCTACAGGGACATAAAAAGCTCCTGAGGCCTTCCTGCATCTGCTTAGCTGACCTGCTGCTTGGACCTGCTTCTGGACCTGTCTGAGCCCTGCTGGCCATTGCTGGAGTGAGTTCCTGATCCCCAAGGGTGCGCCGCAGGTCCTGGACCCTTGGGTGGCATCAGTTGAATCTCTCTTCAAGAAAAGGAGAAATCCTGAAGTTTTGGGCTCTTTGTACCATGAACAGGCCTGCCTTTGTGCTAATGTCTTGCCGCCCATGCCACACACCAATACAAAGCTCCAGTGAACCCAACTCTATGCAACCGCCAGTGATCCAGCGCTAACAATAAAAATTATTCTCCTATATGCTTCGGTCATCCAGGTACAACTATTCCTCCAACACACAAACTATATCCATATGACGGTGGGGCCCATAACACCGCATATATATTCACTTACCCATTTATTCCCTGGATTTCCTCCGTTCTTAACCTAGGAGAAAACGATTCGCTGGAAGGAGACGGGATACCTCTTTTAACATGACATAATGTTTCTCATTTGCTTTGAGGTATTCCCCTCATTGGTCGATGGACCAACTAGTAGGAATCAGTTGATGGTGATTAAGACCAGCTCAATCACAATAAACTCTTTAACAAGTTACCTTAATCATTGAGCTAAAGAATCACTGAGTCATTTGTTTAAAGAATAATAAAGTTTATATAAAGTTTCGAAGCAAGAAATAAGTTTTAAGCTTATTAATCAGATCATTACATTTATCATCATTATAAGAATACATTGAAATTGCAATGCATATCTATTAGACGGAAAAATAAGGTTATCATAGCAAGAACTGTAAAAGATCAATCTATCTGTCTTGGAAAAATCTAATAGTTCTAACTGAAAAATCTATCAGGAATAAAAAGGTTCTCCAAAAGCAGCATCTTATACTCAACTGGAAAATAAAAATAGCAGCAGCAGCATCAGCTCGTCAGCATCAGCAACCGCAACTTCACCCATCTACAGCATCTAACTCTCCAGCATCTCACTCTCCAGCATCTAACCCCTCCCACCAAGAGTAGGTCTTCTTATACCCTAATTCTAGCTTACTGAATAAAAATGTTACATCTTCATGGCGTGATTCTCTCTCATTGGTTCACTCAGGCCCATATACATTTTAATCAAACTTCCTTGTCTTAACCAGTTCCTTGTGGAATGTTCATGCTTGCATCGTTTCCCACAGTTCATGACATTGCTCATCCGTTTCGATCAGTCCAATTTGTATCTTTTTCTGCTACTTTTTAGATTCAACAGTTCCGTCCATTTATTCAGTTTGACTTCTCACGCTTCTTGCTGATCATCTTTGGCACACATCTGCTCAGAAAGGTCACAATAGCCTTGACCATACTTCCGTCTTATGCTCTCAGCACGAACATGTGGTCATCCTTTTCCACAGCCTCTCTCCTCTACCACACGGATTCTTGGACATGCGTACTCTAGCTTACGGCGGCCATTTTATATCGCTGCTCAACAGGCCTAAGCGCACTATTTTCAAAGATAAACAAAATATTGTTAAAATAAAGAATATAAACCCTTTTGTTTCCCTCCCGTCTTTCTACGTACCCCAATTAGGTATTACCTAGCAAAAAGCAACATATAAAGCCGTCCCTTACTTACCATCGCTTTATTTTGCAACCACACATTTTATTTAAAAAGCACAAATCATGCGTTCATTATTTTATTACTACGCAAATATTATGTTATGTTAGACACGTAAACAATTATAAGTTGATTAATTTGCACACAAAATAGCATGTTACCTTTAACCCTTTACATGTAACATACATTGTTGGTTATTTACTTAAACGAACATGTTTATTAATTATTTTACGAAAATTATTAGGAGGTTAAAAAAAAAATTCATTTACCTTGCTCCATCACCAGCGACGATTGGCAATGCCAGATTCATACTTCACGCTACAGCATCAACAGCCCGCGGTAACAGCCAATGCAAATCTCTAGCAATGACCGTTTGTGATGCCTGACAGGATGTTCATGCTACAACGACACCCATACGTTGCACCCGGCCTGCTCTTCCCACTACATTGACGGCCATGTGCAACTCTCTCCCTGCTCCTCGCAGCCCCTTCCACCACAAACGGAACTCTTTGCACTGGACTTTTGAATATCACTTTCGGCTGGACTAACCTGGTTCCTTTATCCAGCCTGCGCTCCACCGTGGTTGGTCTGAACTTGTGACTTTTGCCTGGTCTCGCACGACCAGATAATCGCGAGTAGCGCTTTGTGCTTTTTGCTTCTAGGTGCTATACTTACCTGAAATCTTTAAAATTGCGTATCTCTGGTTCTACTTATTGGATTTCTGTAATTTTAGTCTCCAATCATTTATTGAATTTTGCTCCATTTGTTTTAAATTGATGTGGGATTTTTCTTGTGTTGTGTTTTTTCTTTATTACTGTTTGAAGTGCTGCATAAATACTTTACACATTGCCTCTAAGTTAAGCCTGACTGATTTTGTGCCAAGCTACCAGAGGGTTAGGCACAGGTTAATTTAGGGTTTGCTTGTGACTTCACCCTGACAGGAATTGTGGTTGCTGCTTGAGTAGAGTTTCGCCCCCCTTAACCAGTAACCCAATTTTCTACAAGTGCCTATTGTTGTTGCTTGTTAGTGATGTGAGAAGGGCAATGAGATCTGTTTTTTATCTACAATGGATGCCCCTTTTACTCAATCGCTTTTGGAATTATATAGAAGTTAAGAATCTATGTGCTGTGTTAATAGAAAGATGAACCTAGAGCTATCTCTCTTCTATTCTCACAAACAATGAGTTTAGGTAGAGAACTGTAGTCAAGCTTTATGTATCTTATCTCTGACTATGCAGAACAACCAAACTTCCTGAAATGAAGACTGTAATATGCACCAAAGGGCTTAAATGTTAGGTCAATACGTGTAGTTAGAATTCTTGCCTCAAAGTAGCCTTGTGACTATCACATGATGGCCAACTGGACTGTATTGAACTGTTATTTGCGAGAATCAAGGACATTAGGTGTAAAATAGAAGTTTCAACAAATAAGATTGGTGGATGAAATAAAGAAATACGTAAGCAACAATCAAGTTTATGTTCGCCTAACACTTTCTACACAAGAGTATTCCAGAATCATTCCAGGCCCAGTTTGTGCCTGTACAGCAACCAGAGGTAATAGATTGGGTTCCATTTTACAGATGGAAAATTGTCACATTCAATTCATTGTGCGCAGCAAATGTATGTTTCTTGTGCACATACCGTCGTATAATACACATTATGACCTATCACTTGATTGAACAATTGTATCAGACATTGAGTTTGAAGCTATTTCTTCATTATCAATAGAGCATGTTTCTGGTTACTGAAGGCTCTGCTGATGAGCTGGTAGTGGCAGAATCCTAAGATCAATGGAAAAACTAAGGATTTGATTAGTTTCACCCACAGTCTTCAACTGATGAAATCACACAAAATATCCTTGTGAAACTGCGAGCGAAAAAGAGAAATTAATAGGGACTCTGATCCGGAAAAATTTATTCTGTGACACTTCCTAATTTATAATTGGATACTCTGTGCCCCACTTGAAACTCTTGGTATCTCTGTCCCCCAGAGTTACTAGTAGCT
This sequence comes from Calotriton arnoldi, assembly GCA_963921515.1. NCBI lineage: Eukaryota > Metazoa > Chordata > Amphibia > Caudata > Salamandridae > Calotriton > Calotriton arnoldi. The sequence goes on along the minus strand of CAWUFW010004421.1, from coordinate 235,230 downwards.
ACGATATGAGTAAACCTGTGTTGGAATTATTGTGAGGGACACCAGTGCACTCAGATTGAGGGCTGATAACTCTTCCAAAAACACTGTACTGGGTAATCTTCAACCTAGGTCCAAAAACAGAATTAAAAAATGGAACTCACTTGGTTTGGTCCTCAGTTAGTCTAAACACAGAAGGACAAAACCTATGAAGCCTGGAATACAAATGAAAAAAACATTAATTGTTGCCTTTATTTCAAACTTAAAACTGTAGCAGGAAAAATACCAACATTAGATATTAAATACAAAAGGACGATTATTTTAAAGATCAAATACAAGCAGTAAATCTGACATAAATCTTTTTCCCCAAAGGTGAGTGCACAAAGCCCTATAAATAAGCATAGAAACTGCCCAAATACATAGCACATGATGCAATGAGCTGACCAACGTTTTGGATAACAAGGTGCATAAATTCTTAAAGAAGACTGCGGCTAACACAGGTGCTCTCTATTAACCATATATCCATATTAAGAGATGAGCTAATGATAGTTTCCTATACTTTACCCCTCTTCCTTATCAAAAGAACCCTGGAGAAAATCATGAACATAATCAAACCTTCTAGTAATCAACTTGATGCCATTCCCCATAAAGTGGCCAAAAAACAAGTTCCTCTTTACTTCTGCAATGAGAATACACAGTTACTGACTGTATATCGTGCACCTCTTGAGGACATCCTAGATGCATTAGGTTTTATTACCACCATTAGACGAAAACACATAGATTTATATTAGAATTAACAATGAAATAGGGGGCAATGAGTTTATGTAATACTCAGAAACACATCTAATGACAAGACGCCTGATATTACATTACCATGCTTGCAATGTTCCGTTTCTCTTACAACTTCAATCTGTACTCTCATGCCTGAACATAATATAATAGTATAAGGCGCTTTTTCCTTGATATGAATATTGTAAATATCAAGCTGTAAATATGACAAATCCATATACTAATACAAGCAGCATGGCTCAGTGGGTTGAATTCTCACATCTGACAAATGAGGCAGGGAAGTTTGATTCCCAGCAAGGCTGGATCACCCCTCCATCCTTTTGAGGCTAGTAAATTAAGTAGCATAAGCTAGGCCATTGGCCCATCAAACCCCTGCAATATCAGTACCAGATGACAGTATTTGCCACCCATATATGGCATGCCTGGTTATTGTGAAAGCAGGTTGTGTGGTGTGACGCTGGGCCTGGGGCTGGGGCTCCCAGGTTGCAGTCTCCCTCTCTTCAGGACTCAGACAGTAGCTAGAGATTCTCCACTAGAAGGTTGCACGAACCTTAGAAAATCTCTGAGGGTAATCACAGGCAGGTCCGGCTTTAGGGCAGTGTCACCCGTGCGGGACCCCTCAGTAACCAGCGGTTCGAAACGCATCGGCGATGATCAATGGGGATTTCTTTTCATTTGCATCAGTATGGACAAGGATTCAGACATTATAAAATCAAAAACCCGTGCCATATTAGATGATTTTGAAACCCCTTTACCAGCACTAAGAGGGTCGAAGTAAATACAACCCTCTGGCTTAAAAACATTAGACTGGTCAAAACGATTGTTGTTAAATGTGTGTTTTTCAATGCACCTGCACCTGTTGACATGTATTTTTTTGTTTATGTTGAGCACTTTTACTGTTGATAGGAGTGAATCTCTAACAATTATTGTAGTGTCCACTGCACCGGTTTGACAACCAAGAGTAGTGATGCGCTGTCATCATTTTGTTCGATTTTTGGTGTGGTACACTTGAATAATGTCAAGGATGAGTTTTGTTCCTTTTTAGACATGATAAAATGAAATAACTTTGTGTAATGAATTGTGAAATTAATACACAGGCCTTGTTTATTGATTAACTTGACCCTGTCTCTAAGTAAAGTGACTTGAAATCACACAGCCACCTTCCGATTCTGTTCCTTGTATCTACAGAGGCTGTTGATAAGGGACCAACCCCCGAATGCTTCAAACTTCGAGAAAGAGGGCATTTCTCTGCTCTAAACTCTTTGTGTGCCCTTTAGTTTGACTCTAGTCCACACTGGAGGCTGGGGGAGCACATCTGTGCATTCCCCAGTGACAGACATAAACATTGGGCATGCACCTGGAACGACAGACCGCTGCTATTTGGGGACCTGGCTGGATAGATTGGGGGAAGAGGTTTTGACACTTGGCTTCTGGGAAGCTGGATCAGGGCCCCACTAAAGTTTAAGATCTGCATTACAAGGCCTCTTGGCAGACAGGACTGAAATTTAGGGGAGACATGTGTGGTTCAAAGGGAACCCTCTAAACCACCCCCCACTTCAAAGGCACACTACAGACTAACTACTGGTGCCATACTTCAGCAGGGCAGAGATACACTTGTCGGGACGTAGGACCGGACATCCTGGAACTGCGTGGTGCACACTGCCAGAGGAATCTGCTGTGCATAAGGAGGATTACTGCCAATGGAAGGGACCGTGCACCCTTAGTGGCTGGCATGGGCTGACTACCTGCTGCTTTGCGGCACCCTGAAGTGTGCTCTCCAAGGGCTTGTTGGCTTGCCCCCTGTTCTTTAATGGAGGTATCAGGGACATCAAAGGCCTCCCGCGAGGTACCCACACCTCCGTGCAACACCTGGAGAGCGGTGCCCTCTTAAGTGCCAACACCGCCACCTCCCCGGGGCTTTCTTTAATTATATGCGGGGGCTTCACAGGCCCCCCCAAGCCCCGGGGACCGCCACCTCCCCGGGGCTTAATTAAAAAAATGAAAGTGTAGCCCCCCCCCACACTGCCCCAGTGACCACCACCTCCCCGGGGCACTGTTTATTCAAATGCGGGGGTTCGTAACAGACCCCCGGGCCCCGGGGACCACCACCTCCCTGGGGCTTTGAAAATGATGGGAGGGGGGCCACGCGGCCACCCTCCTGGAGCCCCTGATGGCCCTGGGGACCGCCACCCGCCAGGGCCAGCTCCTGCAATGTCCCGGGGTGCCTACCCCGGGACATTGCTGTTTACTATGGCAGGGCGGGAGCAGGGCTCCCGCCCTGTCATAGCAAACCCTGCTTTGCTTCATTGAAGCGAGAGCAGGAAAACCTGCTCTCGCTTCAACAAACCAAAGCAGGATTGCTTTTGAGCAAGGGGAGCTGCATGTCAGCAGCTCCCCTAGCTCAAAAGCAATGCCGGCTCCCGCAGGAGGAGGGGAGCCAGCGGGACCGCGGGGGCATTGGGGCTCCCCCTACGGTCCCCAACGCAAAGGGCTGGCCCCGGGGATGGGGTCCCCGGGCCAGGAGTGGCCCGGGAGGGGGGCCGCGCAGCCCCCCTCCCTTTTCTTAAAAAGAATGGCTGGGCCCCGGTGGATGGGGTCCCTGGGGCCGAAATCAGCCTGGGGAGGGGGGCCGCGTGGCCCCCTCTTCAAAAATAAAATAATTAATGGCCAAGCCCCGGGGGATGGGGTCCCCGGGGCCAATAGTGGCCCAGGGAAGGGGGGCCACGCGGCCCCCCTTCCCTGTTAATATTTTAAAAAAAGTAGAGGCCATGCCCCAGGGGATGGGGTCCCCGGGGCCAAAGTGGCCCAGGGAAGGGGGCCATGCCGCCCCCTTCCCTTTAATTATGTATCAAAAAAGGAGGCCATGCCCTGGGTGTGGGGTCCCCGGGGCCGAAATTGGCCTCGGGAGGGGGGCCACGCGGCCCCCTTCCAGTTTATTTATTATTATTATTTTTTTTTAAAGAGGTCAGGCCCTGGGGAATGGGGTCTACAGGGCCCCAAAAATAGTAAAAGAAGGGGGGCCACACAGACCCCATTCTAAAAAAAAAAAAAAAATGGCATCACGCCGGAGGGCCCGCACCCTCTCTGCATCCCTCTGCAAACGCACCCCCTGGCGCGATGTAAGATGGAAAATTAAGTCCCCATGAATACTGAGGTTCCCTGGGGGAACACTAGCCCACTAGGTACCTCCAGTAAGCGCCACATAGGTGATTTGCAGAGAGGTGGCCGAGGCCACGCCCCTTTTTACACCACTCTGCAAACACGCCTCTTGGCGCACCGCTGGTGGGGGATGAGGTCCTCTTGTGTCCTGAGGACCTCAGGACACAAGTGGACTTCATCCCCCAAGCAGCAGTGCGCCAGGAGCCGCGTTTGCAGAGTGGTGTAAAAAGGGGGCATGGCCTCGGACCACTCAGCAATCCAGGTGTGTGGCGCTTACTGGAGGTAGCTGGTGGGCTAGTAGGCCCCCAGGGACCCTCAGGAATGAAGGGGACTTAATACCCCAACTTAGAACGTGCCAGGAGGCGTGTTTGCAGAGTGGTGAGGAAAGGGGGCGTGGCCTTTGTCCAGCTCTCAGCAATCCCACTGTGTGGGGCTTACTGGAGGTAAGACGTACGCTAGTTGGCCCCTACAGGACCCCCAGCAGCGAAGGGGACTTCAATCCCCATCCAAGAGCGCGCCAGGAGCGCGTTTGCAGAGTGGTGGGCAAAGGGGGTGTGGCCTGCTAAGAGAACTTAGCAATCCTGCTGTGTGGGACTTACTGGAGGTAATAGGAGGGGAAGTTGGCCCCCCAGGTTGTCGTTGGGGGCCAACTACCCCTCTTGTTACCTGCAGTAAGTCCCACACAGTGGGATTGCTAAGACGTCTAAGGAGGACATGCCCCCCTTTCTCCATCACTCTGCAAACGCGCCTCCTGGCAGACTACGGGATGGGGGATGAAGTCCAATTTACTCCTGAGGGACTTTGGGGGCCAAGAAGCCCTCTTGGTACCTCCTCTAAGTCCTATGCAGCGGAATTCCTGAACGCTGGTCGGAGGCCCAGCACCCTTTCTCCACCACTCTGCAAACGTGACTACTACTTAAAGAAGCATCTTTCTGCACCTCTGACTTAGAGGTAGTTTTAATCCCCCTGCCCTATTATGTACTAGGGCCTTACAGAGGAGGTCATGCCAATCACAGGGATACCCCAACGCTTAGTGTTCCCTAGTGTATGTAGGTGTTTTCACTGTATTCTAAGTGTCTTTTAGCATAGCACTGGCTCTAGGCCTGGTTAGTCAGAGTCAGTTACCACCAGTACCCGTCAGCAAAACGTTGGGGGCACAGGATGACTTTGCAACAAGGTCTCTTTCTGCTCCTCTGTTGGTTCTTTGTGCACATCTCTTGCTTCTTTCTGCACCTTTCTTCGTCTTTCTTGACTTCTGTTGCCTCTTTCTGCATTTCTCTTGCTTCTTTCTGCGCCTTTCTTCCTCTTTCTGCACATGTCCTACCTCTGTAGGCATATTTAGAAATTAGCATTTAAAAAACCTTTGAAATTCACTGAAAAAACCACAGGTTTCAGGGACGTTATAGTTAGAAATTAGCATTTAAAAAACCTTTGAAATTCACTGAAAAAAACATAGGTTTCAGGGACGTTATAGTTAGAAATTAGCATTTAAAAAACCTTAGAAATTCACTGAAAAAACCACAGGTTTCAGGGACGTTATAATTAGTTGGACATTTCACTCGTACAAAACCAGAGAAATTCAGCCGTTATAGTTAGTTGAGCTAACTATAACTCGCGCCCCCGCAATGCACTGCTGATGACGTCACATATTACATCACTCATGACATGGTCAGTGACATCACTGATGACATCACTGATGACATCTCAAATGACATCACTGATGACATCATCCACGTGATAATCTGATGCACCTCCTCATACCCTAATATAACCTTTAATACACCCACTCTATAATACAGACTAACATTTTCGAAACCATAGACACAGCAATACCAGTTACTACATATCCACTCCCTGATTCCAAGGTCTACACACACATCCACTCATTCACCCATACAGTCACTCATACATGCAGTCACTCATCAATACAGCACTATCATATGCACTCATACACCTATACACCTAGACACTCACACACTGCCACTCATCCATAGAGTTACTCACACACCTAGTCAGTCATGCAAAGAATCAATCACACTCCCATTTACTCACCTATACAGTTATACACACACCACCACACTTATTCATACAGATACTAACACATACCGACTCTCTTATACAATCAATGATACAAGCACACACTCATCCATACAGCCACTCTCACAATCACTCACTCTCACATATAGTCGTTTATATACTCCAACACTCACATATACTGCCTTTCACATATGTAGTTACTCACACATGTACCACTGATACACCCATTCACTCACCAACACACCAATACACACAGTCACCCACCCATACAGCCCTTCACAGATGCACTCTTGAACCCATACACCAAGTGAATCACCCACTGACACATCTATGCACAGAGTCACATATCCCCCCACCAGTCCACACAGATACTAAGGCACCCATACAGATACTCAGACAACCAATCAATAACCCATATAGACACTCATGTAGCTACCCACCAACCCATGCAGCCGCTTACACACCAACTGACAGACTGATACAGACATTCACACAGTTTAGTCACTAACCCATGCATTCAGTAAGACACGTTTAATCACTCACTTATACAGTCAATCACGCACCTACTAAATCATCCATTCACACACTCATACACCCACTCATTCTTCAATACACCGTGGCATATATATATATAAAACATATTTAAACTTTACAGAAACACGCAGTCACTGGATGATGTCATCAGTGATGTCATTTGAGATGTCATCAGTGATGTCACTGATCATGCCATGAATGATGTAATATGTGACGTCATCCGCAGTACATTGCGGGGGCGCGAGTTATAGTTAGCTCAACTAACTATAACGGCCGAATTTCTCTGGTTTTGTACGAGTGAAATGTCCAACTAACTATAACGTCCCTGAAACCTGTGTTTTTTCCAGTGAATTTCTAAGGTTTTTTAAATGCTAATTTCTAACTATAACGTCCCTGAAACCTATGGTTTTTTCAGTGAATATATATATATATACATATATATATATATATATATATATATATATCACGTCCAAGGCCCCCCGCAAAGAAAGACCAGGCACACACAGTGGATCGTTGGGACCGGCTGATTTAATGGAATGGCATGATGCATTTCGGATTTAATTCCTTCCTCAGATGCCTTCCTAGACAGAACAGTGCCATCGGTATCCATCATTTAATGGCCCCTGCTTCACTCTGATAGGCGTAGCAGACATTGGGACGCTCGGTAAGTACCTTCCCTCATGTCGGTGGCGTTCTCAATCCTGCCAGTTCCACCAATCACACAGGCACCACTCTGCCGGTCCCACAATCCAACATCCAGCCACTTTTCTGACACGGGAAGTCCCGACCTGGAATCTTGGACTGAAGTCAGTCCCAACGATTGCTGCTGTAATTATCAGATAGCGGCGGTGCTGCAGTTTTCCAAAAGTCTTGAAAGAGTCCAAAATGCCACTTAACCTGCCGCACTGCTTGTGGATGGGGTGCCCAAGGTGCTTAGTGGCCATGCACCGCAATATCACGTCCAAGGCCCCCCGCAAAGAAAGACCAGGCACACACAGTGGATCGTTAGGACCGGCTGATTTAATGGAATGGCATGATGCATTTCGGATTTAATTCCTTCCTCAGATGCCTTCCTAGACAGAACAGTGCCGTCGGTATCCATCATTTAATGGCCCCTGCTTCACTCTGATAGGAGAAGATGACACAGTGGGCGTAGCAGACATTGGGACGCTCGGTAAGTACCTTCCCCCATGTGGGTGGCGTTCTCAATCCTGCCAGTTCCACCAATCACACAGGCGCCACTCTGCCTGTCCCACAATCCAACATCCAGCCGCTTTTCTGACACGGGAAGTCCCGACCTGGAATCTTGGACTGAAGTCAGTCCCAACGATTGCTGCTGTAATTATCAGATAGCGCCGGTGCGGCAGTTAAACTGTGTCATCTTCGCACTGAAAAAATAAAGGTGAAAGTGATATTATATTTAGGTGAAAATGTCAGATAGAAAATACAATTATATTCTAAAAAAACTGAAATTCACCAGTTATAGTGCTGAGACCTGATTCACAAGCTGCATTTTGTAGTATGTAAAGTATTACTACAGCAGTACTACTCACGCGCTTCAAAATGCAATACACAAACCTACAGGGAGAAAACCTCCTCCTCTGTTCCTTCTATACTGAACTGTGTGCAGGTCTCCACCACATATGCAGATATCTCCACCGATTTAGAGATATGTGAGAACAACAAAGGGAAGTGTTTGGAAAATAGGGAATAGTTATTTCTAAATGGGAGGAGATTAGGGAAATTTAAGGAAGGTAAGATAATTGCACAAAGATACAAAATAGTAAATTGCAGTTCACAAAATATACTACATTTATATTTCTATTATACATTAAAAAGTGTTTACATCTTTTTTAATAAACAACACCCTTTTTTAAATTCCTCTAAACTTTCCCAGAAGGAGGTCTCCATCTCATTGGTAGAGGTGTCCTGCCAAGTGGCGAATATGACCGCCAACCAGGGGAACATAAAATACATTTGCAAAGTTATGTGTAATAACTTTATGGTCCTAAATACAATCATTGGAGACTCGTATCACCTCATTTGAGAGGGGTGGAAAAACGTAAGACTACACCTAGGCGTAACTGTACACTCAGAAATGGTGAATCGAAAAAGTGGAGCGGTGAATAGGAAAAAGAGGAGAGTTACACCTAGGCATAATAGTAAATATACATGAGAGCAAATATACACATGCACATTCAATTTTCTGAATTGAGCCCTAAATGCACTATTACGTCAACCTTTTTATACAGTAGGTTTAGACATGCATGGAGGCTGGAAAGATGCCGTATGTTCCGAGTATATTGGCATTCCTGAAATTCCCAATGCCCATCCTCCACTGCTACTCTTATACTTATCCTGGCAGAATATCTCGCCAACCCCAGATATTTTGTTATTGTTAATTTCAACTGCATGTGAAAATGTCTTTGTAGATCTGACATTTACACTTAGCTATTCAAAATATTTTGTGAATTGTCTCTCTAGTAAATGAATACAAATGGGCTGACAATTATATTAGCAGTACTTTGTTCAGAAGGATTTAGTTTCCACTCAAAATCAATAGCTGGGAAAACTTGTTCAAAAGGATTATAGAAGTCATCTATTTAAGATGGTTTAATTTCGCCACGAAATGGTATTATATGTTTAGCTACAGGTCGCCTTGGGGAACATAGAGAGTCCCTGCATGCCCTCCTGCTTTTTTGCTGTTTTTATGAGGCATCTAATGCAAATATCTGCAGTAAAAAAAACGCTAATTGGTATTTAATTATAACCAAACACTCTCTTTGCCAAGCCAGGAAGCACAGACTCTGCATTATATGGGACATATTTCAATCAAAGTGAACTCTTGCTTCAGACAGGACAATTTATAGTAAGTATTCCAGTTCTTAACGAACAGCTGCCCGTAGGTAAGCATTCTCCCAGTGCCACATGGCTGAGGAGTAATTGCTGGAAGAGAATGCTATTACTCTTGTAGAAGCATGAAAGTGGTTCTGCTTGGCTGTCATCTGCCAAAGGGCACAGATCGAGCTTCTGAAAAGTACACTTTGCGCCCCAGAGCTCACCAGATCAAAATCTTTTCAGAAAATAATTGGAAAGGAAATAAAAATGTTGATGAGAAAATAAACAACTTAATTTCTATTTGCCGGTGCAATTTCTTGACGAATCTAAAACATCAAGCACCATAAAACATGATTAGGATTCATTTAAGTAGGCCGCTCTTTCTCAGAAAGATTTTCTGTCTCTGCTCATTGTAAGGCTCTCATTACCAGTGAGTTGGTAAAATGAAGACTGTATGACATTACAACGCAAACATTAACAACGCATGCTTTTACAACGCGGTTTTTACATCACAGCATCCATTACAACGCATGATTTTACAACGCATGCCATCACAACGCATTTTTAGAAACTACACTTACAATGCATTCCATTACAATGCATACGATTACAACGCATACCATTAAACTGCATAATACTTTTAGGGCAACAGTAGGGTAAGTGTTGGATAGTGTAGGGGTAAAAAGTACTATTCCCATGTACTCCAAAGCCCATATCCACCCTAAAACTTAAAAAATCCCCATTACTTACCTTATAATGCGTTGTAATGGCATGCGTTGTAGTGACATGCATTGTAATAGCATGCGTTGTAGTGACATGTGTTGTAATGGCTGCGTTGTAATGGCATGCGATATAAAGGCTGTTTCCCAAAATGAATGTAGAGGTGATGTAATGGAAGTAATGACATCAGTAGAATGTGGATTGTTGAAATTAGAATGTGAGAAATGACAGTTGGAGAAATCAGTTGCTTGGAAGACACAGAGCACCTGGGGCCAGATGTACTATGGTTTTTGCATGCGCAAACGGGTTTGAGAACCCGTTTGCGCATGCAAAAACCAATAGGGGTATGTACCATAACAAAATAGCGAGTCGCAATTTATTTGCGACTCGCTATTTTGGAATTGCGAGTCGCTATTAGGAAGGGGCGTTCCCTTCCTAATAGCGATCGCAACCCCATGTACAAATGTTTTGCGACCGCAATTGCGGTTGCAAAACACTCGCAAATTACAACCCTCTTCAAGAGGGTGGTAATGGGGTCGCAAAAAGGAAGGGGTCCCCAGGAGACCCCTTCCCCTTTGCAAATGCAAGGGAAAATATTTTTCAAGGGCAGGCAGTGGTCCCAGGGACTACTACCTGCCCTTAAAAAATGAAACGAAAACGTTTCATTTTTTTTTTTTTAAATGCATCCCGTTTTCCTTTAAAGAAAATGGGCTGCATTAAAAAAAACTGCTTTATTAAAAAGCAGTCCCAGACATGGTGGTCTGCTGAGCCCAGCAGGCCACCATACCTGGGAGGGCCTGCCATTCCCAATGGGGTCGCAAATTGCGAGAGGCTCATTAATATTCATGGCAAACACAAAGAAATGATGGCCGAAATGCTGAAACTTTTCAAACACTCACCCCCAGTAACCGATCTGGGTTGAATCCATCATCGTTCTTTAGCTCAATTCGCCACCTCAGTTCAGACCTAGCTATATGCAAATCAGTCTTGACGCTGTGCCTCATGGGAACAGTCCAGCCCGAACTGCCAAGCTAGGTCTTCCCTGAACCGGAAACAAGCATCCTGGGACCGGTTTCGGGGTAACACCCATCTTCAGCCAGGCTAGCTTGAATCCAGTGGCAAAGTGAGCAAGGGACCCCCGTCTGGGCATACCCTGCCAACTTAGGGTGAACAAAGCAAACACAAAGAGATGATGGACGGAGTGCTGAAACTTTTCAAACACTCACCCCCAGTCACAGATCTGGGTTGAATCCATCATCATTCTTTAGCTCACTTCGCCACCTCAGTTCAGACCCAGCTGTATGCAAAGTAGTCTTGACCCTGTGCCTCATGGGAACAGTCCAGCCTGAACTGCCAAGCCAGGTCTTCCCTGAACCGGAAAGAAGCATCCTGGGACCGGTTTCGGGGTAACACCCCTCTTAAGCCAGGCTAGCTTGAATCCAGTGGCAAAGTGAGCAAGGGACCCACGTCTGGGCATACCCTGCCAAATTAGGGCGAACAAAGCAAACACAAAGAGATGATGGACGGAGTGCTGAAACTTTTCAAACACTCACCCCCAGTCACAGATCTAAGTTGAATCCATCATCGTTCTTTAGCTCACTTCGCTACCTCAGTTCAGACCCAGCTATATGCAAATCAGTCTTGATCCTGTGCCTCAGGGGAACAGTCCAGCCTGAACTGCCAAGCCAGGTCTTCCCTGAACCGGAAACAAGCATCCTGGGACCTGTTTCGGGGTAACACCCCTCTTCAGCCAGGCTAGCTTGAATCCAGTGGCAAAGTGAGCAAGGGACCAACGTCTGGGCATACCCTGCCAACTTAGGGCGAACAAAGCAAACACAAAGAGATGATGGACGGAGTGCTGAAACCTTTCAAACACTCACTCCCAGTCACAGATCTGGGTTGAATCCATCATCGTTCTTTAGCTCACTTCGCCACCTCAGTTCAGACCCAGCTATATGCAAATCAGTCTTGACCCTGTGCCTCATGGGAACAGTCCAGCCCGAACTGCCAAGCCAGGTCTTCCCTGAACCGGAAACAAGCATCCTGGGACCGGTTTCGGGTAGCACACCCTCTTCAGCCAGGCTAGCTTGAATCCAGTGGCAAAGTGAGCAAGGGACCCACGTCTGGGCATACCCTGCCAACTTAGGGCGAACAAAGCAAACACAAAGAGATGATGGACGGAGTGCTGAAACTTTTCAAACACTCACCCCCAGTCACAGATCTGGGTTGAATCCATCATCGTTCTTTAGCTCACTTAGCCACCTCAGTTCAGACCCAGCTATATGCAAATCAGTCTTGACCCTGTGCCTCATGGGAACAGTCCAGCCCGAACTGCCAAGTCAGGTCTTCTACACCTGTCTTGGGTGGATTTCCTGGACTACTCCAGCAAGACACTCAGGGCCTCATTTATGAAAAGTGATGCATCGCTGGGCAAAAACAGCAATGCAACACTTTTCATAGCGCCATCCTTGCGACACCATGGATACGCCGCATTTACACTACGGCACTCCATGTCACAAGGATTGACCAGATGCGTCAGGAATCCTGACGTATCTGGTGGCGCAGTAATGATGCATTGCTGGAGTGTGTTGGTAAACTGTTGCAACTCCAGCAATGGTGTCATTACACATGGGCGAGTCCCATGTAAAAGGCCCTGCATCATTCCTTATGCCTGCTTAAAGCAGGCGTAGGGATTGTGACACAGTCAAGTCCTAGGAGTCGTGCAGTGAAATCTCAGAGATTTCACTACGCCTCTTCTACAAGGCTTTTTACGTGGGAACGCCAACCCTGCATACATTATCCCTGACGCAGGTATAATGTAGCGCAGGGCTTTACAAAGTGACGCATCTGCCTAGATGCGTCACTTTGTAAAGAGGGCGCAGTGTGGTGCATTTTTTTACGCCGCTGCAGAGTCACAAAAAAGTGACGCAACGGCAGAGCATGCCCTCATAAATAAGGCCCTGAGTTGTTAGGTGAGGGGTAGCAAGGTGAAGGATTTTACTGTGTTCTACAATCCAATTGTACAGTACCAATTTCATAGAGCTGTGCCAACACCTGGTTAACAGTAAACTCACCGACCACAGAGAGCTTGCAAAGGAGGCAAATCTCTGGGTCCGTACTAGAGTGTCCAAGATGGCATCTGGGAGGGGACTCCCAAAAGGGTGGTCAGGGTTTCCACAAGAAGAAAGTGAAGGAAGATAAAAACAGGAAGAAGTTCTCTCAAAGTCCCCAAAATAATGCACTGGGGAAGAAGACTCAGCCCCAATCTAACCAAAAGAAAAATGTGTTTGTTGACAGGAAACAAGAAAGTTTGTTCCCAACTGTTATGAGTGTTTCAAGTATGGGCACACAAAGGGGAATCCAAAGTGCCCCAAGACGGCACAGCCTCCCACTGGTGGGTAGACACAAGGGTTGGCCAGAGTAGCACTTGGGGAGGAGATTGCCCTAGTTACTGTGGTGGGTACAGCAGAGTTTACTCTAGTATCTGTGGGTGACAAAGAGATGGTGCCCAAAGCCCACATGCCTTCCAAAACTTTTAAGTATAGACAGTGGGTCACCATCAATGGGAAGAGGGTGGAGACTTTGAGGGACACAGGAGCCAGCATGACTTCAGTAAGGTGTCATCTGGAGTCCTCAGAGGAGGTAATCCCCAATATATTCCACCAGGTTGCAGTGCCAGACAACAGTGAGTCGCTACCAAGCGGCTCAGGCTCTCTTTGAGTGGGGAGGTTTTAGGTTCTCTTAAGGTTGCTGTGAGCCCTGCCATGCCTGTCGATTGTCTGTTGGGCAATGATCTAGAGCACACTATCTAGAAGGAAGTGGAGCTCAGGTCATACCTGGAGATGTTAGGGTTTCCTGAGTAGGTGTGTATGACCACAAGGCCCATGGCCACCCAAGAAGGGAGTGAAGGAGGTCTGGAGCCTGCAAAAATGGCAGAGGGAGCTTCCAAAAAGAGTGATGCAGCGCGTACAATAAAAACTATTCTCCTCCTAGGTTACTTATAGGACATCCAGGGGCAAACTATATTTCTCATATCCACATGACGATGGGGCCCATAAACATCGTCTAACACACACACACACTCCTGGATTTCCTTTACACCTTTGTGAAATTCTGTATTCCTAGGAGAAGCATGAGAACTAAATGGAGAACACCTTTTATGTACCGCTGGAAGAGCCAGGATATCTTGTTACCTTAATTAGTCACTTTCTTTTAATTATTTCTTAAGATATTCCTGCTCATTGTTTGTCGATGAATCATTCATTTAAGAAATTAGTTCATAGTGATTAAGACCAGCTGAATCACAATAAACAATTTCCTATGTCACAATCATTTAGGAAAATAACCACTGAGTCATTTTGAGTTTAAAGAATCTTAAATTTTATATAATTTTAAAAGCATGGAAAGAATTTTTAACACTTTATTCAATTATTCAATCTTAAATTCACAATTTTATTAAACATAATCAATTTATTGCAGAAAGGAAATTTTTGTCATGAAGCCAAAACCCTAATTACCTGCCTAGCTTCCTAATTTAGCCTAATGATTTCTAACCTAAGTTAGGAATTAGAAATAGCCTGATTCTCATACTCAACTGTAAAATTAAGACAGCAACAGCAACTTCAGCTCATCAGCATCAGCTACCTGCAACCCGTCTCCTCTAACAGTCTTTCAGCATCTCCCGCTCAATAAGGGATCGATCAGGACCACCCAGCACTGGAAGCCACCAACACGACTCTTCAACTCCTCTCCTGACTGTGACTGCAACCACGACTCTCGAACTGCCTGGAACTGACCCCCTCCCACTAAGAGTAGGCCCTCTTATACCCTAATTCTAACTTTGCTAACTAACTGTTGCAACATTAATATCACGCTTTTCTTTCATTGGTCCATGCATGTCAGCTTATTCATTCTTTAATCAAGTTCTCTTGGATTCAAGGGTCCTTGGATAATTTCCTTTCCCATACGCTTAAACATTTCCATCCGATTCGATCAGTTCATTTGTAACTTCTTTCGACACATTTCGAGAACTCCGCAGTCATTGTCCTTTCTCTTAGACTTGTTTCTCACGGGCTCTCCGCTGATCATCATGGCACACTATCAGTTCAATTAGGTCACACCAGCCTTGACCATTTCTTGCATCCTAGCCTCTCAGAGACATCACGAGGTTCCAGATTTCTTCAATCTCATCCCGTACCACGTGTCCCCTTGCGCCTGCGCACATCTTCCCACTGGCGGCCATTTTATATCGCCACTCGGTTATACTTTAGAAGCACTAATTTGAGGCAAATAAAACATAATTAAAATAGAGAAAAATATCCCTTTCGTTTCCCTCCCGTCTACGTACCCCAATTAGTTGTTACCTAGCAGAAAGCAACATTTAAGCTGTTCCTTACTTACCATCACTATTTGTTTTTGCAACAACACGTTTTATTTCTATGAAGCACAATTAACATGCATTTATTTTTATTAGTACGCATTTATTTTTACGTTATAATTAGATACACAGACATTTATTAATAGATTATTTAGCACACACATTGGCATATTACCATTCCCACACATACAGTGTTGATTAATACATTTAAACGAACATTTTATTTAATTAATTATAAAATTTGTTAGGGGTTAAAATTTTTATTTTTTCTGCTCCATCAATCCCCCCTTTGGTGATTTTTAAATCACCACATAAAACTCAAGTCATACTTCTTTTCAGGCAGCATGTCTTTCATCCTTTGCCTTCTGTTATTTATACATCTGTTTCGTCTTCATCTTGCCTTTTAGTCTCTTTATACATGCTTTCTTTCATTTTCTCCAACTCAATTTCACCCATTTCTCTCTCTCTTTCTCTCATTATTCTATTATTTCTTCTTATCTTATTCTGTCTTACTTTTCTCTTTATACATGTTATTACTATTTTCAACATCATGGCTAATAATATTACTATAGTTGCTACTATTATAACTTTCCCTATCACTAGTCTACTCATCCTAGTTAACCAATTCGCTACTGAGGAAAACCCTCTACCCAGTTTTCCCAAAACACTTTCAACCTCCAGTGGAACTAGTTCTTTGTGCAAACTTGTAATATTTGTAATATACTTCTGTATATTTTCACTGTTATCAGGAATGTAAGTACAACAATGTTGGACTTTCAACATTCCACAGACTCCACCCTCTTTTGCCAAAAGAATATCAAGGGCAAGCTGATTTTGCATCACCATAGCTCTCATGGCAACCATTTCGGTATTTACCATTAAGAACCCTCCCGCAGTATCTGTAGATAAACGATCTACTACTGTGGATAACTTCCGAATTTTAAATGCATTCAAAGATATTCCCACTGCTGGTATCAATGCTCCAAAAATATCACCTACAATTTCTGAAAAACTTTCCCTCTTTCTACGTGTAAATCTATTAATCATCTTGTATGTTCCCTTTTCTTCTCTGTCCATGTGAAATTTTTTGGAAAGACCAGGCCTACATAGCAAGTTCCATACCAATGGTCCGGTAACCTGTAATAAGCTCTATTCCCACAAATATAATAGATACCTGGAAATATTGGGTCCTTTCCACCTTTGAATCCCCAACCTCCCAGAATTTGATAATTGTCATGGCAGATACTGGAACCTACAAAGTAATTGTCATAGACTGTCTTATTTCTCCTAATGCACAACTTTCCTGTTTGCGGCCAGTCTAAAGTCATTGCTGCATTTATCTTTTTCCCTTCATGATTTCCTTCCTCAAACGTCCATAAGCGTTTTCCTTCCTCTTTATTGCTTCTTTCTGAAACTTCATTCTTCTTTCTTCAACCATTTCTAAAAATACTTTCTCTTCTTTCTTTAACTCACAGGTAAGGTTGTTACTAACTATTTCTTCTAACGTTAATTTTCTATGTTCTAAAAGAATTCTCCTAAAACTTTTGCTGGTTTTACTTTGTTAAGTTCTGGTACTACTGGAATGTTTGCAAAAATCTTATCTATATCAGTATAATAAGATTCTAATCTACCTGTTTTATAAAATAAACTTGCTATTACACTACATGTTATTCCATAAGTCAAAGGTAGGTGATGATAAGTCACACCTTCGGATACTGATGCAGGCAACTGCATACAAACATAACAATCTCTTACGTCCATTGTTTTTACGTACTCATACAACAACTTTGTAAAAACATTCTTTGAGAAATCTGTTACTGACCTATCCTTATGCAACTCTGCACTACTTCTTAAAATAACTGGTTCTTTAATATTAGTTTCTTTTTCTGGTTTAGTATCATTCTTTGCTTCTATCACAGCTACACTAATAGGAATTGTGATTGCTAAAACTATCCATATGGTCATTAATAATCCTGTACAAAAGCAGCACATTTTGCACCATCTCTTTATAAATTCACATTTATCTCTTCTATCCCTATTATTTTCCATTTTTCTTTTTCTATTTGTTAAGTTTCAGAAAATTGTGTCACTACACCTCAGAAATGACTTAGATGCCACTCTGCTTTCAAAAGTCTTTGCTTGGTACTTTCTTTAATTCTCTCCAGAATTCTTTCGTTGTCACATCCGGTGATTTGTCACGTCCAGTAAATTTGTCACGTCCGGCAGAAGCACTATAAGTCTTCACTTCAGTTTTGTTGCATCTCACCTTTTCCCATCCGACTTCTCAGTCTCTGGTTTCCGTGAGTGTTTTCTTCTTCTTCTTTGTAATCAGTTAGTGCAATATACAGCCACTCAGGTGACTTAAATTTTGAATTCACTTTCTTTGTCCTTTTGGACTTTTGTAATCTTTTTCCACTGGGTTTTTCTTGTCCCTTTTGACTTGTTACTTCATTTACTTGTTCAGCATCTTCGTCTTCCGCTCTTATTATTCTATATCTCAATTTTCTTACATAGCTGTTGGGCCAATTATCTCCTTTTCTTGGCCTTTTGGCTTCACCTTCTCTTTCTTCTCTTTCTGATTTCCAATTTCTTTTTCTTGATTCAGTCTTTGCTTTTTCCTCTCCTCCACTTTCTTCTGTTTCTGTTTCAACTGTCTCACTATTGTCTCTTATTTTGAAACTTATAATCTCGTCATCTCCTACTGGTGGATCTGTCTTCTCCTTTTTGTTTTCCCTTATTACTGTCCCTCCTCGGGGTTCTTCCGATTTGGTGTTTTTCTCCTTTTCTGTTTCTAAATTTCCCTGTTCTCCTGTTTCTCTATCTATCCCTATTGCTCCTCGGGGTTCTTCTCGATTTTCTAACTTTTTGTGTACTTCTTTCCCTACTTCATCTATTAATATTGTTTCTGAAGGATTTCCACCATAACTTGTACTTGGTTGTTCATCTAACTCAATTTCTTGCTCAGTTTCTTCTCTAATTGGTTTATAACCCCAAGTTCTCTTTCGGAATTCTTCCCAGTTTGCAGCTGAATCATCAGATCCTGAAGTTGTGTCAGATATTTCCAGATGTCGACTTACAGGTCGATCTTCAAGTTCTGGAACTTCTGAATTTCTTTCTTCTTCTTCTTCTTCTTGTTCCTCTTCTTCTCTAGAGGTGTTTTCCGTTGGGGTTTCCAGATGTCGACTTTCAGGTCGATCTTCAAGTTCTGGCACCCTTTCTTTTATCTTGGTTGTTCCAGCCGTTAAACTTTTATCCCACACTTCCAGACGCCGACTCACATGTCGATCTGTAGGTTCTGGAATTCTGATTGTGTGGCTGGCATGAACCCAGTTCTTCACTCCTGCACACTTGACAGCAGTCGTTGTCACTAGGATTACCTGTCTTGGCTCATCCCAACGTGGTACTAGACAGTTTCTTCTCTTGTGGACTTTTATGCGGACCCAGTCTCCTGGATTCAAGTCGTGGGCTGGTTTTCTTTCAAGAGTGGTCGCATCCGGTCCAACCTGATGAAACACAGAATGCACCACATCAGCCAGTCCCTTGCAATAATCCAGTACTAGATCATCAGTTATAGTTAATAACTTGTTGACAGGTACGTGTGCTTGTCTCATTGCTCGTCCCATGATCATCTCATGAGGACTGAGTCCCGTTTTCTTTTCAGGGATGCTTCTGATGGTCATCAGAACAAGAGGCAGTGCATCCGGCCATTTGAGTCCTGTAGCTTGACACATTTTTCCTAATCTGTTTTTAATTGTTCCATTAATCTGCTCTACTACCCCAGAAGCCTCTGGTCTGTAAGCACAATGTAGTTTTTGTTTAATACTCAGAGCTTCACAAATCAATTGGATCAACTCATTTTGGAAATGTGTCCCTCTATCTGTCTCAACCGTGACTGGAAAACCATACCTTGGAATGAACTCTCGCAGCATAAGTTTTGCCACTGTTGTTCCATCATTCCTTCTTGTGGGGTATGCTTCCACCCAACGAGAGAACAAACAGACGACCACTAGAACATATCTTAATCTATTACTAGGGGGCATCTCAATAAAGTCCATCTGTATTCTTGTGAATGGACCTCCTTCTCGTCCTATTGTGCCTAAACTTACTACGGTTTTTCTTCCTGGGTTAAACTGTTGACAAATAAGACTCTTTGACAAAGACTTTCAGCAATGGCTCTGAATTTTGGGTTATACCAGGTCTGTCTAAAAAGTCTGATCATTGCATCTCTCCCAATATGAGCTTGTCCATGGTACATCCGTGCCATGTCTGCAATCATGCTATCAGGCATAACTGGTCTTTCATCTCTGTATACCCACACACCATTATTTTCCTGTCTTCTACATCCTGCTTTTATCCAGTAATCTTTTTCCTCATCTCTTGCTGTTTCTTGTAACTGCCTTACTTCATCCCATGTTTCGACAGTATTAGTGAAAAGCAAAGGACAAGAGACATGCTCCCTTTCTCTATTTTTGTTCAGGGATGCCATGTTTTCCGCACAATATCTAGCGATCTCATCAGCATAATTATTGCCGACCGCTATGTAATCTTCGTTTTTCTTATGCGCCTTGCACTTCACTACAGCTATTTGTTTAGGCAACTGTATCGCCTCAAGCAGTTTTTTAACATACTCTCCATTTCTGATAGGTGTTCCTGCAGATGTCAAAAATCCTCTTTGTGACCAAATCTGACCAAAATCATGTACGATGCCGAAACCATATTGGCTATCGGTCACAATCGTGATTCGTACATTTTTCCCCAATTTACATGCTTGAATCAAAGCAATTAGTTCCGCAACTTGGGCAGACCTAACTCTTTTCAGACAAGACGCTTCCATCACAGTTGCCACTGTGCATACTGCGTAAGCTGCGCTTAACACTCCTTCTTTTGTGCGTAAACATGAACCATCTACAAACATGACATAATCCGATTCCTTTAACGGTTCATCTTTTATGTCAGCTCTTGGTTTTGTGCAATATTCCAGCACATTCAGACAATCATGATCTACTTCGTCTTGTTCAATTATACTCTCTTCATCTGGCAATGATGTAGAAGGATTTACATTTATGCATCTATCTATGGTCACATTTTCAGCACTCAAGATGACTTTTTCGTACTTAGTCAGCCGACTATGTGTCATGTACTGTGTTTTTGTTCTTGTCAAAAGAATTTCTACTGAATGGGGAACATATACTCTCAGTGGATACCCCATCACTATACCTTCACTTTGTTCCAGACTTACACAAGTAGCAGCAACTGCTTTCAGACACCCAGGCAATGCTTTTGCTATAGGATCTAAAACAGCTGAGAAGTAAGCGATAGGCCTCTTCATGGTCCCGTGTTTTTGTACCAGTACTGAAAATGCACATCCATCTCTTTCACTGCAGTATAACTCAAAATCCTTCTCATAATCAGGCATGCCTAATGCAGGGGCCTCACACAGTTTCTTTTTCAATTCTTTGAAAGATTTTATTTCTTCTTTGTTTAACTCAAAAGGGTCTTTTACATCTTTCTTTGTCAATTTTTGTAAGGGTTTTGCAATCAAAGAAAATCCACTTATCCATTGTCGACAATATCCAACCATTCCCAAAAACATTCTTCCCTCTCTTTGAGTCATTGGTGCTCTCATTCCTTGAATCATTCTTACTCTTTCTGTCGCTATTTTCCGCACTCCTTTCTCAATTTTATGTCCTAAATACTGGACTTCTTTCTGACAAAACTGTAATTTTGAAGGAGACACTTTATGTCCTCTTTTCTCCAAATGGTTCAGTAAAGCAATTGTGTCACTTACACATGCTTCTTTGGTTTTCGATGCCACCAATAGGTCATCGATATACTGCACCATCACTGATTTTTCTGGCATCTTCAAATCTTCCAGAGATTTCTTTAGAATCTGATTAAAAATTGAGGGGCTTTCTGTATACCCCTGTGGAATTCGGCACCATGCCAAAATACGCTCTCCGAAACGGAATGCAAATAATGGCTGGCTATCTGGATGCAAAGGAATAGAGAAAAATGCGTGACACAAATCTATCACAGTGTACCACTCAGCTTCATGCGGAATTTGATATAGAATCACTGCAGGGTTTGGCACTATTGGACAACATGGTACAACTATTTTGTTTATCTTTCTCAAATCCTGTACTATTCTATATGTTCCATTTGGCTTTTTCAGTCCCATAATAGGTGAATTACATGGACTGCTCATGATCTCTTTCAGAATTCCCTGTTCAATCATCTTATTTATCACAGGAGTTATTCCTTCAATTATTTCTGGAGTTAATTTGTACTGTGGCGTGTTTGGATAAATTATCCCTTCTTTCACTGTCACTTTTACAGGATCAACTTCTCTCATTAACCCAATGTCTTCTCCTGTAAAATCCCACACACTTTCTTTTACAGCACTTTTTAGTTCTTCTGGAAGTTTTTCTGCATCAAATGCAGGAAACAAACCATTTGTTTCAGGTTAATCGCACACTACAAATTTATGCATTTTGCTAAAAGAACCAATTTTTACTTCTACCAATTCAGTAAGTGGGGTTTTAATCTGCTGATTGGCTACTCCTACCACTTGGATGTATTCACCTGAGAGAGGAAGGTTCGGAATTTCCACTGACCTAACAGTAGAACGGGTAGCTCCAGTATCGACAAGGAATGTTACGTTTGCACCATTCACTTCTCCATCCACAAAGGGACCAGACTGATCTACCTCTAGAGTTGCGCCAAGCACGCACTCTTTCCCCTCTCCTGTGCACCGTCAGAAACTTTCATCCGGGTCATCCTCACTCTGACGCAACCAATACTGAGAAATGTTAGCTGCTCGCGGCAACTGTGTTACCTGCTCTCCTCCGTAGAATCCTGTTTCTGTACTGTATCTTTGCTGGTTAACAATGTTGGGAAGTGGTGGTTGTGGCACCTGACTTTGTTGAACAACTACCTCATTCTGCACCTGTGGAGTTAATGATTGATGTTCCGGATTAGGTTTAGGTGGGAACTTACACTCATTCCTCCAATGCCCTAATTTTCCATAATTATGACATGGCCATTTCTTCTTTGCCTCTTCTAGACTCACCTGTCCTTTTCCTTTACCTATGTTTGGTCGCATCTTATTCTGTCCTGATTCGTTTCCATTATTATTGTCCAATTGGGCTTCTTGTTTCTCTGCCACTTTCACTTGTGCCCACATCGCCTTTTCTTTCAATTTACGCTGTTTACTTTCTATTTCATCACTACAATACTTAGCATACCTCAGCACCTCATCTACACTTCCATTTTGCCAGTTTATCATATGTTGTTTAATCATATCGCTTATTTCTTGTTTCAGGCCAAACACAAATCGGTATACAAAATGACTCATGTCCTTTTCACTCAATTCCTCATAACCACTATACTGCTTGAAAACCAATAACAAACGTTCATAATATGCATGTACAGACTCCTTACTTTCCTGTGTAGTTCTATCAATCTTAACCCAATCTGTCTCTTTGGGAGGAATCTTATTCTTCAAAAAGGTAATCACTTTCTCGTATTTCTTCATCACATCTGGTCCTGGAGCTCCTGTCTTAGGATCTCTTGGATATTCTGTAGTTGGCCAGTCAACTGTAATCTTACATTCTGACCACAGATCCGTTGGTACCACTATGTCAAACAATCCATCCAAATCTATCCACAACACTTTTGAGACCTTTACAAACCTTTCTACCTGTCGGTACCATTCAACTGGCTTTTCTCTTAGTTTTGGAAAGTCATTTGTAAATGACAGGATGTCCTGCCTAGTCCATGGAACATGCACATAACTACCACCTGGAGTTTCTCTCATAGGGTATTCTTTAACAACAGGCTCTTTTTCTGTTATCATAAAAGCCAATGAACCTTTGTCTATACTTTTCTCATTCTTCTTTGTCCATCTAACCTTCCATCTGTCCACATCACCCCATTTTCTCAACAAAACAATCAACTCTTTTATCTGTGTCAGCCTTCCTGCTGTATTCAAATTTTCAATATCTTTTTCACAAAAATCCACTCTGTATGGTTTCTGCAATGTTTTTACTTTTGCAAAATCTATTCCAATCTCACTAGCCACTTCTTCTAGTTTGTCATGTAAATTCTTTGCCCTCCATGTTATACTTTTACACAGAAACATTATTTCATCATCCTGATAATTTTTTATCTTTTCAGTACCAATCGTTCCTAGTATTAATTCTTCCATGTCAATTTTTAATCTGATCACATCTAATGGTTTTCTTCCGTTTCTTTTATTTTAAAGGCTTTTATCCATTCATTTAACTCATCAGGAGTCGGACCTATGGGAGTACTATTTATTTCTGTCCAATTTCCACTCTTTTCAGGTGTTACTGTTGCAGATTCAGTTACCATAGGTATTTTCCTACCATTACACTCATTTACTGTTAAATTTTCAGGTGGACTTGGTCTGTAAGCACTAGCCAAATTGCTTGTACCTGGACTTGTTTCCACTCTTTCCTTTTCTCTCTGAAATTGTGAACTCAAGGGAATCACCAAAGATCGCTCATCAATTTTCTGATTCTCAAAAACTGGTATTACTGGACCTATTGTTACAGGCACAGTAACTGCTTCCATATTTTTCGTTAATTCTCTAATTTTCTCAGTTAGTTCTTTTGTTGTCCTTGCCAATTCACTTGCATTGTCGCTTTCTATTCCCTCATTTTGAGTAGTTCTCATTTGTTCTTGTGACCTATTTACTTCATTTCTCTTTTCCGGACTTTTATTTCGCATAGTCTCTATTGGTGGCGCATTTGGTGTCACCACTGTAGAACTCTGCTGATACGGAGGTGGATTTCTATTTAAAATATCTTCCAGCAATTCGTCATCCGTTTCGCTCTCATGCATATACTTTTCTCTCTCTATATGTTTCTTTTTCTCAGTCCGTTTTTCTTAGTCCCTTCCTCAACTGTAAAAGCTGGAAACAAACCTCCTGTCATGTTAGCACATCTCCATCGTTTTATTCTGTCCTCATGATTCATTCCCCACAATCTTCCGGGCACAAACTCATAACCTTTCATTCCTCTGAACCTTTCTCGCTCGTACATCTCATCTTCCCATTCTGTTAAAGCCTCAAACTGTGTCGGTCTAGGTCTAGGTTCCAATTTAAACATTTTCTCTCTTAGATTCCGTAAAACCGCTACATTAAAAGAACCATTTTCAGGGAAAGCCAATGCTCCATCATTCTTTGTATATTTTACCCAATTGTCCAACCATATGCACGTATGATATCCATATTTCAGCATCATAAGTGAAGCTGCTGATTTCGGCGGAGGAATTACTTGTCCCTCTCTAGTCACAACCTTTTTGTCTTTCTTAAAGAAATTCTTCAATTTCGTCGTCCATGACGTTCTCTCCCTTTCATACTCGTAATACGGCATGTTTTCTATTTGTTTTCTCTTTACTCTAACGCTGTTTCTGTGTACGGAACTTCGTCCAATTACAGCGCGATTCACACTAACGTACCAATCAGAACAATTTCCACCGTCCGCGAACCAACCAATCCTAGCGCGCCACTTTTCTACGTCACTCCTGCTCTGTATTCACGTGACTAGTGCACTAACCAATCCTAGCGCGGCACTTTTCCACGTCACTTCTACTCTTTACCCCTCCTTTACAAAATTTATCGGCAATTTTTCTTTTTACTGTTTTCTTCGTTAGTTACAACAAATAAACAATTCCATAGTCTGATTCAGCTAAACAAAGTGACAGCTTTGTCCTTTTACACAAGAATCCTGTTTTTCCAGTAGGCAGCGCTTACCTCTACCCTACCACAGAATTATTTACTTTCGCCGATAAAGTAGCACTTCCCTCTACCTTACCCTTCTTTCAAACAAACAATTTACTCGTTTCTCTGGGGATAAGACACATGTGGAGACTAGGCTCCTGAGAATTAAGGCCAAAGTTTCACAAGTAAACGTGATTTGCTATTTCAATTACACACTTTTCACACAGAAATCCCTAACATAACACAACCTGCGTTATAATTAAAAAAAAATGAATTCAGACCATGTACCAAATTCCATGTGACTTCTCTTGTCACACGTGTTCCACTTCCTACATCCCAGAAGCGTGAAAACTTACATATAACATAACGTGACTCAACATATATTGTTAGTCATCAAAATAATCAATAATCAATAACAAATAATCACTAAACTAATCTATAGAAAACCATAACTCTGCTACCAAGAAATCTGATGCAGCGCGTACAATAAAAACTATTCTCCTCCTAGGTTACTTATAGGACATCCAGGGGCAAACTATATTTCTCATATCCACATGACGATGGGGCCCATAAACATCGTCTAACACACACACACACTCCTGGATTTCCTTTACACCTTTGTGAAATTCTGTATTCCTAGGAGAAGCATGAGAACTAAATGGAGAACACCTTTTATGTACCGCTGGAAGAGCCAGGATATCTTGTTACCTTAATTAGTCACTTTCTTTTAATTATTTCTTAAGATATTCCTGCTCATTGTTTGTCGATGAATCATTCATTTAAGAAATTAGTTCATAGTGATTAAGACCAGCTGAATCACAATAAACAATTTCCTATGTCACAATCATTTAGGAAAATAACCACTGAGTCATTTTGAGTTTAAAGAATCTTAAATTTTATATAATTTTAAAAGCATGGAAAGAATTTTAATACTTTATTCAATTATTCATTCTTAAATTCACAATTTTATTAAGCATAATCAATTTATTGCAGAAAGGAAATTTTGTCATGAAGCCAAAACCCTAATTACCTGCCTAGCTTCCTAATTTAGCCTAATGATTTCTAACCTAAGTTAGGAATTAGAAATAGCCTGATTCTCATACTCAACTGTAAAATTAAGACAGCAACAGCAACTTCAGCTCGTCAGCATCAGCTACCTGCAACCCGTCTCCTCTAACAGTCTTTCAGCATCTCCCGCTCAATAAGGGATCGATCAGGACCACCCAGCACTGGAAGCCACCAACACGACTCTTCAACTCCTCTCCTGACTGTGACTGCAACCACGACTCTCGAACTGCCTGGAACTGACCCCCTCCCACTAAGAGTAGGCCCTCTTATACCCTAATTCTAACTTTGCTAACTAACTGTTGCAACATTAATATCACGCTTTTCTTTCATTGGTCCATGCATGTCAGCTTATTCATTCTTTAATCAAGTTCTCTTGGATTCAAGGGTCCTTGGATAATTTCCTTTCCCATACGCTTAAACATTTCCATCCGATTCGATCAGTTCATTTGTAACTTCTTTCGACACATTTCGAGAACTCCGCAGTCATTGTCCTTTCTCTTAGACTTGTTTCTCACGGGCTCTCCGCTGATCATCATGGCACACTATCAGTTCAATTAGGTCACACCAGCCTTGACCATTTCTTGCATCCTAGCCTCTCAGAGACATCACGAGGTTCCAGATTTCTTCAATCTCATCCCGTACCACGTGTCCCCTTGCGCCTGCGCACATCTTCCCACTGGCGGCCATTTTATATCGCCACTCGGTTATACTTTAGAAGCACTAATTTGAGGCAAATAAAACATAATTAAAATAGAGAAAAATATCCCTTTCGTTTCCCTCCCGTCTACGTACCCCAATTAGTTGTTACCTAGCAGAAAGCAACATTTAAGCTGTTCCTTACTTACCATCACTATTTGTTTTTGCAACAACACGTTTTATTTCTATGAAGCACAATTAACATGCATTTATTTTTATTAGTACGCATTTATTTTTACGTTATAATTAGACACACAGACATTTATTAATAGATTATTTAGCACACACATTGGCATATTACCATTCCCACACATACAGTGTTGATTAATACATTTAAACGAACATTTTATTTAATTAATTATAAAATTTGTTAGGGGTTAAAATTTTTATTTTTTCTGCTCCATCAAGAGGAAGAGCAAGGGGCGGGGCAAACCAGCCCCTGAAACTCCTGCAGTCCAGGTTGAAGGGGCACCAGAGGAGGATGTCCTGGAGCCTAACAGGGAGGACATTGCCGCCCTGGGACACCTGCTTGAGCTTGGTGGATGGCAAGTTGAGGGTGGGCCCACCAGGCAGGAATTCTTTAAAGCACAGAAGGGGTGCCCAACTCTAGAAGGCCTGTGGCAGCAAGCTGAGGGCCAGGCAGTTGGTGTTACCTCTGGAGATCACCTGATCTAGCAGGAGAATGACCTTCTAAACAGTGAGCTTAACGTTCCTAAGCCTGGGGCAACACTTGTGTTGGGGGTTCCCCCAGTGATACAGGGACTTCCTACAGGGACTGGCTCATGACATACCCGTGGCAGGATATCTGGAACAAGACAAAACCTTTGTCAGATTTGTGACCAACTTGTGTTGGCCCCAGGTCAAGACAGCCTCAGATACATTATGCAGACCCTGTCCCACCTGCCAGGCTACTGGTTAAACAGGGAAAAAGCTCAAGGCTCTCTTAGTTCCACTCACTGAAAGGGTGGGCATCAAGATAGTTGGACCTTTGGACCCCAAACCTGCCTTAGGCAGCAGGTTTATTCTGGTTTTAGTGTACCATGCCACCAGATACCATGAGGCCATCCCCCTGCGATCTGTAACTGCACCTGCAGTGGCTACAACCCTGATGGGGATTTTTACCCGATTGGGGTACCCCGAGGAAGTGATGTCTGACAGGAGCACCAAATTCATGTCTGCATATGTGAAGTCCATTTGGGATGAGTGAGAAGTATACAATTAAGGTGATGGGATGCACACCTTTGTTTAAATGTATAATCCATGCTTATTCAATGGTTATCCAAGAATGCGTGCGCATCGGTTAGGTGCCATGCCCAAATGGCACCTGGGTTAACAACACATCGTCAAGTGGGGCATCATCTTGCCCCAAACCGATCGCACAGCTGAGTTGCGCCTCTATGGCAAACATTTCATATTCTACTCCATATTTCCTCAATTTTTTATTATTCAACATGTACTTCATCCTTTTTTTCACTTATTTTTCGTCCACGTTATGCCTTGATCCACACACGGGATATTATGCCATTTTTCAAGTTTCTAGTGTTGAAGCTGTGCCCATCCAGACCTCTTGCTAAAACACGACAGATGCAGGTGTTCGTTCAAAGCAGCGTTTATTTAAAAAAAGACCCAATGCATTTCGGGCTACAAGCGCCCTTCGTCAGGGGACACTAAAATAAACAATAAAACACATAACCATTACCATTTTAACCATTTCCAAACATCTTACATCATCGACATAAATCAGTAAACAATTTCTTTGAATACCATGTCATATTCCAACCCGTCCTCATTAAGCCCCTTCATAAATAGTATGATATCACCCTTCAACTTTCATGGTGAATCAATCCCCCTATAGGCCACTGTCTTTTGTTTAACCCCTTAATCCCTCTATTCTCCAAACCAACCGTCTAATACCCCTTCCTTATACCATTATCAATTTAGCTCGAATCCTTGTGTGTCCTTTACTTCTCTCCTTCCACATTCACACCACCATCTCCCGCAACCTGACTTAAACTCACATCCCCATAAACTCCTTTGCTCTCTCACCTTTAACTCCACACTCCTCTTCCCACTCAATTAGTTCAACAAACAACCTCATGCTCCTTTCATCTTCATACACGGAACTCCTCCCCCGTCGTTCCCGTCGGCTAAAATTAACTCGACATTGCTCACATCTTAACTTACCCTCCATTTTTGTTAACATTCATATACTCATTCATTCCCACTTACTACTAATTACGCTCTGCCATTAAACTCACCTACAATCTAATCACCCTCTACGTATTCACTTCTCAACCAAAACGAACACTACAACGATTTCACATACCTGTTTTGAACATTCAAACTAATCTTTCGCCATCTTCATTCCAGAGAGTGTGTAGTCACCCCCTGGTTCCACCCCTCTTATACCACTTCCTCCCTCACAAATCCATCCTGATTGGCCCGCTAATTAGCATTTCCCTACCATGAGAACCGGTTGCAAAATTACATTCAAATTGAATGAACTACCCTGCCCATAATGCACTGCACTCCTGCACTCAAAACATGATGAACATTTTTCGGTTCCTCCTTAACCATTTGAAAACAATAAGTGTCGTGATGTAAATAATAATTAACCAAAACTGGTTGTGCAGTAAAAGTCAATTGTTTAAAGTCCGTTCTAATCTCGTTCAACCACCACTACTTTAACGAGCCAAGTTCTTTCTCCGTCTGTGTGGATGCTGATAATGTAGTCCAATGATGTATATCCTCCATTTTACTTTTTAACCTGGCGGGTGCTACCCCAGTGTAGGGCATCGTTATAAGTGTACAATTAAGGTGATGGGATGCACACCTTTGTTTAAATGTATAATCCATGCTTATTCAATGGTTATCCAAGAATGCGTGCGCATCGGTTAGGTGCCATGCCCAAACGGCACCTGGGTTAACAACACATCGTCAAGTGGGGCATCATCTTGCCCCAAACCGATCGCACAGCTGAGTTGCGCCTCTATGGCAAACATTTCATATTCTACTCCATATTTCCTCAATTTTTTATTATTCAACATGTACTTCATCCTTTTTTCACTTATTTTTCGTCCACGTTATGCCTTGATCCACACACGGGATATTATGCCATTTTCAAGTTTCTAGTGTTGAAGCTGTGCCCATCCAGACCTCTTGCTAAAACACGACAGATGCAGGTGTTCGTTCAAAGCAGCGTTTATTTAAAAAAAGACCCAATGCATTTCGGGCTACAAGCGCCCTTCGTCAGGGGACACTAAAATAAACAATAAAACACATAACCATTACCATTTTAACCATTTCCAAACATCTTACATCATCGACATAAATCAGTAAACAATTTCTTTGAATACCATGTCATATTCCAACCCGTCCTCATTAAGCCCCTTCATAAATAGTATGATATCACCCTTCAACTTTCATGGTGAATCAATCCCCTATAGTCCACTGTCTTTTGTTTAACCCCTTAATCCCTCTATTCTCCAAACCAACCGTCTAATACCCCTTCCTTATACCATTATCAATTTAGCTCGAATCCTTGTGTGTCCTTTACTTCTCTCCTTCCACATTCACACCACCATCTCCACGCAACCTGACTTAAACTCACATCCCCATAAACTCCTTTGCTCTCTCACCTTTAACTCCACACTCCTCTTCCCACTCAATTAGTTCAACAAACAACCTCATGCTCCTTTCATCTTCATACACGGAACTCCTCCCCCGTCGTTCCCGTCGGCTAAAATTAACTCGACATTGCTCACATCTTAACTTACCCTCCATTTTTGTTAACATTCATATACTCATTCATTCCCACTTACTACTAATTACGCTCTGCCATTAAACTCACCTACAATCTAATCACCCTCTACGTATTCACTTCTCAACCAAAACGAACACTACAACGATTTCACATACCTGTTTTGAACATTCAAACTAATCTTTCGCCATCTTCATTCCAGTGAGTGAGAAGTAACCTACAAGTCCTCCACACCCTATCACCCTCAGACAAATGGGCATGTGGAAAGATTCAAGACCCTGAAAGGCATGATTATGGGCCTACCTGAGCAAAAAGTGGGATGTCCTCTAACCACACCTGCTCTTCGCCTACAGGGAGGTACCATAGAAGGGAGTGGAGTTTAGACCTTTTGAACTCCTCCATGGTTACCCTGTTAGGGGGCCTCTCAATCTGGTGAAGGAGGGGTGGGAACAAGCTCCCATGAAAGAGAATAGTTCCATAAATAGAAATCTTCACTGCAGCTTCTTCCAACGACTCCCTGATGACTACGCCTCCTCCTCGGACACTGCCAACTGCCTTGCCCCACTGAACTTTACCTTCTCAGACACCTTTCTTCAAAATTTCTTTTAAGTCCAAAGGTAAGTGGAGACTGAGCCCAATCCCTTTCATATATTCAAAACATCCTCCATCACAGTCGGCCATAACTTTCGAATTTTCCCTGGTTTCGGGCGACTAGATATCTGCAGTTGGAGCTTTGATCTTTTAGTCACTATTTTTCACTTTAAACTTTAAAAATTCTTAACTCAGGTTCTCCTAATTGGATATTTGTTGTTTTGGTGTCAAATAATTTAGTAAAATGTATAATATTTTCCAAAATTGGTGTGGGATTTTTCTTGTGTTATGCTTTTACTTTATTATTTTTTATTTATTTATTTGTATAATTTGTTAAGTGCAACTAATGCCCATAGGCGACTTGGCACTGTAGGAAAGATAAATAGCTAGAGTTGATGTCAGAAGTGAGTTTAGCACATGGCCAGGTGCCTTCTACTCCTGCGGGAACAGCCAGGTCTTTAAGGCTTTTCTGAAAGTAAGTAGGGAGGGAGCAGCTTTTAATGTCAGTGGGAGGCTGTTCCAGAGCCCAGCTGTGGCACTAAAAAAGCTCTTCCCACCGCAGTTGGTTCTCCAGGTTCATGGCGGAGCCCGATCGGAGCGTCCTTGCCGGCACGTACCAATTGAGTTTCTCCCGGAAATGGGCTGGCCCCAACCCATTCAGTGATTTATAGGCCATACAGAGAGCCTTAAACCTACATCGTTGTTTAACCGGCAACCAGTGTAGTTTCCTGATGGCTCCTCTCGCCGATTCATATTTGGGGATTTTGAAGAGAAAGCGGGCAGCAGCGTTTTGCAGAGTCTGGAGCCTCTTTTCGAGACCCACTGCGAGAGTAAGATAGAGGCTGTTGCAATAGTCTATCTTTTCAAATGGCATAGCAGTTGCAGCAAAGGCAGAACAGATCTTGGAAGCATGAATAGCAGCATCAGGAATTTATATTGAGATCAGACCTTCCCCTTCTCTCAGAACTCCCCCCCTCTCCTTCCATCCTCCCCCAGCATCCCAGCCAGTGATATAGTACATTCTTATCATCAATAAGTCTTCTTGGAAGACCGGCAGGTAGTGGGTTGCGTGTACACTTGGGTCTACAGTGGGCTGTGTAGCATTGTCACAGTCCTGCCCATGGGACACTACGGGGTCAGGGGGGAGGTTCTGTTTGGCGAATGTAGCTGATGAAGGGCTCCCATATGTCTCGGGGACGGGACCTCAGGGGCATTAGGTCCCAAAAGTTGGATAATTGTTCGTGGCAATAGGATACGTCTTTGATCCAGTCTCGAGTCCTTGGTGTCTGCGTGCCACCCCAGCACATCGTGACTCTACGTTTGGCGAGAAGGAGCATTAGGGCAGTGAGTTTGCGGGAACCGCTGGCCACCTCCGCTACATAGCCCAGCAGCCCAATCAGAGGCGACAGGGTTAGCGGCGTGTTTATTACTTTCTCGATTACAAGAAAAACCTCCGCCCAGTATGCGGCTATGGTGGGGCACTGCCAGGCAAGGTGGATAAAGTCTGCTGAGGTCACGTGGCATCGTAGGCAGTGAGAGTCTGTGGATAGGCCCATTCGGTGTGTCGACAAAGTGGTTCGATAAGTGCGATGTAAAAATTTAAAGTGTATGAGCCTTAGCCTGTAGTTTGGAGATAATAGTTGAAGTTGACCACAGCAAAATGACCATTGTGCATCAGTGAGGGGGAGGTTGAGATCTTCTCCCTAGGCCTCTCGGGCAGGTGTGAGCGCTGCGGGTGCGGTGTTCTGTGTATGTCTGTATAGGGACGTGATTAATTTACGAGGAGAAGCGGTAGTGTATATATAGTCTAAAGCTGTGAGTGTAGTCGGTGGGGCTGGGAACGTGTAAAATAGTGCACAGCATGTCGCCCGCAGTTGGTAATATAAAAGGGTGCCAAGGGACGTGCCCGAGCCGGCCTGCGTGGTCGGGGGCCATGGAATTGATCATCCGGAAAGTGGTCTGCAAATGTATGTATGCTAATCCTGCTTGCGCGGCCGCAAGTGCCTGCTTCCTGTCAGCGGGGTAGCAGGGGGTGGTTCGCCACCGGGATCGATGGGGCTTAGAGAAGTGGGACCTTTGCGCGATGGGCCAATCCAGCCCATGCCCAACGCATGCATTGTGGAATATCTATTTCGGTCGTTGGGCGTTTATATGGAAGGAACAGAGCTGTCGAGAGAGGCCATGGGGAGACTGCGTCTATCTCCACTGCAACGTGCGGTTGGAAAGGAGTAGGGTGCGTCCAGTAATGTAGAAAGTGTGCCTGGGCGCAAAGCGCATAGAGTTGTAGGTCTGGCGCGCCCAGCCCTCCCTGAGATTGCGGCAAGGTTAGCAGTTCATATTTTACCCGGGGTTGTCGGCCCGCCCAGACCAAAGTAATGAGATTGGATCATAGTCTTTTGAAGAAGGCCTGTGTGATCGGGATGGGAAGGTTTAGAAATAAATAAAGGAACTTTGGTACTACGACCATTTTTGCGATCGCGATCCGGCCCGCCAGGGACAACGGAAGTTTGGACCATAACGGGATGCGGTCCTCGAACCATGTCATTGCTCTGACATAATTGGATTTCCAGAGTTCAGTGATGTCTCTGCTGACGTGAATCCCCAAGTATTTGACAGGGCCGGTTGCCCACTGGAACGGATACTCTGTGGGGAATGGGACCGTGGCCTCCGTTAGGGGAAGGAGCATGGACTTAGCCCAGTTGATTTGAACTCCGGATAGGCCCCTGAAGTGTATAATCTCCCGAACTAGTAGGGAGAGGTTAAGTTCTGGCTTACTCACGTAGAGAGTGATGTCGTCCGCATAAAGGGACACTGTGAGACCGTGGGTTCTGAATCCCACCCCTCGATTCGCGTTCTGTTGCCGAATTTGTGCTGCCAAGGGTTCCATTGGGATAGCGAAGAGCAGGGGGGAAAATGGGCACTCCTGTCACGTGCCTCTGCTGACTGGGAATAGTTCCGGTATTTGCCCCTTAAGGCGAACCCTGCCAGTGAGCAAGGTGTAAAGAAGGCGGATTTGTGCGAGAAAAGTGAGACCGAGGCCCATTCTGCTTAACAGCGGGAATAGAAATCCACATTCCACTGTATCAGATGCTTTGGTTGCATAGAACAAAGCTGCCAGTGCTGTGGATTGGGGATGTAAATAATGCATAACTGCAAACATAGTCCGAAGATTATGTGTAGGCGAGCGACCTGGTATGAACCTGGATTGATCAGGTCTGATCATCACAGGCAGCAGGAGTTGCAGCCTGTTTGCCAGTACCTTTGCGAAGATTTTATTATTTATATTGATAAGTGATAGGGGCCGGTAGGAGTCGCATTGGTCAGAGGCATGTCTGGCTTGAGGAGTGTGAAGAGTACGGGTTCCCGTATCGACGGGGGAGCGAGCGCATCTTGGTAAATGTCTAGCAGTTTGGGAATTAGAAGATCGGAGTATTCTTTATAAAAAGCGGCTGTCAGCCCATCCAGGCCGGGAGCCTTGTCCGGAGAGAGACCGGCATTTGCCTGCCGCACCTCTTCAGCATTGACGGGAAGATCTAAAAATTCTCGATGTAAGTTTGAGAGCCACACCAGTTCAATGGCATCAAAATAAGCCTGTAGGTCCAGTGGGGAAGCAGCTTGGGAGGAGGAGTGAAGGCAGGCGAAGAAGTCGACCATGGTGCGTAGCAAGTCTGGGGTTGAGGAGTGATGTTTGGCCTTCCGCGTCGACAAGCTCAGGAATGTAGGATGCGGCGCCTGATTTCTGGAGCAACCTGGCCAGTGTTTTGCCAGGGCGGTCTCCCTCTCCATACCTGCGAGCCTGGGTCTCCTCGCCCAGGAAGTGGACTTCTCTAAAAGCCTCATCCTGATATGCCGATATTTTAATACGTATATCAGCCAGAACAGCCGAGTTGGTAGAGCAATGGAACTGGGTCTTGAGTGTGGAGATGTCATCCTCGAGTGCCGATATTGTCCCGTGGATAGATTTGAGAATGCCGTTTTGTTTGGCTATACAGGTGCCACGGATTACCAATTTAAAGGCGTCCCAGAGTACAGCAGGGGAGCTAACTGAGCCAGTGTTGTGCTCGAAGTAGTCCTGGATTGCTACCCGCATCTCTTCCCTGAAGACCTGATCCCCGAGGGCGTTCAGGGGTAGCCTCCATGAGAACGCACGTGAGGGAGCCTGGGGTGGCCTGATGCTTAGGTGGACTGGAGCGTGATCTGAAAGGGTGTGCGGCAAATGGGAAACCTCTGGTTACCACAGCAGGGCATCTGTAGATGTCAGCCAGTAGTCAATTCTGGACCTCGCCCAGTGTTGTAAGGAAAGGCATGTGCCCTCACGTATGTTGTGGTGTGTGTCACGCCACATGTCTACAAGGCAGTTATCTGTGATAATTGAGGCTAATGTGGTGGCAGCTTGTGGGTGGGGACGTCGTGAGCTACCTACCCTGTCCACCCCATTTACCAGTGGGACGTTGAGTCACCGCCCCAGAATATGGTATGTGGGTTGATGCTGGCGATCAAGTGCCAGACCCCTACGAAAAAGGCTGGATCGTCCACATTGGGACCGTAGACGTTGGCTAAACTCATCGGGGGTTGTGGAGTTTGCCCATCAGAATAATATAACGTCCTGCGTCGTCGGTAATGCAATGGTCAGTGGTCCAGGCCAGGCCCTTTCGTATGAGGACTCAGACCCCCTTAGCATAATTGGAATATTTAGAGGAGTATGTTGGCCCCCACCCTCTGGTGAGTAGGGGGGAAAGATTGTTGCCAATGAGGTGGGTTTCTTGTAATAGGCAGATGCCAATAGCATGTCTATTCAAATAGGCGTGTACTAGCCGTATTTTCCTACTGTCGTTCAGTCCCCTTATATTGCATGTGATTAGTTTTACTAGGGCTGCCTTATTAATCTATAACAGGGTTGGTGATGATGCTGCGTGTGCAAACGTGATGGGGAAATGCGTCTGCTCTGGCGCTTGAGAAGGATGTGCATGTGTGTGCCATTATGCCAACATTTTTGATGCAATACATAAGAAATAGCTCTCAACAAACCATTCCCTTCCAATACTCCCCCCACCCACTCCAACCCCCCAATTAGGTTGAGATATCCGCCCGTAACAGAAACTTCCGAGAATCATACCTGGGGGCAGCGGAGTCTCCGCGGGAACTACCCGTCGTGAGGCTGGGTGGCTGAGCATAACTATAGTGGGGGGGCCCACCACCCACTCCGCCAAAAAGCGCGCTGTAATATTACAATTGTAACAACATTGCTTAGTATAATCAGATAACTTCCACAAAGTCGGCCCTGCAGACAGGGACCGTCATCGCCCACCCAGTGGAACAGCATTTAAGTTCTTGCATTCTGTATCAGGTGTTGTCGGGTAGTGGTTAATCATTCTGTGATTCAGAATAGAGATGGAGAGATACTATAGAGTAGAGTGAGTCACTTGAGGCTACTGTTGTGTATGCAAAGAAGGGGGGGGAATTCCCCTTGTCGGAACTAGGGCTCTCACACACCCAGCAAGCTAGGTGTCATGCTTCATCATATGAGCCTGCCCTTCGTCAGGTCGGCGCTGCAATACCTGACGGGCACCCAGACCGGGGCTGTTTAACGGGGATCTTTTGTTCCTGCCAGTGGGTGCGGTGGGGGTGAGGGGCCTCGTGTGTGTAGATGTGGGGGGTTGTGAATCTAGAAAATAGGTCAGTTAGTCCTAGCAAACAATTTATTAAGAAGGTAAACTGCCTAATTTAAAAGAGCGAGAGGGGCAAAGGACTAGTGACAATGTATCTAGTTGTATGTGCCCTGCTCTCGAGTGATCGACATGTTTCGTGCCATAAGAGTTGATTAGATCAGGGCAATTCCTCAGGATCAAAGGAACGCTATCTACACTATCTACACTAAAAGGGTAAGTGAATTCTACATACCACGTTCTCTGGTTGATAACCTATAAAGGTTATCAACCCCCCCTTTTTCTACCTTTATAGGTTATCAACCAGAGAACGTGGTATGTAGAATTCACTGTCCCCTTTGTATTGTATCTGCCCCTTCTCCCTGGCAAGCCGGAGAATCGTGTTGCGGTCTTTGTAGTTTAACAGGCGGGCCACAATTGGACGAGGGAGGGGGCACCGGGGGGGCTTTGGTCCCAGTGATCTGTGAGCTTTTTCAACAATAAAGACGGGGGATAGATCTGCTCAAAATAGGTCCTGCAAAAGAGTTTCTATGAAGTCCTCCATCTTGGAGATCGCAGTGGATTGGGGCACGCCCACTACGCGGAGATTATTGCGCCTTGAACGGGCCTCGAGGTCTTCATTTCTTTGTTTGATTAGGTCTAATATTTTGTCCATTTGTAGGAGGCGCTCTGAGTTGGCAGATTGGGCGTCGTCTCACTTGGATACTCTAGTTTCCAGGTGGTCAAGCCGGGAGTCATGAGCCTCGACCCTGTTTTTAACCTTGTCCAGGTGAGAGGTGAGCAGGTCCAGCTTGGCATTGATGTTTTTTAAGCTAGATTTCACATCCAGGAGTATTCCCTTCAGGTCCAAATCTTACTCTTCGGTGTCGGTCTCATCTGGATGGTGTGAGGTGGCGCCCCCCACTGCCTCAGGGTCCGACGGCATGGCGCTGCGTTTTTTCTCGAATGAGAGCTTGGACTGCCTGTCCTCCGGCTTCCCCATAGCTGCAGGGGGGCGGGGGACCTGCAGCCCGGCCCGCCGCGAAGGTCTGGAAGGAGTATGTCTCACCACCCCGTCAGGCGGGGATCACTGGGCGCCCACTCCTCTACACCCACGCCTTTGGCCCAAGTCGTGTCTTCCAGCCGCAGCAGCGATGGGTCTCTAATGGGGGCAGTCGCGCCTGTCCCAGCAGTCTAGTACTGGGGCCCGGGGCGGTTACTACTGATGCAGCATGCTTAATACTTTGTGAGGGTTGACCTCTTCCGGCCCTGAGTCGCACGAAGCGGTGACAGCCAAAGGAGGGGGCCGCCTAGCGCAGCACGCAGCTGGGCTTCAGCAATAGGAAGGGTGCTTCTCTGGCCAAGCGCGGCAGTACAAAGTTAATTGGGGTATCGGGGGAGGGGAGGGCATCCACGGAGCAGCCCGCCATGCTTACCCGATGGATCGCACTCACTGCTTGTCCAATGCGGAATCCTCCTGTGGGCCCGCGGGCGCACACCTCACACTCCTCGCGTCAGGCCGGGCCATGACTCGGCTCACCACTGCTGCAGGCTCGACCTCTTGGCGCCGCAGTGCGGTCTCCCGCCGAGGGTCACCTGGTCAAGCCCAGTGCAGCACCAGCAGCATTTGTTTTCCCACCGGTCTCCTTGGAGATGCACAGCTCTGCCGTCCACATGCCCCCCAGCCGGCCGGAGGGTCCAGGTAGGCCTCGGATGCTCCCCGGTTGTTCTGCCAGCACAGTCGATCCCATGCTGGACTCAGTGTAGGAGTTTCGCCGCCTCCACCTTGTTGGCGTCACCTATAGGATGCAGCGCCTGGGGGGGAGCGTTGGATGGGCCCTATAGCACTTGGAGAGTGTTGACTGGGCCTCAATGGTGGGCAGGGTGTTTTTCGGCTGTGGTGTGGCAGCACAAAGTCAGTTGAAGAGATGGGGAGGGGAGGGCACCTCTGAAGCAGCCCGCCACGCTCGCCCCACGGAACGCACTCACCGCCTCAGGCCGCAGGCCCGACCTCTTCGCGCCGCAGCACGGGCTTCCGCTGAGGGTCTCGTGAGCACACCCGGTGTGGCGCCAACAGCGTTTGTGTTCTCTGCCGGCTTCTCAGCGGGGCTCGGCTTTGCGGTCTACGTGTCTCCAAGCCGGCCGCAGGGTCCAGGCAGGCCAAGTCGTCTCCCGGACTGTCCTGCCGGCACAGTCACCCCTGGGCCATCCTCAGTTTAGGGGGTTTGCCGCCTCCACCTTGTCGCCGGCACTTGGAGGATTCAGCGCCCGAGAGGAAGGGGTCAGATGGGCCCTATATTGTGTGGACCATGTCGGATTTTAGACTCAGCCAGAAGAGCTCTCTTACAGTGCGGCCATCTTGCGCCGCGGCAAAGTCACGCCCCCTGCAATAGTCTATCTTAGTGAGAACCA
Source organism: Calotriton arnoldi (assembly GCA_963921515.1). NCBI lineage: Eukaryota > Metazoa > Chordata > Amphibia > Caudata > Salamandridae > Calotriton > Calotriton arnoldi. Next base: position 195,883 of record CAWUFW010004421.1, on the reverse strand, counting down.
ATGCACTGATAGCCGTTCTTAGAAGTTCAGGGGGCAAGAATTTTTCAATCTTTTTTATGAGCCTTAGCGAAAAAAAATGAGGCTGATGTAATTTTATTTACTTGGTCCTTAAACTTCAGTTCTTTATCTACCAGGACCCTAGATTTTTTACTTTGTTAGAGGGTTCAGGAAGTGAGTCTACTTCGGGTGGCCACCATTCCGGCGTCCAGAGTGAGGGGTTGTTACCAAAAAGGATGACCTCCGTTTTAGTGGCATTTAATTTAAGGTAGTTGTAATCCATCCACTTGCTCACATTGCTCATGCTTGTTCTGAGTGCCATGCCTGAATTATTTTCAGGCTTTGCCAGTGACACCACAATTTGGGTGTCATCAGCATAGGACGCCAGGTGAAAGCCTGCATTTTTGATGATAGATGCGAGTGGTGTAACATAAAGGTTGAAAAGTGTTGGACTCAGTGCCGATCCCTGAGGGACTCCGCAGGGCAGGGAGTAAGGCCTAGATGTAAACTTGCCCATCGACACAGTGTGTCGTCTGTTAACCAAGAAGGATTGGAGGTGATCTAAAGCTGTGTCTTCAATCTCCAGGCTGTGCAGACGGTCAACTAAGATCTCATGGCTGACTGTGTCAAACGCCGTGGAGAGATCCAACAGGATTAGGGCTGCAGTCCCTCCTTTGTCCAGCACTTCCCAAATATCCTCTGTAGCTACTACCAGGTCAGACTCAGTACTACGATTTTTTCTGAAGCTGTGATGTGTGTCGTCCAGAAGTAGATTTTCCTCTAGGTACTCTGAAAGTTGCTGATTAATTATTTTCTCTGCCAACTTGGCAGCAAAGGGAAGTCTTGAGATTGGCCGGTAGTTGTTCGGGCCCAGTGCATTCAGATTGTCTTTCTTTAGCAAAGGCAGAATGGAGGCATGTTTCCAGTATGTCGGGAAGGTTCTTCCTGCAAACATGTTATTAAAAATATGGCCCAGATATTGTGCCACTTGTGCAAGAATCATGTGCATTATCTTAGGGGTACAGGGGTCTTGTGGCACCCCAGATGAGAGGAATCAATTTTACAAGTTGCTCTTCCGAGGGCGCCTTAAAAGTAGAGAGTCTGCTTTCATTGATAGCGACAGCTGGGGCACACCCATCTTGTTGACCCGCTACTCTCTATGCTGAGAGGCTAGAGAAGATGTTTGCAACCTTTTCCTGAGAAAAAACATTGCCAGTTCATCGCAGAAATTTTGATTTATGACTGCATGGTTTGAGCTGGTAGGTGTAATCTATTTTTTATGAATAGGAAAAGGGTTTTGTTTGCATCGCAGGCTGCTCTTATCTGTTCGGAGTAGTATGAGGTCTTTGCTGCTACGATATTTTTTTTATGTTCCGCTAATTTATTTTGATAGAATTTTTTCTCCTCTACCTCATATTTTTCCTCCATTTTTGTTCTTGCCTTTGGCAGTCCTGCCGTAATCTCCTAAAATTTTCATTATACCAGGGCTGGGATAGATTTATGGCTACTGCTTTATGGTTGATTGGTGCTACTATATCCAGAGCTGAGTTTAGCCAGAGTGAAACGTTTTCCACATTCTGCTCCAGATCCTCAGCTCGCTGCCAGGGCCCAGGGGTAATGGCATCTCTCAGTTCGGCTGGCCGAATTTTATGCCATGCTCTACTCGGGGGTTTTTGAATCGTGTTTCTGTGCATGGTGCAATTCCTTGTCTGTATCTGCCAGTTAACTGCCCAGTGGTCGGACCAGGTGAGAGGGAGAGATGGGAGTAGGGTAGTAGCCGAGTAGTTGGAAAAGATCCCATCTAGCATATGTCCAGCCTTATGCGTTAGACCTTTAGTAATTAGGGATAGTCCGAAAGCATTCATAGTTTTGATAAGTTTTGTGGAATATGGGTCTGTTTAACTTTCCAAATGAAAGTTAAAATCACCCAGCACCAAAAAGTTTGCATTGGTGATGGAAGATTCCATTAACAGGCTGAGCTTGTCTGCCAAACCGCCCCTCGGTCCAGGTGGACGATAGATCAGCAGTCCCTTGACAGCCTGCGAGTCCGGCGGCTGCACTGAGAAGGCTAAAGCCTCAAACCAAGGTGTGGTGAGTCGCTCAAAGGTCGTTTTAACGTGATCCCGGTGGAATACTGCCAGCCCTCCTCCTTTTTTTAATTGTCTGTTATTACTGTTTGTGTGCTGCATAAATACGTTACACATTGCCTCTAAGTTAAGCCTGACTGCTTTTGTGCCAAGCTACCAGAGGGTTAAGCACAGGTTAATTTAGTGACTTTATTTGGTTTACCCCAACATGATAAGGATTGTGGCTGTTGCTTGAGAAGGGCTCACACCCCCCATCAGCCAACAACCCAATATTTATTTATTTATTTATTTATTGATTTATAAAGCGCCAGAATCGACCCCCGAAGGGGTATCTCTGCGCTCATGGCGGGGCACCTGTGAAAGGAGCTATCTGCTAGAAATCAGGAACAGAAAAGAAAGGTCTTGAGCTGTTTCCTAAAGTGGGAATGTTCCGTGCACTGTCTGAGCTGCACGGGAAGCTTGTTCCAATAACTGAGGCCTAAATAGGAAACAGACTTCCCACCTTGTCTGGACCATTTGATTCTAGGCACTGCAAGGAGGGATTTAGATCCTGAACGAAGAGACCGCCGAGGTGTATAAGGAATAAATGTATCTGCAAGATAGCTAGGGCCACAATTAGACAAGGCCTTGTGTATGGTGCAACAAATCTTGAACTGTACTCGTTCCCGTATTGGGAGCCAGTGGAGCTGAAAGAGCAGAGGCCGGGAGGCTGTCCTGGGCGGGGCGTTCAGGATCAGACGTGCCGCCGTGTTCTGGACAACCTGCAATCTGTTAAGAGCAGCCTCATTAGCGGACAACAATAGGCTGTTACAGTAATCCAGGCGACTTAAAATAAGCGCCTGGGTTAGCGTCTTCCTGGATGAATCAGGAAGCAAGGGAAGGATGCGACGCAGTAGGCCCAACACATGAAAGCAGGAGCCCGCTGTCTGTGCGGCATGCTCCTTCATGGTGAGGGTCTGCTCCAGGCGAACACCCAAGTTTTTACACAAGACTTGGGGGCAGGAGTGGAGCCCAAATCTGTGGGCCACCAATCGGGGTCCACAGAAGTTGAGCCTCCCCAAAAGCATAATCTCCGTCTTTCCCACATTGCACTGAAGAAAGTTGCTCCTCATCCACTGTGAGATGTTTCTCATTCCCAGAGAGAAAGCGGCCTGTACTGAAGGAGTGAATTTTGCGAATGGAAAAAGCAGCTGGGTATCGTCAGCATAGGAGACGGGGATAAACCCGCTACTCCTTAACAGATTGGCCAAGGGAGCCACATAGATGTTAAACAAAGTCGGGCTCAAACAAGAGCCCTGTGGTACTCCCTTGGACAGCTCTGATACAGCGGAACGATACGAACCAAGGTTAACCGCCTGTGAGCGGAATGAGAGAAAACTCGTCAGCCACTGTAAAGCCAAATCTCTAAGTCCGATCTCTTCCAGTCTCCTGAGCAAAATCTTATGGGAAACCGTGTCGAACGCGGCGGATAGGTCCAACAGCACCAGAATCATGGAATGGCCTCTATCTAGGGTCATCCTGATGTTATCGGTGACCACTAGTAGGGCCGATTCTGTGCTGTATTTAGGGCGAATGCCTGATTGAGAAGAATCAAGACTACCCGTCCATTTGACGTAGTTGGAGAGATGGATGTTAATATGTTTCTCCAATAGCTTGCCCAGGAACGGTAGGAGGGAGATGGGACGGAGATTGGAGAACTCAGTTAGCGGGGCCGTGGTGTTCTTTCGGATAGGCATGACCTGTGCTGCTTTCCATTCCAGAGGGACCAGGCCTCCTCGCAGAGAGAGATTGAGGAGATGTGCAATGGAGGGGGACAGGTAACAGGCAAGAGAGATGGTGGTTTTTGCCGGAATGCAATCCAGGGGGGATCCTGATTTAACTGAGCAGATCAGTGATTCTACCTCCGCCTGCGTCACTAAGGGAAAATTTCCCAATGATTGAGTAACTGTCAGCCCAAGTGCTTTGGGGATCATACTAGAAGGGGGATGATCTCCTAATTGGACTATTTTATCGTAGATGGTCTCAATTTTTTGTGTGAAAAAGGTGCTAATATCATCGCACAATTTTTGTGTCGGGCTATTGAGTTCTCACATACTTTAGGATTGGTAAAGGACTGAAGAATACGATATAGCACCTTGGGGTCATTGTTAGCCTGATCTAATTGTAGAGCTATATGAGCTTTACGTGCTGCCCTGATTTCCCCATGATAATTAGCCAATGCTGTATAAAACCGCTCCTTGTCTTCCTCCCCATGAGTAAGGCGCCACCGTTTTTCATGCTTCCTACAGATTCGTTTCTGGGCGCGGAGTTGAGGGGAGTACCAGGCATTCTGGGGATGCTTAGGGGAGCCAGGGAAGGATTTCAGAGGGGCTAACTGGTCCACAGCTCTAGAAACTGCCAGGTTATACTTATCAAGAGCCTCTTCGATGTCGTCTGATTCTAGTATCCGAGGCTCTTCAAAAAACTGATTAAAGCCCTCTGGCGTAACTCTCTTCCACTGTCTAAAAAGAAGAGGGGTATCATGGGTAATGTGAGTTCCCTTCCCAGGCGCCTGGATACAGAATTCAATTGACGCATGGTCAGACCAGGACATAAACTGGGGGGATTTGCAGGAGACATTAGGGGAATTAGAGAAAATAATGTCCAGGGTGTGGCCAGCTACATGTGTAGGGCCTTCGTTGAGCTTGGTCAACCCTAGAGTGGTTAACTCCGTTATAAGTGACCCTGTGTCCGCATTAGAACCACACTCACTGTGTATGTTAAAATCGCCCAGCAGCAGAAAATTGCTGCTCGCAATTACATGTGGGGCGATTAATTCGGTAAGTTGAAGAGGAAAATCATACATCGGACCAGGAGGCCGGTATACCAAGGCCCCCTTCCAGCTCATGTGGGGCGAAAAATCTATACGGAACACCATTGCTTCTGTGGTCGGATCACAATGTTGTTCCAACTCGGTGATCTTAATACAATCTCTATGCGCAATAGCAATTCCACCTCCCATTTTGTTCGGTCTATCCATGCGGACAAGTCTGTAACCCTCTGGTAAAGCAAGAGCTATGGAAGGGACCGAATGGGGCTTCAGCCAAGTTTCGGTTAAAAACCCAAAGTGAGGCTGGACCGAGGAAAGGAGATCCCAGACCTCGGCAGAATGGTTAGGGAGGGATCTCACATTGCATAATAAACTTTTCCACCCCTGCTCCGAGCTAGATGAAGGTTTATACATCGTAGCTGAGGGGGCACAGAGGGATATGTTGGCCATAACATGGTCACTGAGTGCCTTCTTATCAGTGGTGCCTTGAAAACGGCAGGTCAGACAAGAAAAAGGACCCTCATAAGAGGGCCAGGAGTCTAACCTACCAGCCAGGCAAGGAGTGGACCTCAACTCTACCATCTTTTTGATAGAATAAATCCGTCTCGAAGGGCGTTCGTGGTCAGAGGGAGAATGGCCAGGGCTTCTGGCATCTGGCGACTCCTGGGCGCGGACGGGCGCAGACGGGCTTGCCTTTGGCGCGCCGCCGGCGCGCCCGCTGCGCGTCGTGGCTAGCATCCGATTTTATAGAGGGGGTAGCCACTAGAGCGCTGACCTCCTCTACACCGGAAATGATACCCGCCTCCCTCCACACAAACGAGATAGTCTTGCGGTGGACCGGGGAGTGGTATTCTGAATAAAGAGCAGGTAGGTAAAAGTACAAAGTATTTAAAAGTAAACAGCGCAATACAGTCTAAAACAGCTCGCTGGCGTAGCAAATCACTTAGCACTAGTGACACACGTCCACTCGCGTTGTGGCTAGCATCCGATTTTATAGAGGGGGTAGCCACTAGAGCGCTGACCACAAGATATAAACTATCCTACCTCAAAGGCAACTAAATAGCAGTGTATGTGTGTTCAGTGTGCTAAATGTGTATAGACAAGGTTATAGCTTTGGTGAGAAACTGCAGAGTAGGGGCAGAGTAAGGGAAAGTAGGCATGCTGTCAGGGTTCCAACTCTCACCAGTGCATGCCCATATAATGCCAACTTTTGCGCTAAGAAGCATGGAGAACTGGGTCCTTGGTTTATTAAAGAATGACCCCCGTCCCTGGGGTTTGTGAAGGGCTTTACTGAGTTTTCATGATTTATACATTATTTTGCCATAAATATCCCTAGTGGCAGTGGTAGGTTTACAATGAATAATGTATTTGTGATTCACTGTTTCTGTAAAATATCCCTGGAGGCAGTGGTTGCACTGAAACAGAACTCTGCACAATCTAGAAGGGCACATGGCATTTGCATGTTACACGACTTGTGGGATCAGATCAGGAACAGGAAAAATAGGGCTCTGGGTGAGGAAAGAGACCACCTCCATAAGAGAGAACAATGTGCAGGTCTTAATACTTAGCTAACACAGTAGCAAGAATACCACGTCACCTAACTATACAGGTCAGCATTTTGTTGACCATCCAACAGAGACGTTATCTATGCTAATTGATTCTGGGGCCACTGTAAACTTTTTTGACCTCTCCCTAGCAGAAAGACTTGGACTGGCAAGGGTCCCAAAGAAAGAACCAGAGCCAGTACAGACTGTGGATGGCTAAGAACTATCCTCTGGAATAACACGGTTTCAAACTCAGCCTTTGAAAGTGGTCTGTGATAATGGTCACACAGAGCAGATAATATTTGACCTCATAGATACCCCAACCTTTGGGGTAACTTTAGAAATCCCTTGGTTAGAATTCCACAATTCAAAGACTGATTGGGTTCTAAGGACAGTTACATTGAACTCACATTTTTGTAGGACGCCCTATTATGCAGATGTCTTTGACCTACCCATGCCACTACACTGCTCTTTGACACAGAAGACAGATACACCCCAATTGCCCATACACTATGAAGACTTCCAAGATGTGTTTGACCTGCAAAAGGCCACACAGTTACCACCACACTGCACAATTGATTATAGAATATATCTCATTCCTGATGCCACTCTGCCCTGCAAGTGAATATATGCCCTGACAGAGCCTTAAGCAGAATATCTCACATAAATATCAGGAGGTATTATTGGCCCTGGGGTTCATCAGACAGTCCACCTCCCCAGTCTCTTCTCCCCTTTTTTATGCTAAAAAGAATGGGTAGTTATGGCCATTTATTGATTATAGAGCAGTGAATAAAGACACCATTAAAAATTGTTACCCGTTGCCATTGATCCGGGTCTTATTTGACCAGGTGCATCACTTTACCATATATATCTCAAACTAAACATACGAGCGCATGCCAGCTCATTTGTGTCAAAGAAGGTGACAAATAGAAAACCATCTTCCGCACAAAATTCAGAAAATACAGTCATGGCGTTCTATGTAACGCACCAGCAGTGTGCCAACATTTCATCAACGAAGTTCTACTGGATTTTTGGGACGTCTGTTTACATAGACGGCATTCTCATTTATTCTCAGAATGACGAAGAACATATACAACACATGCATGCAATTTTGCAACGCCTTCGAGAACATAACCTACATGCCAAATTAGACAAGTGTTCATTCCATGTTAAGTCTGTTGACTTCTTGGGATATGTCCTCTCCTCATAGGGAATCACAATGGACCCAAAAAAGGTGGAAACAATCATGACCTGGTCCGCTCCCACTTCAGTCAAGGAGGTATAGCGATTGTTGGGGTTTGCAAACTTCTATAGAAGGTTTACTGCACATTTTTCAGACATCATAGCACCCATCACCCAACTACTAAAAAGGGAAAAACCTTTCACGGGTCAGATGCTGCTGACCAGGCCTTTCAGATACTTAAAAGAGCATTCACAACTGTTCCTGAGTTGCAGCATCCTGATCAGCCATATTGTGTTGATCTGGGTGCTTCTCAGGGGATGATCAGCAGTGTATTGTACCAAATGGATTCAGAATCGGGACATTTCCATCTTGTGGCCTTTTATTTTAAAAAGCTGTTGCCTGCAGAAAGAGACTACACTATGGCAGAGAGAGAATTATTAGCCATAAAATTGGTCTTTTCAGAATGAAGACATCATCTTTTAGGTGCTAAACACACAGTCACAAAATTTTCTTGGGTCACAAAAACCTACAATTTTTCCATTCAGTCGAAGTTCTCACACCAAGATGAATGCGATGGTTACCAACTTCATCATTACTTATCAACCAGGTCCCCAGCAACTGCAATCAGATACAGTATCACAATATGGATTTGCGCTCCAAGAGCTACTGAAAGTGAACTTCTCAGTATTATCCCCTCAGATATGATAATCACAGTATGCAGTCCTGGCACGTTCCTAACCACACTTACAAATGAGGTAAAGCAACGAAATAGTGAGGAATGGCTTCAAGATCCAGAGCAAACAGTGGTGGATGGTTTGTTCTACCACAAACAATGTCCATTCATTCCAACCATAGAACTTGTGCAACAGGTATTAGAATGGAACCATGACTCCGCAGTAGCTGGTCATCCGGGCATTCATAAAATCTTGGTCAATTGCAGGAAACAGTTTTGGTGGAAGTCAATGCTTCAGGATGTCCAGAAATACATCCTCACCTGTCCAATTTGTGCCAGAAAGAAAGCACCCCATACATCACCGTTAGGGTTATTACAACCATTGCCTATACCTCTTACTCCTTGGCATATGATCAGTTTAGATTTTATCACAGGCTTACCCCCAGAGAAGAAATACACAACGATGCTAGAAGTGGTAGATCTGTTGTCAAAAATGGCACATTTCATCCAACTTCGAAAGCTTCCGACCTCTGAAGAACTGAGTCAGATATTCATACAGCAAGTAGTCAGATTTCATGGTCTGCCTTCTAAGATTATTTCTGATAGTGGCCCACAATTCACGGCAAAATTGTGGACGGCGCTATGTGCCTCTCTCGGTATTGAAGTAGCTCTATCCTCTGCCTATCACTACCAAAGTGATGGACAGACGGAGCGAGTGTATCGGTCTCTAGAACAAATCCTTCATTTTTTACTTGTCTCAGTGAAAGTCAATGGGACCAAGCAATACCCCTAGCAGAGTTTGTGTATAATAACAGCAAACCCACTGCTACTGGTCTGTCCCCCTTTTACTTTCTGACACAACATCATCCAAGATTCTTACCCATTACTCATACTACCCCACCAGTTCTGGTTCCTTCTGTAATAGATAGACTAAAAGACCTGCATCAAAGACAAATGACTGCCACAGGTTGTCTTGCTAAAGTCAAACAAAAAATGAAAAAACACATTAATAAACACCGCAAACAAGAACCAGATTTTAAAGAGGGAGATTTTGTTTGGCTATCAACCCATAATCTGAACATGGATGATCGACTCAAATTCCTGCCACACATCATTAGCCCCTTTCCGACTGTCACCATGCCCTATTCTGTATCCCCTAAACTGCTCTTACCTGCAGAGTGCAACATTCAGCCCGTGTTTCAAGTTTCACTGTTGAAGCCCTATCACAATCAAACCTAGCCTGGTGTCCCACCTCCAGTGATAGGTTTGCAATGAATAATGTATTTGGATTCACAGTTTTCTTAAAATATACCTGGTGGCAGTGGTTGCACTGAAACAGTACTCTGCCAATCTAGAAAGGAACACGGCATTTGCACATGGCTTGCACAAGTGCTCACCGATGTGATCTAACGGCCACACCCAGCCACACCTAGCCACTTGAGCTCCTGCTCCAATGGCTGCATGTTTTTCTGGCTTGCCATGTGCACACATGGCTATAAAATCTGCTTCCACATGCACGGTGGTGCTTGGCCTTGTCACATCATGCACCACTTACCTGCTCCCGTGGCGAATTCCAGTTAAGGACTTCTTCCACTCTCCTTGATCGGCAGTACCTGGGGCCCTCAGGTCTTTGTGACCTTCTGCTTCCTGCAAGTTCCACTTCCTGCAAAAGAAAAGGGACAAAGAACAAAATGACGTAAACAAACTTTGATGCAAACACATAGCGCAGCGCGCGGCCCGCATGATCATAAACATCAGTGCCTCCGAGATTCGCATAACACAAACGCAAAGGTTGTGGTTGTTGGCATTAGAACACTATTGTTGGCTCTACAGAGTCTCAAAAACACACCAAAGAGACAGTTTGTGATTTATGGCATTATTATGCTAATGCACAGAGACTTATATGACAAAAAGGACATGAAACACTATCACTAGTGCTACAGGAAGATGCATTTCGAACTTCAGAGGTTTATTGTATACATTTGGAACTGTGTCAAACATTGTCAAAGGACTTACATGATAATTATGCAACTGGTGATGATGTCATTTTGTATCCCATGCTTCCTTGTTCATGATCATAATTCAAGAGAGTGTTCCATGATATTATGGACAATTCAACCGCTCCAGATGTTCCTAGTCACGTCGCAATGCGTGTTGTATACTTCATGAACCCCTCAAATATAGGAATCCTCAGAAGAACAGGGTGTAGTTTGTTATACCCTGTGCATTTAGGGGTGAGATACGGACACATTTAGACCAATGTATAATATGAGTACATTCATGAGGAGGCAGAGTTAATTGTTTATTTTTTATTGACAGATGCCCTGTGCAGTATCTCTGCAACATCCTAAGGTGCTGAAGCAGATGAGCAGTGATAAGTGCTGGCCCAGTCATGCCATGACCAGGTGAAATCGAACCTGCTCCAAGTCTCTCTCCCTCTCTTGTCAATCCCATTTCCCCTTCCCCTCGGGTACTGACACCAGCGCAGAGTCTATCATCTTACACTGAGGTTAGTGCTTGGGTGGAGAGGGGATTCAGCATCGCCCCAACTGAACCACCTGGACTTCAGGTGAGTGGTGCAACCTAGAACGTTAATTCATACAATCAGCCTTTAGAATGCTGTTCGTCCATCTGAAGGATTGTTCCTTATGAGGGATTCAATTTGAGGGACTGTATTTTGTGGACAAAGCCATTCCTATGGGCATTTAGCAATTCTTTAGAGTGGATGGTGTAAGAGGTGTCAGGGTCAGTTAAAATGCTGCACTTCTTTGACAATGCATTGTTAGTGGGAAGGCTGAGGATATAAACTGAATGTGCCCAGTTGATGAGGACATTAGAAAAGGTGATACTGTAGTGCTGTTTGCCCTTTGAAAGACAAAGGGACTCAGAGACCTGCAGCCACACTGGCATTCTTGGCCCCTTAATTGTATTCTATAACAAAAGTGTCACCATTCCCTGCAGAAAAGCTGGCAAAATTGAGGACACTGCTGTGCAAGTTAAATGCAGAACAAAATGTGAGCTAATAAAATTGCAGCAGATTCTGGGACACTTGAACTTTGAATGCAGAGCAGCGAAGCCAGGAGGAGTATTTTTAATGCAATCTTGGCATTGTAACTATGTGTTGAGACCTGACCAATAAAAAGGTGCAGTTTCTGATTGACAACAAGGCGGTTGTAAGAGGGATAAACAGACTATCAGCAAGTGACAAGGGGGTGCTGTAGCTACTGAGGTAGCAGGTTCATAGCTGTTTGTGTCTTCGGTGGAGAAAGGGTTGTCACCAGCGACAATTTCAGGCAAGATGGAAGGCATAGCCTTTTACTGCAAACATTTTTCGCAGTAAATCTGGTGGTTATGAACCAAATGGAGGAGATTCAGTGAGAAAAATGACACAGGAGGTCTGTCACAGTGACAGTAATGCAAGGGATTGTGGTTCAGATGAGAATTGCATGCATGTCCGCTTGCAAGATTGGACATATTTTCGATGATGGTATTTGGTGCACTCAGAGTGCCTGAAATCACAGGGCAATGATTGGAAGATGTCAGGTAGGAAGAGTATAGGATGGTGAGGAAGGGACAAAGAAGAAAGACAAGAAAATGAAAGGATTCTGGGTGACTTTGAGCAGCTTAAATAACAGGGGGATTTGGCCAGTAAAAGTATTTGAGATGTATCTATAAAGGAGAGGAAGAAAGGGGATAGGCTGTTTTTGCATGAGGCAAGAAATAGGGTGAGGCATAGACGGGTGCCGTGTGCATTGAGGAAGCCTGGCTGGAGAAAGAGCTGGGAATGTATTCATTCAGAGTGGGGGCAGTGACTGAGGTATATAGACTTGGGTGGAACAAGGAAAGGTTGAAGAGAAGGGCGAGATGGAGATCTGCAAGGATGTGGGGGTATGTGAGGAGAGATAGGTTGAAGATTTGCAAAGGTAACTGATAGGTTCTATCACCCCCAGGTAAAAGGAAGAAAGGGGGAGGCATGGGTATGTGGCAATTCTATAGTCATAATGGCTGTGAAGCATGCCAAACCCAGGTGCTATGGTCAGCAGCAGGGGCTCCAGGATGACAACGTGTCTGTGTGCTGGCAGGGTTTGGGGGAATGGGATGGAGTCAAATGCTGCCCATGTTAGTCTGATGACTCCTCTTGGTTCCGCGCCGGGACACTCCTTGGAGTAGCTGCGCGCGTTATAAAACTATATAACATAACATAACATGTTATGAAAATTGAGCAGGTAGAGACCATGGGCAAGCATGATCTCAATTTTACCTGTCAGAAAGTGATGTGGTGCTAGTCTCTTGCTTGGAACTACTAAAATAACTAAAAACGTATTTGAAGAAAATAGAGGAGAACTGGGACTGGACAGACATTATTTGGCACAATTACTACCTAGGAGAGTTTGAAGGGGAGCCAGAAAGCCTGCTACTGTTAAGTCGTGCAAAGAAGCGAACAGGGAAGTGGCAGATTATTGTAACGCACACAGCACTGGGGTGGTAGGCCACTTAGATATTGCATTCAAGTGATCATGCCTGTTTCAACAGGATGGGGTGCACTTCTCACTGTTGGAAAAACAGAACTTACTTGATAAAGTTAATGGAAGTGTTGGAGGAATGGTGGGGATGAAAGGAGGTGTATAAGGGGTGAGAGAGAACACCTCTGAGAAGAGTTTTGCTGGTGGCAGAGAGAGTGCTAAGGATAAGTCAGGGGGAGAGGTTGGAAAGTTAGAAGAAGAGGAGTGCAGACAAAAACACATGGACACAAAACTGATTTAAGATGGAGTAGGAGGCATCCTGGGCCTGGTGCGGGCAAAGAGGAAAGAAAGATAGGGACAGTCAATGTTAATTGTTGAATTAGGAGTTACTAGAAAATACATTTTAGGCAAGGAACATTGATGAAAGCGGGAGGGGCTGCAGAGCCAAGGGGCGGTAGCAATTGTTTAGGTAAGGGAAGAGGAGTTTAGACATTGATGTTAGAAATACTGGGTCATATGTACAGAATTTAGGGATTGTGATTCTTTGCTAAGTCGCAAATCCTAATGTACAAAAACATAGAAGATGCTAATATTGATTCCTAATGAAGTGGCAATAGACCTACCTCATGATTATTAATGAGGTAGGCCACAGTTTGCGACCATTAGAAATTGCAGCCGTCACAGGGATGGTGGCCTGCTGGGTCAGCAGATCACCATGTCTGCATTTGATTTGTAATAAAGCAATCTTTTTTTTCAAAATGCGGCCCATTTTCCTTAAGGGAAAATGGGCTTCATTTCAAAATGTTTTAAAAAAATAAAATAAAAGTGTAGTTCCTACAAATCTATATAGGATCTGCGCGTTTAGGCAACATAAACAAAGGGACGTTTCAAAACGTTTAAAAAAAATAAAATGAAAGTTTCATTTTTTTTAAGGGCAGGCAGTTGGACCACTGCAGCACTTAAAAAATATTTTTCAGCATTCACAAAGAGGAAGGCGTCCTGTGGGGACTCCTTCCCATTTGCAAATGGTTACCACCACCATTGAGGTGTTGGTAAAAAATGTATGTTTTGCAATCATGATTTGGTCGCAAAACATTCATACATACCACTGCGAATCAGTATTAACACCTTGCCTGCGGCAGGAATTCCAGCCCGGTGCTGGACATTCCAATCGCGGGCGTGGTCGTGACGGAACCCAGCCGTCATGCGCACAGGCCACCCGTGGCTCATGACGGCTGGGTTCCGTCATGAGCATCGAAGGGGTTAAGAAGGGACGCCCTAAATACCCTCCTTCCATATACTGAAGTACAAGCCCTACCGAATCGCAATTTGTCTCCTGTGTATTTTATAAGCCTTTTTTGATGTCGTAAACAGAATCTGGCCGTGTGCAACCTCCAAAAAATGTTTTGTACATAAGGCCCATAAATCGGTGATTAGAATGCTTGGATATTGTTCCAAGGAAGATAACAAAAATGTATTGTCATTATTTTCTTGAAAGAAAGGGGCTTACTTGTAGTCTTTGTAGAGGAGGAAAGGGGAAGGGTTGTTACAATGCTAAATAATTTTAGAGTTTTAGGATTTCCAACAGCAGAGTGTCTTTACTCTGCAGGCACATTTGTCCACCGAAGACAGTGTACTGGTTAGGCGGTAATTCTTTTATAATATCTACCTAGTTCCTGGAACTTGTGTAGTTCCCCTCGCTCCTTCAAGCACTCTGAAAAGGCCAAATAATGGTCGGTAGCACGTTATTAAACCCATAAATAAATAAACAAATAAGTACATGCAGCATTTTATCTTCCAAATCTGTTGACAAATAGAATGCAGCACATTACCTTGTGAAAATGCTAAAAAGCTTTGATTGGTTTCCAGTCTGAGGGCTAGAAGATGTACGAAGATTAGGATGAGCGATTTCCTAATTGCAATTTTGTTCCAAATTGCAATTAGGAAATCGCTATTCCGAATGCATGAAACTCATTTATGAGTCATGAGTTTCATTTAGAGTTTTATAGTGGGTCACAAATAGACCCACCACATGAATATTAATGAGGTAGGTCACAATTTGTGACCCACTACGATTCGCTGCCCTCACAGGGATGGTGGCCTGCTGGGGTCAGCCTGTTTTCCTTCAAACGGGATGCGTTTAAAAAGAAAAGAATTAAACATTTACGCTTCATTTTTTAAGAGTAGGCAGTGGTTCCTTGAACCACTGCCTGCTCTTATCAACATATTCTTTCAACCACTCTGAAAAGGGAAGGGCTCCCACAGGGACCCCTTCTGATATACGAATAGGTTACCACCACTTTTAAAATGGTGGTACGGTATTACTATTTTGCGACCGGAATTCAGACGCAAAACAGTACTACATTCCATACCGAATCGGTATTTGGAAGGGACATCCAAAACACACCTCTTCGAAAAACAGAATCGCAAATGTAAATTGCGATTCGGCGACAAGTTACAGAATCGCGTTTGTCAGAAAAAGCATTTTTCCGGTTGCAAATTGCCCGATTCTGCGAATCAGGGCGTTTACGACAGGAAAAATGCTTTGTACATCTGACCCTAAGTTTGTTCGAGCTTTTTTTTACGCACCTGTGACATGGTTAGAAGGCTGTATTGTGAACAAGAGCCAATGCCTTAAAATCCACCAGATCCATACATTTATATTATGGGAGATAGCCTCCGAATACACCCTACGAATGCATGTATTAATTCCATGTGGGCAGCAGACGATGATTTTCTAATGCACTCCTAATAAATGCCGGATCTATCTGACTGTGGCAGAGACAATCAAGCAGGACACTTTCATAATATCGACAAACAAGCACCTCCTGTAAATATTGCTGCTGACAGGATGCATAATGCTGAACATCATTAATGATAAAGACATCTTTATCTCATCGCTTAGGCTGACAAAAATAAGTTAATAATTCATGCATTGCAATCAATGACAGTGTGAGAGAGCCTCGGTGCCATGGGGGAGAGCAGAAGGGCAAAGGAATGACCGCTGCCAGCCTGTTCTGCTCTAATCCCTCCACTTGCTTATGGTCCTAGTGGTGCCATCAGAGCTGTGTTTACTGCTAAAAGCAGGATGCATTTCAGTCCATTTATGTGATGTGCTTCCTTGGAACAGGGTCTAATGATTGCTCACCATATCCCGGCACAAAACATTCTGAAGTTCAGCTAAGGTACTGTGATAGGTTTGATAACACACTGCCCTTTGAAGCCAAGACCTTCATGTCTGACTGAGGACACAGAGGGTTATTTCACATCAAGTGAGCATTGAAAGTGCTACTGTAAGAGAGGTGTCTGACACAGTTTTGGGCTGGCTGGTGTGTTAAATAATTGAAGAGCTAGAAAAGCACTATTTTACCACCTTAGATAGTCCTAACATTTTTCATGTCATACAAAAATTCTTGGCTGGAAACGTAGAAGCATATTGTGACAGCTCTAAAGTAAACAACAGAACACAACATATTAACATATACAAAGCAGCATTAACAACACAACAAAAATAATAGGGCACAACACAACAAAATGTGAACACAAATGCTACACAACAAATTGTGAACACAACATCACATTGAAAAAACGAAGCACATCTGCTCTACAATGAAATGCTACACAACAAATATACACAAACATTCTTGTCACACATTACCATCTCTATATTTATATTTTCATAATATCATGATGAAAGCACCAAGTACTGTCTCAGTTACCACCAAGGACATGAAATAGCACCAGTCGAATCTAAAATGTTTTGTGATCTGGCCCAGAGTGTACAGTGACAGGAATTTGGACGGTTTATTTTCAGCAAAATAAGGGAAATAAGTATTTAAGGGCGTTTCAATTACATTGCTGAAAGTTCAGTTTGTAAAACTCTAATTTGATGGGTCTTTCTTCAAAAAATCCATATGTGCTCGTCTTTTTCACGACATTTTTAAAAAATCGCGTAGCTTACACAAGGTTTGTGAAGGTTCTCACATAACCTCGGGATATGCCCTGAAGAAAATCCTGCAGTCTTGCACAAGCTTAGTTCCAATTAAAATTTTACAGTTTGCATATTTATGAGACCTCGGAGCAGATTTACTAACATTTTGCACCTGGTTTGGGTCACAAAGGTTATGCAAACCGACACAAAATATTTGAAATTTACTTTGCAGCACAAAATGTGTTTGGTACTGGATGATTGCCTAAAAATTACCCAAAGCTGCACTTTGTATAACCTTTTATCATGGGGGTTTTTATTGGGTTTTGATGTAAAAACCTGTCTACTAACAACAGTTTACAGGGTTTTGTGCCAAAAAATAATGCCTCTTTGACTCTGTTGTTAACTTGGAGAAATAATTTTATTTTTCCACACTTTTCCATTGTACATCACACATACATAGTGAGAAAAGTTTTCTTGTTTGCCTAGGCATAATATTTTGTATTGGAACCGTAGCCTTCTAGTACAAAATACGTTTGACATGAGGCAGGCACCTTTGCACCACGGTGCAAAGGTGTGTGCATGGCACTAGGCAAGGATCACTGCCAACTCTCACTGAAACTTTAAAAAAAGAAAAAGAAAACAGGCTGCATTTAAACACAACCACAGACATGGTGGTCAGCCTACCCTTGCAGTCTACCATCCCTGTGATTGTGGCCATCGCTGGGGGTTGCAAATCATGACCTGCCTAATGAATATTTTTGAAAATGGAATAATAATACAAGAGCCCCCAAGGTCCCTATTGAAATATCCTCCTCTGAATAGTCGGTACCATAACATCAAGTAGCCAAAAGTCAAATTTAAACAATCCCTAACTGTGATTTGTTGTAAACAAAAGGAAGATTGCATTAGTTTGCACTAATCAATAAAAACTAAAGACTCAAAAAAAGTCTTGACCTTATTTAGCATTGAAATGTTTCATGATTACTGTATCACATATAAGAAATAGGAATTATATTTGTAGGATCTATACAATACAAGTACCCTTACTAGCTCTGTTACAGTCGAGATACCACCAGCACAGAAATCATGCTAGTAATCAGCAAAGGTTGTCCTTCCCATTTCCTGGCTCCAAACGGAATCTCATTAGTGGTCCTCAAGCAAACTCCACTCCTATGGAGCAAGCTGTTGGGATGAGTCCACTATGGACGGTCGCATCAAAATACTGCAGTCGGAACCACAGACCTGAAGTCAGGCGGTTATTTTCCGCAATGGTGTTGTGCTTTTTGTGATTTGATGTAAATCCATTCAGTAGTTTTTGAGATCTTAAGGTTGAAATATATTTTTATATCTGGAGGGTTGGGGTCTCAATGGTTGGGTTCGAGAGACTCTGGCAAGAGTCTCTCAAACCTAATTTAAAGAAAATTAGGGCCTCATTTACAAGGCCATTGCGCCACCGAGGCATCACTTTTTTGACGCCCCGGCTGCGCAGTGTGCCTGCCCACATTTCAAGGCCATGTAAAGTCACCCTGTGTGACTTTTCATGGCCTTGTAAATATGGGCCCCTTTCATGCATTACTCTGCGTGAAAGGGACATCCCATGGGTGTTGCTGTGGGTGTCCCATGCAACATCCATGGAACCTGACACATTCCCAGATTTACAAAGTTTGTAAAGCTGGGAATGCATCAGAATCCTATGCCTCCTCAGCGTAGGTGTAGAAGTGGCACAATGAGGAGAAATGCTTTTATTTATCTTCGTTTTTGCACCTTTCTACTTGCTGTATTCTGCAGCAAGCATAGAAAGAGGAAAATGCCATCAATTATTGTTTTTGTGCAGGAAGGTGTTCCTTCCTGCACAAAAACAATCATCCCGGCAATTCAGGCTCCCTTGCAACATGACGCAAGGGTGCCTGCGCTGGCACATGGCAGCCAATTGTGCACCAGCGTAGTGGGAAACACACGGATGTGTTGTATTGTTGTTAATATGATGCATTCCTGTGCTTTTAAAATGGCGCAGCTCGGTGCAGCAAAATTGCTTGCGGTGCCGTGCTGTGTCATTTTTTTTGTAAATGAGGCCTTTCGTTTTCTGACTGGCCCAGTGAGCTTTTTTTCCCTTGGGCCGATTTGCTCCCACGGGAGTCAGACTCCCGTGGGAGCGAGCGCTTTTATTGGCTGCCAAACCAAAATGAGAAAAATGTTGCTGGCAGCCATTACAGGACTTAGTCCCCTGAAGTTTAAAAAACAAATAATATAAGGGGGCAGGGTAGGGATACAGTGCCCCCCTCTGCCCTGTGGGGAAACCCAGAGGAACCTCCCCATGGGCCAAAATAATACAAAAATCAGCGTTTTTTGCCACGATCCTTCGAGACTCTTGAGGGATCAAGGAAAGAAAAATAAATTGCATCCACAATTTTTTTTATTATATATATGGGTGGAGAGTGAGCATGAGACTCCTGCGGGAGCGAGGGCTTTGATTGGCTGCCAACCCAAAATTAGAAAAATGTTGCTGGCAGCCATTAGAGGACTTGGAGACTTAGTCCCCTGAAGTTTTAAAAACAAAATTATATAATTTGGCAGTGTAGGGCTACAGTGCCCCTCTAGACCCTGCGGGGGACCTGGAAGCCCCTCCCCTGGGGCCTAAATAATTAAAAAAATCACAATTTTTTGCCATGATCCTCCGGAAATCTTGTGGTATTACGGAAAAATATAAATAATTGCGACCACAATTTTCTTTCATTAAACATATGGGGGGAGCATGAGTATCGCCCCAAGTCCCTAGCCCGTATTGGGCCCCAGGAACCCCATTCCCTGGGGCCGGGTATATTAATTAATAGGAGGGGTCACAGGCCCCCTCCCCGAGAATTGTTAGGCCAGAGGGGCCCCATTCTCTGTGGCGCAAATTGTAAAAAGGGAAGGCCCTCTCCGAGCCTTTTAAGGCCCCGGGGACCCTATCCCCTGGGGCCGAAATAACTTTTAAAGTGAGGGGTGTCACGGGGCCCCCCTCCCTGATTCTTTATAGGCCTCGGGGAGACCATCCCCTGGGCCAGATCACTTACTGTGTCCTGTGGAGCCCACCCTCTGGGACACAGTAGTTTCCCTGCCGGCACCAGTGCAGGCATGGAAAAATGTGTTTCCTCCTGCCTGGCAGGAGCATTTTTTAATCTTCTGCCAGACGAGAGCACACACACAAGTCTGCTACTCACCAGTTGGAGATTTAAACATACTCCCACCGACTGGGAGCAGACTTGTGTTCTGTTTCCCTGCCCGCACTCCTGCTGGCAGGGAAACAGAACACATATTGCTCCCAACCAGAGGGATCATGCAAAAAACAGTTGCTCCCTCTGGGCTGGAGAAATGCCGGCTCCTGCACAATGCGGGGAGTCTGCTGGGCTAGCGGGGGCTCTGGGGCTCACTTTGCAGCCCCCAATATGGTGGTTGGTGGGTGCACCGGGTAGGCACTGGGGCACCCACCAATGCTTAATGCAGGCTCCGGTGGATGGGATCTCAGGGGCCAAAATACTCTTGGGGAGGGGGCGTGGTCCACATTCCCTTTAAAATAACATGCAGCTCAGGGGGAGGGAGCCATGTGTCCCCCTCTACAAATAGTGAGGTATTTTGCCCAGGGGATGGGGCTCCTGGGACGTCTTTAAGGTCCAGGGATGAGGCTGCGTGGTCCCTCTCCCCTATTTTATTGCTTTTGGCCCCAGGGGTTGGGGTTCCTTGGGCCTGAAAAGATATGGGGAGAGGAGACACCCGCCCCCTCCCCTTAAGAATTCAGCCATGGCGGATGGGGGATGGGGGGTCACTCTGGCCTATTAAGGCACGTTAAGGGATGCTGTGCAACAGCTTTCCCCTTTTTTTAAAATTTGGCCTTGGGGAATGGGCTCCTGGAGGCCTTTTAAGGTTCGGGGAGGGGGATCATGTACATCCTCACCTTTAATTAAAATATGGCCCCAGGAGATGGGGTCCCCGGGCCTATTTGGGCTTGTGAAGGAGGGCCATGCACCCCCTCCCAAAATAGGTTCTTAGCCCTGGAGGATGAGGCTGGAGGGCCACATCTAGCCATCCTCTATAATTAAAATATGGCCCTGGGATGATGTCCCCAGGGCCTCTTAAGGCTTGAGGAGGGGGGCTACATGCCCTCCTCCCCTATGATTAAAATATGGGCCCGGGGATGGGGTCCTCAGGCCCATTTGAGATTGGAGAGGAGGGCCACATGCCCCCCTCCCCAATATAGAAGTATTTGGCTCCACGGGTTGGGATCTCTGGGACCTTTTTATGCTTGAGGAGGGTGGCAACGAATCCCCTTCCCCTATAATTAAAAAGTATTGCCCCAGGGGACAGGATCCCCGGAGCCCATTTGAGATGGGGGCACACAAACTCCTCTCTGTTAGATCTCAGACTGATTAACAGCACACAGCCACTAACCTTCAGGAACAAATCCAGCAGGGGCGATGTATAGTTCCCTATTAACCCCTGCACTACCCCTCCTAGAAAACTTGTAAGCTCTTCCTCGGCGGGGCAGCACGCAAGGGAAAGAGGAAATAGGATAAAACAACAAAAGGTAGAGGTCCGCTACTTAAAGAGCCTTTTCGATCCTCTTGTATAGAAGCGAACATTCTTATTCGAAGAATCCAACAGCCACTGGAGATACCCTGCACATGGAAGAAAGGACAGCAACTATTCCCATCAGACTATCAAATGTGCCCTAGGATGATGTCCCCAGGGCCGCTTGAGGAGGGGGGCCACATACCCTCCTCCCCTATGATTAAAATATGGCCCCGGGAATGGGGTCCTCAGGCCCATTTAGGATTGGGTCCCAGAGGCCTATTTGGGCTTGTGAAGGAGGGCCATGCACCCCCTCCCAAAATAGCTACTTGGCCCTGGAGGATGGGGTTCCTGGGCCTTCTTAAGGCTCGGTTGGAGGGCCAAATGTCGCCATCCTCTATAATTAAAATATGGCCCTGGGATGATGTCCCCAGGGCCTCTTAAGGCTTGAGGAGGGGGGCTACATGCCCTCCTCCCCTATGATTAAAATATGGGCCCGGGGATGGGGTCCTCAGGCCCATTTGAGATTGGAGAGGAGGGCCACATGCCCCCCTCCCCAATATAGAAGTATTTGGCTCCACGGGTTGGGATCTCTGGGACCTTTTTATGCTTGAGGAGGGTGGCAACGAATCCCCTTCCCCTATAATTAAAAAGTATTGCCCCAGGGGACAGGATCCCCGGAGCCCATTTGAGCTGGGGGATGGGGGCACACAAACTCCTCTCTGTTAGATCTCAGACTGATTAACAGCACACAGCCACTAACCTTCAGGAACAAATTCAGCAGGGGCGATGTATAGTTCCCTATTAACCCCTGCACTACCCCTCCTAGAAAACTTGTAAGCTCTTCCTCGGCGGGGCAGCACGCAAGGGAAAGAGGAAATAGGATAAAACAACAAAAGGTAGAGGTCCGCTACTTAAAGAGCCTTTTCGATCCTCTTGTATAGAAGCGAACATTCTTATTCGAAGAATCCAACAGCCACTGGAGATACCCTGCACATGGAAGAAAGGACAGCAACTATTCCCATCAGACTATCAAATGTGCCCTAGGAAGATGTACCAACTCCCTACCACCCCAGCTATAATACTTACCAGCTGTACCTTGGTGAATTAATAGGGTATCAGGTGGGCTACGAATGAGGAATTCAACCTGGAATCCAAGGTACAGACAGTCCAGAAATACAAGGTCCCACAAAAAGAAATATATGTGCGTAGGTCACTCTCTCCTTGAGAGTGCGCACTAGCCTTGCGTGAATAGTCACTCACACAACTGGTAGGATGTCTGTAAGGCAGGGAAACAAATGAAGTATAAGTAGAAAAGAATATATCCCAGCCAGGGTGTGATAAGTCTCACATTGAGCAGGGAAAGGTCCACAATCCAAAAGGGCAACACTGCCCAAACACAGACACCTGCCGGAATTGGACGCACGTATGTCTATCGTGATGCAGAATTCATGGGAAGACTGATGCTCCTAACCACGGAGCAGTTCCTACTGTCTGCAGACACTCTAACCTGAGCGGAAGGCTCCGGTCCTTGGAGCGCGGTAAGCGATTACTGGCAACAATGAGGCGACAGCTCTCACTGTCGGCATATGCTCTAAACAGAGCTGGAAGGCTCAGAATCTACAGAGCGCGGTGAAAAATCTTGGCGGCAACAGTATTACGGGAATCCAAGGTCAAAGGCTCACTAGCAAAATTGACAAGCACCGGTGTGTCCAGAGGGAAGGGCCTATAAAGGCAGCCTCTACTTCCCTGAGAAAACCCGATGGTTGCCCTGTGGCATGTTGGGACTTGTAGTTTGTACGGTCCTCATGTGCCCTTTACTCCATGTAGGATCATGACAGTACCCCATCGCAACGACCGACATCCTGGCATACCACCAGGCTTCAAAGGGTGTAGAGCATGGAAAAGTCGAAGGAGGGAAGGACACTGAAGGTGGTGAGCCGGTTCCCAGGTGCGCTCCTCGGGACCAAATCCTTTCCAAATCAACAGGGTAGAACACCCTCCCTCTTCTTCTCTTGGAGTCTAGAGTGCTCTGTACCTCATATTCCAATTCTCCATCCACATCCACAGGGGCAGGTGTATCAGACAGGTTTATGTGTGGAGGACATGGACGCAAAAGGGAAACATAAAACACAGGGTGGATTCGCCATGATACTGGCAGTTCTAATTTCATAACTATGGGATTAATGATCTTTGCTATGGGGTATGGCCTTACGTATTTGGGTTTCAATCTATTGGTACCTTTTAGTTGCAGATTCTTCGTGGCCAACCACACCCTATCACCCACCTGATAAGCAGGTTCTTGAGAACATTTTTTATCAGGGAAGCACTTACTAGCTTCCTGAGCCTTAATCAACTGACCCTTTTCTTCTAGGAGTACCGCACGAAGATGGGCACGATGTTCTTGAATAGACGGATGCTTTGTTGTTACAGACCACTCTAAGGGAAGCATGTTAGGATCCTATCCATACAAGCAATAGAACGGAGAGCACCCCAGTGTGGTGTGTTTCCCATTATTGTATGCAAATTCGGCAGTCCACAGCAGCGTGCTCCAGTCCTCTGCTTGGATCACCGAAAAACACCGTAGGTACTGTTCTAGTGTTTGGTTCAGGCACTTGGTTTCTCCATCAGTTTGTGGGTGATAGCTGCTCGATAAACTGGCATCAATTTTCATGGTCTTACAAAGTTCCTGCCAGAATCATGAGGTGAACTGTGTTTCTCTGTCCGTGATAAGAACCGATGGTATCCCATGAGCCCTTACCACATGTTGTAAGAACACTCCTGCTAAGGTAGAGGATGTAGGCAATGCTTTTAAGGGGACAAAATGACCCATCTTGGTCAGGTGATCCTCTAACACAAGGATTACTCTGTGACCATTACTAGGTGGCTTTTCCACAATGAAGTCCATTGATACTGTGTGCCATGGAGTGGGCGGAATAGGTATAGGACACAGAGGCCCTGCAGGTTTAGTATGGCTGGATTTGCCTTGTGCACAGACTGCACATCCTGTGACATATTGCTTAACGGTCTCTCGCAACTCAGGCCACCAGAAATGTCTTTCTACCAGAGCAACAGTTTTGTAAATTCCCATGTGTCCTCCTAAAGTGGTGCCATGATTCCACTGAATAACACGGTTCTGTAAATCAGCTCCTAGTATGAACAAGGCATAGAGACAGTACAACAGATCCTCCTTCTCCCTTCTGTTGATCGGATCTTCTGCCACCCAAGCCTGTTTATCCATCACTGACAAGCATACCTTTAGGTCTTCTATGAAGTTTTCCTCGGTGATTAACGCTATTTCTTTTTCCATGAAGGTGGCCTTGCTCAAGATATGAGGAGGCTCTGCGACAGCTTTTCCTCCTCTTTGGGGTTAGTTTAGGTTCTGGACAATGCATCAGCCTTGCCATATTGGGGCCCTGGTCGGTACTTGATAATGAAATCATAGTCCACAAAAAAGAGGGACCAGCGTAATTGTCGTGGAGTGAGAGCTCTAGCCGTTTTCAAGAACGGAAGGTTTTGATGCTCGGTATAGATTTCAACTGTATGCTTGGCGCCCATTAGATGATGTCTCCACTCCTCACAAGCCCTCTTTATAGCCAACAGTTCCTTTTCAGTGATGCTATAATTGGTTTCGCTAGGAGATAACTTCCTTGAATAAAAGGCTATGGGATGCAGCTGCCCTGTCTCAGCATGTCTCTGGGATAGTATTCCCCCCAGTGCATGGTAAGATGCGTCTGTTTCCAACACAAATGGCAGTTTCATGTCAGGATGTCGTAGAATGGGTGCCTGGATGAAACTGGACTTCAGACTCTGGAAAGCGGCCTCAGCTGGTTCTGTTCAAAAAAAGGTTACCCCTTTCTTCAACAAGTCCTTAATGAATCTCCTGTAAAAGTTGGCAAAGCTGATGAGCTCTGTAGGGTTTTTAAGGTAGAAGGAGACTTTTACTGAGTGATTGCCGCCACCTTTCTTGTATCCATCCGTATGCCATTGGCGCTGATTACATAACCCGGGAATTCCACTTCGGAGGCATGAAACATACATTTCTCAAGTTTGGCATATAGTGAGTACCTTTGTAGTCTTTCCAGTACGGTTCTCACATGTTTGATATGGTCGGTTACATTGGATAAGTATATCAGGATGTCATCGATATAGACCATACATATCACATCCAGAAGCCCCCTTAACACCTCATCCATGAAGTATTGAAACGCCGCAGGAGCATTACACAAGCCAAAGGGCATAACCTGAAATTTGAAGAGCCCAAATTTTGTTCGGAAAGCTGTCTTCCACTCGTCTCCCTGCTTCATCCTCACAAGGTGATAGGCGCCGTGGAGATCCAACTTCGTGAAGATGGTAGAGCCCTTCAGCTGATCTAACAACATCGGTATAAGGGGCAAGGGATACCGGTTTCTTACTGTGACTCTATTAATGGCTCTGTAGTCAATGCAGGCCCTTAAATCTCCTTCCTTCTTCAGAATGAAGAAGCAGGGGACGAAGAAGGACGTATGAATCCATTGGCTAAATTTTCATCCAGGTATTCTCTAAGATGTTGAGTTTCTGGCTCGGACAGGGCATAGATACGACTACACGGAATCGTTGCTCCTGGAATCAGGTCAATCCTGAAATCGTATTCCATAAGGGGAGGGAGTAGACTCGCTTTTTTTTATCGAATACCAAGCTATACATATGATATTCAGGAGGGACCTTAGTCACACAACCCACTATCTGATCTGCACATCCCACGGAGAGGTGTGGAGCTTGGGAGTCTGGGATGTTCAACTGTAGTGCTTGGTTCTTGGTACAATGCTCTTTGCAGAAAGAGGAATTCATCGTCACCGAACGACTCGCCCACCCCACTGTGGGGTCGTGCAGCGTCAACCATGGCATTCCCAAAATCAACCGAAAATGCAAAGCATCTATCAAATCGAATTGTATACTTTCAAAGTGGTCTTTTCCGAACTGCATGATTATGGGTTTAGTGTGATACCTGACGGGTCCGGATGTTAACGCTGTCCCGTCTACCGCCTTCACTTGTTCAGGTACTGGTTTCCGTTGACAGGGTACTCCAATGTCCTGGGGGTAGGTTCTATCAATGAAATTCCCTGTTGCTCCGGAATCCAACAAGGCAGGTACCTGCGACAATATCTCATTCTTCAACCATAAAGACACATATACGTTGAGAAGTGGAACTGAATGCTGGATGGTATTCACAATAATGGGAAAAAGCTCTTTGTCCTTTTGCCCCGAGCGAGGGGTCTCATGCTGGCTCGGGTTCATTAGTTTTCCGACACTTCTCTTCTGTCCCATGGCCCTTGGACCACAGCCTGTGCTCTAAACGGAGACAGCTTAGATAATGGTCTATTCCTGGCCCTGCACTCCTTGAGGAAATGTCCACCCTTGCCACAATAAAGACAGAGCCATTGCTTCCTTCTCTTTTCTCGTTCCTCTGCTGTGATTGGTCCCTGTATCCCATTAATCTGCATCGGCTCGATTCCATCAGGAGGTTTTGGGAGTTCTCCGGGTGTCTGCTTCATGCGAGGAACAAAGTACTTCAGATTGCCACGGTTCTTGTCTGTCTTCCGTTCCTGTATCCAGTGATCCAATTGGACAGTAAGATCGATCAACTCTTCACATGTCTGCGGTAAATGGACCACCTCTGCCAAAACGTCCTTCAGCTCTCCTTGCAGGCCTTGATAGAAAAGAGATGTACGTTTTTCTTGCGGCCACTCTGTTTCTACCACAAGACGGTTGAAGGTTGTGATGTACGACAGAAGGTCCTGTGTCCCTTCTTTCAAAGTTATCAGTTCACGATCTGAAGTCAAGAGATGCGACTTCCAATCAAAAAGCTTACGCATCTCCGTGCAGAAATCACTAAAGCTATACAATAACCGGTCGTCCCTTTCTATTAAAGGGATATTCCAACTGGCTGCATTTCCTCCCAGGTAGGACATGACAAAAGCGGTTTTTGCTTGATCATCATGAAAAACCATAGGTTTGCACAGAAAATGCAACCTACACTGGCTCAGGAATATTCCGAACTTCTTCGGGTCACCATAAAAGCGTTCTGGGGCAGCTAAGGGTATCTGGGGAGACTGTATCATGTGTATCACTGCCTGTTCTGGAGCTGACACCGGAGCGGATTGTGTGGCTGTAATCATCCCGACCCTGGTGATCCTGCACTTTGTACTGAATGCTCCATAGGGAAGCCTGAGGTGTGTGTATGTGTTGGGGGTGGTAACGTCCAGTTCCTAATGTATGCCCTCTGTCTGGAAATACTGGCTACCTCTCGTCTTAAAGAACCCATTTCCTGTCTTAATTCCTGATTCTCAGCACGGAAGGCATTAACTTCCACCTGCGTAGCAGACAGGGTCTCTAGCGGAGAGGTAAGAACCACTGTAGTATCCATCGCCCAAGCTGGGTATGCTACTTGGGCTTGTCAATCTGTCAGATCTCAGACTGATTAACAGCACACAGCCACTAACCTTCAGGAACAAATCCAGCAGGGGCGATGTATAGTTTCCTGTTCCCCCCTGCACTACCACCCCTAGGAAGCTTGCAAGCTCTTCCTCGGTGGGGCAGCATGCAAGGAAAAGGGGAAATAGGATAAAACAACGAAAGGTAGAGGTCCGCTAACTAAAGAGCCTTTTTGATCCTCTGGTATAGAAGCAAATCTTCTTACTCGAAGAATCCAACAGCCACTGGAGATACCCTGCACTTGGAAGAAAGGACAGCAATTACTCCCATCAGACTATCAAATGTGCCCTAGGAAGATGTACCAACTCCCTACCACCCCAGCTATACTACTTACAAGCTGTACCTTGGTGAAGTAATAGGGTCTCAGGTGGGCTACGAATGAGGAATTCAACCTGGAATCCAAGGTACAGACAGTCCAGAAAAACAAGGTCCCCAAAAAAGAAATATATGTGCGTAGGTCACTCTCTCCTTGAGAGTGCGCACTAGCCTTGCGTGAATAGTCTCTCACACAACTGGTAGGATGTCTGTAAGGCAGGGAAACAAATGAAGTATAAGTAGAAAAGAATATATCCCAGCCAGGGTGTGATAATTCCCACGTTGAGCAGGGAAAGGTCCACAATCCAAAAGGGCAACACTGCCCAAACACAGACACGTGCCGGAATTGGACGCACGTATGTCTATCGTGATGTAGAAATCGTGGGAAGACTGATGCTCCTAACCACGGAGCGGTTCTGGACACAATTCAGTTAAAGTGCAAGCAAAAGCAAGCTTACCTAGCGTGCTTCAGATAATTCTCTGTCCTGACCACAAAAATCCTGCAAGTATCAACAACAGCGAGGCGACAGCTCCCACTGCCTGGGGAAGCTCAAACCAGTGCGGGTAGGCTCCGGTCCTTGGAGCGCTGTGTGCGAGCACCAACAACAGCGAGTCTGCAGCTCCTACTGCCTGCAGACGCTCTAACCTGAGCGGAAGGCTCCGGTCCTTGGAGCATGGTAAGCGATTACCGGCAACAACGAGGCAACAGCTCCCACTGTCGGCAGATGTTCTAAACAGATCGGGAAGGCTCCGAATCTACAGACTGCAGTGAAAACTCATGGTGGCAAGATTATTACGGGAAATCCAAGGTCAAAGGCTCACTAGCAATATTGACAAGCACCGGTGTGTCCCGAGGGAAGGGCTTATAAAGGCGGCCTCTACTTCTCTGAGAAAACCAGATGGTTGCCTTGTGGCATGTTGGGACTTGTAGTTTGTGCAGTCCTTGTATGCCCTTTACTCCATGGAGGATCATGACACTCTCCGAATGCTAATGTATTTGACCCCAGAGGATAGTTTTCTGGGGGCCTCTTAAGGCTTGGGGAAGGGGGGTATGCATCCCCCTCCCCAAACATATTTTTTTGGCCCCGGGGATGTGGTCTTCGGGCCACTAGTTGCCTGGGGAGGTAGACTGTGCACACTCCCTCCCATTTTAAAAAACAAAGAGCCTGTGCCCAAAGTGGCTTGGGGAGGGTGCTGCACTAAACCCCTCACTCCGTGGAGGATAGGCTGCTTGCGGCGATTTGGACTACGGGCCTGGCCTCAGGCCTGGCCCTGTGCCATGCCATGAATTGCCAATGTTTGTGCGTGGCGTGGGGTTGCTAGGCTGCAAGAGGTTGACCGCAAGGCCTGATCGCAGGCCATGCCCCGCAACCCTCCCCTTGCACAGGCATTGGCTTTATGTATGGTAATAAAATATTACTTTATGTCAAAAACCCCTAGAACTTCACTGAAAAAATCAATGGCTAAAGTAACTTTTTAATTAGGAATTATAATTATATCTTAATTTACATTTAAAAATACCTTTGAACTTCATTCAAAAAACCTAAGGTTAAAGTGACGTTATAGTTAGTTGTGATAATAAGATCTGCTTTTGAATTTTTAAAAAACCATAGAAATTCACTGAAAAACCCAAGATTAAAGTGACGTTATAGTTAGGTGTGATAATAAGATCTGATTTTTCTTTTTTTAAACTTTGAAATTCACTGAAAGAAAAACAAAGGATAAAGTAACATTATAGTTAGGTGAAAATTTCAGGGCCAACTTTACGATTTGAGCTCACATATAAAGCCAGGGCTGAGAAAAAAGAGGGGGGGTCCCAAAACGTAAAATCTCCTTGCATTTTCCATAGACTCATTTGGGCAGGGCTACAGCAAAAACTGCTGAATGGAATTACACCAAATTCTGCAGGAAGCTATATCTTAGTCCACAGATTGTGCTTTTTGTAATTAAGTGTAAATCCATTCAGTAGCTTTTGAGAAATTAAGGGTGAAATTTATTGTATGATTTGGCAGTTGGACTCGCGAGTGTCCTGAGAGCCTCCTACGAATTGCTTAAAGAACAAAACAGTCCATCAGTTCTCCGCCGACGCGTTTCAGGCTTTGCGCCCTTCTTCATAGGCGAACTGCAGGAGTGACGACAAGCAAGAACTGCCCAGTATATCCCCAAATCCTGCGTGATCACTCTCAGGTGAGTTCCTGTTCACTTTGCATGCTGGGACTGGAAGTCCAAATACACCCCCATGTGGGTCGCTGTCGTCACTGCCAAATAAAACAAAAGTTCTTTCAGACAATGTTCAAAAAGTCATTATCACGTGCTCACTGCACCCCCTGTCCCGCTGTACGCCGCCCAAATAAACAGCAGCGGGCCTGCTGTGATCCTATGGCGGAGCCAGCTCACGACCGGACCGGACGTATTTTTGCGAAAAAGAAGAGGTGCCCACTAGGCGAGATGCTCTCACAGGTAGGTTTTATTAGCAAAGCATGGAATTGCTTAGTGAACAAATAGTCCATCAGTTCTCCGCCGACGCGTTTCAGGCTTTACGCCCTTCTTCATAGGCGAACTGCAGGAGTGACGACAAGCAAGTACTGCCCAGTATATCCCCAAATCCTGCGTGATCACTCTCAGGTGAGTTCCTGTTCACTTTACATGCTGGGACTGGAAGTCCAAATACACCCCCATGTGGGTCACTGTCGTCACTGCCAAATAAAACAAAAGTTCTTTAAGACAATGTTCAAAAAGTCATTATCACGTGCTCACTGCATCCCCTTTCCCGCTGTACGCCGCCCAAATAAACAGCAGCGGGCCCACTGTGATCCTGCGGCGGAGCCATCTCACGACCGGACCGGACGTATTTTTGCGAAAAAGAAGAGGTGCCCACTAGGCGAGATGCTCTCACAGGTAGGTTTTATTAGCAAAGCACGGAATTGCTTAGTGAACAAAACAGTCCATCAGTTCTCCGCCGACGCGTTTCAGGCTTTACGCCCTTCTTCATAGGCGAACTGCAGGAGTGACGACAAGCAAGTACTGCCCAGTATATCCCCAAATCCTGCGTGATCACTCTCAGGTGAGTTCCTGTTCACTTTGCATGCTGGGACTGGAAGTCCAAATACACCCCCATGTGGGTCGCTGTCGTCACTGCCAAATAAAACAAAAGTTCTTTAAGACAATGTTAAAAATGTCATTATCACGTGCTCACTGCACCCCCTGTCCCGCTGCACGCCGCCCAAATAAACAGCAGCGGGCCTGCTGTGATCCTGCGGCGGAACCATCTCACGGCCGGACCGGCCGTATTTTTGCGAAAAAGAAGAGGTGCCCACTAGGCGAGATGCTCTCACAGGTAGGTTTTATTAGCAAAGCACGGAATTGCTTAGTGAACTAAACAGTCCATCAGTTCTCCGCCGACGCGTTTCAGGCTTTACGCCCTTCTTCATAGGCGAACTGCAGGAGTGACGGCAAGCAAGTACTGCCCAGTATATCCCCAAATCCGGCGTGATCACTCTCAGGTGAGTTCCTGTTCACTTTGCATGCTGGGACTGCAAGTCCAAATACACCCCCAGGTGGGTCGCTGTCGTTACTGCCAAATAAAACAAAAGTTCTTTAAGACAATGTTCAAAAAGTCATTATCACGTGCTCACTGCACCCCATGTCCCGCTGTACGCCGCCCAAATAAACAGCAGCGGGCCGGCTGTGATCCTGCGGCGGAGCCATCTCACGACCGGACCAGCCGTATTTTTGCGAAAAAGAAGAGGTGCCCGCTAGGCGAGATGCTCTCACAGGTAGGTTTTATTAGCAAAGCATGGAATTGCTTAGTGAACAAAACAGTCCATCAGTTCTCCGCCGACGCGTTTCAGGCTTTACGCCCTTCTTCAAAGGCGAACTGCAGGAGTGACGACAAGCAAGTACTGCCCAGTATATCCCCACATCCTGCGTGATCACTCTCAGGTGAGTTCCTGTTCACTTTGCATGCTGGGACTGGAATTCCAAACACACCCCCATGTGGGTCGCTGTCATCACTGCC
Source organism: Calotriton arnoldi (assembly GCA_963921515.1). Lineage (NCBI taxonomy): Eukaryota > Metazoa > Chordata > Amphibia > Caudata > Salamandridae > Calotriton > Calotriton arnoldi. The sequence continues at coordinate 163,844 of CAWUFW010004421.1, read as the reverse complement.
AAATAAAACAAAAGTTCTTTAAGACAATGTTTTTTTTTTTTTTAAACAAACTTTATTGGGTTTTTCCGGTTTACAAAACTCTTCACCGTTAAACATTTGTTATACAAAGAGCGTCTGCTTATAATTCCTTCCTCTATATTACAGTGTCGCTCCAGTTATGCAGTCTAGCATATAGTTTCCAACATAATACACATTATTGCGTTCAAATATATCAATGACATAAATGACAACATTTCAATTGCAACCCGTTAAACTCCCCCCCCCTAACACCTATGCACTCCCCTCCCTCCCCTGGGCTCTGATTATAATAACTCCTGAGTCAGATTTGCGTCTCTTCCAACAACCTGAGTGAGGCTAGTCCCGCTCCACATAGAGAGGTTTCCCCCGATCATCATGCTATAGTCCTGATTGTCTGTGGTTTGTATGCACTCATTGCGATTGTGGAACATCCGATACACCCTCTGGGCTACTTCCTTTGAAGGCCTCCAGTATTACATCCCACTCTAACGATATTGGGTTTTTCCGGAGCCCCCTGGCTTCCTCCCTACGCAGGGATGCACTTTCCGCCCCCGCCCATCTAACCATTTCGTTATGCCATGTGTGTAATGAAGGAGCCTTAGCCGATTTCCAACGCATGGTGATGGATCTTTTGGCTAGCAATAACGCCAGGTCCATAAAGCGCAACTGAACTTTTTGCAATGGTCTGCGTCTACGGAGACCAAGTAAACACACTAACGCCGAATCCCCTATATCAAGGTGGGTAACCGTCTCAAGTGTTTGTATCACCCTTCCCCAAAAAGCTCTCAATCCCGGGCATGCCCACAGCATATGGAGTAAGTCGGCCTCCAACAGTTGACATCTAGGGCAGCGATGGGTAGTGGACAGATACATCTTCTGCAATCTATGTGGTGTCAGGTAAGCTCGGTGTAGTATCATGCATTGTATAAATTTAAACTTTGCATTTCATGGGATCTTCCTGGGGTAATCTAAGATTCCTGCCCATTCTTTATCCGTGAACTCTCCTCCCATATCCGTCACCCAGTGTGCCCGGAGAGCTTCGAGGGGAAGCCTCACATGTGCGCGAACACTCAAATATAACCATTAAATAAGGTGGCTGCCCCGGCCCATAAGATAAAGTGCTTTAAATAGTTCATGTCTCTGAGGGTCCACCCGGTCGGGGGACCACTGCTTCTTGACATAGTCTATTAGCGCAGCATGTGTAACATACAGGGTACCGGGAGCCCAGGTTTCTTGTATAAAATTGTCATGGTCCATAAGTGTCTCACCTCCGAATAGCGACCCAATTGTGTCCACCCCCACTTCCAACCACGGACCCAGCGCCTGTTTCGTCAGTCTGCCGCTCGTTAGCGGAATCCCCACCAGCGGAATGTTACGTGCATATGGACTGCAGTTAGACGTATATTTCAAGGCCTTCTTCCAGCAGTCCATTGCCGTTCTCAACAGTGGCGGCAAGGCCGGGGGGGTTTTGCTGTGCGGTAGTAACAGAGTGTGTAAAAGCCCCTGTTCGAGGTGTTTCGTGGTATAGCCAATTTCCTGTAAATTACGTCCTGCCGTCCAGTAGGATAGCCACTGCAGTTGGCAGGAGAAATAATAGGCTTTAAAGTCTGGTGCACCCAGGCCACCCCCTTGCGTGTCAATCTGTAGTTTCTTAAGGCTTATTCTGTGACGTCCCGTTCCCCATATAAGGTCCAACAGAATAGTATCCAAAGTTTTAAAAAGAGATGGGGGCACCACCAGCGGTAGATTCGCGAAGTAATATAATAGACGTGGAAGCACCAACATATTAGATATAGCTATTCTACCCATGACCGAGAGAGGTAGTGTAGTCCAAAACGCCACCTGAGATCTTATTCCTCTAATAGCTTTGCTTAGATTACCCTCTAGCATGTCCGCGTGGGAACGATATACATTAATGCCCAAGTATTTGAAAGTGTCTGCAGCCGTATGTAAGGTCAATCTCCCAAAAGGAACAGTGTTTGGATGGGGCTGATTATGAAAAAAGAAAGCATTTGATTTGGATTCATTAATTGCTAATCCAGAGACCCTCTCGAAGTCACTAAATATTCTCGGCATGGGGTCTAAGCCTCCCAAGAGGTCCGTCACATAAAGAATTAAATCATCTGCATACGATGACACCAAATGTATGGATGTGTCAAGCGTGATACCGCACTGAGACGCCTCTGCTCGCAACCTCAGTGGTAGTGGCTCCAGCGCCAACACAAATAGTATTGGGGACAGGGGGCAGCCCTGTCGTGTGCCTCTATAGACACGATATTCTCGCGAGATATGTTTTCCAGACCTGACCCTGGCCGTCGGGGCCTCATATAATAAACGCACCCATTTAATATAATCGGGGGGTAGGCCGAAGTGTGCTATGACCTTAAACATATAATCCCAGGACAATGTGTCAAATGCCTGTCGCAGATCTAATGCGATGCACCCAGCTCGATGATAAGGGGTTAGATCTGAGGACATCATATGGTGCAACCTCCGTATGTTTAGTGATGTGCTTCTTGCCGGTATAAATCCACATTGATCAATGTGGATTAGTCTGTTTAAATATGGTTGGATCCGGTTTGCTAGGATTTTACTTAATATCTTGTATTCCGTGGACAATAAAGACAAGGGGCGGTAGCCTGACATGTCAGCCAAGTCCCTCCCTGGCTTTGGTAGCGATACTACCAGCGCCTGAACCGTAGTATGGGGTAGGTGTCCTAATTCAAGAGATTTATTGTACACTGCCTCCAGCTGGGGTACTAGTATATCCGAATAAGCCTCAAAGAATTCCACTGGTAGGCCATCCATGCCTGGCGTTTTATTACGTGAAAGCCCTGAGATAGCTGCCTTAATTTCTCTTCTCGTTTTGGGTCCCGATAGCATGTTCCGCATATCCTCTGGGACCTGTGGGTATGGTATGTCTGCAAGAAAATCGTCAATATGTATTTCGTCCAATGGCAGTGGTGCCCCATATAACCCCTCGTAGTATTCACAAAAGGCCTCGTTTATATCATATTGCGTACACACTGTGTCCCCTCCAGGTAGGTTGATATGGCTGATGACGGTAGTGGGTGGATCGTTCCTAATTAATTTGGCTAATAGGGTACCTGATTTATCCACATCGGAGTGTTTTAATTGAGTGTAGGAGCGGTAATCAATCAGCCGGAGTGTTTCCAGCAGTTCCGCATGTGTGATGCATGCCTCCTGCAAGTTCGTTCGCTTATCGGGATCATGCACTGCCTCCTGCTCAAGCACTGTCATCCTATCCTCAGTTGCCTTTAGTTTCTTATGAACTTCCTGCCTTGCACCCACCGTGGCACTAATCGCCGTCCCTCTGATCACCGTCTTCAGTGCTTCCCACTCAACCAGGATGGTGGATGCGGTGTTTGTGTTTTCAGAAAAATAGTTTTGGAGTGTTGTAGAGAGAGTACTGTGAAACACTGTGTCCTTAAGTAATTGGGGCCAGAGTTTCCATGTACGAACCGGTGTTGGTATTCTTCCCCATGTAATAGCAGTCTCTAATGGATTATGATCAGAGAAAGTCTTGGCCAGATAGGTGGTATGTGTCACCTGATCATCTATGGAGCGGGAGCACAGGAGCCTATCTAATTGTGTATGCAGCTGATGCACTGGGGAATAGAAGGAGCACTCTTTACCCAATGGATTCCTCTGTCTCCACATATCATTAAGTAGCCAGCCATCTACCCAGCTGCGCAAAGCATCAGCCTGTTTACTAGCTACTGTACCATTTAGAGGAGGGTGTGAGCGGTCAAGACCGACATCCATGACAGCGTTGCAGTCGCCCCCGATTATCCATGGGGTTGCCTCCCAGCCCGCTAATATTGAATTCAGACCTAAAAAATACTTGTTTTGATCAAAATTTGGTGCATATACATTCCCCAAGACAACAGCTCTTCCATCCAATGTACCCCTTAAAAATATATATCTGCCCTGAGTGTCCACCCGTTTATCAGTTATGACAAACGGGACCCCTCCTCTTATCCATATTGTGACCCCCCTGGCGAAGGCCGAGTAATTAGTAGATATAACCTGTCCTCTCCATTTTTTACGCAGCTTGGCGGCTTCCGAATCTGTCAGATGCGACTCCTGGAGGAAAACATTATGCGCCTTTCGTCGCAGCAGTTGTGCGTAAACCCTGTGCCTCTTATATACTGAGCCCAGACCACGGACATTCCACGTGATAAAGTAAGTGTGTAAGTTGTGCATTGTGTACAATTCACATCTGATACATCTCAGGAGGGGGACCAACCAAATCAGTGAGACTTATCAATTGCATCGTGTCAGAGCCCAGAAACCCCCCTATTAACTTGAATACAAGGCCTTGCCGGTGAACTAAACAAAGCCAAACTAAACATAGCACACAATTAACTGTTACTAAGCAAACGTTAGCATTCGCATAAGGGGGACCAACAGTCAACGCCGTCATAGGGTAGAATCCCACATTTGAGAGCTCCTCCGAGCCTGAGCATGGAAAGGGATAATTATGATAGACCATTTATGACATAAAATACCATAACAAAAGGATATAATCATCTTGAAGTCTCCGTGCCAGTGCCACATCGGGCCACAGCGCCTGCTTCTGAAAGAGAAAGAGAACAGGACGCCTGCATGTCCTATAGACTATCCGCCGTTCGTGGCGTCACGCTGGGGAAAAGTGTCAGGCTGTTCTCTGAGTCTGAGCGGACAGTACTTTGTTCAGATGACTCCGACTCTCGACGTGCAGTTATGTCCCTGAAAGTGGTCGCCGCTACCAGAGCCAACTCCTTGCTTTGCTGCGCCTGTTCCTGTGTGGGGTCTGGAAACACCAATTGGCCTGTGGTCCCTGCAGTCCGCTGTGAGCGTCGTCCCCGGGCTCCCCCGGGGCTATGTGGGGACTTCTGAAGAGGCTGACCAGACAATTGTGTTGGGTCCATTACTTCAATCCATTCTTCCACATCTCCCGGGGACTCAAAGAAGTACATTTTCTGATCATATATTATTTTCAAACGTGCAGGGAACAGTAAGGCATATTTGAGGTTTAATGTTCGCAGCTTTTTCTTGACCGTCTGGTATGAAGAGCGCCATCTTTGGACCAGCAGCATGTAGTCGGGATATAGCGACACCCGGCAGTTCTCAAAGTGGATCTGTGGTTTCTCTCACGCCTTTTGTAGCAGGATATCATGGTCCCTATAGTTGAGGATCCTGACAATCAATGGACTCGGTGGTGCCCCCGCTCTCAGCCTCCCTGTAGGAATACGATGTGCCCTCTCGATGCAGAAAAAATCAGAGAGCCCCTCCGGGGCCACATGTGTTTGGAACCATTTTTCCATGTAGGTCGCCGCATCTGTCCCCTCGCTGCGTTCCGGCAGTCCAATGACGCATATATTATTGCGTCGGGCTCTACCCTCTGCATCCTCCACCCTATCCATGAGCCCCGTGACCTGCTGTTGAAGAGATTGTAGTTGTTTTGCATGGTTTTTATGTTGTGGCAGCATCTCGTCGAGGGTTAGGGAGTGGTCCTTCACCGTGGTGGCTAATTTGTTATGATCCGCCATAAGCAGAGTGAAATTAGTGGTGAGGGTGCCTATTTGTTGCTCAATGACTTTTCTGGACTCTCTCACTTCGTTGAGTATCAAATCCAGCTTATCCTGAGTCCCAGCTGCATTCGTGGGTGGCACGTAATCAGGCGATTGTGTAGCGGTATTTGAGTCCTGATCATCCGTGTCATTGGAGGTAGGGGCAGTTGCCTCTTGTAATTTCCCTCTGGGGCGGCCCATGATCTTCTACTTCCAACCTTCACCGGATACCCTTTCAAGTGGCACCACTCCCCTGTCGGGACAAGGAGGATCCAGGCCCAGGCCAGTTCGTTGCGATCCTCACCGCAGTGGTCTCTCTGCAATGTGCACTATGATGGAGCAGGGTAGGGCCTCCCGGTAGAGCACTTCCCCATGTCTGTTATTTCAGCAGGGCAATTGATGAGACACCCAGCCGCGGAGAGCCCGCAGTAAGAGCGAGCGACAGATGCACCCCTGCGCCTCACCTGGTATGATCACAGCGTTTCTATTCAGCCCTGTGGCACAGCGCATCATCACTGCCTCAGGGCCTCAGGCGGTACAGTCAATATTGCCAGGTACTCAACACGCCAGCCTCCTGTCCCCAACTTCCAGCACAGCACTCACCCGGATAGGGCCCCGTCTCCCATGTCGCGGCCCTGCACACGTGGTCCTCCGGCCATGGGCGCCGTCCAGGCTCTCCGGATCAACTGCGCACAATTGCCCTCCCCGCCCACTCCACAGTATAGCAGAGTATCAAGGGGATTCCTCCACAGCACCCAGTACACGCCGCCACACCCGGCGACGTCCCCTGATTCTGGCTGCTGAGGTGAGAAGAGTCAAAGACGCAGTTGTAACATCCGCGTTAGGGCCGCCACCAGGATCAATCATGGAACCGAGCGAGCGCTCCACCCGCTTCTCTCCTCCAGTCCGCGGGGCAGCGCTCACCAGCGCAACCACCGCTGTTCGCCGCTGCGGCCCCTCCCCAGCAGGACCCCGGCCTTCACCACCACGTAGCTACGCAGTTACGACCGTCTGTGGTAGTGAGTGCGGGCCCCAGCCCGCATGGGCCATGTTCAGATTCTCGAGTGGGGCGGGGGGGTCGTTCCACAGCACCTCCTTTCCGCCGGTTGCCGCTGATGTTACCCCTGATGTTCCGGCGCTGCCGATCCCCAGTTTTACAGCCGGCCGAGCAGTTTCACGGTCACCAGCGCAGGTTCTCACAGGCCGTCAGCACTGCCATACTCAGCAAGCGGCTGCCTCGCCATCCGGTGCCTGGATCTCGGTCTTCTCCGTGCGTTGGTGCAACCCTGGCATCACGATAAGCAGCGCTCCTTCCCCTCTCCGCTCTGCCGTTACAGCATCCCGCAGAGGAGGCGAAATGGCGGTCTAATACAGGATTTCTGAGCTCGGGCTACGGAGCTCGCTCAAAACACGTCCGCCACGATCGGCGTTTAGCCACGCCCCTTTAAGACAATGTTAAAAGTGTCATTATCATGTGCTCACTGGGCGGCGTACAGCGGGACAGGGGGTGCAGTGAGCAAGTGATAATGACTTTTTAAACATTGTTTTAAAGAACTTTTGTTTTATTTGGCAGTGACGACAGCGACCCACATGGGGGTGTATTTAGACTTCCAGTCCCAGCATGCAAATTGAACAGGGACTCACCTGAGAGTGATCACGCAGGATTTGGGGATATACTGGGCAGTACTTGCTTGTCGTCACTCCTGCAGTTCGCCTATGAAGAAGGGCGTAAAGCCTGAAACGCGTCGGCGGAGAACTGATGGACTGTTTTGTTCACTGAGCAATTCCGTGCTTTGCTAATAAAACCTACCTGTGAGAGCATCTCGCCTAGTGGGCACCTCTTCTTTTTCGTATATATATATATATAAATTGATAACATGTATTTATTCATGTCACTTTGAAAAATAGAGAAAGAATGTAAAGTAAGATAAAGCTATTCTGTTTATGTCTAAACTACACATGATTCCAATTTTGAACGTGGCTCCTTTAAGAAATTGACCTTGCTTTTTAATTGGTGGTGGGGGAAATGAACTATGCTTCCCCTTTAAATTTAAATGGACACGTTGTTAGCACACTTTGGACCCAGTAGAAGGCGCAAGCCGAAACGCGTAGGTCATCGTTTGTATGCACCCCTGCACTTAGCTTGTGAAGGCTTCGTATGAAGAGGCTCTTTGTTATATTTTAATAAAGCCCCTTTTTTGAAGTCAGTTCCTGTAAGTGCTGTGCTTCATTTTGCCTTGGTAAACGTGTGGAAAGCTGAGCCCGAGTGGAGGGCAACCATTTGGAGCAAATGTGCAATATATATATATATATATATATATATATATATATATATATATATATACTCATATATATTATACATGTATATATACACACACATCATATATATATATATACATATATATATACACACACACATCATATATATATATACATATATATATATATTTTAAATATATATATAAAGGAATCCTTCCAGGCTATAGGAAGGGCAGACATTTTTTTCGCACACAACACTTTAAACCCCAGGGATGTTAACATAACGAAAGACTTACACCATATATTTTCCACTGCGCAGCGTGAAAATATTGAGCTCAGTAAACCCACAGTGAGGGCTTATGCAATGTTAAAATCTGTGTCGGGTATGGAATCGTACCTTTTTGCACTTTCTATAGCGCTCATGACAGATTTTTAATTACACACTTTAGATTTAATCAACTTCACCACTTTTTAGCATCCCCGGCTGGATTTCTTCCTTTAACTCAAAGAGGCCCTTGTGGCTGCGGTCTCAGATCTCCACAGGACATGCTTCACTTTGTTTTAATGTGTAAACTGTTCTCACTGCCAAGAAAACGATTCCTCCGGCCCCTGCTAAAGAGTATAAAGTTTAGACAGGCTAAAGTGGCACTTCTGCACTTGCAGTTGTTACCAAACCCGTATACCCTCTGTGCAGTGATAAGCTTTTTGCGGGCAGCTCCCAGATCTAGGCTGTCTAGAATTGATTGATCTCTGAATGTCCTGCACTCATGAGGCCACTTTGAGCACGATGGTGTGTATAGCTTTAGATCCTCAGAGTTTTATTAATCTGTATCGTTTTAAAAGCTGGCAATGTTTTAACTGTGTGTAAATATTTTTCCATTGTATGATTGTATTATTGTACTATCGTATCTTTTATGGACACGTTTGCATCCAAATAAAGGAAGAAATGATTTTATTTATTTATATATATATATATATATATATATATTCACTGAAAAAACCACAGGTTTCAGGGACGTTATAGTTAGTTGGACATTTCACTCGTACAAATCCAGAGAAATTCGGCCGTTATAGTTAGTTCAGCTAACTATAACTTGCGCCCCCCGCAATGCACTGCTGATGACGTCACATATTACATCATTCATGACATGGTCAGTGACACCACTGATGACATCACTGATGACATCTCAAATGACATCACTGATTACATCATCCACGTGATAATCTGATGCACCTCCTCACATCCTAATATAACCTTTCATACACCCACTCTAAAATACAGACTACCATTTTCGAAACCATAGACACACCAATACCAGTTACTACATACCCACTCACTGATTCCTAGGTCTACACACACGTCCACTCATTCACCCATACAGTCATTCATACATGCAGTCACTTATCTATACAGCACTATCATTTGCACTCATACACCTATACAGACACTCACACATCACCATTCATCTATAGAGTTACTCACACACCTAGTCAATCATGCAAAGAATCATTCACACTCCCATTTACTCACCTATACAGTTATACACACACCACCTCACTTATTCATACAGATACTAACACATACTTACTCTCTTTTACAATCACTGATACAAGCACACACTCATCCATACAGCCACTCTCACAATCACTCACTCTCACATATAATCATTTATAAACTCCAACACTCACATATACTGCCTTTCACATATGTAGTTATTCACACATGTACCACTGAGACATCCATTCACTCACCAACACACCCATACACACACTCACCCACCCATACAGCCCCTCACAGATGCACTCTAGAACCCATACACCCAGTGAATCACCCACTCACACATCCATGCAGTGAGTCACACACACCCCACCCACCCACACAGACACTCAGGCACCCATACAGATACTCAGACAAGCAATCAATAACCCATATAGAAACTCATGTAGCTACTCACCAGCCCATGCAACCGCTTACACACCAACAGACAGACTGATACAGATATTCACACAGTTTAGTCACTAACCCATGCATTCAGTAAAACATGTTTAATCACTCACTTATACAGTCAGTCACACACCTACTAAATCATCCATTCAGACAGTCATACACCCACTCATTCTTCAATACACCTTGGCCTATATATATATATATTCACTGAAAAAACCATAGGTTTCAGGGACGTTATAGTTAGTTGGACATTTCCCTCGTACAAAACCATAGAAATTCCTCCGTTATAGTTAGTTCAGCTAACTATAACTCATGCGCCCATAATGCACTGCTGATGACGTCACATATTACATCACTCATGACATGGTCAGTGACATCACTCATGACATCACTGATGACATCTCAAATGACATCACTGATGACATCACTGATGACATCATCCTTGTGATAGAGTGGCAGACCTCCTCTCACCCTAATATAACCTTTGATACACACACTCAAAAATACAAACTAACATTTTCAAAACAATGGACATACCAATACCAGTTACAACACACCTATTCAGTAATTCCAAGATCTACACACACATCCACTCATTCACCAACAGTCCCTATACAGTCACTCATACATGTACTCACTCATCATATGTACTCATACACCTATACATCCTGTTACACACCGCCACTCATCCATAGAGTTACTCACATACATAGTCACACATGCAAACAAAGTATCAAACATCCATTTACTTGCATATACAGTTATACACACACTACCACACTTACTTCTACAGAAACTTACACATACTTACTCTCTTAAACAATCACTTATAGAAACACCTACTTATTTGTACAGGAACTCTTCCAATCTCTCTCTCTCACATATACTGACTTATATACACCAATACTCACATATACTAGTTTAAAACATATGTAGTTACTCATAAAGACACTATTGAGACAGTCATTCACTCACTAACACACCCATACACATACTCATCCACCTATACAGTCCTGCACACATGCTGTCTTCAACACATACAAACAGTGAGTCACTCATTCATGCATCTATGCACTAAGTAATACCCCCACCGAACCATACAGACACTCAGACACTCATACTGATACTCAAAAAACCAACTAATAACCCATATAGACACTCATGTAGCTACTCACCAACCCATGCAGCCACTTATACACAAAGTGAGAGACTGATACAGATATTTTCATATTTAAACATTACTCACTAACCCATGTATTCACTAAGATACACTTAGTCAGTTATACAATCAATTTTACAAAAAAAATCATCCATTTAGACACTTATATACCCATTTATTCTTTCATCGACCTTGAGATATACATATATAAAACATATTTAATTTTCAGAAAAACACACATTCACTGGATGATGTCATCAGTGATGTCATCAGTGTTGTCATTTGAGATGTCATCAGTGATGTCATGAGTGATGCCACTGACCATGTCATGAGTGATGTAATATGTGACGTCATCAGCAGTGCATTGCGGGCGCGCGAGTTATAGTTAGCTGAACTAACTATAACGGGGAATTTCTATGGTTTTGTACGAGTGAAATGTCCAACTAACTATAACGCCCCTGAAACCTATGGTTTTTTCAGTGAATTTCTAAGGTTTTTAAATGCTAATTTCTAACTATAACGTGCCTGAAACCTATGGTTTTTTCTGTGAATTTCTAAGGTTTTTAAATGCTAATTTCTAACTATAACGTGCCTGAAACCTATGGTTTTTTCAGTGAATATATATATATTTATTATACTATGTATACATGTGAAAATGTCTCGGTCCCCTGTTTGCCCCGGTGGCACAGAAAAAATGGGTGGAACTGACGTCAGCACGCCGACGAGGTCCTCTTATGGCTCCGATGACGTCATACGGTGTTGTGAGCGGAGCCGTGCTCGTTGACGTGGGAGAGCTAGGAAAGAATTTCCGTGGAATGCTGGTGCAGGGGATATTCACTTAAGTGTTCAGGCTAGTCCTTTGGGAGCAACTGTTTATGTTGCCACTCCAGAAACCGAAACCAGTGATCCGAGGGCAGAGGCCCTGCAGATGGCACATGAGGTGGGGTGCCCAGTCGTGTGCACCGGCGGGGCAGCGAAGTGACAAGCACCACAACCCACAAAAAAGGTAACGAGGGCACTGACTAACACAGGATCTTCTCTTTGTATCTGGCAGGAACAACGAAGTTAAAATGCCCTAGTACCAAAATGTAGAATTAGTGCTACAACGGTCTTCAAGAGGACCTGCTATGCCGCTTCTGCCTCCCGTACCCTGGAGGCGGCACATGGGTCACGCGGTACGATCATACTGTGGTGGGACGCACACTCGTTGACCTCTCATGGCACTGCTCCACACTTCAGGGAGGACGCTTTCCATTAGCTATGTTTTCTGATGACATGTCGCGCTGGCCCCGTCCAACAACAGAACTCCTTTAGATCCAGACTCTTCCACTCTCTGACCGGAAGTGAAACCAGGCCACGCGGACACTTTCACAATACAACAGCCGGGAATGCACTTTTCGGTAAAAAAACCACATTCCTTCCTCCTAATTAATCAAATAAACGTCTCACTGAAGAACAGTGGCCAGCTTCGATCGGTAAACAGCCGTTACAACGACTTTTTTACTTTGCGATACCATTACAACGCATGCATTACCACGCATGCGTTGTACATCACAAAGTCATTACTACGCATTTTTTTTAGAACGCATGGTCATTTACCACACATGCCTTTACAACGAATTTTGTTGTAAGGGTATGTATGGTAAATGACCATGCGTTCTAAAAAACATGTAGACGATCCATGTCGTTGTAAGGAATCAGAGGCTGTTCCGTTTCCTCACAACGACGTGCACCGCCCCTCAGAGATGACGTGAAGCAGGAACCACGCGGAGAGAGGAACCATGAGGAGTGAGAGGTAAGGGGGATTGGGCATGGGGTGGGGGTTTCTTTTCTAGGGTTTAGGGTAGTGCAGTGGTGTTTGGGTGGTGTAGGGGTCGTGCTGGGGGTAGTGTTTTAGGGTTTAGGGTAGTGCAGTGGTGTTTGGGTAGTGTAGGGGGTCATGCTGGGGTTGTGTTTTAGGGTTTAGGGTAGTGCAGTAGTGTAGGGGGTCGTGCTGGGGGTAGTGTTTTAGGGTTTAGGGTAGTGCAGTGGTGTATGGGTAGTGTAGGGGGTCATGCTGGGGTAGTGTTTTAGGGTTTAGGGTAGAGCAGTGGTGTTTCAGTAGTGTAGGGGGTCATGCTGGTGGTAGTGTTTTAGGGTTTAGGGTAGTGCAGTGGTGTTTGTGTAGTGTAGGGGGTCATGCTGGGGGTAGTGTTTTATGGTTTAGGGTAGTGCAGTGGTGTTTGGGTAGTGTAGGGGGTCGTGCTGGGGGTAGATTTAGGGTTTAGGGTAGTGCAGTGGTGTTTGGGTAGTGTAGGGAGTCGTGCTGGGGGTAGTGTTTTAGGGTTTAGGGTAGTGCAGTGGTGTTTGTGTAGTGTAGGGGGTTGTGCTGGGGGTAGTGTTTTAGGGTTTATGTTAGTGCAGTGGTGTTTGGGTAGTGTAGGGGTAGTGCTGGGGTAGTGTTTTAGGGTTTAGGGCAGTGCAGTGGTGTTTGTGTAGTGAAGGGGGTCATGCTGTGGGTAGTGTTTTAGGGTTTAGGGTAGTGCAGTCATGTTTGTGTAGTGTAGGGATCGTGTTTTAGGGTATAGGGTAGTGCAGTGGTGTTTGGGTAGTGTAGGGGGTCATGCTGGGGTTAGTGTTTTAGGGTTTAGGGTAGTGCAGTGGTGTTTGGGTAGTGTAGGGGGTCGTGCCTGGGGTAGTGTTTTAGGGTTTAGGGTAGTGCAGTGGTGTTTGTGTAGTGTGGGAGGTCATGCTGGGGGTATATTTAGGGTTTAGTGTAGTGCAGTGGTGTTTGGGTAGTGTAGGGAGTCGTGCTGGGGGTAGTGTTTTAGGGTTTAGGGTAGTGCAGTGGTGTTTCGGTAGTGTAGGGAGTCGTGCTGATGGTAGTGTTTTAGGGTTTAGGGTAGTGCAGTTATGTTTGGGTAGTGTAGTGTGTCGTGCTGGGGGTAGTGTTTTAGGGTTTAGGGTAGTGCAGTGGTGTTTGGGTAGTGGAGGGGGTAGTGTTTTAGGGTTTAGGGTAGTGCGCCCAACCAGCCACAATATCCGTGGACAAAGGGGATCCTGACTCTTTGGAACGCTCCGTCAATTGAATAATTTGGGTCAAGGGCCCTACCACATCCAAGACCTATCAATTCCTTTCTTGGGATCCCTCATATACTTGGAGAAAAAGGTACATAGTTTCTCATCAATTTCAGGCGTGTGTGCCACCTTCCCCTTCAGTGAGGGCCTGGGGCATTCTCCCCTCATCCTATTCCTGACCTCCCTTTCAAGTGGTTGATGGATTTTACCCACCACATACTCTGCCACTTTGGCGTCAGGTGTCCACTCTGCCGACCTAGGATGGTAAATTTGGGTAGGCTCGAACATGTCCGAGTGGACCCCGTCCCCAACCGGGGACTGAGAGGAGTGGGACTCTGGACGCCAGGGACGCCCGAGTCCTTATCCTCATCGGAGGAGAAATCGTCCTCCGATACACCCTCTCCCTCTAAGGGAAACCCGCCGTCGGGGTCTACAATAGTGGTGACAGTGTCGCAATTTTCTCCGGGCCTCTCCTCCTCCCGGCAGGGTGCATGTTTTAGCATTCGCGCACTCTTGAGGAAGGTCTTGGTAAGTTTATCAAATCCTTCCAAGTGCCCCGCGTTATGCTTAACGGCCCTTTTATTCCCCATCTGGGAGCTACTTGGACCCGCCACCACCAGATCTGGGTCACTGAACACCCCAGGGATGCTTTTCGCCAGCTTATCAACCTGATCCCTAAGAGGAGCCAGCGCCCTAGAAATAGCCAGAGAGAGGGCTTGGTCCACTGCTGGAGGGAGAAGTTGGGGCGCCATTCCTCCTCCACTTCCTGGTAGGAGGAGTAAAAATGGTCTTCAGGAGAAGACATGATAGCAGAGGGTGTGAGCACAGAACAAATGCCCTTAAAATCCTTAAGACAGCCCCCTCGCCGGTGCTCCAACAGCTGGGCTTTCCCGAAGCTGTTATAAGAATAGACTGAGGCGCAATACCAATTACCACCACCAGGTGGCGCTGGTCACTAACGTGGCCGTGTGGGGAAATCACCGTGTAGCGGTGTCAAAATTAGGCGAGGTTGGTCGGGAATCAAGCGGACACTAAAGGAGTGACCGGATTCCCAAACGCGCGTAAAGACCAGCGGGAGCGCTCGACTGAGCTGCCTCGCTCGGACCAGACGCGCTTGACAGGATCTCACCGCGCGCAGAGCACACAGCGGGAGAAACTGCGAGGGGAGAACGCGCTCGGGCAAGAGCCTGCTGCGCATGGAATATGAAACAATACCAAGGCAATAATGCTAATAACGTGCACAAGAAACCGCTATACAAACAGCAACAACGTCAGATTAAGCCAAGAATGTAAGGAATGCACTTAACTGACGAGCAGTGAAGAAAGAGGAAGCGGAAGGGACGTCACGATATTATATACGATGGACTGTGATATGATTGGACTATAGTTGCCTTGGAGACTACCCCCTAATGGTTCATGGGTTGTGTAGTCTTTTGTTTAATGATTGTTGTGTTACGTTTTCTTTGAACTGCTATGCAAATAAAGTGAGGAAAGATATGCATAATCCTCACCTCCGTCCTGCCATAGAATTCATTAAACTTTATTTGATCTGATTTAGAAACATAGATCATAAAAGTGTACATAAAAACAGTAAATCCTCTTTCCTAATACAATACAGTGAGAATTAATTAAAACCAGTAGGTAAAAACGGGTGTTACAAAGCCAGGTTCAGAGCAACTTCAGGTTAACAGAATCGTAAAGTTCAATGTTTCGCAAGATCAATCTCATGTACTTCGTGCAAAATATGCAATAAGGGGTCCAAGTACGATGTAACGCTCCAATACCTGACCAGTTTGCACTATATAAAACTGCAGAAAAACTAAAAATAAAAAGTGCTTTGCACACTTCTGTCATTGGCCTATATGTGGGCTACATCTGGGTGATATTTGTGCTACATTTGGGCTCTTTTTTCTCTGGTGGCCATCTTGGGAGACTTATTTGTTATGAAGTTTCCTAATTTCGTCATTTACTGCAGTCTCCTCAGTAGGAAATGCTTTCAGTTTTTTACTTTGATTCCATCAAGAAGGCATTCAGATGTGTCACACATTTGCCATAAATTCAGAATGTTAGCACTCTAGTTGTTCATTAGATCACTGTAGTAAAGCTACTGCTCACCAGGAAGTTAACTGGAAGTCTACTGCTGGTATTGAAAGTGATTGTTTCAGTCTGCATGTCAGAATTTTCTAATGAAATAGAAGAGGATTTGAGATCTCACTTAAAACATGCCCTAAATTTTCTTTCTGCAGCACTAACCATTATTTTATATGGCAAAATGAACCCCCTCATTTTGTTCCTTTTTAAATTAAATGTTTTAAGTGTTACCAGTTTATTCCAATCAAGATGGCTTCAGGTGTGCCATACTTTTGTCATAAGTAAGACTGTTAGCGCTCTAGTTGTTCTTTAGAACACTCTGGGAAGCTGCAGTAGAACACAAAGGCATCAACTGACAGGCTGCTCCTGTTGAAATATAACAGGAAGATATTTGAGATCTCACTTAAAACATGTCCTAATTTTTCTTTCTACAGCACTAACCATAATTTCTATGACAAAATGAACCCCCTCATTTTGTTCCTTTTTAAATTAAATGTTTTAAGTGTTACCAGTTTATTCCAATCAAGATGGCTTCAGGTGTGCCATACTTTTGTCATAAGTAAGGCTGTTAGCACTCTAGTTGTTCTTTAGAACACTCTGGGAAGCTGCAGTAGAACACAAAGGAATCAACTGACAGCCTCTGCCCTTGTTGGATGTACATGTTTTACTGAGAATGTCAGACTTCATTCTCACATGACTGAGAAAGATAATGTGAATTTACAGAAAATATGCTCTCATTTTAGCTTCTGGAGCACCTTCCAAAACTGTATGGGACAAGCATGTGAAAATAGTTTTCTCTCAAACATGATTCATGATATCCCAGCAGAAGGTTTTTCACAGGGTAAAATCACCTTAGAACACAGCACAATTCCTGAAATTAGTATGGTACCATCAACAAATGAATTCTAATGTAACTAAAGTCTGTTATCACCCTTTATAGTTCTCCTTTTGGTAACCCTCAAAATCTTCGATTCACTACAATGCATTTCAATGGGGTACTATCATTTATATTGGTCCCAAGATGGCTGCCAGCAATTCCAGGATGAAGTGCTGACAGCCAATCAGATCTCACAATGACATGTGTGGTTAGGCTCCGCCCAGATATATATGTGTTTTCTTTTCAAATTTCTCAGGAACTACTGAACGGATTTGCACCATTTAACCAAAAGGCACGACTCTGAACCAAGGGCTACCTTTTTGCCAAATTTGGTGTAATTCCGTTCAGCAGTTCGGGCTGTAGCTGCGACTAAAGGTTCCTATGGAAAATTGCATGGGGAAAACACGTTTTGGGACCCCCCTTTTTTCTCGGCCCCCACTTGACGAATCACCCCTGAAACTTTCAAGATAGGAGCAGACCGGAGCGGGCCATAAGTTTTGAAAATTTAGCGAAGATTCGTCAACCGGCGCCAAAGTTATTGGGAATAGAATGTTGCGGATTTCCTATGGAAAATAGGTCCTAACTATAACGATCTACTGGCGACCGCCAGTAGATAATATATATAATCTACTGGCGGTCGCCAGTAGATAGTTATAGTTACAACCTATTATCCATAGGAAATCCGCGACATTCTATTTGAAATAACTCTCTTGCCGGTTGACGTATCTTCGCGAAATTTTCAAACTTTGTGGCCCGCTCCGGTCCGCTCCTACCCTGAAAGTCTCGGGGGATTCGTCAAGCGAGGCCGAGAAAAAGGGGTCCCAAAGCGCGTTTTCCCCATGCACTTTTCCATAGGAAACTTTAGACACGGCTACAGCTCGAACTGCTGAACGGAATTACACCAAATTTGGCAAAGAGGTAGTTCTTGGTTCAGAAAGAACCCTTTTTGTTTAATGGTGTAAATCAGTTCAGTAGTTGCTGAGAAAATGAAAAGTAAAAAGTTAGTGATATCTATGGCCGAGTAGGGTCCGCGTACCCTCAGCGCACCCTGCGCGCACCGTCCCGATCACGAGCTGCATGTTAATTGGCTGTCAGCTGGCTGTCAACATTCCGATTCAGGAAATGTTGGCAGCCATTTTATCCTCGGTAGAACCGAGGGACAGAAACAAGTGCGCAAAGCGCACAAAGGGAGCAGGGTAGAAACACCCTGACCCCTAGGTTTGCTCAGGGGTCCCACAAGGACACCCTGGGCAAAAAAAAAAAAAAATTTAAAAAAATCGGCAGGATGCGCTCAGGGTGCGCGAATCCTGCCGAAAAAATCGAGCGCGGTCTCCCGCGCTCGATGTTAGTGGCCCCGGGTGGCCCAAGTCCCGGGGGCATGGTGGTGGGGGGATAATTTAATGTGTGGGGGCCTCAAGGGCCCCCAAGCCCGGGACCGCCACCCCCGGGGCTTTTTGAAAAATGGTGCGGGAGGGCTCTGAGCCCTCCCGCAGCCCCGAGGACCACCACCTCCCGGGGCTTTTTTAATTAAAAATAAAACCAGTGTGGGGGGCTCCATCCCCCCACACGCCCGGGACCGCCACCTCCCGGGGCACTAAACATTTTAATATGGGGGTCCGTTACGGACCCCAGAGCCCGGGGACCACCACCTCCCCGGGGCTGTCTACTGAATGGGAGGGGCCGCGCGGCCCCCTCCTGGAGCCCTTGATGGCCCTGGGGACCACCACCCCCAGGGCCGGCTCCTGCAGTGTCCCGGGTGCCTACCCCGGGACACTGTAGTTTGCTATGGCAGGACGGGAGCCTCGCGGCTCCGTCCTGCCATAGCAAACTGCTTTGGATATTGGAAGAGAGAGCAGGGAAACCTGCTCTCTCTTCCAATATCCAAAGCGACTGCTTTCCACATGGGGAGCAGCATGTCAGCTGCTCCCCATGTGGAACAGCAATGCCGGCTCCCAAGGGACGTGGGGAGCCGGTGGGACTGTGGGGGGATTGGGGACCCCCCCCACAGTCCCCAACGGGAGAGGGGCCACGCGGCCCCCCTCCCCAAAAAAGAGAATTTTATTATTTTTTTTTTTTAAATGGAAAGGCCGGCCCCGGGGGATGGGGTCCCCGGGGCCTTAAAATGGCCAGAGGAGGGGGGCCACGCTGCCCCCTCAAAATAATAAATATAGAGGCCATGCCCCAGGGGATGGGGTCCCGGGGCCAATACAGGCCCAGGGAAGGGGGGCCACGCGGCCCCCTTCCCGTTTTTTTTTAAAAAAAAATTAAAAAAGGGGTAAGGCCCTGGGGAATGGGGTCCCCAGGGCCCAAAAGAAAAAAAGGAAGGGGGCCACACAGCCCCCTTCAGAGACAAAAAAACAAAAAAACGATCGGGCCCGCAGGCCCCGCCCCTTCCTTCACCACTCTGCAAACGCGCCCCCTGGCGCGTTTGCAGAAGGGGAACAAATTCCCCTTGAATACTGGGGGTCCCTGGGGCCAACTAGCCCACCAGGAACCTCCAGTATGCGCCAGGGGCTGCCTTGCAGAGACGTATAGAGAGGCCACACCCTTTTACACCTCTCTGCAACGCAGCTCTGTGGCGCTTTTGGAGGTATATGGTGGGCTAGTTGGACTCCGGGGACCCTCAGGATTCAAGGGGACTTAATCCCCCAACTTAAAACGCGCCACGGGGCGCGTTTGCACAGTGGTGAAGGGAGGGGCGGGGCTTCAGGTGACATGTGTGCAAACAGGCCCCGTGGCGCGTTTTAAGATGGGAATTAAATCCCCTTCAATCCTGAGGGTCCCTGGGGGCCAACTAGCCCAACAGGTACATCCAGAAAGCGCCACAGAGCTGCGTTGCAGAGAGGTGTAAAAGGGGTGTGGCCTCTCTACACGTCTCTGCAACGCAGCCTCCTGGCGCATATTGGAGGTTCCTGGTGGGCTAGTTGGCCCCTAGGGACCCTCAGGATTCAAGGGGACTTAATCCCCAAATTAAAACGCGCCACGGGGCGCGTTTGCACAGATGTCACCTCAGGCCCCACCCCTCCCTTCACCATTGTGCAAATATTCCTCTAAAATCAGCCGAAATACGAATTCCGATTTACTCACCTGTTATCAGGAGAGACCTCAGTGATGCATCTTTCAGCCCAGTACTGGTCCTGAAAAGTAATTTTAACCGTACTTACCAGTAACTTGAATTTCCTTCCATAGGCTAACATTGACTGGTTTCAATTGGAAATTCTTCTAAGTGTGGAGTTTTGGAACTTTAAAATATTCCTCTAAAATCAGCCGAAATACGAATTCCGATTTACTCACCTGTTATCAGGAGAGACCTCAGTGCTGCATCTTTCAGCCCAGTACTGATCCTGAAAAGTAATTTTAACCGTACTTACCGGTAACTTGAATTTCCTTCATAGGCTAACATTGACTGGTTTCACTTGGAAATTCTTCTAAGTTTTGATTTTTGAAACATACAAATATTCCTCTAAAATCAGCCGAAATCCGAATTCTGATTTACTCACCTGTTATCAGGAGAGACCTCAGTGCTGCATCTTTCAGCCCAGTACTGGTCCTGAAAAGTAATTTTAACCGTACTTACCAGTAACTTGAATTTCCTTCCATAGGCTAACATTGACTGGTTTCACTTGGAAATTCTTCTAAGTGTGGAGTTTTGGAACTTTAAAATATTCCTCTAAAATCAGCCGAAATACGAATTCCGATTTACTCACCTGTTATCAGGAGAGACCTCAGTGCTGCATGTTTCAGCCCAGTACTGATCCTCAAAAGTAATTTTAACCGTACTTACCGGTAACTTGAATTTCCTTCCATAGGATATCATTGCCTGCTTTTTGCTGAAAAAGATTCTAAGTGTTGATTTTGGAACTTTAAAATATTCCTCTAAAATCAGCCGAAATCCGAATTCTGATTTACTCACCTGTTATCAGGAGAGACCTCAGTGCTGCATCTTTCAGCCCAGTACTGTTCCTCAAAATTAATTTTAACCGTACTTACCGGTAACTTGAATTTCCTTCATAGGCTAACATTGACTGGTTTCACTTGGAAATTCTTCTAAGTGTGGAGTTTTGGAACTTTAAAATATTCCTCTAAAATCAGCCGAAATACGAATTCCGATTTACTCACCTGTTATCAGGAGAGAACCCAGTGCTGCATCTTTTAGCCCAGCACTGACCCTGAAAAGTAATTTTAACCGTACTTACCAGTAACTTATATTTTCTTCCATAGGAATCCTTTGTCTGGTTTTCAGCAGAAAAGTTTCAAAGTGTCGATTTTCACAAACTACAAATATTCCTTAAAAATCGCCTGTATGACTTAAACGCATTCTTTCAACTGTTTACAGGAGATGCACCAGTGCTGGATCCAGGATCCAACACTGAGTAACAAAAAGTAACGATAACAGTTTTTACCTCCTAAGTGAATTTCCTTCCATAGGATAACATTGGTCATTCTATGAGAAAAAGTTTCTAAGTGTCAACTTTTAAAGTACAATAATATTCCTTAAAAATCACGACTGTAACCAAAACGCTTTTACTCTACTGTTTACAGGAGATGTCCCAGGACTGAATCTAGGATCCAGTCCTGTGGTTAGAAAAGTAATCCATAAAGTAACTAATTGCATTTAACTAGAAATTCACATTGAGCTGAATGTTGCATTGTGTTTGAAAATGTGTTGCCCATTGCAACAACTGTAACTACTGTACTTAAAAGTCTATTGCCTATGTGCAAAGTATTTAAACTAAAGTAATTCATTCTGAGAAAGTATTTTTTGTAATGTATAATATAATTACAATGTAATTTAAAAAATAAAATATGTAAAAAAAAATGTTTTCTAAAAAATTTCGAAATCAGTATGAAAAAAATTTATATAACAATTAATACATTTAAAAATTGTCATTTACAAAACCTTTGCAATTCACTGAAAAAACCGTAGGTTTCAGACATGTTATAGTTACAAACTAGCATTTAAAAACCTTTGAAATTCACTGAAAAAACCATAGGTTTTAGGGACGTTATAGTTACAAATTAGCATTTAAAAAACCTTTGAAATTCACTGAAAAAACCATAGGTTTTAGGGACAGTTATAGTTAGTTGGACATTGCACTCGTACAAAACCCGTGAAATTCCCCGTTATAGTTAGTTCAGCTAACTATAACTCGCGCCCCGCAATGCACTGCTGATGACGTCACATATTACATCACTCATGACATGGTCAGTGACATCACTGATGACATCACTGATGACATCTCAAATGACATCACTGATGACATCATCCACGTGATAATCTGATGCAGCTCTTCACACCCTAATATAACCTTTGATACACCCAATCTAAATTACAGACTGCCATTCGCAAAACCATAGACACTCCAACACCAATAACTACATACCCACTCACTGATTCTTAGGTCTACACACACACATCCACTCACTCACCCGTACAGTCACTCATACTTATGGTCACTCAATACAGGACTATCATATGCACTCTTACTCCTATATAGACACTCAAACACCGCCACTCATCCATAGAGGTACTCACACACCTAGTCAGTCATGCAAATAATTAAACACACTGCCATTTACTCACCTATACAGTTATACACACACCAGCTCACTTAATCATACAAATACTAGCACATTGTTACGCTCTTATACAATCACTGATACAAGCACACACTCATCCATACAGCCACTATCACAATCACTCACTCTCGCTTATAGCTATTTATATACTCCAACACACATATATACTGCCTTTCACATATGTAGTTACTCACACATGTACCACTGGGACATACATTCACTCACTAACACACTCTTACACACACTTACCCACCCATACAGTCTATCACAGATGCACTCTTGAAACCATCCACCCAGTGAATCACCCACTCACACATCTATGCACAGTCGCACACACCCCATCCACACAAACACTCAGGCACCCATACAGATACTCAGACAACAAATCAATAACTCTTATAGACACTCATGTAGCTATTCACAAACCCATGCAGCCACTTACACAGCAACAGACAGATACAGACATTCACCCAGTTTAGTCACTAACCCATGCATTCAGTAAGATACGTTTAATCACTCACTTATAGAATTAGTCACGCACCTACTAAATCATCCATACAGACACTTATACACCCACTCATTCTTCAATACGCCTTTCCCTATATATATAAAAATATTTAAACTTTACAGAAACACACAGTCACTGGATGATGTCATCAGTGATGTCATTTGAGATGTCATCAGTGATGTCATCAGTGATGTCACTGACCATGTCATGAGTGATGTAATATGTGACGTCATCAGCAGTGCATTGCGGGGCGCGAGTTATAGTTAGCTGAACTAACTATAACGGGGAATTTCACGGGTTTTGTACGAGTGCAATGTACAACTAACTATAACTGTCCCTAAAACCTATGGTTTTTTCAGTGAATTTCAAAGGTTTTTTAAATGCTAATTTGTAACTATAACGTCCCTAAAACCTATGGTTTTTTCAGTGAATATATATATATATATATATATATATATATATATATATATATATATATAGATATAGATATAGATATAGATATTTACAGCCCTGGGGAATGGGGTCCCCAGGGCCTAATGAGGCTCCGGAGGGGGGACATGCACCCCCCTTTAAAAAAAACTACAGTCCTCGGGATAGGGTCCCCAGGGGCTAATGAGCCTTAGGAAGTGGGGCCACGCAGCATGCCCCCTCCCCATAAAATGTATTTTTTAAATATCTATATGTTAAAAGGGGGCCTCCACTGAGCCTTAATACTACCCTGAGGGACCCCATCCTGAGTACTTAATAATGGGAAGGGGGGTGAGGCCCTCCTCCCTGAGCCTAATTAGGCTCCCGCAACCCCATCTCAGGGGCCGAAATTTCAATAAAAGGAGGGTGGGACAGTGGGCTACCTCCCCAAGCCTTTATAGTTCCTGGGGCCCCCATTCCCTGAGGCAGTGCCTTATTGTAAAGGGGAGGGGGCCACATGGCCCCCCCTTCCCAAGCCTTCTCTGGCCTCAGGGACCACATACACCGGGTTCATCTTTTTTTTTTTTTAAAGGGGAGGGGGGCTGAGAGCCTCATTACACCCTGAGGACCCCATCCACGAGGGCCGTATTTATTATAAAGGGGAGGGGGGTCACGCGGCCCCATTCCCCTTATTAAATAGATTGGGCCCTGGGTAAAAACGGCTTGGGGAGGGAGCCATGTGCGCCTCTCCTCTTAAATAATACACTCACCCTGGGGGATGGAGTCCCTGAGGCCCAAAATAGGCATGGAGAGGGGGGCCCTACTCAAACCCATTCCACATACATATATTAATTAATGGCAACCACCATATTTTTTGTTGTTGCTGTTCTTTCCACAATTCTGTAGGAGTCCTGTGGGATCGCAGCAATAACCACTGATTTTGTTTTCTTCATTTTGGTCACGGGGGGATCCCTCAGGGTTCCCCCTGTGGGACCTAGGGGGCAGGGTATCCCTACCTTGCCCCCTTATATCATTTTTTATTTTTACTTCAGGACAGGGCACTATGTCCCTGAGTCCTGTAAAGGCTGCCAGCAACATTTTTCTCATGTTGCTGGCAGCCAGTCAGAGCGCTCACTCCGACAGGAGTCTTACTCCCACAGAAGCAAAATGGCCCAAGGGAAAAAAGCTCCCTGGGACAACCAGAAAGCTCTATTTTTAAATTGTCGCTCCCACTAAACTCTTGTGAGCTTATTGCAGACCCAATCGTCCAGATAAACAATTATTTTTAAACCTTAATTTCTCAAAAACTACTGAACGGGTTTACAGCAAATCACAAAAAGCACAATCTGTGGACCAAGATCTAGCATCCTGCCAAATTTGGTGTAATTCCGTTCAGGTGTTTTTGCTGTAGCCTTTCCTAAATAAGTATATGGAAAATGCATGGGGAGTTTGCATTTTGGGACCCTGTTTGTTTCTCTGCCCCCGATAGACGGATCACCCCAAACTTTCCATGCACAAACTATGCAAAAATAACACTTTTTCGTCATGTGTGTGTGTGTGTATATATATATATATATATATATATATATATATATATGTATGTATGTATGTATATATATGTATATATCAATGTATTTATTAAAGGTAGGTCAGCGTTTCCATAGGAAATGCATTTTTTGTGTTGCAAATAACTATATATAGGGTGAGCACACAAGGGGCCACAGCTAAAATTGTTGGGGCCACCTACAATGGGCAATCATGAACTATGTGAACGTGTCATATGTATATATATTTGACATGTATACATAGTTCATGATTGCCCATTGTAGGTGGCCCCAACAATTTTAGCTGTGACCCCTTGTGTGTTCACCCTAAAAATCATTTCTAGAGACGACACTGAGGAGAGTCTTCTTATCTCAAGATATTTTAACAAAAGCAGAAGGTCTGCAAGTCATATGAGCTCAGTTTTAGCACAGTCTTGCATACTGACTTAGTAGCCTTCAGTTTTTAAAGGTGACCCTTTAGTATAGGTTTGAGTACTTTAGTTGGTCTCTGACAATGGCTGTATGACAAAATACTACAAAAGGAGGCAATCAGTCGAAGATTTAAGAATTGTGAGAATTGTTAAATTACTTTGCCAAGAAGCAGCTTATAGAAAATGCCCGGTTACTCACCGGTAATCTTCATTACCCCGAGTCCTGGTCTTCCCGTCCCATTCCTTATCAGTGAGCAGCTTGTCTGCTCCCCAGAAACCTTATACCTAGCAGAGTTTTTAGCACTTCCCCCAATATGGCGCCACCTATCAGGTGAGAATATAGGGGGAAGTGCGTCACACAACATCCTGAGAATATCAAAGAAACCCAGAAACAAAAACAATCACCAGAAAGAAACCCCAGGGAGGGAGGGAAGGGCTCAGGAATGGGACGGGAAGACCAGGACTCGGAGTAATGAAGATTACCGGTGAGTAACCGGGCATTACCTCCTCGTCCGTCTTCCCGTCCAATTCCTTATCAATGAGCCCATACCCAAGCACAAAGTGATTGTAAGAAAAAAGACCAGAAAATGCAGCAAACAGGTCAATTTAATCAAAAAGAAAGCAGTACAAATCATAAACCATGTTCAGCAGACAAAACATGAGTGCCAAAGGCAGCCGAGGCCGCCATCCCCAACTGAAGACAGTAATGGGAAACGAAGGTATGGGGAGAGGCCCACGTGGCAGCATTACAAATTTCACGCAACGAGGCACCTTTGAACATGGCCCAGGAGGAGGAGACACCCCGGGTGGACCTACCCTGGACCGAAGAAGGGAGAGGACAGTGAGCGGACTCATAAGCCGAAACAACAGCACACTTTACCCAGCGAGTCAAGGTGGACAAGGAAGGATGAAGCCCCTTCCCAGAGATCCCGAAGGTAACAAACAAGGAATCAACCTTCCGAAAAGCACCGGTCCAATCCAAATAGATGCGGAGAGCCCTCAACACATCCAAAGAATGCAGAACCACCTCCTCTGGGGAGGAGGGGTCCAGAAAAAAGACAGGGAGGACAATATCCTCCTGTCAGTGGAAATAAGACAAAACCTTGGGCAGAAAAAACTGACTAGGACGAAGAATCACCTTGTCAGAGCAAAAGCGCAAAAAAGGGGGGAAGCCATCAAAGCACCAAGCTCACCAACCCGCCGCCCAGAAGAAATGGCCACCAAAAAAAGAACCTTAGCCGTAAGGAACTTAAGGTCCACAGAGAGCAAAGGTTCAAAAGGGGGCCCAGTCAAGGTCTGCAGAACCAGGGGAAGATCCCAGGCCGGGACAGGAGAGTGAGAGACAGGATGCTGAATCAAAAAACTCTGCAAAAGGCGAGCCACCAAAGGGGAGACAGAAGACACAGAAGAACCCCTAAAAGCAAGAATGACAGCCCATTGCGCACGGAGAGTGGAGACAGCGAGCCCCAGGACAAACCCATCACTCAAGAAGTCCAGTGCCCGCACAGCCACACAGGAGGAGGAAGACAGACCCTTCCCAAGGCACCAGGAGGAGAAGTTCTTCAAGTGTCGGTGATAAGACCTCAAGGTAGAAGGGCGTCTAGACAATTGGATGTTCCGGGAAACCTCAATAGAACAACCCTGGCCCAACAAACTCAACCTTTCAAGTACCAAACCCCCAGCCGGAGCCAGCGCAGGGAGGACACGCGAAGAGGAGCCCGCAGAGGGGAGGGACACAGGGGAAACTGCCAATTGGGGCACACAGACAAGGCCAGAAGAAGGGGAAACCAAGGCCGACTGGACCACTCCGGCACCACCAGAAGAATCTCTGCCCGATCTAACCGAATCTTCCGGAGGACCCGGGGGATCAAGGCAAAGGGCGGGAAGGCAAACAGGAGACCCAGCGACCATGGAATGGAGAAAGCATTGATCGTCCAGGCCAGCCGAGAAGGAACGAGGCTGCAAAAATTAGGAAGAAGGGCCGAATCCTCTGAGGCAAACAGATCCAGCCAGGGAAGGCCGAACCGGAGGACGATCCGATTGAACAGAAGAGGGGACAGACACATGGTCACTGATGAAGGGAACACCCTGCTCAGAGAGTCCGCAGGCCCATTCTCCTTCCCCGGAAGATAGACAGCCGTCAGAGACAAGAGATTCCGCTCGGCCCAAAGACTGATCCTCCTGGAAAGGAGAAACAGAGGCCTACACATGCCTCCCTGACAATTCACATAAGTCCAAACAACCCGGTTGTCGGTCTGAACAGAGACAGCACGGCCCAGAAGAGAGGAGAAAACCACAGTAGAGCCAACCAAACCGCCCGCAACTCCTTCCAGTTCGAGGACTGGAGAGACTCGAACCGGGACCACCGACCCTGAGCCTTCGAAGCACCCAGGACCGCACCCCAACCCACGGCACTGGCATCGGTTGACAACACCACCACAGCCGGAGGAGGAAGAAGGTCGAAGCCTCGGGAAAGAGACTGAGGGGACAACCACCATTGGAGAGCAGCCCGAATCCCCGGAGTGACAGGAATAAGAGCGTCGTAGTCCTGAGAGGCAGGATCCCACTGGGCCAGAACGTGATGCAGGAGGGGATACAAATGCAGACGGGCCCAAGGGAGGAGATGCAGAGTGGAAGCCATCTCCCCTTGACTCCGCAACCAGAGCCGGGCAGACACCTGGGACTGGGACAGAACCCACGAAAGGTGTCGGAACAAAGTCAACTGTCTCTCCTGGGAGAGGAACACCATCCCTAGATCCATACGGAAGAGAGCCCTCAGGAACTTCAGAGTCTGGGGGGGCAGCAGGGAGGACTTCCGGTGATTGATGAGGAACCCATAGGACTCCAGAAGAAGACAGACCTGGTCCACATCCGACAGAGCCTGAGAGAAAGAAGGAGAAACAATCAACCAATCATCAAGGTAGGGAAAAACCTGGAATGGAGAATACCCACCAGAGGGGCCAAGAGCTTCGTGAGAACCCTTGGCACAGATGAAAGGCCGAAAGGAAGCACCCGGAATTGAAAGTCCCGGGAATTGACAGAAAAACGGAGAAATCGCTGATCCTCAGGATGGATAGGCACGTGCAGATAGGCATCCATCAGGTCCAGTGAGGCAAGGAAACACCCCGGCAGCACCAGATGCAGGATAGACAGCAAAGTCACCATTTTGAAAGTAAGACAAGGAATCTAGAGATTGACTCTCTTCAGATCCAAAACAGGGCGCAGGTACGCCGTATCCTTTTTGGAGACCAGGAAGAGGATGGAATAACAACCCTGGCCGGCTCCAGAGGAGGAACCTCCATGATAGCCGCCTTCTCCAACAGAAGCTGCACGCCCTCCAGCAAAGCTGCCCGCCTCAGAGGATGACGAGGCAGAGGAGTCTCCGGAAGACCGGAGGGGGAGGAGAGGAAAAGTCGATCCGGTAACCTGCTGACACCGTCTGCACTGCCCAGGTATCCGGAAGAGTCAACCATTAATGCACAAAAATGAGAAGGCGACCCCCAACCGGAAAAGGCAGACAGTCATTGCTTTGGAGAAGGAGCGGAGGCAGAACCACCAGCCTGGGCTCAGGAATTGGCACCACCAGGGCCCCCCCCCCCGGCCATGACCCCTGCCACGAAAGGGCTGCAGAGCACCCCTGGCGGAAGGAAAGCCAAAGGCATGGCGGTATACAAACCCACGCCCCCGAGAAGGAGGGTGAAGAGGAGCCACAAGCTTACGATTCTCCGCCGACTGCTTGACCAAATCCTCCAGCTGGGGCCCGAACACCTTGGAACCCACATAAGGCAATTTAAGCAGGACCAACTTCTGAGAGGACTCAGCCTTCCAAGAACGCATCCAGATATGACGTCTGGCAGCAATCGAAGCCCCAGAAGCAGCTGCCACGGCACACAAATTATCAAAAGAAATGTCCGACAAATAGCGAACCTGCAGCTCCATGAGAGCCAAGAGAGAGGAGGCATCCTCCCTGTTAGACCTGGCATCATTGGCGCGGGTCTCCCTTCCTCTTTTCGCTTCTTACCTTTTATGTTGGCTGGATTTAGATGCTCTGGGCGCTGTGCCACTGCCAATCAGTGACACAGCGCGAATGTTCCCTGTATGAAGATAACTGTATGAATTGGAATAACCATAGTTTGGCTCGTTTGGTTTACCTGTCAGCCCCTAGTATCAGTGCACTGTGTGTGCCCAGGGCTGGTAGACCAAATACTACTGGTGGGCCTGCAGCGCTGATTTGTGCTACCCACCGAAGCGGCTTTCAAAGTATGTCTGTGTAGCATGTTCTAATAGTTTGATATGTTTAAGCTCAGAACAGTGAGATACATCTTTTAGTGAGGATTATTAGCGTAGCCCGTGTTCGAAAATGCCTCTACTAGAAACGAGGTATTTTCGGGCCTAAGCTTTCCTGTAGGCTTTGCTAGCGTGTGTATTGGCCGTCTGGTTTTGGAGCAGCAGGGCCAGCTGGGTCAGACCTGGCTGGAGAGAGAGATCAGCATTCAGAGTATGGGGAGGGGTGACTCCTTGATCCGAGCAGGGCCGTGCCTGGCAAGGTGAATGATGGCTCCATCTCCCACTGGGCGTCTGATAGCAGACCCCCAGATTCTCAAAGGGCAGGATGTCGCCTCGTAAACCAAGTGCTCCCCGACCCCACCGAACTGGTTCTGGCTGGATGCAGTGATTTGTGACTGCAGAGAACAAAGACTTTTTAGGTTTAAAACGCTGCGCTGAAACCTGGTGTGGGGTGTTCCTTCTGGATGTCAAGACGAAACTCTGTCCGAGCGGACAGAGGAAAGGACTTTGAAACTTTCACCAAGCTTGCTGAAGAAACTACCCAAGGGCCTGAATTGAGAGCGCCTCCTGCTGAAGTCTCAGGGACATTAGACTTCACCCCGTCAGCCGCCCGAATTCCTTTGCTAGGAATTCTACTTGCAGGTGAGGCCTCCGTCGAGTAATCCGGAACCTCTAGTCCTACTGTGAGGAACGCGGACTGGTAACCCTTGTGAACTCTGTGTGTGGGCCGCCGCAGCTAAGAGAGAGCTGCCGCCGTTGAGTGCCCGCCTTAATTTGAATCTTCAGAACCTTCACTGAAACTGTGTGGGCCGCCGCAGCTAAGAGAGAGCTGCCGCCGCTGAGTGCCCGCCTTAATTTGAATCTTCAGAACCTTCGCTGAAACTGTGTGGGCCGCCGCAGCTAAGAGAGAGCTGCCACCGCTGAGTGCCCGCCTTAATTTGAATCTTCAGAACCTTTGCTGAAACTGTGTGGGCCGCCGCAGCTAAGAGAGAGCTGCCGCCGCTGAGTGCTCGCACCCTTGCTAACTTTGCATCATCGTGAATTGTCCTGTGGGCCGCCGCAGCTAAGAGAGCTGCCGCCGCTGGATGCCCGCACTTGTGTCAGTTGTGCAACATCGTGGATTGTCCTTTGAGCCGCCGCAGTTAAGAGAGAGCTGCCGCCGCTGAGTGCTCGCACCCTTGCTAACTTTGCATCATCGTGATTTGTCCTGGGAGCTGCCGCAGCTAAGAGAGAGCTGCCGCCGCTGAGTGCTCGCCCCTTGCTAACTTGGCATCATCGTGATTTGTCCTGTGAGCCGCCGCAGCTAAGAGAGAGTTGCTGCCGCGGAGTGCTCGCACCGTTGCTAACTTTGCATCACCGAGATTTGTCCTGTGAGCCGCCGCAGCCAAGAGAGGTCTGCCGCCGCTGAGTGCTCGCACCTTTGCTAACTTTACATCATTGGGGTTTGTCCTGTGGGCCGCCGCAGCTAAGAGAGAGCTACTGCCGCTGAGGGTCCGCGTCTTTGTCACCCTTGCACCATCGTGAATTGTCCCGTGGGCCGCCGCAGCTAGGAGAGCGCTGCTGCCGCCGCAGGCCCACCACGGAGCTGCACGACGAGAGTCATCGCCACCACCAGCCCGGGCTGCCGCAGCCGCGTGCTGCTGCCGCTGTGAGCCCGCCTGTCCCCGAGTGCCCGAATCATTGTGAGTGCACTTTGCGGACCACTGCCACCGAGAACTGTGGTCGCTGGGAGTCCACCTGTCACCGTCTCTGCTTCTTCGAGAAGCTACGTGCTGTGTCCCCGTGCAACGGCAGGTTTCTGGTGCGCAACGGGTCACGTAGACCCCGGCCTTGAACTCAGTCCATGCCACGTTCTGGTGAATACGTATTGCCTGTTTAAGTCCCCATTTCTAACATGTGCATTGTGACTGGTTAAAACGCTTTTGAGAGTCTTGTGTTAAACCTTAGATAAAGATACTATTTTTCTATACCTACTTGAGTTGTGTCCTTTTGTGGTGTCGTTACTGCCTTATTGTGCATGGTCATAAATGCTTCACACACTGCCTCTGAGATAGGCCTAACTGCTCGTGCTACGTTACCACAGGGTTGAGCAGGGGTTATCAAAGGGGGGTAGCCCACTTGCCCTGACTTAGGAAGAAGGGTCCCTATTTGGACAGTGGCGCCAGCCATTGCCAACTAGAGACCCCCATTTCTAACATTGGCATCAGCGGTGAGGATCAGGAATGCATTTATGATCCACGTACAATAACTGGTAGACACCACTAGTGAGTACAGACCAAAGCGCAGACACGCGCAGATTTTGTTTTCTCTCCGATTTTTTTTTAGTTGGTTGTTTTAGTAACTGAATTGTTGATCGCAGCCATGAGTACTGCTAATATGGGAAGGCCAACATCCAATGCTTCGTAGGATCTCGCCTTTGAGGAGGAAAGATTAGATACCTATACTGCCAAACAGCTGAAGTCATTTTGTAGGCAATTCGCAGTCCCCGTGATAGGTCTCTCTAGGAAGGAGGAGTACCACAAGGCGCTGAAGGCCTGGTGGGAAGCGAGAGAGTCCGCTGGGGATGAGGAAGAGAATGCTGGAGGGCAGCAGGATGATGCAGTAGAGGGGGAGATAGAACACCCTCCAATCCAGGTACTAGTGTATCCCAAAGGAGCCTGACCCCAGAAGAGCTGGAGGACAGGGAGAGAGATAGGAGGCATAGTTTGGAGATGGCTAAATTGGAAGGTCAGAAGGACCTTGAGAGTAAGAAGTTAGACATTGAGAAGAATCGATTGTCATTTGAACTTGAGAAAATGAGAATGGAACATGAGAGAATGTTGAGGGAGATAGAGATCAGGGCGAGGAGTGTCCCGGTCTCCCCCTCTGGTGGCAGCATACCTTTAGAAACTCCTGAGAGTAGAGTTTATATTCCTAAGGATGTCATTAAGGATTTTCACAAGAGTGAGGATATTGGGCAATGGTTTGCCGCATATGAGATAAAATGGTGTCCCACCGGGTCCCTGAGCAGGATTGGGGAGCGGGATTGTGGGGGCGCTTTGTGAGTGATGGTAGGGATACCTTGTTGGACCTGCCTGAGGAGAGCAGGATGGTGTATGCCCATATGAAAGAAGCTTTGATGACCCGTTATGGTTTGACCCTGGAAATGTACAGGCAGAGGTTTAGGACCTGTAAGAAGTTAGAGGGTACCACGTGGGTTGAATATGTGTCTTTTTTCTGCAGAGCAATGGATCGCTAGGTAAAAGGTAGCAAAGTGGAAACTTTTGAGCAATTGTATGATTTGTTTGCGTGGGAGCATTTGTCCAGTAACTGTTTTCCAGAGCTACGCCAGCACCTGATTGATAGCAAGCTGACTAACCCTAGGAAGCTTGCTGAGGAGGCGGACCGCTGGGTGAGCACCCGGGTCCGCAAAGGTTTTGTGGGAGACTTCGCCAGAGGGGGGCAGGGTCCCCAGCAGAAAAGTGGGGGGGGACAAGGGTAAACAGAGAGAGTTCCAGAGAGGGCCCCAAAGTAATTCCCAAGGGAACCAAGCCGTGGTGTCCCAGCCTCCCCCTGAGAAGAAGCCAGTGTCCCCGACAGGTAGGCCTGTTCATAGGGGGCCCCTTACTTGTTTCAAGTGTGGTCAAGTGGGCCACCGGTATTATGATCCCCAGTGTCCCCAGAGGGACCCCAATGCATCCGCTTGTGCACCATCCCGTGCACCATCCCACCAGATTGCCAGTGTAGCCCTGGGGGGGGAGGAAATGGAGGTCCAAGGTGGGTGGGATCCCGTAGAGTTAACCCTTGTCTCGCTAGGGGACTTCGAGAAGGTCCCTAACCCCACACTGCCGACCAACACTCAGAAGTACCAGCAGTGGGTGACCATCAATGGCCATAGGGTGGAGGCTCTCAGGGATACCAGAGCTAGTGTGACTGCTGTCAGCTCCCGGTTGGTGTCCAAAGTGCAAGTTGTCCCCCATGCATTCTGCCCTGTAGTGTCAGCAGACAACTCAGAGAGCCAGTGTGACGTGGCTCAGGTTCCCTTTGAGTGGGGGGGGGGTCACAGGAACTCTTCAAGTGGCTGTGAGGGCCGCCATGCCTGTAGACTGTCTGTTGGGCAACGATCTGGAGAACTCCCCGTGGGCTACGGTGGAGAGAAAGTCTCATTTGGAAATGTTGGGTTTGCCTGAGTAGGCGTGTGTGACCACTCGGTCCATGACAGCTCAGAAGGATGTTCAAGAGGGTCTGGAGCCTGAAAGTATGGCCCAGGCCCCTGCCTCAAAGATAAGGGGTAGGGGGCGCGGGAAACCGGCCCCCGCGGTTCCCACGGTCCCGGAGGGAGCAGACCTTGAGGGGGATGCCCTGGAACCTACAGGGGAACAAGTGGCCGAACTGGGGGACCTACCGGAGCTGACCCATTAGCAGCAGGAAGGGGGGCCCTCCAGGGAGGAATTTTGCAAGCAGCAGAGAACCTGCCCTTCTCTTGAGGGGGTGCGGCGACAGGCCGCCGCCCAGGCAGTAGGTGACCAGACAGGGTCACATTGGATCTATTGGGAGAACGACCTCCTTTACAGCGAGCCTAAGGTTGCTGAGCCTGGGTCAGCCCGTGTGCTGGTGGTGCCCCAGCGCTTCAGGACCTTCCTACTGGGGTTGGCTCATGATGTGCCACTGGCCGGACATCTGGGGCAGACCAAGACCTTTGAGAGGCTGGTCACCCACTTCTATTGGCCCCAGATGCGCAGGAGCTCAGATGCTCACTGCAGGACGTGTGAGACTTGCCAGGCAAGTGGGAAGAGTGGGGGAAGATTAAGGCCCCACTACAGCCCTTTCCCGTGGTGAGCACCCCATTCGAGAGAGTGGGCATTGATATTGTGGGGCCTCTGGATCCCAAGACAGCCATGGGCAACAGGTTCATCCTGGTCTTGGTGGACCATGCCACCCGGTACCCTGAGGCCATCCTGCTCAGGACAGTGACGGCCCCGTGGTGGGACGGGCACTGATGGGGATTTTCTCCCGTGTGGGATTCCCCAGAGAGGTGGTGTCCGATAGGGGAACTAACTTCATCTCCAAGTACATGAAGTCTCTGTGGGAGGAGTGTGGGGTAACGTATAAGTTCACCACTCCTTACCACCCCCAGGGTAATGGGCTGGTTGAGAGATTCAACCGGACCCTTAAGGGCATGATTATGGGCCTAGGCGAGCCCATGAGGCATAAATGGGATGTCCTCTTGCCATGCCTGTTGTTTGCTTACCGTGAGGTGCCACAGAAGTCCTTAGGGTTAAGTCCCTTTGAGCTGCTCTATGGTCACCCGGAAAGAGGGCCTCTGAGTCTGGTCAAGGAAGGCTGGGAGCAATCACTCAGGAAACCTCCCCAGGATGTGTTTAGTTACATGCTGGCCTTCAGGAACCAGACTCGGTGTTTCAGGAAACTTGCTGAGGCAAACCTGGAAACCAGCCAGGAAGAGATGAAACGCTGGCACGATCAGAATGCCACTCTGATCGAGTTTCAGCCTGGACAGAAGGTTTGGGTCATGGCCCCGGTGGAGCCCTGTGCGCTCCAGTATAGGTGGACCGGCCCCTTTGAGGTGGTGGAGCGCAAGAGTCCTGTTACCTACATGGTGGACTTGCAGTCTCCCAGGAACCCCTTGAGGGTCCTGCATGTTAACCGCCTGAAGCCCCACTTTGAGAGGTCTGAAGTGGGCTTGCTTCTGGCCACAGATGCTGGGATGGAGGAGGAGAGTGAGTCCCTTCCTGACCTCCTGTGTGCAGGGGAGCGAGATGGGTCAGTGGAGGGTGTGGTCATCTCCACCACACTGACCCCTGAGCAGCAGGGTGATTGTCGCCAACTGTTGGGGCAATTCAGTGATCTGTTCTCCCTGGTACCTAGTGTCTCTGATTGGTGTGTCCATGACGTGGACACCGGGGACAGTCCTCCCATTAAGCACAAGGCTTACCGAGTGACTGACCGGGTAAGGGCCTACATTCTGGATGAGGTTACCAAAATGTTTGCCCTTGGGGTGATTGAGTCCTCTAGCAGCCCTTGGTCCAGCCCAGTGGTCCTGGTACCAAAAGCTGCAGCGCCTGGTACCACCCCAGAACTTCGGTTCTGCGTGGACTATCGGGGCCTCAATTCAGTCACGGAGACTGACGCGCACCCCATCTCCAGAGCTGATGAGCTCATAGATCGGTTAGGGGCTGCAAAAATACCTCAGCACATTTGATTTGACGTCTGGGTATTGGCAGATCGCCTTGACCGAGGGAGCAAAGGAGAGGTCAGCCTTCTCCACACCCGATGGGCACAACCAGTTCCGGGTGATGCCCTTTGGAATGAAGAATGCCCCTGCCACCTTTCAGAGGCTGGTCAACAGGGTGTTGGTTGGGCTGGAAGACTTCAGTGCCGCCTACCTGGATGACATTGCGGTGTTTAGCTCCTCTTGGGAGGACCACCTGCGCCACCTCTGGGAGGTATTGATGGCACTGTGGAAGGCAGGCCTCACAATCAAAGCCAGTAAGTGCCAGATTGGGCAGGGTTCTGTAGTGTATTTGGGGCACCAGGTGGGGAGCGGCCAGGTGGCGCCCCTTCATCCCAAAATTGAAACTATCCTGGCGTGGGAACCCCCCAAGACTCAGACGTAGGTGAGAGCCTTCTTAGGACTCACGGGGTACTACAGGAGGTTTGTCAAGGGATATGGCAACATTGTTGTACCCTTGACTGAGCTGACTTCTAAGAAGCAGCCCAAGAAGGTAAACTGGACTGACACCTGTCAGAACGCGTTTGACGCCCTGAAGACTGCCATGTGCACCGCACCCGTGCTTCAGGCGCCCGACTTTTCAAAGGAATTTGTTGTCCAGACAGACGCCTCAGAGCATGGTATAGGGGCTGTTCTGTCACAGATCAATGAGGAGAGACTAGACCAACTGGTAGCCTTCCTGAGCAGGACGTTACTTCCCCGGGAACAGAGGTGGAGTACAATTGAGCGTGAGGCATTTGCTGTGGTCTGGGCGCTGAAGAAGCTGAGACCATATCTGTTTGGGACTCACTTCCGGGTTCAGACAGACCACAGGCCCCTTAGATGGTTGATGCATATGAGGGGTGAGAATCCCAGGTTGTTGAGGTGGTCCATTTCCCTACAGGGTATGGATTTCACGGTGGAACACCGCCCTGGTACAGAACACGCCAATGCTGATGGTCTGTCCAGGTTTTTCCGCCTGAGTGATGAGAACTCCCAAGGGAATGGTTAGTTCTCCCCACATTTCAGCTGGAGGGGACGCGTGTTAGACCTGGCATCATTGGCGCGGGTCTCCTTTCCTCTTTTCGCTTCTTACCTTTTATGTTGGCTGGATTTAGATGCTCTGGGCGCTGTGCCACTGCCAATCAGTGACACAGCGCGAATGTTCCCTGTATGAAGATAACTGTATAAATTGGAATAACCATAGTTTGGCTCGTTTGGTTTACCTGTCAGCCCCTAGTATCAGTGCACTGTGTGTGCCCAGGGCTGGTAGACCAAATACTGCTGGTGGGACTGCAGCGCTGATTTGCGCTACCCACCGAAGCGGCTTTTAAAGTATGTCTGTGTAGCATGTTCTAATAGCGAGTTACCCTCCATTTCACTGTTTACTGTTGTGAGGCCACCCGTTCTCATAGGCCAGAATGTGCAGGCTGAGTATTACATGCCTTAATCCTACCTGCCCCAAGGAACCTGATAGGAACGTCGAGTTTGATATGTTTAAGCTCAGAACAGTGAGATACATCTTTTAGTGAGGATTATTAGCGTAGCCAGTGTTCGAAAATGCCTCTACTAGAAACAAGGTATTTTCGGGCCTAAGCTTTCCTGTAGGCTTTGCTAGCGTGTGTATTGGCCGTCTGGTTTTGGAGCAGCAGGGCCAGCTGGGTCAGACCTGGCTGGAGAGAGAGATCGGCATTCAGAGTATGGGGAGGGGTGACTCTGATCCGAGCAGGGCCGTGCCTGGCAAGGTGAATGATGGCTCCATCTCCCACTGGGCGTCTGATAACAGACCCCCAGATTCTCAAAGGGCAGGATGTCACCTCATAAACCAAGTCCTCCCCGACCCCACCGAACTGGTTGTGGCTGGATGCAGTGATTTGTGACTACAGAGAACAAAGACTTTTTAGGTATAAAACGCTGCGCTGAAACCTGGTGTGGGGTGTTCCTTCTGGATGTCAAGACGAAACTCTGTCCGAGCGGACAGAGGAAAGGACTTTGAAACTTTCACCAAGCTTGCTGAAGAAACTACCCAAGGGCCTGAATTGAGAGCGCCTCCTGCTGAAGTCTCAGGGACATTAGACTTCACCCCGTCAGCCGCCCGAATTCCTTTGCTAGGAATTCTACTTGCAGGTGAGGCCTCCGTCGAGTAATCCGGAACCTCTAGTCCTACTGTGAGGAACGCGGACTGGTAACCCTTGTGAACTCTGTGTGTGGGCCGCCGCAGCTAAGAGAGAGCTGCCGCCGCTGAGTGCCTGCCTTAATTTGAATCTTCAGAACCTTCGCTGAAACTGTGTGGGCCGCCGCAGCTAAGAGAGAGCTGCCGCCGCTGAGTGCCCGCCTTAATTTGAATCTTCAGAACCTTCGCTGAAACTGGGTGCGCCGCCGCAGCAAAGAGAGAGCTGCCGCCGCTGAGTGCCCGCCTTAATTTGAATCTTCAGAACCTTCGCTG
Organism: Calotriton arnoldi; assembly: GCA_963921515.1. Classification (NCBI taxonomy): domain Eukaryota; kingdom Metazoa; phylum Chordata; class Amphibia; order Caudata; family Salamandridae; genus Calotriton; species Calotriton arnoldi. The sequence continues at coordinate 125,447 of CAWUFW010004421.1, read as the reverse complement.
AAACTGTGTGGGCCGCCGCAGCTAAGAGAGAGCTGCCGCCGCTGAGTGCCCGCCTTAATTTGAATCTTCAGAACCTTCGCTGAAACTGTGTGGGCCACCGCAGCTAAGAGAGAGCTGCCGCCGCTGAGTGCTCGCACCCTTGCTAACTTTGCATCATCGCGAATTGTCCTGTGGGCCGCCGCAGCTAAGAGAGCTGCCGCCACTGGATGCCCGCACTTGTGTCAGTTGTGCAACATCGTGGATTGTCCTTTGAGCCGCCGCAGCTAAGAGAGAGCTGCCGCCACTGAGTGCTCGCACCCTTGCTAACTTGGCATCATCGTGATTTGTCCTGTGAGCCGCTGCAGCTAAGAGAGAGTTGCTGCCTCGGAGTGCTCGCACCGTTGCTAACTGTGCATCACCGAGATTTGTCCTGTAAGCCGCCGCAGCCAAGAGAGGGCTGCCGCCGAGTGCTCGCACCTTTGCTAACTTTGCATCATTGGGATTTGTCCTGTGGGCCGCTGCAGCTAAGAGAGAGCTGCTGCCGCTGAGGGCCCGTGTCTTTGTCACCCTTGCACCATCGTGAATCGTCCCGTGGGCCGCCGCAGCTAGGAGAGCGCTGCTGCCGCCGCAGGCCCACCACGGAGCTGCACGACGAGAGTCATCGCCACCACCAGCCCGGGCCGCCGCAGCCGCATGCTGCTGCCGTTGGGAGCCCGCCTGTCCCCGAGTGCCTGAATCATTGTGAGTGCACTTTGCGGACCACTGCCACCGAGAACTGTGGTCGCTGGGAGTCCGCCTGTCACCGTCTCCGCTTCTTCTAGAAGCTACGTGTTGTGTCCCCGTCCAACGGCAGGTATCTGGTGCGCAACGGGTCACGTAGACCCCGGCCTTGAACTCAGTCCGTGCCACGTTCTGGTGAATACGTATTGCCTGTTTAAGTCCCCATTTCTAACATGTGCATTGTGACTGGTTAAAACGCTTTTGAGAGTCTTGTGTTAAACCTTAGATAAAGATACTATTTTTCTATACCTACTTGAGTTGTGTCCTTTTGTGGTGTCGTTACTGCCTTATTGTGCATGGTCATAAATGCTTCACACACTGCCTCTGAGACAGGTCTAACTGCTCGTGCTACGTTACCACAGGGTTGAGCAGGGGTTATCAAAGGGGGTAGCCCACTTGCCCTGACTTAGGAAGAAGGGTCCCTATTTGGACAGTGGTGCCAGCCATTGCCAACTAGAGACCCCCATTTCTAACACTCCCCATCCTGCAACAGAAGAGCCAGGGCCTGGAAATCTTTCAGCAGGGACTGGACCATATAGTTGGAGTAGGTCGTCGCCCTGACAGCAAAGTTGGAAGCAGCGTAGGAACGCTTCACCGCCCCTTACACCCGCTTATCAACAGCGTCAGAAGGAAGGGCATCATCTGACAGAACCAAGCCCTGTGTGGAAAGACCAGCCATTAAATTGTCCACCTTGACCGACTGAGGGAATTCAGCAGAAAACCCCTCCAACGGATAACGCTTACACAAAAAGCGAGGGAAGACAAACTTATCCACATCCTTCCACTCATGCGTAAGCACCTTGCGCACAGGGCCATGTAAGGGCAAGTATTCAGAATCCGGCTGGTGATACTGAGTAAAAAAGTAATCCTCCAGGACATCCGGCACAGGAGGAGCGAAACCCAAATTGCCACGTACATGGTCAAACAAATCAGAGAGCTCCGCACCCTTAACAAAACGACCACGCACACAATCATCCTCCTCGGCCCCCACATCCTCAGCCGAAGGATCAGGCTGACTCAGAGACCCACGGGGCACTTTGGCAGGAGGGCCAGCTGCCTCCCGAGCCCGGAAAGCAGCAGCAACAGCCTCATTGATAATGAGGCGCAGGGCATCCAAACTAGGAGCAGCAGAGCTAGATGCACCCTGGTCCATGGCAGCGCAAGAACAGAGCAACAGTCAAGAACAGGCTCCAAAAATAACCCAGCAGAGGTCGGGGACCAATTGAAAAAGGACCTGTTTAAAAAGAAACGAAGTCCAGAGGCACCCGACCTCTCGCGCAATCAGGAAAGTGGGCGTAAACATAAAAAGGAGCCCGGCCGCCAGAAAACCCCTAAGGGAGGCAGGAAACCCAGGAGGACGCTCCGCGCCCCAGGCCACCATCAGAGGACCCGCACCCGCTAAAGCAGGGTGCGAAAGGACCGTCAAAGGAGAAGCGGCTGCCAGAGCAGGCCACGCAGCCCAAGTAAGCGTGCACCATGTTGTGGAATCACAACACACCACAACACAGCATACACAGCGCTCCACCGAAGCAAATAAAACAGGCACAAGTGACCGCTAGAGCAGGCCGCGTAAACCTAAAGGAAGCAGTTATACACAAATGCACATCACGCAAAATTTGCAGAAAACGACAAAGGCGGCCGCTACAGCAGGCCGTACCAAAAAACCAAAAAGGAGAACTAAACTTACCCGATCAACTGCCCTGCTAGGCAAAGAGTAACTGACAAAGTCAGAAAAAAACGAACAGGATGTTGTGTGACGCACTTCCCCCTATATTCTCACCTGATAGGTGTCGCCATATTGTGGGGAGTGCTAAAAACTCTGCTAGGTATAAGGTTTCTGGGGAGCAGACAAGTTGCTCACTGATAAGGAATGGGACGAGAAGACGGACGAGGAGGTAATGTCCGCTATCCATTCAAATAGATATGCCCCCTAGCTTAATGACTATGTAGATAACTGTATTTTTTCCTGCATGCCATTTCACCTGAAAGTTTCCCTATATTCTTTTTACAGGCTCCAACTTGCACATTCCTCAAAGAAAAAAATAAAGTGCAGACTTTTATCTCTGGCATTAATATACGGCACACCTGTTCACGCGGAAACAATTAAATGTTATCCTCAGGGCTCATCCTGATTAAACAATGATAAATCATTCACCTCTGCTAGGTAGATTGATTATCCCATCAGAGGTAAATCAGTCATCTTAAGTTGAAAATCTAGGAAGCGTGCAAAGCTGTAATTGAAAGTAAGACATGAATTTCAGAACCAAAGTAAAATAATCTGCATGCAAGGTTAAGGCATGCATCCTTATGCACCTCGACTCAGAGTGTGCTGTTCCCTGGTGATTTAAAGAATACGGGGGCATATTAACAACGCTTTGCGATAACTATCGCAAAGCGTGCTTAGCGCTCATTTTCCTAACGCCGGCTATCGCAGGTATTTATCGCGGAGATATCGCGTTATTAGCAACGCGTATCTCCAAGGCGATAAAGATTCCTGCCATAGCGGGGAAATCGCCGTTTTGCATGGAACATCGCTGGTTTTCCAGCGATGTTCCCTGCAAAACGGCGATAACCTTGCTGATACGACCCTGTGGTCGTATCAGCAGAATCCATCCCCTATGTTAGGGATGGCTTAAGTCAGGATTTTAGCAGACGTTAGATTTTGGCGAAATCGGCCGTTTTCGCCAAAATCTAACCTCTGCTAAAATCATGTGGGCTGCCTTGTAAATATCGCGATGTGAACATCAGCGATATTTGCAAGGAAGTCCATCCGGGGTACGCCCAGTAACGCCCACTTTGCATCTCATTGGAGATGCAAAGGGAGGCGTTGGGAAAAAGGGTTCTAACATGCGATTATGCATGTTAGCACCCTCTTGTTGATAGGGCGATAGTTTTATCTCCGTTTTTCTGGCTTTTAAAGCCAGACAAACGGAGATAAAGCCCTTGCTAATATGCCCCACGGTCCTCACCCATCAATCTTCTGCAATCCTTCACAGGCTCTTTCCTAATTTACATTTGGTTTAATCAAGGTATTTTGTGAAATGGGTTTCTTTTCATTAACAATAACTCTGTGTGTGTGAGCGTATGTTTGTGTATCCTAGCAACGATTTAATTTTATCTAAAATACATAAAATTCAGAGCAATTTTTAAAGGGAGAATAAGAGAAGCTGTGAGATGTGTGAGAACATTACAGGTAGTGTGGACAGTCCAGCATAGAAGTGTAGCACGACTTGTGTTTATTACCAAAGGGGGCACAAACCCTCTCTCTCATATTGAGTGTAAAGACACAGTCCAGGTACACATTCTTTCTCTAGGTAGTGGTCAGGTCTACAGTAATTATGCGGCAACGGACGATCTTAGAATTCAGCAAGTAAAGGCACATTTTGTGGTGAAATAAGGCACATGCTGTGACAGTAATATTCCGCAGTTTTTTTCTTTTTAACATTCATTAAAACTGACTGGGGAAACGTTTCAGCTCATTAGCACCAGTTTAGCTCCTGAATATAGCAACCGGGAAATCAAATGTGACCAATTAATTTTTAGAAAAGGCTTGCTGTGATGCATCACATGCAGGTCGTTTTAGCAAGATGTAATCCACTCCAGCTAGAGGCAAGTTTTTTTGTTGGAATCTACATATTATGCATATTATGCATTATGCTTGTAGAGAAAGAAAAACAAAATTTGTATGTTCAACGGAGTAGAGAGCATATCGAATCCTTCATCACAGAACAGAATAACATGATTATAAGATTCCAGAACAGGGGTTACCCTAAATGGGTCTCACGAGTGACCCCGTTATCGGCAACACTATCCACACCTGGCCTAGAATCACCTACAAAAAAGGTCAAAGCATGAGGGACATGTTAGCCCATAATGACATAACTCAAAGTCAACACCAAGGAGACCATAACCTTAACCCCTTCGCTGCTAGGCCTTTTCCCCCCCTGTGCTAAGCCTTTTTTGGGCTATTTGGGGTAGTGCGGGCTTAGGCCCCTGTAACTTTTTGACCACATAAGGTATCCACGCCAAATTTGCGTCCTTTTTTTCTAACATCATGGGGATTGTAAAGGTACCCAGGGTTTGTGGATTCCCCTGGAGGGGACCCAGAAATTAGCCAAAATACAGCAAAAGTTTTTTTTTTTGGGGAAAAATGCGAAAAAGGGCTACAGATGAAAGCGTCTTGTTTTTCCCTGCAAATGGCATCAAAAAGGGGTTGTGGTGCTGAAATCACCATCTTCCCAGCTTTCAGGGACAAGCAGACTTTTGTCAGAAAACCAACTTTTTTACACAGTTTTGGCATTTTTCTGGGACATAGCCTATTTTTGCTATTTTTGTGCTTTCAACCTCCTTCCAGTTAATGGTAGAAATGGGTATGAAACCAATAATGGATCCTGAAAAGCCATACATTTATGAAAAGTAGACAAAATTATGAATTCAGCAAGGGGTCATTTGTGTAGATCCTTAAAGTTTTCCTTATAGAAACTAACAGTTGAATGAAGGAAAAATTGAAAATTAGTTGAAAAAAACAGCCATTTGTGTCAACGTTTTCACCTGTAACTTCTTCTAATTATGACAGCTATTTGAAAGCAATATACCGTTATATCCGCTGGACCTTTCTGGTTGTGGGGATATATAGGACTTGTAGGTTCACCAAGAACCCGACGAACCCAGAGCCAATAACTGAGCAGCATCTTGCAATGGTTTTTTATTATGTACCGGGTATATAGCAATTATTTTGGGAAAATGTATACATGGAAAAATTGTTATGAAAGACACCTATGTATTTCTGAAATGGGAACAAAATGTAGATTTTAGAAACAGTAGATATTTGCACATTTCCGAAATTGGGAGTACCCATACTAGCATGAGAATTATAGGTCATTTTTCAAAATGACTTACTTTTACACATTGTCTTTCATTTGGAAGGCAGAAATGCATCGAAAGTCAATAGGTAATAACAGTTGCTCTACAATTCTGTGTTACCCTAAGTCTCCCGATAAAAATGGTACCTCACTTGTGTGGGTAGCCCTTGTGCCCACAACAGGAAATGGCTCAAAATGCAACGTGGACGTACCACATTTTCACAATGAAAAATTACCCTTTTTTTGCAAAGTGCCTAGCTGTAGTTTTTGAACCCTAGCTCTGCCGGCACCTAGGGAAACCTAGCAAACCTATACATTTTTGAAAACTAGACACCCAGGGGAATCCAGGATGGGGTGACTTGACTGCCTCCCACCAGGTTCTGTTACCCAGAATCCCTTGCAAACATAAAAAATTGTCCAAAAACCACATTTTCCCCACATTTCTGTGGTGGAAAGTTCTGGAATCTGCGTGGATCCACAAATTTCCACCCACCCCGCGTTCCCCAAAGTCTTACGAGAAAAATGGTACCTCACTTGCGTGGGTCGGCCTAGTGCCTGCGACAGGAAACGGCGCAAAACGCAACGTGGTCACACCTCAATTTCGCAGTGAAAAATGACCCTTTTTTGGCAAAGTGCCTAGCTGTAGTTTTTGAACCCTAGCTCTGCCGGCACCTAGGGAAACCTAGCAAACCTATACATGTTTGAAAACTAGACACCCAGGGGAATCCAGGATGGGGTGACTTGACTGCCTCCCACCAGGTTCTGTTACCCAGAATCCCTTGCAAACATAAAAAATTGTCAAAAAAAACACATTTTCCCCACATTTCTGTGGTGGAAAGTTCTGGAATCTGCGTGGATCCACAAATTTCCACCCACCCCGCGTTCCCCAAAGTCTTACGAGAAAAATGGTACCTCACTTGTGTGGGTCGACCTAGTGCCTGCGACAGAAAATGGCGCAAAACGCAACGTGGTCACACCTCAATTTCGCAGTGAAAAATGACCCTTTTTTGGCAAAGTGCCTAGCTGTAGTTTGTGAACCCTAGCTCTGCCGGCACCTAGGGAAACCTACCAAACCCACACATTTCTGAAAAGTAGACACCCGGGGGCTTCCAGGGAGGTATGGCTTGCGTGGATCCCCCAACGTTTCCTTACCCAGAATCCCCTGCAAACCTCAATTTTAGCTGAAAGAAATCACTTTTTTCACACATTTTTGTGTGGGAAAGTGTGGCATCATTGGCCTCACACAAATTTCCTACCACCCAGCGTTCCCCAGGTCTCCCGATAAAAATGGTGCCTCACTTGTGTGGGAGGCCCAAGTACCCGCGACAGGCAAGGGCCCAAAACATAGTGAGGCGACATCAAAATTGCCTATCTCAAAACCACCTTGTTTTGCAAGGGGGTCACCTGGGTCTTTGGCCCCGTGCTCGGCGGCCATCTAGGGAAACCTACCAAACCCACACATTTCTGAAAAGTAGACACCCGGGGCTTCCAGGGAGGTATGGCTTGCGTGGATCGCCCAACGTTTCCTTACCCAGAATCCCCTGCAAACCTCAATTTTAGCTGAAAAAATCACTTTTTCACACATTTTTGTGTGGGAAAGTGTGGCATCATTGGCCTCACACAAATTTCCTACCACCCAGCGTTTCCCCAGGTCTCCCGATAAAAATGGTGCCTCACTTGTGTGGGAGGCCTAAGTACCCGCGACAGGCAAGGGCCCACAACGTAGTGAGGCGACCTCAAAATGGCCTTTCACAAAACGACCTGGTTTTGCAAGGGTCACCTGGGTTTTGGCCCTGTGCTCGGGGCCATCTAGGGAAACCTACCAAACCCCCACATTTCTGAAAAGTAGACACCGGGGGCTTCCAGGGAGGTATGGCTTGCGTGGATCCCCAACGTTTCCTTACCCAGAATCCCCTGCAAACCTCAATTTTAGCTGAAAAATCACTTTTTCACACATTTTTGTGTGGGAAAGTGTGGCATCATTGGCCTCACACAAATTTCCTACCACCCAGCGTTCCCCAGGTCTCCCGATAAAAATGGTGCCTCACTTGTGTGGGAGGCCCAAGTACCGCGACAGGCAAGGGCCCACAACGTAGTGAGGCGACCTCAAAATGGCCTTTCACAAATCGACCTGGTTTTGCAAGGGGTCACCTGGGTTTTGGCCCTGTGCTCGGCGGCCATCTAGGGAAACCTACCAAACCCCACATTTCTGAAAAGTAGACACCCGGGGCTTCCAGGGAGGTATGGCTTGCGTGGATCCCCAACGTTTCCTTACCCAGAATCCCCTGCAAACCTCAATTTTAGCTGAAAAATCACTTTTTCACACATTTTTATGTGGGAAAGTGTGGCATCATTGGCCTCACACAGATTTCCTACTACCAGCGTTCCCCCAGGTCTCCCGATAAAATGGTGCCTCACTTGTGTGGGAGGCCCAAGTACCCGCGACATGCAAGGACACAAAACGCTTTGAGGCAACATCAACATTGCCTATCAAAAATGTTTTGGGCCCTTGCCTGTCGCGGGTTCTTGGGCCTCCCACACAAGTGAGGCACCATTTTTATCGAGAGACCTGGGGAACGCTGGGTGGTAGGAAATTTGTGTGAGGCCAGTGATGCCACACTTTCCCACACAAAAATGTGTGAAAAAGTGATTTTTTCAGCTAAAATTGAGGTTTGCAGGGGATTCTGGGTAGAAACGTTGGGGGATCCACGTAAGCCATACCTCCCTGGAAGCCCCCGGGTGTCTACTTTTCAGAAATGTGTGGGTTTGGTAGGTTTCCTAGATGGCCGCCGAGCACAGGCCAAAACCCAGGTGACCCCCTTGCAAAACCAGGTCGTTTTGTGAAAGGCCATTTTGAGGTCGCTCAATACGTTGTGGGCCCTTGCCTGTCGCGGGTACTTGGGCCTCCCACACAAGTGAGGCACCATTTTTATCGGGAGACCTGGGGAACGCTGAGTGGTAGAAATTGTGTGAGGCCAGTGATGCCACACTTTCCCACACAAAATGTGTGAAAAAGTGATTTTTTCAGCTAAAATTGAGGTTTGCAGGGGATTCTGGGTAAGGAAACGTTGGGGGATCCACGCAAGCCATACCTCCCTGGAAGCTCCCGGGTGTCTACTTTTCAGAAATGTGTGGGTTTGGTAGGTTTCCCTATGTGGCCGCCGAGCCTCGGGCCAAAAACCCAGGTGACCCCCCTTGCAAAACCAGGTCATTTTGAGATAATGTGTTTATTTCTGCAGCGTGAAAATTTTGGCACAATATTGCAAGGAAAATGTGACAGACATGTTGAGGTTTGCAGGACATTGTGGGTACCATAACTTGTTGGGATCCACAAGAGAGATATCACCATGTACTCCCATGGGTGTTTCGTTTACGACAATATCTACAATTGGTAGGTTATTCTTAGACGGAATGTACACCTTGGCAGACAGACTAAAAAGACAAAGATTACTGCATAGCCATCTATTCCTCAAGCACACACACATACTGGTTGGATTTGGCACGAGGGCAAGTGATGGTTCAGTATATACAATTTTATTAACAAGAGATTTCACAAAAATGAAATGCACTGTCAATAATTGAAAGGACAAAAAACGGAACCAGTGACTCGCAGCTCGTGAGCTGTAAAGCCACGTCAAGGCCCAAACCGCTTTACAGGCCATTCACAAACCTTTCATACGTGATACACACAAGACCATTCACACCACCAGGCACGAAACAAACACATTACAACATTCACAAAAAGGGACAAGGTACACCCTGCTTGAGAAAGACAAAAAAAATATTACTGCACAGCCATCTAATCCTCAAGCACACACACACATACTGGTTGGATTTGGCACGAGGGTGAGTGATGGTTCAGTATATACAATTGTATTAACAAGTGATTTCACAAAAATGAAATGCACTGTTAATAATTGAAAGGACGAGAAACTGAACCATTGACTCACAGCTCGTGAGCTGTAAAGCCACGACAAGGCACCAACCTCTTTACAGGCCATTCATACACCTTTCATACGTGTGACAAATACAAAACCATTCACACCACCAGCCGCGGGCCCATCACATTACAACACTCACACCAGCAGACAGCGCCATTCAAGGGCCCATCACTTTCACACGCCCACATTCCTAACGCAGCAACCACACAAGCTGATGGATTACGTGGAGTGTCGCTCGGCTAGCAGTGTGTGTAGTGACCAGCAGCAAGTCACTACTCACACACTGCCAGCCGAGCGCCAGTCCACGCACACCGCCAGCCAAGCGCCACTCCACGCACACCGCCAGCCAAGCGTCATTCCACGCACACCGCCAGCCAAGCGCCACTCCACGCACACCGCCAGCCAAGCGCCACTCCACGCACACCGCCAGCCTAGCGCCACTCCACGCACACCGCCAGCCTAGCGCCACTCCACACACACCGCCAGCCTAGCGCCACTCCACGCACACCGCCAGCCAAGCGCCACTCCACGCACACCGCCAGCCAAGAGCCACTCCACGCACACCGCCAGCCAAGCACCACTCCACGCACACCGCCAGCCAAGAGCCACTCCACGCACACCACCAGCCAAGCGCCACTCCACGCACACCGCCAGCCAAACCCCAGCCTACACACACCACCATCACATTTAGGATTTTTTTATACAAAAAAGAAAACACAAACAAATTGCAAATAGATACAAATCTACTAACACAAAATCAGAAACTAAATACATTGCACTAATGCCAACCTTGAAACAGAACAACAATTCTTAAACATTACAGACCAGGCAGTTCACTTTACCACTCATGGTTGCTCCCAATAATTCTTTTGCTTGTGGTACGCTCTATAACAAGCAGGCACACACAGCCCAGGGTTAGAAGGACACTCAGGGCAGTACATACGAGTCTCCTTCCGCGTACCTCTTCGCCAACAGACTCTACATCTCCTAGTGGGAAAGTCTTTTGAGGGTGTAGGAGGAATGTGATCAGGAAAGTGGCGATCTTTCAATCGAGCCACATCCTCCACCACTCCAACTCTAGGAACACTTGCCTGTTCCACAACAACAAGGCTGCCTATGACAGACTGCTGAAACTGAACAAAAGTCAACTTTGACGCAGGAGAACACTCCTTGAACACAACAAAAGCATTGAAAGTTGCTAAATTGAAGAGATGGATGGCCAACTTCTTATACCAAATGTAAGACTTACGAATAGCAGTGTAAGGTTCCAACCTCTGATCTACTCTATCAACACCACCCATGTGCTTATTGTAGTCTAAAATGCACACAGGTTTGCGCACTTCAGCAATCTGACCCCAAACAGCCACAGGTGAAGTACTCTCATCATGGATGGTAGTCAGCATGTACACATCCCTCCTGTCCACAAATTTCACAGCTAGCAGTTCCTCACTACGCAAGGCATTGCACTGTCCCCTCTGAAGTTTTTTGCAAACAAGCTCTTTTGGATAACCTTTACGGTTAGAGCGGATTGTGCCACAAGCAAAAGTGTCCACTTTGAACAATTCCTTAAACAATTGCACAGCAGTGTAGAAGTTATCAAGGTACAAATGGTGGCCTCTGTTAAACAGTCCTCTAGCAAGATCCCACACAATTTTCTCTGAAACTCCAAAAGTGGACGGACAACCAGGGGGGTCAATAGTGGAATCCCTACCAGTGTACACACACAAATTAAAACCATATCCTGTCCTACTCTCAGACAACATATACAGCTTAATTCCATAGCGTGCCCTCTTGCTAGGAATGTACTGCCTAAAAACCAAACGGCCCTTGAACAGGACCAAAGACTCATCAATAGATATTTCTTTCCCTGGAGTATAGATCTCTGAAAATCGATCTACAAAGTGATCAAGAACAGGCCGAATCTTAAAAAGACGGTCACATTCAGGGTGATCTCGTGGCAACGCCAAACCATTATCAACAAAATGCAGCATCCGAAGCAAAAGTAAATACCGATCACGAGTCATAACTGCAGGAAATATGGCCGTTGCCATCAAGGGACTGGTAGACCAATATGAACCCATGGACGGCTTCCTTATCAAACCCATCAAAAAGTCAAACCCAAAAACTTCTTCATCTCTTCCAGATTTGTGGGACTCCACCGGGTAGCTCTAGAATGGGGCCTAAGTCTGGCACTGTTGTCCCTCAAAAACTGTTCAGCATACAAATTAGTCTGCTCAACAATCTCACCCAAAAATACATCATCCATAAACAACTGAAAATACTGTATAGGCAAATAATGTTCACAATCCACTCTACACCCTGCATAACCACTAAAGGCAGGCAACACCGGCTGCACCATGTTTGGATGAACCCAGAGTCCAGCACTTCCAGTAGGAAGCCTAGCAGCCCCAGGCTGCAATCCAGGTGCCTCTTGCACCATCGGCACAGTAGTATCCTCCTCTAAATCAGGCACTTCATCTGCACTGAGAGTACCTTCATCATCCGATGATTCCATGTGGAGAGAAAACTCACTGCCTGAATCTTCCCCTCCCTCCTCTCCCTCAGACGCACTGTCAGTCTCATAATCCTGCTCAGAGGAAGATTCAAGAAGCAAACCAACCACCTGCTGAGCAGTAATTCTACGGCTAGCCATAATGCTTACTAATAAAGGTTACTTGTCAAACAAGTCAACAACAACAAACCCTTTGTAAAAAAAAGAAATAAACAAAATGTAGCTTTATCACAAAGACCTATATACTCCAACACTATACCACTCACGTGACAGAAGCAGCTAGACTCACCACCACCTACTCTGCACAGACACAGTAAGGATCAACAATATCCCACTAAAAAAGAAAAAGAAAAAGAAAAAAAATTACACATAAGACAATGCAAAACATCGCAAAGAATTTCATGCTCTGAACACTAACAAATATGCTGCCATTATGGCACCACTTACAAAAAAATTCATTCATGCATGACAATAATACTCATTTGGAGTACACACAACAAAAATATTTTTCTTACCAAATAAATGCAATTACGCAAAACTGCAGAACAACCACTGCCGAAACCGCAAACAGGAATCAAAAGCTTTACACTAGAATAAAAAGGAGAAAAAAACATTACAATCACATATGCAAATAATGCACCAGTCCACACACAATCCACCAGCCAAGCTAAGGGGTAGGTGGGCCAAAGAGTATAAATAAAATATTCACCCCGTAAAAGGGAGCAACCCTTGCCCTTTTGGCCACTCCCCAACACAAAAATTAAAAAAAACCCTGGTGTCTAGTGGCTTCTGCCCTCCTTGGGGGCAGAGGGGCCTAAAAACATACTGCTATTCTGCCACCCAAGGGGTCACTCTCCACAAATAAATGCCTGGTGGACTAGTGGGAAGATACCTTTATCTTCCGCACACGATCTCTCACTACTCAACTCTACTCTCAACTCTATTCACAACTGGATGTTAGCTCACCAACTCATTCTGAATCCCGCCAAAACTGAATTCCTCCTCCTCTCTACCTCTCTCTCACCTCCTCCTGTTCAATCTTGGATGGATCAGCTGAACCTACTCAACAACAAACCCATCATTGTCGACAGCGCTAAATCCCTAGGTGTCATTCTTGACAAAAGACTCAACCTAATCTCCCACATCAACTCTATTGCTAAGAACGCACGTTACCAGTTGCGCCTTCTATGGGGGATCCGTCGGTTCTTCCCGGAGAAAGACTTAAAAACCTTGGTACAATCTCTGGTTCTCTCAAGACTGGATTATTGCAATTCTCTTCTGACGGGCCTACCCAAATCCCACCTCTCCCCTCTCAAATCCATCCTCCATTCAGCAGCTCGCTTCATTTCAGGGTCTAAACGAAGCGACCACGTCACTCCTATCCTGTCCTCTCTTCGATGGCTTCCGATCGAGGCAAGATCTATTTACAAAACTGCCTGCATCACACACAAAGCCTTACACACATCCTCCCCTCGTTACCTGGTGAATAAATTTAAATTGTCCGGTGGCTCGCAATGCGGAAAAGCTTCTGCTTGCGCACCCCGCCCCCTCTTCAAAGGGAAAGATCGATGGCGCAATCCAGTGAGAATCGCTTCCCCCATTGCTCCGTGCCACCTCCTCTACCCGGATCTTCAAAGCTTACCTAAAATCTCTTCTCTTCCAAAGACACTATACTTTCACTCTCAGCCCCCTCTAGTTCGCTCTTCATTGTGTTCTGAGTGCCACTTATTGCAGTATACCTCTATATCATGCACATGTGTGTGTGCCCGGAAGCTGTTTCAGCCCGGGCTGCCACACATGGGGGGGGGTGGTGTATGCACTGCCAGCAACCTGCCAGGCCAGTGCACAACACTTGCCCGATTCAAGGCCCCATTTATTAAATAAAAAACTGCCCAGGGGGGGCAGAGCACCAAAAACATATGGCCCCCAAAAGGGGAGCGACCCTTGCCCAAGGGGCCGCTCCCCGAAACAGTATTCACACATTTAAAAAAAAAAAAAAGAAATTCCCTGGTGTCTAGTGGGCATTCCTGCTGCACGATCGCATGATCGTGCAGCAGGAATGCACAAGAGGCATCGAGGGAAAGGAAAACCCTTTCCTTTCCCTCGATGCCCGATTCTCCCGATTTATTTAAAAACTGCCCCCAGGGAGGCAGAGCACCAAATATATGTGTCCCCCAAAGGGGAGCGACCCTTGCCCAAGGGGCCGCTCCCCGAAACAGTATTCACACATTTTTTTTTTTAAACTGAAATTCCCTGGTGTCTAGTGGGCATTCCTGCTGCACGATCGCATGATCGTGCAGCAGGAAATGCACAAAGAGGCATCGAGGGAAAGGAAAGGGTTTTCCTTTCCCTCGATGCCTCTTTTCTTTCAAACCCCCCCTCCCCGAGCCAAAACTCACCTGATTTCCCCGACGCGCTGGAAGCAAATGCCTTCCAGCGCGTCGGGAAGAAAGGAAACCCTCAATGACGTCAGCGCGCCTCGCTCGCTGGCGTCGTTGATGGGGAGGGCAGGGGAGGCAGGGAAGCCCTTCCCCTGCCTCCCCCAAAAAAAACGAACGATCGGATTCCCACGGGGGAGCGCCAGCGATTCCCCGTGGGTGGTCTTATGACGAGCTGGACTCGTCATGAGCACACGACCACTGTGTGCCATGACGAGTCCAGCTCGTCATAAGCATCGAAGAGGTTAAAGGCTTCTTTCCTTGCGGACATTGCAAGGCTTGTCGCAACAGTTCCATGATCAAAGAATTCCCCATACCGGGAAGAACTAAAAAGAAACCGATAACACAATTTTTAACCTGCAGCACTCCTTTTGTCATATATGCCCTGGAATGCCCATGTGGGCTAAAATACATAGGCAGTACCACTTTCATGGCGAAAAAGAGGGTACTTGAACATATGCGTGCCATAAATAACAGGGATATACATTACCCGGTTGCTAGACATTTCCAAGAGTACCATCTCTCCAACAGCTCTCTCTTAAGTTTCTTCATCCTTGAACCGGTACACACAGGCCCAAGAGGAGGCAATAGAGTCCTGAAGCTGCGCAAACGCGAATCTAAATGGATTCTAGAACTCGAGACCAAATATCCTGGGGGACACAATCTTGATGAGGAACTTAGCACACATTTACATGAATAATCGATGTATATTTATGTTCTGTTTTTTTCTCTTCTACCATCTCCATGATGTGTCACATTTGAAATTATATTGTTGTTTTAATACTATATGATATTACAGATTTTAACCTTTATATTTCTCTCTACTTTTCACAGGAGGAAAGGAAGGGACCCACCGCCTTGGGACGGACACAGCTTACACGGGCTCCCTACCCTTTTCTTCCCTGCTTCTGGGCTCTCTTCACTGAGATAAGACTGCTTTCACTTTATCACTTGCTTCTTCCTTTGAATTAAGTATTCTTACATATTTTGCCTTGTGTTATTCAACACTTAGGCCATTTATTTCATGTCTATAATTATGACATTGTCACAGATGTTTATGTGATACCATGCCACATGTACCCATTTTGTCTGCCAGCACTTATGTGTGCCGTATGCCTTTCTTCGCCTCATGTATTTCCTTATGGTAAGCTTCCTATAAAGCGCTACACCACTATGGTGACTACTATAGGTGTACATTACACACTGCTATCATCACGGGAGGTCCACCCCGCACTTACATTGCGGAACACCGCTAGGTGTCTTGTATTCAAACATGAGGGACAGCCCATCTGTACCTGTCATATCATACCTCTTGCCCGCTAACCACAACATGAACAGTACTCTCGCAAGCTTGCGCTCTGATTTTCACCCTTTTGGATGCGGCCTCACAAGCGACCCTCACTCTGCTCTACCTTGGCAATTTGTCTTGCACACCACTGTGGAGATTGTACCTTCACATCACTAGCTCAGACATTTACTAGAGTGGCCTTGTACTCAGGAACACTCTTTTGCGGACTCCAACGTGGTTTTACTCTCCTGTGCCTTTTCACCACTTTGCTGTTTATACTAACACGCTCATGCGCTTACACATTTTAATTATGTGTCGTTACCAGGGACCTCATTTAGGTGGACTTCAGCAAGCTTGTCCTGCCATTTCACCACTAAGGTGACTGTATGCATGCACTTATGCATAGACTATTTATAGTTCTCCATTTTGGAGAAGCGACATTGATTAGGCTTCCCAAGTATGTCCCCGCACTATGCCTTTTTACCGAGACCTGGCCACCCGGCAATATGTACCTAACCAGCATTTACATAGTTAGGACCATAATATACATCTACATGGGTGTATGGTATCCAATGTACCACTGAATTCCTAGCATTTGCTTTGTTATTGATTAAGAATTTCCTATGCTTATTGTTTACATACAATTGTGCAATCTGTGACTATGTCCTGGTTTATTTATCCTTTCAAAATGACCGCCATGTTTACTTGTGGTTATCACTGATGTACATGAACTAGTCTGCTTTTTATCTTTAACATAAGGCTATGTAAATGAATCTTCACTGTTTACTCACTGTGTGATCAAGACAGCGAGTCTGTCGAAACGCGTAACCTGTACTGATTAAATTCTTTACTTGGCATTTCCTGAGTGTGCGTACTTCCTTGGATTTTGCACATCATATATATATCTATATCTATATATATATATATATCTATATATATATATATCTATATCTATATATATATATATATATATATATATATATATATATATATATATATATATATAACCTACTGGCGGTCGCCAGTAGGTAGTTATAGTTAGGACCTATTTTCCATAGGAAAAGCATTTTTGTTTTCCTAATAACTTTGGCGTCGTTTGACGAATCTTTGCGAAATTTTCAAAACTAGTCTGGCGCTCCGGTCAGCTTTGGTCTTGAAAGTTTCGGGGTGATTTGCGAAGTGGGGGCTGAGAAAAAAGGGGGGTCCCAAAACGTGTTTTCCCTATGTTATTTTTCATAGGAAACTTTAGACACGGCTACAGCCCGAACTGCTGAACGGAATTACACCAAATTTGGCAAAAAGGTAGTGCTTGGTTCAGAAAGCGTCCTTTTTTTTAAATGGTGTAAATCCGTTCAGTAGTTGTTGAGAAATTCACAAAATAAAAGTTTCAATATCTAGGGATGCAGTGGATTCGCGAACCCTCCCGACCACGAGCTTCACTGTGATTGGCTGCCAACACTCCAAACCAGGAAGTGTTGGCAGCCATCTTGTGACTCGGTAGAACCGAGTCACAGGAAAACAGTAAAAACAAAGGTGAAAAACAAGAAAAGGGGGCAGGGTAGAAACACCCTGACCCCCTAGGCCTGCTCAGGGGTCCCACAAGGACCCCCAGGGCCAAAAAAAGCATTTTTTTTTTATAATTTCGGCGGAATTCGCGCTGGGGTCGCGAATCCCACCGAAATTATTAAAAAATGAAGCGTGGGAGACTAGCATAGAGATACATGGAGGGGCTGTGGGCTGGGAAGCGTCATTGGGCAGATTATGTGCCGAAAACAAAAAGTGTTTGTCGCTGTGCCTGTCAGTCACTGCATCGGGTCCATCTGGACAGTTCTATCCCTGTACCCGCGCCCCCTCCCAACACTTTAGCAGGCTCTGGCTGTTTTGCCTTTTAGTCCCTCGTCCTAGGTGCATCTCAGTCGCAATTTCGGAAAATGTGTCCTTTTCCGAACTTTGGATAAACATGGCCGTTGCGGACCCAGGACCACCGATGAGAGCGAGAGTCAGCGAGAGGATGTGGTCATTACTTTCACATAGCAGAGCCATGAGCGGGATCCCTTTTCTCACAGGAAAATGTTTTGGAGACTGCGCTTCTGCTGCGTTTCTAATGACTTTGCTCACCTCCGTCAACTGAGAGATGCGTTGGTAAAATATAATATCTCAACAAAAAATCCGAATAAGGTAAAAATATCTTGAAATTGTACCGTTTTGGGGTAGCTGGCCTCCTTGGACCCACAGCACTTAAGGGGAATCCTTCCCCCAACACGTAAAGCGCCAGGAGAGGCGCCTGCACAGTCTGCCTTGAGGGGGGTGGCCTCACCCTGACGTGCTGAAAAGCGCTAGTGCAAACCCACGCCTCAGGACATTTTGACCTGCAGTTTTAGGGTAGCTGACCTCCTTGGACCCACAGCACTTAAGGGGAATCCTTCCCCCAACCCATAAAGTGCCAGGAGAGGCGCCTGCACAGTCTGCCTTGAGGGGGCGTGGCCTCACCCTGAAGCGCTGAAAAGCGCTAGTGCAAACCCAAGGCTCAGGACATTTTGAGCTGTAGTTTTGGGGTAGCTGACCTCCTTGGACCCACAGCACTTAAGGGGAATCCTTCCCCCAATGTGTAAAGCGCCAGGAGAGGCGCCTGCACAGTCTGCCTTGAGGGCGTGGCCTCACCCTGACGCGCTGAAAAGCGCTAGTGCAAACCCAAGGTTCAGGACATTTTGAGCTGCAGTTTTTGGGTAGCTGACCTCCTTGGACCCACAGCACTTAAGGGGAATCCTTCCCCCAACCCCTAGGGCCCGATTCACAGAACTAACTTAGGACAAAATCTTAAACTTACTACTTTTGGTATTCACAGAACGTACTTACTACTTTTGGTATTCACAGAATGCACTTACTACTTTTGGTATTCACAGAATGGATTTACGACTACTAACTTTACGTCCGCACTCGGGCCGGAGATTCCGGCCCGGTGGCAGAGATTCCGACCTGGAGGTGGAGATTCCGGCCCGGTTGTGGAGATTTCGGCCGTGGCTACGCCACCGGCCGGAATCTCCACCTCCGGGCCCCACAGGTTTGAATAGTATATGGGTTGAGTTGGAGATACTGGCACAGTATATATTACCTTGTTACATTTCACATCAATAAATAATTAATCACAAAGGAAAAAATTATCTAAAAAAAAATGACGAGTATATGCAGGTGTACAGCTTGTAGTGTTCTTTAATTCTTAGGGCCTGATTCCGATGCGGTTAGGAAGGCTTTCTAACGGCATTTGCTCTGTCCGAATCGGATCGGGAACGTGCCTTTCTGACTGCATCGGAAAGGTTTCCGACCCACCGAGTATGATGCGAGTTAGGCGTTAGGAATATCCCAATTCGAACCCGATGGCATTCGGAATGATCGAGCCGTATGGAGCAGAATCGTACGTCTCTACGGGCCGCGTTTCCGAACGACCGATTACGATGCTGGATTCAGACAGCCTTTTCTAATCGTGACATCTGACTCAAATCAGCAGTCGGAATCAGACTTTGGGGGCCCGTAGCAGGCCCCCCTGCGCCTGGAGCCTTCCCAATCGGGCTTGTGGGGGTACACCTTGGGCCGCCCCTTACCAGCCATGCACAGCGTGGCAGGCACCAGGGGGTGCCCGCCACAGGGTGCCCGATTTTCATCAGTCACACCTTTCTTCAATGGGAGCCTATGCATTCGGTCGGAACATAGGCTCCCATTGAAGTCAATGGAAGTCCAACCAAATTGTATCTGAAAGCATTTGGATGCATCGTACTCGGTCGGTCAGACTCTCCTGATCCGAGTCGGTCGGAAACCATTCCCAAACCGATTCGGTCGGAATGATTTCCAAACTGCATCGGAATCGGGCCCTTAGTTGTGGTTCAGATGTCTACAGCCAAACATTGTTTGTCCCCATAGTTGTTTGCAGTCCAGGGCTTTTCTAAGACAAGAATGTAAGGGGTCCTCTTTAGAAAGATATTGTGACTGTTGTATTTTAGTTTTTGTGTCCAAAATCTGAGTCAGAAGAATTGTAAGGCCCTTAGGGTAAGTGTGGGTTCCTTGATTTGGCAAACGCATATTCTTAAAGTAGCTGCAAGTTCCTAATTGGAGCACAAAGCTTCCTGGCAATCATCAATCAATCAATCAATCAATCACGGCATTTATAGAGCGCGCTACTCACCCGGGAGGGTCTCAAGGCGCTGGGGGAGGGGGTAAGTTACTGCTCGAACAGCCAGGTCTTGAGCTGCTTCCTGAAGGAGAGATGGTCCTGGGTTCGCCGAAGGTGAGTGGGGAGGGAGTTCCAGGTCTTGGCTGCCAGGTAGGAGAAGGATCTTCCTCCGGCGGTGGTTCTGCGGATGCGTGGTACGGTGGCGAGGGCGTGGCTGGTTGATCGTAGCTGGCGGGTGGGCGTGTAGAAGGTCATGCGGTCGTTGAGGTACTTTGGGCCCAGGTCGTGGAGGGCCTTGTGTGCGTGGATGAGGAGTCTGAACGTGATTCTCTTGCTGACGGGGAGCCAGTGCAGGTCTTTCAGGTGTCCGGTGATGTGGCTGTGTCGGGGGATGTCCAGGATGAGTCGTGCGGAGGCGTTCTGGATGCGCTGGAGTCTTTTTGAAGTTTGGCTGTGGTTCCGGCGTAGAGGGTGTTCCCATAGTCCAGTCGGCTGGTGACGAGTGCCTGGGTGACGGTCTTCCTGGTTTCAGTGGGGATCCATCTGAAGATCTTGCGGAGCATGCGCAGGGTGTTGAAGCATGAAGATGAGACGGCGTTGACTTGTCTGGTCATCGACAGGGAGGAGTCCAGGATGAAGCCCAGGTTGCGTGCGTGGTCCGTTGGCTTGGGCGCGGTGCCCAGGGCCGGGGGCCACCAGGAGTCGTCCCAGGCGGAGGGTGATGAGCCCAGGATGAGGACTTCCGTCTTATCTGAGTTCAGTTTAAGGCGGCTGTTCCTCATCCAGTCGGCGACGTCTCTCATCCCGTCGTGTAGGTTGGCTCTGGCGGTGGTGGGGTCGTTGGTGAGGGAGAGGATCAGCTGGGTGTCGTCGGCGTAGGAGATGATGTTGAGGTTGTGTCGGCGTGCGATGGCTGCGAGGGGGCTCATGTAGACGTTGAAGAGGGTTGGGCTGAGTGAGGATCCTTGTGGAACGCCGCAGATGACTTCGGTGGCTTCGGATCTGAACGGGGGAGGCGGACTCTCTGGGTTCTTCCGGCGAGGAACGAGATGATCCATTCCAGTGCTTTCTCTCGGATTCCGATGTTGCTGAGGCGCTTCACTAGGGTGCGGTGGCAGACGGTGTCGAGCGCCGCAGAGAGGTCCAAGAGGATGAGGGCAGCTGTTTCCCCGTTGTCGGTTAGGGTTCTGATGTCGTCGGTGGCTGCGATGAGGGCGGTCTCGGTGCTGTGGTTGGCCCGAAACCCGGACTGCGAGGGGTCGAGGATCCATTCGTCTCGAGGAAGGCGGCAAGCTGTCTGTTGACGGTCTTCTCGATGACTTTGGCCGGAAACGGAAGGAGCGAGATGGGACGGTAGTTCTTGAGGTCGGTGGGGTCCGCCGTTGGTTTCTTCAGGAGGGCGGTAAGCTCGGCGTGCTTCCAGCTCTCCGGGAAGGTGGCGGTGTGGAAGGAGGAGTTGATGATGTCCCGGAGATGGGGTGCGATGGTGGCGTCGGCTTTGTTGAAGACGTGGTGTGGGCAGGGGTCGGTTGGTGATCCGGAGTGGATGGAGTTCATTGTGCGGGTGGTGTCTTCGGTGCTGATCGGGGTCCAGTTGCAGAGGGTGGTGGTGGCGGGCGTTGGTTCGGCGGTAGGGTGCGTGGTTTGTGCGTTGAAGCTGTTATGTATGTCGGTGATCTTGCAGTGGAAGAACGCGGCGAGTGAGTTGCAGAGGTCTTGCGAGGGGGTGATGTCGTTGTTTCCGGCGCTGGGGTTGGAGAACTCTTTGACGATGCTGAAAAGTTCCTTGCTGTCGTGGGCGTTGTTGTCCAGTCATTCTTTGAGTGCCGACTTCTTGGTGGCACGGATCAGCTGGTGGTGTTTGCGGGTGGCGTGCTTGAGGGCGGTCCTGTTGTCTGTGGTCTGGTCGAGTCGCCAGGTTTTCTCGAGAGTGCAGCAGTTCTTCTTGGATTCCTTGAGTTCGTTGGTGAACCAAGGGGTTTTCTTGCTTCCGGGTCTGCTGGGAGGGTTTTTAGTGGTGCGAGGTCGTCGGCGCAGGCGGTCAGCCACTTGGCGAGGTTGCTGGCTGCTTCGTTTGGGTCCGTTGTGTTGGTGGGTGTGTTCTGGCTGAGGGAGGCGGTGAGCTGCTCGGCGGTGATCTTGCTCCAGCTCCGGCGGGGAGCCTGTTGCGGGTGGTGGTGGGTCGCAGTCTTTCTGAAGCTGAAGTGGACGCAGCTGTGGTCGGTCCAGTGGAGTCCGGTGGCGTGGCTGAAGGAGATGTGCTTGCTGGAAGAGAAGACGGGGTCAAGCGTGTGGCCGGCGTAGTGGGTGGGCGTGTTCACCAGTTGCTTGAGTCCGAGGTTGGCGAGGTTGTCCAGCAGGGCGGTGGTGTTTCTGTCGTTGTTGTTCTCCAGGTGGAAGTTGAGGTCCCCTAGGAGGATGTAGTCGGCGGAGGGCATGGCGTGCGGGCTGATGAAGTCTGCGATGTCTTCGCTGAATAGTGTGCGTGGTCCCGGGGGTCTGTAGATGAGGGTGCCTCGGAGGGTGGTCTTGGGGTCAGTGTGTATCTGGAAGTGTAGGTGTTCGGCGGCGGTGAAGGTCTCGTTGGAGTTAGTCGAGATGCGGATGGTGTTCTTGTGTACGATGGCGATGCCTCCTCCTCCAATCATGACTGGTGTCCTCACAAAGACCAACCGTGTTTCTTAAGGTTGCAGCAGTTTAATCAGACCAGCCTAAACTCAAGATGGGTGCCTGATTACAAAAGGCTTCAGCTGGCCATCCTGAGGTCTGGGCATCCAATCTACCAACATTCCTATTTTTTTCTAACTTGACTACTATCATGTCATTAGTACAGGGCGTTTGTGGCACCTGGTGCACCCTGTAGGTTTTTTTCTGCTGTCTCGGATGTTGCCCATTCACCAAGCCCAGCAGCTCCATCTTTTTCTGCCTCTGGACCACTGCTGGAGTTCAGCACTCCTGGAGGCTCTGCTGCCATTCTTTGGCAAAGCCAAGTTATCTGTAGTACAGCTGATAATTCAAGCCAGACAAAATTTTACTTCGCTTGTTTATTGAGATGTGCTAAACATAAAGGGTCCTGCGTGGTTCCCGTGCTTGATATGTCATAGTATTCAAGCTATGGTACAGCTTGAGTGCATCATGGATGACTCCCGACAAGGCTATACCAGGTTTGGGTTTGCTTGTGTTCCCACCCAGAAGGGACGTGGCCTGGTGGATCGAGCCACACTAGGTCAGAACAGAGGTTGATTGGCAAAGTGTTGGTCCTGGTCTACAGTGGCACAATGAGCAACAATAAAATGAAGGATTACAATGCAGCCTCGAGTATTTACCAAAGGCTGAGATTAATTCAAGCAGATCCACTCAATTCTGATCTGTTTTTCTTAGAATACTCCTCAAGCAAAATAATCATATTAGATTATCGAGTATACTTCGAGTCACCTTGTGAGACAGAGGAGAAGATGATAATTGTAGTAG
Organism: Calotriton arnoldi; assembly: GCA_963921515.1. Classification (NCBI taxonomy): domain Eukaryota; kingdom Metazoa; phylum Chordata; class Amphibia; order Caudata; family Salamandridae; genus Calotriton; species Calotriton arnoldi. Next base: position 102,011 of record CAWUFW010004421.1, on the reverse strand, counting down.
AGGGACATGGTGTATATATATATATATATATATATATATATATATATATATATATATATATATATCCAAATGAATGTGCTCCCCCTTAAAGGCACCACACACGGCGTGTACTTTTCCTTCTTTATTTGGCAGACTGCAAAGTATGAATCCTCGCTTTCTACAGCATTCAAATCACCAAATAATTGCCATACGCGTTGCGGGCACTCCAGCCCTTGATCACTGGCTTTGGTAACTGGCATATATATACTAATATATATATTGCGAACACAGCTTAAAGGTCTTTATTTTTTTAACAAGCTTTCATTTCTGCGCTCATGCACTTAGAAAACCTGCAGATGATTTGTTACTGGAGTCGCAAACGTCAGCATCAGTTGAAAAACAGCAAAGATAGAACATTTCCTCATCTATCAACTGGAATACTTAAACTCCTTCCAAAAGATACACCCTGATATGATGACAGAGCAAAAGAAGGACTCGCAGAGACATTATCTATAGACATATTTTTGTCTTGCACATACTTGTTCCAAGACACTGACAACAATACTTTCCAAACTGATTGCAAGAGAGGGTGATAAACACAACTTTTTAAGATAAGCTCGTAGAGGTTGAATCTAGTGTGAATACCAGGGTGTAAAGCAGAAGCCTTGAAAAGGATCACAGATTCATGATAAAAAGCAATAGCGTGGGCACGTGTTTAAAATGTTGCAGGGTCTGCAAAAGTGTTAATCAACACAGCAATCAAGAAAGATACAAACAGACTTAAAATTTACAAAAGTGCTTGATAAATCATAAAGGAGCAACATATATAGTAGCAATCAAATTAATTAATATGTTAAACGAAGTAGCTCTCAGCTGAAGAAAAAATTGAATCTGGTAAAATAGAGTTCACCAATTCCTGTTGAGATATTTGTGACCTGCCGGTGCCTTTCACCACTCCAAGGTCATGGTACAGGGTACCATTGGGTTGATTAATACTAAAACAGTTCACTAGATATCTACAGATAAGCTTACTGAGAAAATTTCTAAATTCATTTTCCAGTTTGCTTCTTGTGGATTGAAGTGAAACTTATTTCGTTATGCAGTAAAAATGAAGAAAAAACCTTTGTCCAGTAGATGTTAAAGGTAAAACAGGAATAATCTTTGCAAACTGCTGAAGGCTGAAAATAGGAAACTGTTCAAAACTTCCTGGCGAGAAAAAAGGCAACTCTGCACACTCGTATATGAAAGAGCTTTTGTGTTCAGTGACATCTATCTTTGCCCATGTAGCCTTTGAAATATCTTTTTCTGAATTGCAATAAAATAGGTGCCTGCATGTCACTGTGCAGTTGCATTAGAAATTCACCTCACGGGTTGTGAGTTATTTTAGCCCTCAATGCTTTGAGTTAACACCACACTATCATGGTAGACTTTTAGGGTAAAACAAAGCATTTGTTTGAATTATTCTTGTCTTATCCTTAATTGGCGTAAGCCATGGTTGAAGGTTTACTCTTAGAAATAGGAGAGAAATGGAATGTCCAAATGAAGCCCTTTAAAACAATAGAGACATGTATTGACAGCAGGAAGAAAATTGAGGCTAAGGGTAATCTATTCAAAAATTGCAATAACCCTTACCAAAAACTGTCAATTGCAATAACCCTGAATAACCTCTGCAACAGCGAATACCACCAAACCACCGGAAATCACGTATCCCTAACCCAAACTACATCATATAACAATACAACTCTTAACAAGTCACACATATCCATCCAATACTATTACAGATTATAACAACATCCTTGCAATTCAGCAGCACTCTACTTTGCACAACGTTATATCACATTACACTACACAATCTCACAGAGCATCCACTAATACCATGTAGCTCTTGTCTAAGCAGAGAATTACCACCCAATACTACTAAATAGCATACCAGATTAGACTGCACTGCATTACACTACCCCACTCCACCAAACATCACACCTTGCCACACCACATTGCATCATTCTACAATATGCCTTGTCTAAACACATCACACCATGCATGATCTCACCATGCCACATCACATAATCTAAATTTACTGCAAAACAAAACACTTCAGACTATCCCACACCATATGAGACAGAAGCACACCAAACTATACCTCATCTTAAATCTCCACACCCTCTGAAATCACACCTCCCTCAAATTTACATCACATCCTATCTCTCCACACATCACTTTTCGATGCTGCACAGCGACGAACCTCATCTCAAACAACAAACTTTACAACATCCTGACAAACCATTTCACACTCTGCCATAGTATGAAATAATTAAATAATGAAATAAAATTTCTAAAGAGTGACAGCTACCTCCATAGAGGCATACCAGCGCTATGGTAAGAGCAGAATTAAGTACTGAAAAGATGGGTTTTCAACATTGTTTTCAAAACCTTCTGTGATTATTTTCCTGAGTGAAAGAGGAAGATTCTTCCAGTGGTTGGCTGGTAGCACAGAGAAAGAGCAGCCCGCAGACTCTAGGAACTTGCAATAGGAGGTGTATGTTGGAACACAAAAATCTGTCTCGTGTGTAATGCAGCAACCTCTCTCTAAGGTACAGATGATAAAAGGCTCTTTTTATAAATTGGGTTTCTGGTTGGTTAGAGTATGTGCCTAAGCCAGGCAGATCCCACCAGTCTAGTCAGGGCAAGTAAGATACACACCAAAGATAACCTGTGCTCACCCTCTGGCAGCTTGGTGCAGAGCAGGCAGGCTTATCATCAGAAGCAATGTGCAAAGCATTTGCGTGACACACTCACATAGAAACACAATGCATACACCACAAAAGTGACTCACACAGGATTATATGAAAATATATATAGTATATTGTACATAAAATAAGACCAAAACTACATGGATCATAAATACTGCGCATAATATGCAGTTACTCAGATGGTACTCGTTATCCTGAACAATGCAAGGCAAAAACGACATACATCAGAAAACATTAGTGCATATAGGGCCAGGTAGTTTACGGAGCAACACATGAATCACCAAATGTCACCATAAGTACTTGGATCACAAAATATCACCATAAACAAGTAGGGCGCAACACACCTGCAATCCTACTACATTTTATACGGTCATCCGGCATCCAAGCGCAGAGCACAGAAGCACCTGTGCACTCCTACCTGGTTGTATGATAATGCACAGAGTTCCAAATACAACAATATCCCCGTGTTGAAAGGGTCCTCCGTCGAGGATCCACCCTGTGAGGCTAAATCAAATAGCAAGTGCCCCAAGGTACATCTCAACCGGGGGTGCACATAATGTAGAATTCGGCGGGGAGACATCACTGAGTCCACCCCGTGCAGAAAAGGCAAAGGCAGCTGCCTGCGAGCGCACAATGCAGCTGCTAAACACACAGTGCAGCTCAACCCCAAACTCTGGAGAGTCCAAAGCCCTCCAGGGCCAGAACAGACAATATACCCATCCGAGGATAGACCACAGAGGAACAGTACCTGGTGTTGCAGCGGCCCTGTCTCTCTGGGGCTCTCCCGCTGGAAGGTGAGCAGGACACATGGTAGTCCGGTTCCCCCCGGTCCCTCCTCAGGGGTTGTTGCCGGTGTCCACAGAGGCTCTGCCCCCCTCCAAGATGCTTGTAGGGATACCGGCGGGACTCGGGTGGGGCCCGCTTCTTCCAGTCCCAGCTTTGCCGGGCTGGGCACTCACGACGCTTCTCTAAGGGATGAGCCGTGCTATCAAACCTTGGTGCCTGGCCCACCCTAGGCTACAAGCCAACGAGTCTCCAAGGCAGAGCAGAGAAGAGCGGTGCGGTTCCTTTCCCTTGAAGCTGCTGTTTCAAACACAACCCACTGTGGCAGCTACCAAGCTCGCAGAGGGAGTCAGGGGAGTAGCGCGAGGCAGCAAAGAAGAGCTGTCCTTGCCTACAGCACAGCGATGGGCTCTCCTTGCAGATACAGTGGTTTCACAGTGTTCCACAAATGTTGCCCCAGAGCCAAGAACAACGAACAACACTCACCCTGCGCTGATTTGGTCAAAAAGCTGTTGATGGCCGGACTCACAAGTCCCACAGCCATTTCTAGGTTTTGGCATAATGGGATCCTCAGAGTCCTAAAAGAACAGGGAGGGGGTGAGCCAACCAATCCCTGGAGAGCACTAGGGGCACAAAGAGCAGGTAGGCGGGCAGCAGGCCAGCACATAAGGCCAGGTGCAAAGTGGCAGTCCTACCTGCAGCCCAACAGTCAGCAGGTCAACACCACAAAGCAGGTAGTCCAAATGGTGGTTCCTCCTGGCAGCACAGCAGTCCTCTAGCAATGCGCAGTTTGTAGAGCCAGCAGCATCTGGTTACAAGTTCACGCAGTGTCTAAAAACTTGGGATCAGTGCCCCAGTATTTATACTCAAAAATGTCTTTGCTGAAGGGGTGGCTTTAAAGGAACCCTGAAAAGTGTGCAGCAATTCCTTTCAACCCAGCCCTGGCTCCAGACGATCTCTGGGTGGTAAATCAGTCATTTGTGTGAGGGCAGGATACAACCTATTCAGATGTAAGTGCGCCCCGCCTCTCCCTTTCCTAGCCCAGGAAGACTCTCAGTATGAAGATGAATGCAGATGTATCACCTGTCAGACCCTGCCCTTCCTGTGTGGTGGCTGTCGACAAAGTATGCAAAAGTGTAGCTGTCACCCTAGCTCAGACGTGTATTGGAGACAGGCTGCAAAGCATAAAGAGTCATAAGCACAGAGAAACGCCCACTTTCTAAAGGTGGCATTTCTAAAATAGTAATGTAAAATACAACTACACCAGCAAGTACTGTTTATCACCACTATTTTAAACATACTAAACATGGAAACGCCACTCCTTTCTGGTCAGAAATTACCACTTAAAAAACTTAAAAATATATAAGGGAATTCCCAAGCCTAGCCTATGAGAGGAGCAGGCCTTACAGCACTGAGAAACAAAATAGGCTCTTGGTCACTACCAGGACATACCACACATTAAGACACATGTGTTACGTTATACTTACACTGCACCCTGCCCCTAGGGCTACTTAAGGCCTACCTTAGGGGTAACCTATGAGTAATAAAAGGGGAGTTTAAGGTTTGGCAAGTAGTTTGAAATGCCAAGTCAATGTGGCAGTACACTGTGCATGCAGGCCTTGCAGTGGCAGGTCTGAGACAGGTTTTAAAGGCTACTTATGTGGATGGCAAAAGCAGTGCTGCAGGCCCACTAGTAAAATTTAATTTACAGGCCCTGGGTAGATGGGATGCCACTTTACAAAGGACATACAAGTAAATCAAATATGCTAAACAGGTGTGAACCAATCATACCCCGGGCTTTGGAGTGAGCACTGGTGGCCCGAAACCCTTGGTGACGCCCCCTCCCCGAAGCAGGTGGTAAAGAATTTGGGGGTGTGGGTGGACTCGGCCCTCAGCTTCCAAGTCCAAACTAAAAAGGTGGCAGGGATATGTTTTGGGCTACTGCGGGGGCTCAGACCTTTATTGTTTTTTTTTTACGCGTCAACACGGCAAGTCATCATCCAGGCCTCGATTCTGTCGAGACTGGATTATGCCAGCTCGCTGTATCTAGGGTCAAACAAGGCAGACATTTTGAGACTACAGAGGGTTCAAAATGTGGCTGCCAGAACCCTCCTTGGTCTCCGTAGAGCCTGTCCTGAACGGATGCCATTCGCCGACTCCACTGGTTGCCTGTGGCCAGGCGGATTGAGTTCAAGGCTCTCTGCTTGGCTTTCAAGATCTTGAAATATGCCACCCCAGGAATCTTGGCCAACCTGTTGCTGCCATATGTACCTACACGCCAACTCCGTTACTTGGGGCAAAACCTGGTAGTGATCTCCCGGGTGAGGAGGGTACGCGCTGGGGGACGCTCTTTCCGTACTATGGCGGCAAAACCCTGGAACTCGCTGCATGCACAGATCCGTAGCTTGAACTACCTAGCTTTCCGAAAGGCATTTAAAACACACCTCTTTCCTTTGTCGTAGGCCCTGTTCTTTTTTTTTGCCTCGCTCCGTTTGTTTCTCACTGCTTTTAGCGCCGGGACGCCTCTTTGCTGGGGCAGCTGTCCCGCTTTATAAAATGTTATAACATAACATGTTTAGAGCAGACAGCACAAGTACTTTAGCACTGATTAGCAGTGGTAAAGTGCCCAGAGTCCTAAAGCCAACAAAAAGAAGGTCAGAAAAATAGGCGGAGTAAGGCAAAATGTTTGGGGATAACCCTGCAAAAAGGGCCAGTTCCAACAGCGTCATAGACAGTAACCGCTTTAAAATGTATCTCTTCTATTATAGGTAGCGAGTGTTGGCCCTTCAAGTATTTTGAACTTGTTTGTCTAGCCAGGATCTTCAGGAACAGCATGGCTGCTGCGTTCTGGACAATCTGCGGTTTACGCAATAGATAAGCCGGCAAACCCAAGAAAATTACATTGGCGTAGTTCAGTCTGGAGGCTATTAAAGTCTGTACAATTGTCCTCCGGAAGGAATATATAAGCAAAGGAAGGATCTTCTATGGATATCCCATACAACATCACACATTGCAATTCACCATAGCACAACACACTCATCACAGTATACTACACCATATCACTCCACCCTCAATCCAACTACGCTGTACTGCATCACCACATCTACAAATTCATGTCCTAACAGACCTTCATCTACCACACTATTTTTACATAATTTCGCTTTATAGAAGACGGCAGCACATCACTCCATTCCTTACCATATTACACCCTGTCTCTCAATGTTACATCAGTCAGTGCAGCTCGTCATCGGAACCAGGCTGGAAAACAGATGAGCACATACCTGTCTCAACAGTGACAAGAGCTATCAACTATGCTAAAAGAAGCAACATCTCTCAGGTCTTGGCAGGACAAAAAACTAGGGGGTGATTTGTTTAAGTAAGGTTTTGGATGAGCAATACCATGAAGCAAAGTAATGCATTGAATTGCGCCAAAATACTTACCATCAGAAACGCCCTTGGCACAGGGAAAGAGTGCATAGTGCTGCAGGAGCGTCTGCACAACCTTTAGCAAATAACCCATGGATTGATGCTGGACCTCCAGAGAGACCCAACCTCGAAAAGGAGCAACCCTGTGGTTGGGCCAACCCATCACTTACAAACTCAAAAAAAGTGATGTTGAAAGCTGTGGCTGTTAGTCTAAATAAAAACTCGATTACACAATATAACACAAGTTAACAAAACATCATATAAAATAAAGAGCATATAAGAAAAGAACCTATAGAATAACATATAATTCAATTCATTCCAATAATATAACATATAATATACCTTCACACAAAGGCACCAGAATTGCTCTATGGAAATATCACAATCCCATCAATATGTTTATATATTTATTAATGTTATCATATTACCTTTGTGCACTTCGGCCTACATTTCAGCAACTATTGACCATTTATGAGAAGTCCTACATTTCAAACTCGACTTCGGGTCTCTTTAACACAGCGCTCTCACTACGTTCACCCAGCGAAAATGTTATTTTTTGAGCCCAAAGTGAAAAAGCTCTGTTGATAAATTATTCAGAGGCGATAACTGATGTTTCCATCACTACTGAACATTCTGTTTTTAAATAACAGCGTCTTTCCTGCACCTTGTAAAGATGTTGTCTGTACAATGCCATGTTGTGGCCTCCACAGCTTCACTTCAGATTGCATTTGAAACATGTCCTGCCCCCTCCAGTGACAGCCGACTCTGAATCAAGATGGATGTCAGCTGTGGATTGACAGCCCGGCAGTGTACGTTCCTTGCATCACCTTGTCAGAGTTCTCCTCAAGGACTCGTTTATTACAGCTTTGCAGCTCGTTTCCCCTTTTTCTGCTGACGAATGTTCTTCAAGCACCTTTTTGGTGGGCAAAGAACTGAATTCAGGGAGTGGGCAGTCGGCTGAGGAGTTGACAGATAATTACCAAGATTAATTGTCCCGCGAGGGGCATTTATTCAAATACAGAGATGGGTTGATCTTTCACAAAAAAACCATTTACAAGTGCTTCCGAGATATGAGTAAGAGACGTTTGCACGCTCTATCCCGCCAATCACACCCTGCTTACTTCTTCAGTTAACTGGCGCCAAAAACGCTCAGGGCCCAGGGCATCCAGGAGAGGCAACTACATACACCCCTTAAGGTCTGATTTAAACAAACTGGCTACTTCTGTTTTAGAAATATTTATTTAAGCCTTTGATAATTTTGGGACGCTGGTTACTTGTGCTTGTTATAAATCGTTGTTTTCAAACACGCTGCAGCTTAGACTTTCGAAAAAGATTATTATATTTTAAAAATGGCACGCTATCTAGGTAAAAGGTTGCGTGACATCTAGGCATAGCCTAAACGCAAAATTCGCCGGCGTAATTTTGAGGTTTTCCGCATGACGCTTGTTATGTGAGATTCCAGGAATTACGCCAGGTAACGTAATGACACCACCATTCATGGCAAAATTATAGTGTAGGAGAGTGGAAGCAACATAAAACAAGCATTTGCAATGCAATCGGTCTCGCCTTTAGGACTTTGAAAGTATTTAGCCATGCAGCACATTATCCTGGGTGTTATAACTACTATTCTCATTTAGCCTTACACAATGCCCTGAATGTGAAACACTATTAGGAACTCGCAAGCAATGCACTGAAGCAACACGTTTTTAAACTGCTTCAGTGCCTTATAAGGGTAGTATATGGGAGCGTGACGCGCACGCAGACAAGATGGCCGCACCTGCTTAAGCTCCGGAGAGCCTCAGTGAGGCCGTCCGGTTTTTCAGTGAACGGAGTCCTGGAAGGGCAGTTTTAATGATGGATATCGGCAGCGGAAGGTAGCGAGGGCACTCAGGAGAATTTGCGGCGCATTTGGAGCGCTTTTGGTGCCTTTTCCAGCAGCATCTGTGTTCTCCTCAGGGTGGCGCCTAAGATGGCGGCGGCGCGAGGAACACGGGCGCATTAACCCTCACAACTTGGAGATTCCAGGGTACAGCGATTGACAAAGTAAGAGCGCTTCGCCTGAATCGCATACCACGCTGCTGCTGAAGGTTAATACATGCTCTGAGGCATTTGAAGCTAAAGTCCATTCAAATGAAGTGTCTTTTAAGCAGCGCTGAGAGGCTGTATATGTAAACGGACAGTGGCTGCGTATGGGAAATTCTGCTTGCCCTGAGGGGATCTCCAGGGGTCAAAAGAGTGCGAATATTTGCAGCGTTGTTTTCACCTGTAAATAAAGCGCTGTTCTTTTCTGAGGCGATATGTTTCTCCTGAGGGGCAACACATCTAATATGGAAGCTCCTTGAATGTGCGCTGATGTGCAATGTTGTTCTCTTCACCAGCTATGTGGAGCACTGTTTTAACACAGGATCATCAACAACCCTTTTGTGCTTAAGACCTGACTGGAAGTTCATAAGGTGTACTGCGATGATAACCTTGTCTACCAGTTTTGGAGTGGCAGAGGATTAATACCTACGCCTTAATGAGCTGGTTTTGCTACGGTGATTTGCTGCAGCTGCACCTGTTTCCTCTACCTCTGTCGCGGGTTGGACACTAGTCTCTCAGTGGCGCACATTTATTTAAGTGCTTTTTAACCATGAGGTAGAGGTTGCTATCTGTCTGGACAGTGTCTTTTTGTAGGTCACAGTTTATGTGTTTGGTCACTGTTCTTTGTCCTCTGAGGGTCTTGTTCCGCTATATTCCCAGGTAACGCTCTGGTGGTCTGGAACAGGGAGTGGCTGGCAGTGCTGTTTTTCTTTTCCATTCCATAAAGCTTTATTCGACGACAAGTCATAAAAGCACAATACATACAGCACATAAAACTCCGTAAAAATACAGGCCCATTAAAACCACATAAAATACATTAATTTACATATATACGATTAAAAAGCATGGCGTCAAAGTTGAGCAATTAGGGCAAATAAGGACACTAGGAAAATGTCCTAAACAATACCAAAACACAAACAGTTATATACAGTTAAAACTTTAAAACCTGAAAATGTAATTAGCTTGTGAATAAAAAGCATTTCATATTAAATGATGTAATTCCAGCCCTTTAAAAGTAAATCGGATAAACCTTTCATGGTGCTTGTAGTGCCTGCGCTCTAATAATCCAACACCAACCCAAGAACTTTGCCACTGCAATGACAATAGGGGCTAGGGTATTCGTGCGCAAAATTCGTTGTGCATCAGCGCTCAGTCTAGTCCCCAGTGTCCTGCAGATAGGTGCCAACCATGCTCTGCGTGGCCTGTCATACGCAGGGCAGGTAAACAACAAATGGGCTAATGTCTCTACCTGAGCCAAACAGGAGGGGCAGGCACTATCACCCTCTTTAGACCATTTTGCTGTATAGGACCTAATTGGGAGTGAGCCTACTCTAAACTGGAAATATAACTTCCGATCCAAGGGTTTGGTTATTAAATCCCAGAACTGCTCCAAGCATGGAAGTAGTTTAAAATCCATGAAATGACCAGTAAGGGTAGACATATCCACATTTCTATAGGAGTTGTAAGTAATTGTGGCCCAATACTTCTCTTTTAAGGACTCCTTTGAGGGAAAAGACACGTCTGCAGGGCTCACCCAGAGCGTTTCCAATCCCATGCTTACTAATGTGGCTCTGATCTCCCTGAGCCATTTAATTTTATGAAAGCGATCCGCTCTAATTAGGTCCTTTAGCCCTGCGGCATAGGTTGCTAATTCGGGAGTTACCCAGATTCTCCGCCAGAATAATATTGGGCGGAGTCTTGCTACATCAGCCAGAGCATGTTTCCCTAGGTCATATAATAGGGGACGTACAGGAGTACTTTTCGGAAGACTTGTAATTTTCCGAAAAAAGCCATTTTCAGCTACAGTTAACTTTGTTGTTTTTCCGAACCCCCAAAGTTCGGCTCCATACAAGGCTGAGCTAACCACTTTCAGGTTGTATATTTGGAGCACCGGGCTAACTGGTTTTGTTAAAGAAGTATTATATTCAGCTTGTAATAATCCAGATAGCTGCCGGTGCTTTAAAGTAGCCATACCTATATGTTGATCCCAACTCATGTCATTCTGTAATATGACTCCCAGGTATGTGAATGAATTAACCTGTTCTAGTGGGCGGCCATTCATGAGTAAGCCTCCTCTGTATCCCTTATGAGGGTTGAATACCATGAGTTTTGTTTTGGAAACATTAACTTCCAAACCCCTTAGAGAACAAAACTCCTCAAAAGATTCAATGCTCGCTGTAACCCCTTTGTGGTTTTAGAGATGATTAGGGTGTCATCCGCAAACATTAAAATTGGGATTTTCACACCAGCTAAGGTGGGGCGTCTGTTGTTATAGGCTCTAAAAGCTTTGCAATTCCATTGATAAACAAGGAAAACAATGTGGGCGCCATGACGCACCCCTGGCGCACCCCTTTCTCTACTGGGAAACAGTCAGTTACGTCGCCCTGGGCACCCCACCGAATATGGGCAAAATTATCCTCATGGAGTCTCACTATCAATGAAAGTAGTTCAGGTTGCATCCCCAGCTCTTGAAGCACACTCCACAGTTTCCCCGAGGCACTAGATCAAACGCTGCTCTAAGATCAACAAAGGCAGCGTATAGGCTGCCTTTGCTTAGAACTACCGTTTTCCAGTACACTAATTGGAACAAAAACACCTGGTCAATTGTACTTATATGCGATCTAAACCCAGCCTGTAGTGGGGATAAAATGGACTGATCTTCGATCCATTCCTGAACTTTGTTCAAAATTAACCGCCCCAGTATTTTTTGTAGGGAATCTATCAGGCTAATAGGTCTATAATTACCAGGGGCTGATTTATCTCCTTTTTTAAAAACCGGTATGATCTCCGCACCTTTCCAAGAGCCAGGTACCGGGGCTCCTTGAGCTACAGCGTTTACTACTATAAGAATATAGCAGGACCATTTTTCCTTATCATGAAGATATATGTCGGCCGGAATACCGTCTAACCCTGGTGCTCTACCGCCAATTACTGCGCCTAAAGCTATAATAACTTCGGCCTCTGTAAACGGGGGATCAAGATAAAACATATGTGGGTAATCGTCTTGGTTGCCTTCAGATATGCTACTCGCATATTGAGGCTCAAAGTAATTGAGCCATTGCTCCTGGATTACATGATTCTGTGGCTTTGGCGGCCGACTTACTCTGCCCCATTTCACTATATTCCAGAACTGCCTTGGGTTATTATTTACACAGGCCAATCTAAGGTCCTGCCACTTGCCTTCGTCCCAGGCCTTCTTTGCCAGCACCTGAGCCTTTCTGTAGTTGGATCTAGCTACACGTACTACAGCCGGATCACCAGCCTTAATCATATCCCACAACATCCTACGGGCTTTAGCACATTCTTCGTTAAACCAGGAGGGTCCAGTAGCCTGATGAGTATTATTGCTCTTATAATGCCTGAGGAAATATGAGCGTAGGTGAACAAAAAAATTATTATGAATCTCAATAATATTCCCTAGAACCTCAGGCTTATCCACACAAGCCTCTAACTCAACTAAAGTTCCTTCTATAGCTGCGTTAATAGCTGCTATAGTTTCGGGCTTACTTATAATTTGTACCCACTTCAATCTACGCAGATCGTTTGTAGGGACCACGTCAAGAGGTGACATCATACTAGGTGGCCCAACAAGAGCCCTCTCTGGGAGCAAATCAAAGATCGCACATAAAGGGTTGTGGTCACTTTCGATCCGATCCTTTACTACCATATCCTCAAAGGCTTCCCACAGTTGTAAGTTAATCATAAGAAAGTCTATACGACTGGAGCTGCGACCGTTACTAAATGTACATGCACCATGCTTATCTGAGGCAGATCTCCCATTAACAGCTCTAAGACCCTTTTCTAGGCATATAGCATTAATTTGAATGGCTATATCTGACCACTTATTTATGGTGGGGAGTTCTAATTTTGGAATACCCCACACAGTGTCTTCCTCCCAGGCCGGGTCAAGTTCATCAATGGCAAGGGGCTCAAAAGTCGTATTTAAGTCACCTGCTATTATGATCAAAGAATCTCTAGAGAACTGATCTAGGAGGTCGTCGAGAGTCGCTAATACTTCCGACTTTTTCCCCCTATGCGTGCCTCGTACATAGACATTGTAAATATCAATATCAGTACGACCCTTGGCACCCTTTTTTAATCTGATCGCAAGGATATCCCTGCTCTGGGTTGGAAGCACCTGAATACTATAGCCAATCTCTTGACGAACCCAGATTATCAAACCCCCCGAAGGCGGCCTCTCCCACCCTTTGTAGCAGGAATGAAATAATTTAAATAACCGGTCAGGAGAAGAGGCTCCAATAACCACGTCTCCTGGAAAAGGCATATACCGTAGCTATCAATAAATGTTAGCCAATCGGGTGAATTGATTTTAGACCTTAGCCCAGCTATATTCCAGGACAAAATGGCTAAGTTAGATGGCGTGGTATCAGATGCTGATGGTGAGTCCCCTGCTGTACAGCCATGCCCCAGACCACTGGAACTTGGCTCCACCACCCCCAAGATAGAATCCGACGAAAAAGTTCCAGTCGGAAATGCAGGAATAATGACGGATTCCAAATTAGTTTGATAATCAAGTGATAGGGGACGCTTACTGGTTCAGTAACAATGTCTGGGACAGGTACCAGTCAATCGTTTGCATCTAATGTGCTACTACCTTCAGGATAGGAATGTGAGTGCCTGTTTGCGGGGTTACCATGACAGACCAAAGGAGATCGTCTAAACTGAATTAAGGAGTTACCTGGCGAGCAAGTGCGAAATTCCAAGACCAGGAGGTTTTCCGCCAAATCCACATCAGTTAGAGAAAGCTCAATATAATCTAGCGGTTCAATTGGCGAAGAAACCCTCTGAACCCCTGTTATGTCATCACGGATGATTGAGCGGCAACCCCTAACTTTCCGAATCCAGTGCACGACCTTATTTGTCAAAGAGTCTGTGCCTTCAAACCCACTACGGGGATTGAGCTTAGGAACGTTGACCATATAAACTTTGGGTGCTACTACCAAATTAGGCAATGAAGACATTGTGGGCCGATGTTGTACAACATGAGGAAAACGTGATGCTGAAAATGCATTATTGGGCCCCAAATATGTGAGTTTTTTATGGCCAAAGGCTTAGGAAAATTACTATCCCTCTGTGTAGTGTTATGGGGATTAAAACTCTTACCCTCCCTTATAGTAGGAGTAGCTCCGGTGGGTGATAAAACAACAGATGTTAAACTAGAGCCACTAGGGCGGGGTTTTTGCCCTGCCAGGTTACCTTGGGGCTAGTGTCGCTATATTGCCTAGCTTGTTGAACAATAGTACTGGTTTGGTTAATGGTGCGTGCTCAAAGGCCGTAGGGCACCCTTTTGAACCAACCCATTAACCAAGGAAGTGAGATTCTGAATCATCAGTTTCAGTTCCCCCACTTCATCCCTAAGGGAATCAATGTGCTGGAAGAAAACCTCAGGATCTATACTAGGCCTTCCTAACCTTTGCGTCATAGGTTGCTCCATCACATATTCCTTATCAACATCCTGCATGTCGGTTAAGGGTTGGAATCTATTGGTACACAAAATTACAGGGCCTGTTCTTTTCTGAGGCGATATGTTTCTCCTGAGGGGCAATACATCTAATATGGAAGCTCCTTGAATGTGCGCTGATGTGCAATGTTGTTCTCTTCACCAGCTATGTGGAGCACTGTTTTAACACAGGATCATCAACAACCCTTTTGTGCTTAAGACCTGACTGGAAGTTCATAAGGTGTACTGCGATGATAACCTTGTCTACCAGTTTTGGAGTGGCAGAGGATTAATACCTACGCCTTAATGAGCTGGTTTTGCTACGGTGATTTGCTGCAGCTGCACCTGTTTCCTCTACCTCTGTCGCGGGTTGGACACTAGTCTCTCAGTGGCGCACATTTATTTAAGTGCTTTTTAACCATGAGGTAGAGGTTGCTATCTGTCTGGACAGTGTCTTTTTGTAGGTCACAGTTTATGTGTTTGGTCACTGTTCTTTGTCCTCTGAGGGTCTTGTTCCGCTATATTCCCAGGTAACGCTCTGGTGGTCTGGAACAGGGAGTGGCTGGCAGTGCTGTTTTTCTTTTCACCTATATTTGTCTTTTCCAATGGCAGATAATATGGGCCTCCCTGTTAAAGATAAGGATGCAAAAGGTGCTCTTAAGAGATCTAAACAAACGTCTCCCACGCCAGAGGTAACATCTAAAGACTCTACTACTACTTTAGACACAATACTTCTACGTCTAAATACGGTTCATGATATTGCGCAGAGTACTAAAACAAATACAGATCTACTTCAGGTTGAAGTTGCGGCGATTAGAAGTGACTTCAAAAGTTTATCATTACGTGTCTCAAATGCAGAATCTCGCATAAGCGCAGTTGAGGACACATCTCATCAGCAGACCAGGCAGGTACAGAATTTGGAGCGCTCTATGGCTTCTTTGCGGAGGGACCTTACAGAACAGGAAGATAGGAATCGTAGGAGTAACCTACGTATTTTTGGTCTACCAGAGGATGCGGAGAAAGGTGCTCCTTCAATGCTTGAGTTTCTGCTGGACTGGATCCCTACGGTTCTCCATATCTCTTTTCAGAAAGACTTTGAAATAGAACGGGCTCATAGAGTTCCCTCTTTTCGCCCTAAGTCCTCGCCACATCCTAGGCCTATAGTGTTCAAGCCTTTACGACACCAACACTCAGAACTGATTCTGTCTCAGATGAGGAAGATCAGATCGATTACATGGGAAGGCCACAGGATTGCTATATCTCAGGATTTTGTTAGAGATACTGTCATCAGGAGAAAGGGTTTTTTAAACCTGCGGCGGAGACTTTTGGACATGAACATTCCCTTTTCCTTCGCCGGTCCCTCACGATTCAGAATAACTGTTAAAGGTCGATCTCAAATTGTTTATGAACCATCAGAGTTAACAACTTTTTTGGATAATCAATCTGAATCGCGAATGGAATCTGACTCTCCCTCAGTCTCCTCTGGTTCTTGAAGGGATCATTGCTTTTATGGCTGGACTCTAGTATTTTCTGTGCCTATTTTTCCTCTTACAGGTTTTGAGGCTTCTTTTTCCTGTGGGATGTTGGAGGTTCCCTTACTTCACCCACGGTATGGGCCCTTCAAGTTTATCTTTATCTTTTTTCTTTTTTGTGTATTAACCTTTCCTTGCAGGTTCATTTTTCCGCTTATAACTTATAACAATAGTTTCTGAGGGAAGGTTGATGTCAAATAAGATTAGGCCCTTCTCTTAGTGTTCTTTATTCAAGATAGAATAATTGCCTTTTGTAGGTATGTTCCATTAATTCCTTTTCCTTTGCAGGTTTTTAAATGAAGCAGTTATAGTAATTTCTATTTCCTCATTTCATTGTGTATTGATAGCTGGTGGGACGCTCTTACAGTTCTCATTATCTAGCTTCATAGCGTAATTTATTTCCTAGATATGGCTGAAGATTACTATGTGGCTGCTTATCTAAACATTAACTGTTTTTTAAGGGATATGTTTATTGTGACAGCTGGATGCCCTTGTAGAATCCTTTTTTCCGTAGGCGTCAAGAGTGTATCTATTTAACTCTTTCTTAGATATGTATTTTATAGTACGTGTATGACACGTAAAATGAGACTCGCTATTCAGGTTTTTATCAAATGGTTATGTTGCGAGTATACTCATTAATTTTTGCTAGTCGTCTTCCCCTTTTTTATCAATCATAAGGGTGTTCACGCATACCCTGGATTAATTTCTTATTGTAGGAATAATATAGTACATGTTAGCTGATTTGTAATTTGTCGGATGCTTATTTACACCAATATTGTGTAACTTATAATAATGAATGTTATATACTATCTATACCCTATCCCTTCTATGGCTAGTGGTAAACAATGGCCTCTTCTTGAAGGGATCATTGCTTTTATGGCTGGACTCTAGTTTTTTCTGTGCCTATTTTTCCTCTTACAGGTTTTTGAGGCGTCTTTTGTCTGTGGGAAGTTGGAGGTTCCCTTACTTCATCCACGGTTATGGGCCCTTCAAGTTTATCGTTATCCTCTTTCTTTTGTATATTAACCTTTCCTTGCAGGTTAACGATATCTTTTTGAGGGAAGGTTGATGTCAAATAAGATTAGGCCCTTCTCTTAGTGCTTTTTATTCAAGATATATTAATTGCCTTCTGTAGGTATGTTCCATTAATTCCTTTTCCTTTGCAGGTTTTTAAATGAAACAGTTATAGTAATTTCTATTTCCTCATTTCATTGTGTATTGATAGCTGGTGTGACGCTCTTACAGTTCTCATTATCTAGCTTCAGAGCATAACTTATTTCCTAGGTATGGCTGAGGATTATTAGGTGGCTGCTTAGCTAAACACTAACTGTTTTTTAAGTGATATGTTTATGGTGACAGCTGGATGCCCTTGTAGAATCCTTTTTTCCGCAGGCATTAAGAGTGTATCTATTTAACTCTTTCTTAGATATGTATTTTATAATATTTGTATGACACGTAAATTGTGACTCGCTATTCAGGTTTTTATCAAATGGTAATGTTGCGAGTATACTCATTAATTCTTTCTAGTCGTTTTCCCCTTTTTTATCAATAATAAGGGTGTTCACTCATATCCTGGATTAATTTCTTATTGTAAGAATAATATAGTACATGTTAGCTAATTTGCAATTTGTCTGATGATTATTTACACAAACATTGTGTAACCTATAATAATGAATGGATTATGTTATATACTGTTTATACCCTATCCCTTCTATGGCTAGTGGTAAACAATGGCCTCTTTGGCTGCTACTTCATGTTCCCCCCATATATGGTTCTGGTCTCTTATAGGCTTCCCCTGGTGGGGTTATTCTTTTTACTTTTACAGTATGTGTTTTTCTCCTCACCTTTTCTTTCTCTCTTCCATTTCTGTTTCTTGCTTGCTGTACTGAGTTCTTTCTTTCTACTGACTTCAGCCTTACTCTCTTATTTTTATGTGTATAAGTCTTCTTCCCGTGACGTCCATCTCATGCAATATACATCCCTTAGTGTTTTTTATTTACTGACTTTTCTTATCTTTACTGATCTCCCTTACTTATGGCTGGCTTAAATGTGATGTCACTTAATGTGCGTGGTTTGAACCACCCAGTAAAAAGATCAAAAATTTTGGATTACTGCAAAGGCCTTTCTACTGATATTGTGTTATGGCAAGAAACTAAGATAGCGTATAAGGAGGCTTTATTCTTGCGTAAGCAATGGGTTTCTGATGTGTCGTGCTCAGAGGCTTTTGGGAAGAGGAACGGGGTGGTTACTCTTATTTCTAAAAATTCGGGACTGTCCATTGTCTCGGCTGAACATGATCTTGAAGGTAGGTGGCTGCTTACGAAATTGTCTAATGGGTCCTCTGATCTCTATATTATGAATATATATGCTCCCAATAGTGATGATCCTTCTTTCTGGCGAACAATAACCAAGAAGCTTTCCGAAATACCTATTTGTGACAAAGTGGTTGTCGGGGGAGATTTCAATCTGCCAATGGATCCTATCTTGGATAGATATTCTGCATTCCGATTCCGTCCTCCCAGGGCGCATAAACAAATGCTTAACATGTGTTCTTCCCAACGACTCATTGATGTGTGGAGAATGCATAATCCCACTGGCAGTGACTTTACCTTTTTCTCTTCTCCTCACTCCAGCTTCTCTCGCATTGATTATCTCTTGGTTCAAGCAAATATGTTGAAACATACTACAAATGTGATAATCCACCCTCTTGTTGTCTCTGATCATGCCGCAGTTTCTTTCACTCTTCTTAATCTCACAGATAGTCGCGGACCGCGTACTTGGCGTCTCAATACAGAAATCTTACAGGACGACAAAGAGGTTGAGTTGCTTGATGCAGCTATACATAATTTTTTCCGAGAGAATGAATTATCCGTGACATCTCCTGTAGTACTATGGGATGCTTTCAAATGTACCCTTAGAGGCAACATTATTCAAACTATGGCACGAAGAAACAGTATTATTAAAAAAGAGCTTCTCTCGATTACAGACAACATTAAACAAAAAGAATCATTGTATAGAGGTTCTAAAGATAAAGTGATACTGCAAGAAATTAAAAATCTTAAATATAAATATAATTCTATTTTGACCAAGAGGGCACACATTGGGGTACAATTACAAAAATCAAAACGCTTGTTACTAAAAAACCGAGCAGGTAAAGTTCTGGCAGCTACTTTAAAATATCAGGACACTAGTGTTCGATCAACTCAGATTACCTGTATCACAGACACGGCGGGAACGCGGAAATTCTTGACTAAAGATATTCTGGAGGTATTTCGTGACTTTTACTCTAATCTATACACCCCTGAGCACCAATCTTCTTTAGCGCAGTGCCAACAATTTCTGACTTCTATTCCTACTAGCACCATTGCCGACACGGATATTGCTTCTCTAAGCAAACCGATTGAGTCTGAGGAAATTGTTCAAGCCATTAAGGCAACTAGATCAGGGAAAGCGCCAGAACCGGATGGTTTTTCTATAGAGTTTTAAAAAAAATTTAGTTCTTCTCTAGTACCACGTCTGCAACAGGTTTTTGATGCCTTTGTTTCTTCTGGGAAGGTTTCGGGTTCGGCAACGGAGGCTACTATAGTGGTTATTCCCAAGGAAGGTAAGGATCATTCGGACCCTAAAAATTTCCGCCCAATTTCTTTGCTAAACATGGAAGCAAAACTTTTTGCTAAAATTTTGGCAAAACGACTAGAGTCCCATATTCCTACTCTCATTCATTCCTCCCAGACGGGTTTTGTCAAGGGAAGATTAGCTAGGGATAATATCCGCACTTTCTGCCATATCTTAGAGAAAGCTAAGAGTTCTAGTTCGCCGGCGGCAGCTATTGCACTTGACGCCGAGAAAGCTTTCGATAAGGTCTCGTGGCCTTTTCTTCAGGCGGTACTTCAATCCCATAACCTGGGGGATGCATTTATTGGTATGGTTATGTCCTTATATACTCAACCTAAGGCTAATATTAGAATTAATGGAATTACCTCACCCTTCTTTGATCTAGGCCAGGGCACTCGTCAAGGTTGTCCATTGTCACCACTTCTCTTTTTACTGTCTATTGACCCGTTACTTCGCCTACTTAACCTTAATCAGGACATTCGGGGTTTCAATTTGGTTCACAGCGCATTAAAACAGCCGCGTATGCGGATGATGTTCTTGTCTTCTCTGAAGATATAGAAAGAGCAATTCCTGCTATTTCCACTATTATCAAACAATTTTCTCTTGTCTCAGGGTATACTTTAAATAGAGACAAAACCGAAATGTTTCCTCTTAATCGGTTGTGCTTTTCTTCTCACATGGGAGATGCAGGATTCAAATGGCAGTCTGAACGGCTTAAATACTTGGGAATTTGGTTTTCTGCGAATTTATCGGATACTATCTCTTACAATGAATCTCAGGTACTGGATAAAGTTAAAAAATTATTGGAGGCTTGGTCGCCTAAGTTCATCTCATGGTGGGGACGGCTCCAGTCATTAAAAATGATGATAACTCCTATTGTCAATTTTGTGTCATCCATGCTCCCTGTAAATCTCTCCTCTTCCTTTTTTCATGAGATAGATGTGATCACTTCTAAATTTCTCTGGAGCGACAAACGTGCTAGGATTGCATACAAGCAATTAAGGAAATCTTATGAT
This sequence comes from Calotriton arnoldi, assembly GCA_963921515.1. NCBI lineage: Eukaryota > Metazoa > Chordata > Amphibia > Caudata > Salamandridae > Calotriton > Calotriton arnoldi. Next base: position 81,367 of record CAWUFW010004421.1, on the reverse strand, counting down.
ATGGGTGGTTGTAATTTCCCAGATTGGAGTTTATATCAGTCGGCGTTTTTAGCCTCTCAGGGGGCCTTATGGTTTCCTTCTGATAATAGACACATTCCACCATGGTTATGTATTGAACAACATTTGTGCTCTCCCTTACCCACCTCAGCTTTGATGACTGCGTCTACATTGACTTTTCCTTTCTCTGGACGTATCATAACAGGCACGATTTTAGCATTAAAAAAGATTGATAAGAGAGTTTCTTTACACATTCAAAATTCTAGGTGGTCTTCTTTGTGGCACAATCCCAAGATTAAGATTCAGTTGGACGCGGAGACAAGGTCATATTGGGCCAACAAAGGTGTTACATTGGTCAAGCATCTTTATAATGCTAACAATGATCCTTTGCCTTTCTCCTCGTTGGCCCCAGATTATTGTCTTAACTCTATTGATTTCTACTCATTTCTTAAAATTAAAGTAGCTTTGTCCAAGAGTACCTTTCATCCAGATTAACATATGGTCTCTCTCCTACAGCTTTGGGGTAAGGTAGGACATATGGCTTCTAGGATATATAAATTTTTGTTCACTTCTCCATCATCATCCTCTACGGTCACCCAGCTCAAATGGATGCAACATTTTGACGCTGATGTAGTCAAACATATTACATCGGATACTTGGAAAACTATTGGGAAACTCTCCCTACGGAATAAAGTTGCTCCTTCTCTGATTCAATCAAAGTTTTTTACTATCAACCTTCTACATTGGACCCCAGCTCGTTTATATACACTCAAACTTAAAGATGATGATCTTTGCTGGAATTGTAAAAGTGCTGTTGGTACTCCTCAACATATGTTTTTTGAGTGCTCCCTTCTCCATGAGTTCTGGGAACTCATCCATAAGCACTTATTATTAATCTTTGATATTCAATTTGAGCTTTCCTTTCCTTTAGTCGTGTTGGGTCCTTGGGCAGCTCCATCTCCACTTCCTTTAGATGAGTTAGATTTTCAACTCTTGGATTTACTAATATCCATAGCTGTTAAAGTTATTTTGTCAGAATGGAAATCATTTAATGCCTTATCGTACCATACATGGTGGGCATGGGTATCATTTCTCCGTGGTGCCCATACTTCGGTAGAGGAGAAACATTATACTCCCTCCATTTCCTCTGGTGTCTGGAGATCGCTTGATAAATATATACATTTAGCCTCTCAGGGCCTAATCGCTCAGTACCCCTTTTCTACCGCTGGTTGATTTTCCCTCTTTATTTTACTAAGGCTGGAGTCCCTTTCTCTCTTTCTTTCTCTCTCTCCTCTTCTCTCTTTCTCTCTCTCTCTCTCTCTCTTTTTCATCGGTCTTTTTTCCTATTTTCCTTTTTCTGCTTACGTTCTCTTTCTTTATTATTTTCTTTTGTGTGTTCGTCCTTTGTTAGTCAATGTAATACAAATGAATTCACATGAATAGGTTCCTATATTCCTGCTGGTTTTAGATTTTACCCACTAGTTATCATATTGCTCATATTTATGTGTTTGTTAATTATTTATTGGTCAAGATGACTTGTATGTATTACATGCTGTAGTACCTTAATTATTTATACTCTCTCTCTTAAATTAATAAAAACTATTGAAAAAAATAAAAAAAAATAAGGGTAGTATATAAATACAATAATAAAATACCACATTTGAAGCGGAGGAGGCTATAGATAATGTACATTAAGGGAATAGAGACATAAAACAAGGTGAATATATGGTTTACTGCCCAAGTTGTGAACTCTAGAAGCACTATATTTATATAAAAAAAACGCCTACAAAAAAGCATTCTTTCCCATTCTCAAATGCCTTTAGGACCTTAAAAGTATTTAGAAGCTGCTGACAGTGGACACGTCGCCATTGTTAAAGTGCGTCAATTTGTGGTTGTTGAAGAAAAAAACAATGTTTAAAAATTGATTTTGGCCAGCCCCAGTAATAATGAAAGGCGTGCGCCACCATGTAAAATGTTTGCATTTGCAGTGAAATTCACTCGGTGGAACCCTCCGCTCCTTTTCTCTGTTTTAGCTGCTGCTTAATAAAAGCTTTCTTTTGCATTCAGTGGTGTGTCACTGACACATTAAATGACAAAAGCGTGTTTCTCAGTTTCTTACGTTCCATGGTAAATTAGCAATCTTCAGAGAACGTGGCAAACGCATTCATGCAATTTGAACAGTGCTAAATATAAAACGGAGCCAACGCTGAGTGAACGGTGTGATGAGAGCTGCCACTGGCTATGTACACAAACAGGCCCAAGAGGGAGTCTCTCCCCAGCAGGTGGCAGTCAAACAATCACACTGAGCCCACAGATTGCCTGGTTTGTGTAGACTCCCTGTGAAGACAAGTGGGGGGGGGGCGGGGGAGGGGGGGGAGTTTTACAGTTTTGCTAGCGGGGGCTGAAAAGCCATTCCCTCTAAACCGTCAGGTGGGAAGCTTACCTGGAAAGACAGACTGGGAGGTATGGGAGACAGAAGGGCCTCGCGCTCTAATTATATGATGGTGCAGATGTTGCTGACCTGCAGAAGTGAAGCTGCCAAAGCATCTGGCCCTTATTTCCATCATCCGGTTCCTTAACATGTAAATGCTGCACAGTAACCAGCAGCTTTTTTGTTGGTGGTGAAAGCTCACACTACCACCATGGACACGCGAGGAAGGGAGAAATAAAGAAAGAATCACGTTTAAGCTTTGTCCCACAACTCCATAATCTAATATATTCACATTCATTTTGCCCTTACTGTAAACATCAGTGGTGGCTTTGGAGGAAAACTCACCTGACAGGAGTCTGCGAGAAACTGGCTATATGTTTGTGATTTACATCCCCTCTGAACTTTTTCCCACTGTCTACGGTTGATTATTAGCCACATTGCACACATCAGTAGAGGGTGCATTCTTTACAAAAGACTGAAGGCTTTTCTTCTTTCAGCACTGCAGTGCTGTCAGGCATCTTAAAAAACATAACACACGTCAAAACACTGTTTCCTCTTTACTTGCGTGTGGTCACTCTTTCACCCAGCTCGTGTCAACAGGCTGCCATGTCCGCACTAATTGTTGCTCCCTGGCTAATTGATGCCAGGGAATTGGCACCTTTACTGAGGTCCACTTTGAAAGCGTGTACACCGACAGCACAGAAGTATTTGCTGAGTTCAGTCATAATCAAAGCCACTAGACTTATAATATTCTGCGGCAACTGCATTTTCCACATAATTATGAATTACTCACGTCCATCACGTAATCCATCGCTTGCTGCATAATTGCGGATTTCAACAAAAAAAATTCTAACTCAAGTGCTAGAAAAGTTTTTAAAAATGGATGCCCCTTGGTGTGTGGGCAGTGGCTGATAGATCCTTTACTGGGGTTACTTGGTCACCTTTCAATTCCATACTCCTGTATTCAGGTGTCAAACTGGTATTAATGATCTGATACTTTTTCCAAGATAGTGTTAATTTGTGTTAAAATGACAAAATAGTGAAGTAACCCTGCCACATAATTTGATGGTTCTTGTTGTATAACTTGTTCAACCTTCCTACAAAACTTGGTCCTCCCTTACCACATAATTCTTTCTGATACTTCGGCATACTAAGTGGGTACTTTCTACAATTTCAAATGTCTAAAAAACAGAACTGAAAAGGGTCCAAAAAGTCTGAAAAAGTGGGAAACAAAGACGTCTGCGCCTTCCACAGGAAAATCTGCGCTGCGGATTTGTGCCACTCCGTATAGGTTTAAACTTAACTCAGGAGCTAATTGCCTCCTAATGTTTGCATGTGACCTTCGTACTGGATGTTGGGCGGCTGCACTGCACACTATTTCACCACATGCCGAAGAGCTTAGTACAAGACAAGATGAATATTGCCATACACCGTTAATGTACACGTGCAACAAATCATACTTTAATGTGCAATCATGACCACACCACCACGAGATGAATGAAGCAATTTCTGGTGACGCCCTTTGAGGAACCGAAGCCAATTATGCTCCAGTGTTCCTTTTGTAATTAAAGTTTGTGTTGAGTCCCACATTCTGCAGATTTACAATACAGGCGAACATAAAAGCAATATTCAAGACTGCGGGAAAGTGGAAGGGGCGAGGTAGAGAGGGGAGGAGACTGAATTGAGGGAAGACAGGGCAAGAAAGGGAGGTGGTTGAGGGAAAGGAGCGAAAGAGGGAGAGCATTGCCACGCTAGAAACATCGCAGGCGATTTAAGGCTGAGACCTCCCAAAGTGCTTTGGTTCTATCACACAGACATTAATTCATTCAACAAATGAAATGGGTGCACCCAGAGAAGTTGGAACAGGATCAGCACTAGCGGAGAGGTGCAAGGAATAGAGCATCCAGGCGCTCACCTGAGGCGCAGAGCCTCTGCTGACCTGCAGTTAGAACCGACAATAATAACACAATTAAAGTGTAATAAAGAAGAAACTCCGAAGTCGCAGGAGACATGGGGCACACTTAGCACAGGGCCGAGAGAGGTTTTTTTTTCGTATGTAAAAGGCAGGCACAGTCCCATCTCGGCGTTACCTCTTGTGTCTGTCTCGGTTAATGGCTCTGGCCAGGGCTTTAAGTGGGCCGGGTCTCGCCGGGTCTGAGCACCAGCAGTTTTTTAAAGGGGGGCTCGAAACGGGTCTCTATCGGGCTCTGTTTTGTGCCCTGGCCCAGGCGGTCCGGTTTTTTTCCGGACTATAGTGACAGCAAGCACATCGATGTGCACGCGCTCACACTGCTCACTTCTCACTAGTGAAGTTACGGCATGAAGTCATGCCAGGTGAGCGTTATAGGGGAAGGGAAATCCTTTAAAGAGAGTCATTTTCTCTCTGGATTTCCCTTCTCTTTTGAAACTCAGGAGCAGCAACATTGTCGTGGTGTCACCAGGGCTTTAAGTGGAAGCTTTTTCAATATTATATACAAGCTATAGTTGCTGCTTATTTATCTTATGCAACTAACAACCATTGACAAAGTCAATAGTCCTGACTTGTAGGTATGATGTTACTTGTATCATATATCTGTATGCAATGACAGAAACAGCAAGATACAAGTCGGGCTGCACACTATGCTAATCACAGATTTTTGGCTTATGTGTTTTTTAAGCCACGCCCTTAATTACATTGGCCACGCCCTTTTGAGAGACCCCCCCAGTTTTTTAATCCCACTTAAAGCCCTGGCTCTGGCAGGTAGCTTCCCTCGGTCCTGATCCAATCCCAAAGCGCCGAGGGAGGCGGTGGGCGCTACTCCTGCAAACCAGCTCTTTTTTTCTCATTTTTTTACTCTGCTTAACTCTCGCACTCCAGCCACAACTGAATCCCTCCCCCTCCTCTCCCCACAAGTAAACTACTAAACCGAGCACATTGTGTTGTGAAAGTAGGGAGCCCACCCGGATCGTGACTGTTATTGGCACCCACGTTTTCAAGGATTTACCAAATATACCCTCTTTTGGCTGCGTAGAAAAGCGCCTTGCCCGGAACTAGAACAATGGCGGTAAAACAAGAAACGGACACCGCAAATTAGTGCTTTTTTTTGCCTGTTTTATCCTGCCTCTGAAAGGTGAAGCGTGTGGAGCAGGGCCCGGGGCCTCAAAGAGGAAGGGACCGAGGCGTTTGAAGTTCTGTCTAGCTGCTGCTCTCTTCTTAGAACCGACCCGCGCCCCCTGCCTCACTGCCATTAAACTGCTTCCCACAGGCAGAGAGGAAGCCGAACAGCCCCACTGCACTTCTCGCGGGAGGAGGGCGTAGAAGCAGGCATGATTGCTGATACCGCAAGTCTCATGGCGAGTGAGGGCTTAATGTTACACCTGGCACGAACGGGTGAATGAACAAGCATTTACACGGCAGGGGGAGGGGGAGGGGGGAGAGAAAAAGTAGTCTGTGCAGTAAAGGGGCCAGTAGCCGTGGAAGGACACAAATGAAGACATGTCCATCATAAGGAGGGACTAACAAGCCTACAACCAATCAGAAGGCAGCATTTAAGACACAAGCCAATGAAAATGATGGGCGGAGAGTGGGCGGAGCTTCCACGAAGCTTCCACGCTATAGTGTATACTGCATATCTCAATGAGACAGCGCAAGCGCTGCCTAGCCGAGACCTAAAAAGAGTGGCTGTTGTTTGCAGAAATTGTGTTTTTTGTGCATTTTTTTACTTGTATGATTTGCTTTCTTGCTTTAAAAATGGAGGCAAGGACGTATTATACAATAAAATATAGCTCTAATTTACAATTATAAAATTAGCATAGTTTTGTATAGTTTTCCTTACATTTTGCGTAATTAAGAGACAGCAATTTACGCACACTCCTACTATCATATCCTATTATGTATCTGAATTTACATGACATCGTATTTTGCTTCTGCTACCCCGCTTATTCGGGTGATAACACACCAAGGGCTTAATTACATGTTGTGCACAAATGCTTGAGCTTAGGGTGTAACTGAATTTGCAAAACTCTATTGCATTGCCATAAAACAATCGCATTTCGCCAAACAAATTGTAATTTCATGTGGAAATGCGACTCATAGAAAGAGTTACACATGGATGTGAAAATTACAGATTACAAGCAAAGAGCGACTGTTTTGCAATTAGAATACTAGAACAATCTAATTTCAGCATTAAATAGCAACGGAAAATACGTTTTTGATGTGAAAAGTATGCCTGTTCTTCCTAGCATAGGCGTATTTTGTGCATCAATGTAGTTAAAAGCAGACAGGGTGACAAATTGAATCACATGTTGTGCACAAACATTTGCTCCCACATGTAGCCTCTGGTTTCTACATGTAAAAATTAATAGGAGCCTAAAGTTGTGGTCCACAATAGCTGTGCTAAGTTGCTAACTTTTTTATGATGCATTCCTATCATTAGAGCAGAGATATGGGGAAGATCTGTGAATGGATTTACAATCTCCAAACTGTGGGGGGAGGGGTGAAAACATAGGGAACCTTCATTTTTTGAGAATGTAGGTAAAACTTTCTTCCCAACTTCACTTGACGTGATTCACCTGAGGCAAAGTTTAGGCAGCTTGTCCACCACAGTTGAGGATTTTCCCCAGCCTCATCTTCAGCCATAGATGGGCAGGATATTTGGAACGAAGTAAATTTTATCAGATCAACTAGGGCCTGATTTAGAGTTAGGTGGACGGGCTACTCCATCACAAACTTGACCGATATTCAGTTCACCGTATTATTACAAGTGCCATAGGATATAATGCACTTGTAATACGACGGACGGGATATCCGTCATGTTTGTAATGGAGTAACCCATCTGCCAAAATCTGAATCAGGTCCAAGTCAGCTACTAGGTAATATCCGATTTTAAGAGCCATGCAATGTTCTTGATGTGTTAGATGCCTTTTCATTTCCTCTTTCTCCCCTTTCCCTTCCCTCGTGCTTCTGTACATGTGCTGCCTCGAATACACTGTGTTAGAATATTGGAGGGCAAACGTTCTGGGGGGAGGGAGTGCCATTCTCTGGTTGGGCATTCATGTGTTATGAATAAATTCTTCTTCGCTCCTACCTCAGCGCTGCTTTTGTTACTATATAGTGCTCAGGGCTGCCCTGGGCCATAATGAACAGAAAGTAAAGAGCTGTTGCTCAGCAAGTAAGCAGCTGCTACGCAGGAGTCCTTCTTTCGCCCCAATTTATTTATTTTTGAAGCTTTGTTAGGTTTCACGTTTTATGAAGCTGGCACAGCTCAGGACTCTGCAAAGTTCTAAGGTTCTTCATTACTGCCTTACAGCCCAGCTTCTAAAGGCCCACACCAGCGTTATATGTAATAAGGGAGCAGGACTTTAAAGGCTGGTATAGCTTAATTTAAAGAAAAGTTACTTCCTGTGAGACCTAAAGGGTTTCAACACCCCATGGTCACAGCAGTTAAGTGTCAAACATGAACAGTAATCGCTGTGAAAGTGGACAGCAGTAAGTCCCTGACTCCCTCAGATTGGTCAAATTTCGTTTCTTTGTTTGGCAGAATCAAGAGAGACACCTGAGCTGAGACCCCCCCCCCCACCTTCTGAGCCGCCAGTGATACTATGAGCTGAGGGAGAAGGGGGGGGGGGGCTCACTGTGTGCCTTTAGTCTCAGACTCTGTCTCTCTGTTTCTCCTGCAATCCACATATCTTGGAAAGACAGGGAGTGGAAATACCAGAGTTGCAGATTAGGACATTGGAAGGTTGACAGCAATTGGCCTATACCAGTGCTTGCTCCACTATCTTCAATGGAACCCTCAAAATGTCAAGGTTCTTTCAATGAGCAACGGCCTGCCAAGAACATTAAGACTTTGAATGCGACAGACTCATATTTGACAGAACTTTCCTCCACAAGAGCTTTCATTTTTGCACAAACCCAAGTTCACCTTGGGAGATCTTCAGACCTGGATTGTGTGCCATAAGGCACTGTGTCATTTGTTGCAATGCTTGATGATTAATAGTGGAAACAAGGCAAATCATATCCTATTGAAAAACGGAACAAACTCCTAGCAATTCACAAACTATAATTCTGAACGCACTTTACAAACTGGATTTGGTAATACTGATAACTAACTTGAACAGTGGGTCATCAGTCTTGATACAGCTTATTTTCCAGTCCTTCTGAGGTAAGTAAGTGTGCAAATAGTGGCAACTGGTCAAATAGATTTGGATTAAACACATATATAATTCTAAACTGTGTAGCAATGCCGGTGGATATGTGGATATCTTGATGCATATGATGCAGGGTCTCTTGGTTGTCCTTGATGTTCCACCAGGAGCTGTTTGAATGTGTAGGGTTATCTTTTAATTTTTTTTACAAACATTGCACCACTTTTGTAATTCACAAAATGTGATTTACACCTATGGAAAGATTTTCATGTAAGTAAATCTACTCCTAGGGCAGAGTAGTGGTCATGCAAGAGCTACTTTGCCCAGAAAGTATGTTCACTCGTACTAATTTATGTCGGTTCCTACAAACGGTTTTGCAATCCTTTCTCATCCTTGAAAAGATTCGAGATTTACTCCTGTCATGTTCAAGTAAAGTTATCTTTACACATGAATTGAGAAGGGATGACTACCAAAATCAGTTGGGGTATAGGAAATAAAGGTTTTTCCTCCAAGAAAAAAGTTTTCCCTGTGGATAACGCAGAAAACAAAATATCAAATGCATTTACACTTACTTACTGTTTTTTGCATGAACAAGTATAAACCTGTATATTTGCCATGCAAAAATGAAATTCACCAACAAATTTCATGAGTACACACTCAAGATCTATTCTAACCTCCCGAGGCTATATCATCTCCTACCTGCTTAGAAATGTATCTCTTTGGGATTAATATTATAATGTAAGTATGATTTTCCACCCCAGTCTTAACCTCTTACTTACTAATGGAATGGCATTGCCAGATTCATAAGCCAGTTGCAAGACTGTAGGAATTGAAAACAAAATTACACTGAGCACCCAAACCTCCTCTTCAGGTTTTTAAGCTAGGTGAACTAGCTGCCCATTAAATAACAAAAGCTCTTTTGATCCATTTCTTTTAGTGCCCGTCATCCTTTTTGCCACATCTGTGTAATGGGTTAGTAATTGATGTATTGATATAGGAGCCCAGTGGTGCTCAACACTTAGGTAGAAGGCTCTGTATTGAACTTTGGGATTCCTCCAGAGTAAGGGCAACGACTACAACAAGATTTGATAATGCAGTCTGAGGCTTGCTTCTCCTTAATGTCTGTGTCCATGCCGTGTATGACTTCTCATCTTTAGCTGTCCGCTGATCGCTTTTAAGTAATACACAGAGTTTTGGGTTAGTCTCATTCATTCACGGGCTTGTATGGGGCAGCCTCCTTCAGCCATTACTTTGAGACAGTGTGATTTACACCATGGATAAGCCCAAAGGAATATTTCACTCTCACTGTCATGCTATTGGCTGTTACATGCATTTTTCTGCCTTCAAGAGACTACTTTCATAGTAATTAATGGGGAGAGTATATTTGGTGAGCACTGAAGCCTCATCTACTCCTCACAGAAATGCAAGCGGGATATCATCTCTCGAAGACCCTGGAACTTAGTTTTACTCCCACATGCTCCAAAATGTAAAATCAATAGACTTCACCATGAATTCCAACATCTCATTCACTCCACACACCAAAGTATGGTGAACATAAAATTAACAAAAAGGACGGCTGTGATATGTGTCGCCGCACTCCAAATAGTTCCTAAAGAATGGGTGCTCCATTAACCTAGGTCAACTATACCGAAGCCCCAAATACAAATTGCCGTAAATACATAGTGGAAGTCCAATCATAACTCCATTTCAATGATATCACCAATCCAGACTGTTGTTAAAAACATCTCCTTCATTTCACTTTTGTTGCACAATAAAAAGGCACAGCCAATGCATTTCATCCGATCCACAAAGGGGAACTTCTTCAGGGCTATAAGATTCGTTTCTAGAGTTCTTGTCTATTTGGTAAGCGTCTATTTGCCAAACAATGTCTCATAGTCTTTAAATCATTTTCTCTTTATCCAGAACCAATCATATGTGTTGCTTGTCATGAATGAATCTTCATCTTTATTTTCATATTAGTCCCTGTATGTCCGGCAAGTATTACTCCAGCGGCCTTTAGTGACGCACCATGCAACACCCCCTCATGTGGATTTAGGATGAAACTTGTTGGCTGTGTCTTTTTAATCTGCAACAAAGGTGAAATAAAGAAGATGTTTTAACAACGCTCTGGATTGATGATATCATTAAAATGGAGCTATGATTGGACTTTCTGTTTGATAGGACACTAAACCATTGGTGTGCCCCTTCCACTATGTACCAACATGGTGAACATAGCGAACGCTACCAATGGCATTCTTCACTCACTCAAAACAGTAAAATATCTCCTCTATGAAAAGCAAATAAAATTGTAGTTAACACTGTGGTAATCTCCAGACTGTATTTTAGCAATTCCACACCTTTTTAATTTCCATACTCAAATCTTTTTCGCTCCTCCTCAAAGGCATCTTTCATTCTTCAGTGAGAATTTTAACCACCTCTAAAATATTCAACCATACCTATCCTGTTCTGAAAAAACTCCATTGGTTATCATTAAATGGTAAGGTCACCTTCAGGCTCTGCAGCCTTTCAATTAAGGCTATACATCGAACCACACCTTTGCCACAAACTTCTCTGCTCCTCTATATCTATCTCTTGGGGTCCAAAAAGCACACAAAGTCAGAATGCTCTAAGGATTGAGGCATCCAGAACCCCATCTGCTTAGAAGTGTTCTTTCACAGGAACTGCACCATCTGCCTGGAACTCTCTATCACTCACCATTAGAACCCTACCATTCCTGTTCTCCATCAGGAAGCTGCTAAGGACACATCTATTCTGTCATTTCCAGGACTAAGCAAAAAGCCTCCTTTAATGCTTTTTTTTAGCCCAATCTCCCACTCCTTTCCTCTACCACCCATACCTTAAGCCTTCTGTGAAACTTGGACTACTACACAACTCTGTAACTTGATGTAACTCTTCTTCTGATTGTCTATAGTGGTTCTCTGCTGTTTGTAAAGTGCATATTTCAGAAGACGGCACACTATATAAAAACGTAAACCGAATAATGAACATGGTTTGAAAAGAAAGCTTCTCTCACCAAAAGCAGCAAATGGTGCAAGTTTATCAAACACTTACTAGAAATATGACATATAATTATGTCAATTAACTACAATCCTGGTCAATTGCTATTTTTAACGAACTTATTTTTGTGCAAAAATACTATATTAAAAAATAAAGCAAATTATTTCATTGAAGAATTAGACCTAACAGGTATTATAACATGTTTACATGCCTTTTTGATGCAAGCTTGCTTTCTTTATTTACATGTGTGGCTTTTATTGTTGACAGCTACCTCGCACGACTCTGTATAGTTTCTAGTCTGCGTTTCTTTCAACAATATATCACTCCCCACAATCTTTTGCAAAATCGGCTATTCACCTTTCTTTCCAAAAATCCCATGTCTAAAATAACTTCAGTATCAAGGAGTTTACAAAAATGTAAATTCCCTTTTCGTTATATTTGTATTGCCCTTTTGTTCTATTGTACTCCAGTGACCTTGAATTGGAACACAGTGTGTTCCGTATACAATGGAATCCTTTGGGATTCTCAGCTGCCCACCTTGTTAGTTGAGTGTTTTGATTTATGCAACCTTTGTAAAGCATCAGTTCTGCAATTCTTTTCACATGTAGGCGTGCAGGCCTTTTTTTCGAAATAGGGTGCTTGTCTTTTATTCTTTCCACTATGTCATATTTGTAATGTTCGAAAGACTGTGGACTATACAAACACATCTTTTTTCTTTTAATTGCTTTTTCCTTGCCTTTTGTGAAGGAACTCTAACAGCCAGTGACCTTGTAATGCCTGGAACAAGCTTTGTACTGTTTTTTGTATTAAACACACAAAGGGCCCGATTCACAAAGGTAAACTAACACTTTTGTGTATGTCCATACTTTTCAGTATTCACATAGGTAAACTTAGACCAAAAGTCTAACTTTACTACTTTTCGGTATTCACAAAGGGAAACTTAGACCAAAAGTCTAACCTTACTATTTTCTGTATTCACAAAGGTAAACTTAGACCAAGTCTAACTTGACTACTTTTCGGTATTCATAAAGGTAAACTTAGACCAAAGTCTAACTTTACTGCTTTTTGGTATTCATAAAGGTGAGTTACTACTTGTAAAGTTAGACTTGGTCTAAGTTTACCTTTGTGAATACCGAAAAGTAGTAAAGTTGGACTTGGTCTAAGTTTACCTTTGTGAATACCGAAAAATAGTAGTCAGACTTTTGGTCTAAGTTTTCCTTTGTGAATACCGAAAAGTAGTAAACTTACACAAAAGTGTAAGTTTACCTTTGTGAATCGGGCCCTAAGTGTTTTTTATGATATTCAGTTTAAATTCACTTGCATCTCGTGTGGCAGGGAAGAAAAGGAATCATATGAATAATATCTGTAAATTATTTGGAAGCCTAGTGGCCTATTTTGCTTCTAGAGGATATGAAAGTCTACCTTGTGTTTTATTACCAGTGAGTTGAAACATCCACAACACAGAACTGCTCAGAACTCTAGGACTGTTGATAGGGGTCAACCAAATGCCCTGCAGACCATTTACACCCCCCAACTGTTTTGTGATTTAGCTGCGATGGTTTTTTTGCCTGGCCTGCTCTTGGGCTAATCACTTCGCAAACAGGCTAAAGAATGATGGTTCTCTCGTTAGAAGTCAGTACTTCCTGAGATCAAGATAATAGTCACACACTATCAAAAAACCACGCAGTCTGCTACAAACAAAAAGTAAATTGCATAAGCTAATACAGAACATAATCTAAAATTGGCAGAACATAAACAAAACTCTTAAAGCAAGGATTTTCAGAAAGATACCTGACCTGAAAGAAACCATACCATAAGCAAAAAGGATACCATGTACTTGTAATCGCGATGCCTGTGTAGATTATACCATGAGCTGGCCATGAACAACAAAGCACATATTACACTTGGTAATTGCACAACATGAATAAAAAAACACAACCTGGACCTAAGACTCAAAACAAGGAATACAAACAAGGCGCCACTTGGCCAAAGGCCACTGGTTACGATGGAGCAGCCAGTGGGAGTGGAGGTATAAGACACAGCTGATTGGTTAGTTTCGGTCCCAGTCTTAATGGGCATTTGTGGTGTATCATAGTTGGCTGCTTCTCAGGTCTCCCTTTCACTGGTCTCATTTTCAGCCCCCCTATACTCTCAGCCTTGGAGGACGCATGTACCTGACAACAACCCTGGAGGTGGAGCCAATGGCAAGTGCTTAGTGTTACCATTCCTAGCTGTTGTTGTCCTTAGCACTGGATGCCACATGCCTTTATTATATGAGACTATATCATGAAAAACAAGATTGACATACACAAATATTGCTAAAATATATCGAAAACATAAATATCACAACTCTATGATTTAACAGTAAACACAAAAATATCGATGACAAAAATATTGCAGAACAAAATCTAAAATACAACAATATCATAAACAAAAATAAAGAAATAACAAATATCGCATACACATAAATAAAAAAGGAAAACACAAATTAGCGTTTACCAGAAATGGTGCAAATAAAATAAAAATTCGAAGTAGTATCCAACCAACCAATCAAATTAAATTGAAAAACAGTTAATAAATAGAAAATGTTTTCCAATTAACAAACAGTATAAAAAGCCATCATAATGCCCAAAAAATACCTCTTAAATTATTTTTACAGCAGAACAGCATCACTCTACGGGATTGCAAACCTGCAAAAGAAAACTGCATCACTTTAACAAACCACTAAATATTGCAAAGTAATTTTGACAGTAAGTAAAAGCTAACATATTTAATAAATAACAAAAAATATGTTAAGATAAGACATAATTAAATCTATGCTACATATTTATTTGTCCAAGTTGCAGGTGCATTCTCTACAAAACGGTTAAAAATGCAAAGAGAGAAGATAAAGACTTTAGTCCCAAAAATACCATTGAGTAGGCAGTGTTCCCGCCCGCCATATTTAGATCCATGCAGGCTGGGCCACTGTCTGTGTCGACAGAGTGTTATTTGCCGCGGTCACAGCTCACGCGCAGCCAACGCAGTGGACTCCTCAGCTGGCGATTAGTACTCCATCGCCATCAGGGCAGCGGTATTGCACCTAGCATATTTAGATCTTACAGTTGAACTGGCAGTGTCCTGGCGTCTGTCTCCTGATGGAGGGATGCCATCGGGGGACACAGTCCAAATGTACTTTTCCTGTGGCCATTGTGTGGTTTCAAAATAAACACACCTGATGGCTGTTGGCTAATTCCCTTCACCTACATACCACCCTATAAAACACACCCCATATAAGACCATGATCCTTTACCACTCCACAGAAGCACTACCCTGCAGACAGCCCAGAGGACACAGGAACCAAAAGTATTATTTTCTCCCTGTTACTTGTTCCTTTTACCACTTTTTTTCCAGTTTTGATCCAGTTATTTTATTTAATCAATGTAAGTTAGAAATACCAGGGCAGAAAAACCCATGTTATTCAGAGGTGAAATTGTCAGTCATGGTAGATGAAATCATCAGAGAAGAGTCACAATTGTTTTGAGCCTAAGTCCAATATACAACCTTTTCACAGAAAAGGCAAATGTGGACCAGAATAGTTGACAGAGTGAATGCTGTAGCTACCGACGTGAGTGCACAGGAGGAGATTAGGAAGATGTGGAATGACCTATGGGGGAGGGTCTGTACCCTGGTCTTCAAGCACCATCTGGAGGCCAGGCAGACTGGTGGTGGTTCTCCCAGGCCCCCTTTAAATCTGCACCCCTGGGAGGAGAAGGTCTTCCAGATCCTGCACGCTGAAGGCTTGCCAGGAATTCCTGCTGGAGTGGAGAGTGGTAAATTACACTCATCAATGTGTAAACCTAAATGTCCTTTCCGTTTTTATTGTAGCTCCTGCCAATGTGTTTCCCACATTTTGAAACATAGAAACCTAGATATATTTGTAGTGTATGCTCACTTGTTGGTAGGAATGGGTTTTGTTGTGATTTAGATTACAGGTCTCAATCTTCATCACATACCACAAGATGCAAAGGTGCCTATAAGTGTGTCTACACCAGATAACAAGCTTCACATATGTGTTACCTCTTGTAAATTGTATTACTCATTTTACTGGACATCCTCATTAGGTATGGTAATCTTACAATTTAGAAAGTTATAGCAATGTTACATTGAAATGACTAAAACTACCATGATGCCTTGTCTCTATTTTGTCAAAATAAGATTGCAATGTCATATTTGTTAGTTTTCTCTTTACCTTCATTTATCCACATCTGTTAAACTGACAAGTATTCATCAAGTCCTCTCTGATGCTCTCGTGTGAAACGTGTTTGGGTTCAATTGATTATATCATCCATTACTTGTTATGGAATAGAATAGATTTTATTTGTCTCACTAATCAAACTGTGTTGAGCTACAAATATTAACGCATTTCCTCTGGTATGCTGAATACAAGCGGTGGCCCCCAAATTTGTACTCTGCAATGTTCATCTGATGACCAATGAATAACATTCTTCCAAGTTGTGTCTCTGCCAGATAGGTATCCTTTTAGGACTAGGAATTGCGTTTCACATTCCTCACCTGAACTGTGTTGTGTCCAATGTTTGGTATATCTCATGTATACTTTCTAACTACCACTGTTCCTATTCAGGACATCTTCTCACCTGTTGATGTAAAGATTTTGTGTGGAATTCAATCTGTCAGTGTAAATGAATGCAATAACACTGAAAGGAATCAGCATTACATTTTTATCCTTTTAGGTTGCTTTAGGTATTAGCGACAAACGTTTGTAAAGTCCAGAATTTTACAATGTTTTGTTTTTCATATTCAATTGGTCAAACTGCAAGACCACGTGGGCCCACAGAGTCTCCAGATGGAGAAACACATATCCAATTTGGTCTCCCTGACTGGGGTGCTGCTGGACATCCTCACCCATGTGTGCTGGGTTTTTCCTGCACCATCTACCCCTCTCTGTGGCCCAGCACCATCTTCTCGCAGCCCAAATACATCTGCGGCAGCTACAGAAAGGTAGGCCCTGCCACTGGAGGAACTATCTGCAACCATCTCAGTCGCAGCAGCTGTGGATCCCACCCTGCCCCCTGCCGCTGGAGGGGACGTCCACTCAAACTATCAGCAGGAGAGGTAGGCAAGGCCTCCACCACCAGTAAGAAACTCTGTATCTAATTTGCTCCAGTGTATGCCTATCATTAATTCTGTGGCCTTTTTATGGATACATTTACCTTTTCTGATGCCAGGTGTATATTGGGCATCAGACTTTCAACAAATCTGGCTCCACAATGAAAGTTTCATCTACCACGACTGACAATTCCATATTTTGTTTGGTTATTTCTTTTCACCCTCTTTCAGTTGTTTTGGAATACCAAGATACCAACATCAAAGAATGTTGTTGTATTCCTTTTTTCAATTTGTCAGTTTACCTTCTATCACACATTATGTAATGTCAACCAATGCAATGTTTGTCTATTCCAACATGATTTACCTGTAGGTAATGTGCCATACATATGTCAGAAATGACATATACAAACCACAAATCAACCACTGGTATTTTATTGAACTGTAACAAATATTTGGTTGTCATAGTGTTCCAAAAACATTACAACACATGCTTAACCCAAATACGCAGTGCCATTTACATCTCTACAGTTCCAGACCGTGACACCTTGGAAGAAAGGGATAGAGTCTAAAACAGTCAGATTCAATAGGCAAACTGTCATTGTTTTAAATTAATAGCTGGAGCCAGATTTGTGTCTCACAATATGAATCCCACATCTAATACACCAATAGACAAAAACATGGCAGTAGTCCATTTTGTGCCACAGGATAATTTAAATACACTGTTCCAGTATCTGTTGGAATGTCACAAACAAGTTGCATTGTTGTGTCACAAGAAGTATGTCCTACAATGATGCGACACATCAACAGTTACATACACTTTACACACAATGAGGATTTAGCCAATGTGAAGGGAGACAAGCATGATTTGCTTCCTCCACCACATGTGGTTTGAACTAATGATAGCACACATCTTGCCTTAGTGCCAACACACGACAGAGAACAAGTCCTATGGAGTCCTCAAATCTTCCATTCAATTAATGTGCAAGTTGTCGAGGTACACAAACTGTACACCAAAAGTATGTGCCTGTCTTTCCCAGGATCAACCAATGTTCCCTTTGTACTTCGAAACAGCACCATATACCAGCAAATGTCACAACTCTGAAATGTCCAAATGAAGATGAAAATGGTGGCTAAACCTGAAACAGATCGAAACAAAAAGATTACCAATCAAACCTAACAGACTAGACCCATTACAAAGTCCACTTTGGAGGGTACAGTTTCACACAACATTTAGAGATAAACAATGAAACTGTACATAGTAGTCAATGTGTCAAAACTTTGGTCAACAAATACCTTGGGCCTGGATTCCCCTGAGCTTGCCCTTTCTAAAAAAATTAACACCACATACTTCACTCATCATCACATCAATAGTTGGTGCTATGGTGAAAGTGAGTAAATGTACAGAGATACTTGCAGTCATGAGAAGAAATTGTCAATGACATCTTGTCATAAGTCAACTCCTTCCTCATCACCACTATCATCTTCATTTGACATTTTATGATCCTCACCCGGTGACTCTTCATGGTCTGCATGCTCTGAGATGTAAGGTTTGTCCCGCAGGAGGGCGATTTGTGGAGCATTCAGCAGACCACGGTGATTTGGTACACCTTAGCGGGTGAGTAGAGGAAGGCTCCACCAGATTTATCCAAACACCGAAATCTGGCCTTCAGGAGCCAAAAAGCCCACTTCACTGGCCTCTGAGTTCTTCCATGGGCCTCATTGAAGCGAACTTACCCTGGCATTGTTGGATTCCTCAGCAATGCCACCAACAATGGTCGGTTGGGATAAACTGAGTCTCCTAATAAAAGACAAAAAAAGAGCCAAAATATGTAACTCATATCTTAGATCACACAACATGAAATTGCCTTAACAATATTATGACAGATTGTAACTACCAACAGGCCAGGCCCTCTCAGGTCCAAGTTGTGACATTTGCAGGGGTACAGTGCTGTTCCATAGTACAAAGCAATCATGGGCTGAACCAGGGAACCAGGCACAGATGCTTGAGATGTATAAATCAGGTAAGCAGACAACTAGCACGTTGATTGAAAGGAAGTTCTTCCTATTCCGGTACACTTGTTCCCTGGCCTGCGCTGGTACTAAGGCAATATGGGTGCTATCCACAGCTCCAACCGCAGGTGGTAGGCATGCAAAAGTGTAGAAATCGCCCTTCATGTTGGCCCAATCCTGATTTCGTGGGAACTGGATGTAGCTGTCCATGTGTCTCATCATTGCTGGAAGTGCTTGTTGTAGCACACCACTGACAGATGATTGTGACATACCACCAGATACTGCCACAGTGTATTGGATGCAACCTGTGGCCGCAAAATGGAGTACTGCCATTAGATTGACAATTGGTGTAATAGATGTGGGATTCCTGTTATGATGCAGGAGATCAGGCCCCAGCTGTTGACATAAATCCAGGATAGTTTGCCTATTCAATCTGTACTTCTTGATGACATCCCTTTCTTCCATGGTGGCAAGGTCTGGAAAAAGCTGGTGCACCGAAACCTGTCGTCTCCTCACCCTCTCAGGTTCAAATGTCTGCATTGTGGAAAATCTTAACCTATTAAACATTTTCACATATGAAATAAAACGCCTATGTCATGTTGTCCTAATATAATATAAGGTTTGACTACACATTTTAAAGAGTCCTTTGGTTTTATTCTTCATTCTTCATAAATGAAAAATTGTCATCTTCAATTATCACGGAAGAAAAAAATGTGTAAATAATACATTTCACATGTAATATACACATTTTTAAATTTTTTCCATCCAAAATGCCATCAAGGGAGGTGTTGGCAACACCACCCAATTCTCGCATTCATCCCCAGTAATGCACCACAAATTAATGTTTACTTTTTAAGGATTGTCCCTCTTAGTTAGAACATATAAACAAACTAGCCACAATTTTGCATGGTGGAGACGCTCCTAACAGTAACAAACACATGATTACACCTTCGGAAATGACCTCTACATCATCAGGACATTTGGAATCAGATGGCCATTGTGGAAGTTGAGCGCATATTGGAATGTGAACTCCATGACAGACACAGATATTGACTAAAGTTGGTGAAAGCAACGTACGAAGGCCAATAGCTGTGTCCGTCTCTGCTGATGAGTGCGTTCGTAGCGTACATGTACATGGTGGTTGTAAAAAATCTCACCTACTTTCTGGCACTGGCTACCATTAAGACCTCCTCCACTTTGGCTGCTGTTGCTGACCTCTGGGACCAAGGATGCCTGGCAAGACAGGTGGCAGGGCCTGTGCCTTCTCACCAGAGGAGCTGTATTTGCTGGCTGAGGAGGTCCTGTATTTGTATAGGCAGCTCTATGGCTCACCAGAGGAGCAGGTACATGTCTGAAATACCTATGTGAATCTCTCTAACTGCCAATTTTACATTTCCACAGGCTACAATTTCCCTTTGAGTTCCAGAGTGAAGTATGGTGATTGATGTCAAGTGTCACATATTGTGGTCCTGACATAGGACAATTATGTTAGTGAGTAGTACACTCTGCAATGTTGACTACACAACACCATTAATATGTGTAGTGTGTAATGAGCCCTAGATGCCATTTTTGTGTATATGTGGAGTTCTATGCATATATGATTGATATATGTGTGAGAAGTTAGCAAATACCTTCATCGTCAATGGAAAACACATTTCGTACTCTTCACAACTGGAGATATGTATGTGTTCTGTAAAGTGGCTAATATGAATGATGTTAGCTATGTGTATAGACCCACAAATCAGTCAGCCTGGATCAGGCCTCTCCATGATATAATTTGAAAGCTGCCAGTAGCTCCCAGACCCATTCAGAGTACCACACAGCCTTGAGGTGACTTACTGGATGGGCACAAGGTGACACTTTCAATCGAAGAGTAGTTGCACGGCGGTGTTCATGTGACATCATGATCATCAGGCTGCAGATAGCACGGCCTGACACGGAGCAGTGCCCAGTCAGAATAATGGGGCAGGCTGGGACCTAGTCACAGGGTCATACAACTGAAGCACCGAGGTACAGCTGTCCAGAACATAAAATCCTTGCAGCTAAAATTGTGAGGTGTGCTTGAAATAGGCCCCTGAATGCATTTAAATGGACACCAGTTGAAAGGGAGAGTTACCTGACTTATTCAGTTAACACTTTCTCATTTGACTCACGTCAAAGACTTTAGTGTCCACACTACAAGGCCCTTATCCACAGTGGACACTATTCACTGTGACATGATTACGAATGTTTATCCTTCAGTATTTATCAATCTTAAGCACTGATTAGAAGTAGGTCTCAACACAGATTATGTAGGGGACCCTGGGTTAGATGTTGTCACAGGCCTGGATTAGTGCGTTTAAACCATGACATGGGATGATGATGGGCAACAGGTCAAGACAAAAGTGGGTATGAGGATATTGGTTTAGGCCAGCATGTGACAATACACATGTTGTATGCTAACACATGAGTTATGGGACTGATATCTGTAGAAAATGAAAGTGACAGCAATGCAGACATACAAAAAAATACATCTCAAATGTTTTACTTTACTATCTTTGTATCCATACAGGTCAATGCCCATCAGAAGCGCAACATATAGAAGGCCATCACCAGGAAGGTGTGGACCCTGGGAGTCTCTAATCGGTGTAGTGTCTATTGACACAAGAGGTGGGAGGACCTAAGATGCAGGACCACAGAAATCCAGCTAGGGAAGTCCTCCCAATGTGTGCAGGGTGCGCCCCACACTCTGACCCCCCATAATGAACCACATCCTTGCCGTGGCCTAACCAGAGCTTTATGGACAGTTGAGGGCCCAACAGCAGCAACAAGGGGGTAAGTTCTGTTCAGAGTTTCACATGTTACAAGCCCCATATTTTGTTACAGCCAGGATTTTTCATATCCACATTGAGGGTGCCCCATGTCCAGCGCACTAGGGGAGTCCTTGAAGGTGTAAGTTTTGTACAGGATGTATGATGATGTGCTTTGTCTATTGTTTTTGGGACAGGATCCCAACCAATAAGCTGTTCTGAGTAGACACATTTCTGCCTCAACTCCACAAATACCTCAAGTTGTTTGATGTTAAGGGGGGCAGTTGTGCCAAACAGGCCACTAGTCTTTATTGTGTCAGGTGTGATGGTCCTTCACTAAATGTGGTTGACGGAATGGTAGCCCTACTACATGTGACATAGCATACTGGGCACTTCTGATGTAGTGGATGTACCAAACCTGGCTTAGTTGATTTGGGATTCTACACAAACAATATTTGATTCAATACATATCCCAAAAAGTGTTTGGCATCAGAAATACGATATCATGAATGTTTAGAGTGTAAGATTAGCACGAGGTCTCACTCCTTCAAAAATGTGTGTGTCAGCCAGTCTGTTTTATGACAAATAATGGTGATCAGTTATTGTGGTAACACCGGTAGGAATGGGTACACATTGGTGACAGAGTAACACATACCCTAAAGCATTTCACTATGTCCTTTGTCATGTCCATATGATGAAGTGATGTTGGAGATAAATGGCATACTTGCATGGATTGTGCAAGTTGGGAATTCCCATTACATATATGTAGACGGATTCAATCAGGTGAACTATAACTCAGGGCAAACTCATGACTCATTAGGCAAATGTTGAAATGCATCAAGGTGTATTATGTAAACAAGTACTGTGATGTTCATGAACCTTGAGAACCACAATGCAAGCCACCATATGTAGTGGAACCAATTCACTTAGACACCGCAAACTTCTATTAACAATAGGCATTTGGGAGTTAAATTTGATAATGTACTTTGCTCTGTACTGAAGTGTGTTGGGAAGGTTTCTGGGGCTATGTAAGTTAATTTGCTGTATGAGTCATTTGTCAATTCCCCCTAATTTTTGTTTCTTACTGTCTTCAACATCCTAGGTATGTATATGATATGTGAAACATTGCTAAGGTTCTTCAGTACTGATTTCAGTCACCAGCCACATCCCTATCACATCCACAGATGACACCGACAAACCACACCCACAGTCACCACCACAACAACCATCACATCCACAGACTCCACCACACCCACATTCACCAGCCATACCACCATCGCATCCAGAGATGACACTGATACCACCACACCCATAGCAACCACCACAACAACCATCACATCCACAGACTACACTACACCCACATGTACCAGCCACACTCCCATCACATCCACAGCACCCACATACACATCCTTAGAGTACACCCAATCATACACACAACAAACACCTAGGACACAAGACACACCCACACTTGCCAAACATACACCAGACCCACAGGCAACAGAACCATCAACAGACACATTTGTAAATATTTTAAAATTATCATGGAACCAAAAATGCTTGATCAAACTACATACCAAAAAGACATTCTTTGAAATTTTAAAAAACATAATAATATTAAAATGGAAGAAAGAAAATAAAAATTACATGTAAGAATCTGAACATTACACATGTAATACATAAAAATAATTATTTATAACTTCACCACAACAATTTAAAAAAACTTTAAAAATTAAATAATTTAAATTTTAAATTACCCTTCACCCTACCCCCTATAAACCCAACTAACAACTCCTAAAATTATTATACCAACAAAATACAAATAATGTAAAAACAAATACAATATATTAAAACATCAAAAATATTCACAAACTACACTTAAAAAACAATAATAATTAAAGGGGCATATAACATACAATGAAAACAAACTAAGCAAATATTATGAAAACCAATAATCCTTTTTGCAATATTCTGACCCACTTTGTTTTTAACTTTACAATATTTCAGACACACAATATTTTTTCCATGACCTTTTGTCAGAACACCCATTGGTACATTAGAATGATGGAAGTATCATAGAAGTGTTAATAGTTTGCATTCTACAGCTTCACAACATTTTTCGGTTGCTAATAATGCTTACATGAAAGTATTGGTGAAGAAAAGTTGCTTTTAGTATTTCTTGTGTGTGTTCTCAAGATATTGTTTGTACAGTTAATGCTCAAGAAGGAAACGGTCATGTTTAGTGTATCTATATTGTATGATGCTCTTTGTGGTCCTGGTAAACAATCGGGTACAGTGTCTACTCCTTGCTTCATGTTTGGCATAGTAGTCAAGGAAATCAGTTTCATTTTTAATGAGAACAAAATTGAATTGCTAACAAGGCTGGTTTTCTCTGGTTTCCAAGTCTGTCTCCGCTTACAGCCAGTGATCAGACTCTCTGTATTTGCTAATTATTTGCCAATGTTTAGTGTTTAGTTATTTATTCTCATTAGGTACGCTCCAAGCATATTCTACAATTGTGCATCATTTCTGCATTACAATAATGTAGCTTAGCCCAATTAATTATGAATGCATTCAGTCACTTACTCATTCTTCCTTCCATCCATGCATGCACATATACCTTCAGCCACTGACTCATACACACACTTACCCACATTGTCAGAGGAACTTGAGGACAAAGTCAATTTCTCAGGCCGTGATGTCTGTGTGTAAGCCAAGAGAGTGGGACGTAGGCAGTGGATTGGGGTGGACTAGTGAGATGTGTTTAAGAACTGAAATACAAACTGAATGAGAAAAATTCTTGAAAAATCGTTCCAGTTATTCCATGCTCTATCCTCCGGCCAGTGAAATGCAGGTCTAAAACACATGGCAAGGGGTCTGAAAGTCACCATCAAATCACTATGACTCTTCAAGTTTCATGGGCATTAAGGAGATCTCTCCTTTATGTCTATTGGATAATGCATTGGGTCTCTCATCTCTTATAATTATATCAATGCATAGCCCAGATGTTTACCAATATTACCTGTCCTTATTGACTGTCCCACTTCTTATGTGTTGATCAACACAGGGTAATCATCTACAGGGAGGTCAGAATCATTGGTGGGCATGGAGCAACTATGATGTTATGTCATGTCATGTCATGTTATGTTAAGGTATGCGGAATTCAAGAAGTGAGGAGGAGGCTCCTATGTGTAGCAGCAGGTCATTCCACATTTTAGGAGCAATGTAGGAGAAGGCTCAACCAACGGATTTGGTTTTTCATAGGCTTGGGCTGTGTGCAAGAAGGAGTTTGGAAGAGTGGAGGTGTCTGGAAAATTTGTGAAAGCAGTGTTATGTAGTGCTTGAGAGTGTGAGTGGGTGCTTGAGAGTGTGAGTGAGTGCTTGAGAGTGTGAGTGAGGAGTTTTAATTGTGCTTGTTTTTGAACTGTAAGCCAGTGGAGCTCCTTCTGGTGTGGTGTGAATTGAGTGTGACATACAAGGTTGAGGGCAATTCTGGCTGCTGAGTTCCGAATGGGCTGCAGTCTTCTGGTGCTTTTTTGTTGATCCCAGCATACAGGCAAGTATTCCAACTTGCGTGTGACAAAGGCGTGGGTGATGGTGTTCCTAGTGGTGATTGAGAGCCATTTGAAAATCTTCCTCAGCATCTTCACGGTATGGAAGCATGAGTTTGTGAGATTCCTGGTGTGGGTGGTGGGGGTGGGTGTTGTTCCTAGCTCTGTTGGTCGGTGTTCAGCTTTAGACAGTTTGTCTTCATTCAGTGGGCAATTTGTGTCATGCAGACATTGAACTTGATCCAGATACTGGGCGTCTTGTCGTGAGGGAGACAATCTGTTTCATGTTGTTGGCGTACTGTCAAATGCCTGGTGAAGCATGCCTCATATTGTAAATCTACAGGAACAGGTTATGGAAGAAGACCTAAGGGACTTATAACAAGTTTGGTGGTCCTCCTGTCGGCCCGCCACCGCCGCTCCGACTGAAGAACTGCCAAGCTCGTAGTGCGCCTGCCCGCCGGATTACGATTACAGATTACGATTGCGGTGGTCTCACGGCGGGGGTCTGTTAGAGTGACAGGAGAGCCTAACATGCAGACCGCCACTATGAGAGCACCGACTGCACGTTCCTACATGGTGTGGCATGCACCATGTTGTGCATGCTTCACTATGCATAAACACAAGTGCAATACCGGGGGGGCACAACATGCACCCCCAGCATACAACCCCAAGCCCTATATCAGCAAGATTGCCTCTTTGCTACCCTTTTCATGATGGGTTCACTGCCATGAAATGGGTGGTGGACAGGCAACTCATAATATGCTTGGTAGTGCCGCAGCGACAACACCAGCATATTACTGCTCCTGACCACTGCACCGCGGAATCCTAGATCCCGGCGGAGGAGGTGGCCCTGTGGGGATCTGACCACCACACTCAGAATACTGTGGGCAGGCCCGCTGTGGTGGCAGTGGTCTGACCGCCACCGCGAGTCCGACGGTCTGGTGGACCGCCGTACTCGTAAAAAGGCCCCTAGTAAAGTTCAATATGATGAAAGGATCAGGAACAAGCCATGCCCAAAGCAGGCTTCTGGACAAAACAAAAAGTAACTGTTGCAAGGCCTAAAGATAACTGATGAAGTATTTTTAGGTCTGGCTACAGACAGATTCCACTGTTTGGATAGACGTCTCAACGACACACAAGACAGAAAACATAAAGAAAGGGGCTTTGAGTCAACCCTCTTCAGCGATTCACTTACTTGGGCATTGGCTTGCTGAAGGCATATCTTGGATGTCGACATTTTTACAATACACACTGGTGCTGAGGGTCATTACGTAGTCCTTTGTGGTATGTATGAAATCACACATATGCTGCAGCAATGGCCAAGGACTCCATCTCTTACCCACCCCACCCAACCAGCAAGATCTGCCAGTACCTTCTACCTATTTTTGTGCATCAGTGGAGATACTGGAAAAGTGTACTGCTGTGACAAGCAGTGTCACACATGTGTCACATGTGCACTGTGGTGTCTAAGAAAAAGGAAATTAAATGATTAAGAAAATTATGTTTGGCCCAGGCACAGAGCTAGTAGTAGTAGGTGGCTGCCCTCGCATTGGAGCACAGGTACAAGATGTGAAAACCCACCAAACGTGGCTGCTACATTGCCCAAAATTGTATGATATTGTGTGATTATGAACAACTTGTATAAATCAGTCACATAACAGCATATCCATTTCACTCAAGTATATCATACTACATTGTCTGATTCTTGATAAACTATGTGATGATGGTGATAGGAAAGAGATAGTCCTACCAAGATGCCGTTCATGGAGGAAGTTTTGCAAGAAAAAACAATCTTGCAGTTTATTCAAAACCTTTGGAGAACCAAATACAAGCTCCGGTGCAAAGCTCATTTCTGTGTGGTGATCCTCTAGGTCCATTATAGCAATATTCAGCTGTAGTCCATCCCTGCATTCCGCTGCCTCTCATCAATGGGCCAGCAGATATTCCTTACCTGTTTCAATATGTCCAATACTGACCACTCATACCAGTAAAAATTGCATTCTGCACTTGAGCTCACCTTCCTTTCCATCATGGGCCCTGACATCAAGCATTCTTGATGCCCTCATCCCCACGTGGCTCCAATTCCAGCTCCTTTTGCTCCATCGCCTCATCCCTCTCACCTCCTGCTGCTCTCTCCTTCTCACCTCCTAATGTTCCCCCCTCCCTCCTCACCTCTGATCCCCCACCCCTTGCCGGCTCTGACATCAACATGTGTTGTTTTACCCTCAAGGTTCCTTCACACCTCCTGCTTCCCCCTGCTCTGCTTAGTCTTTTCCACTTCTGGATGCTACAACCCATTTCTGCTCCATTACCACCTCATACTTCTATCCCTTCACTTTCGCGTTTCTACTTGCATTTACCTGAATGAGTGCGGGTCAATCAATCAAAGAAGGCTTTATTCGATTGAATAGACAAACAATCATAAAAGCACAAAATTACAATATACATACAAACATTTCTTACATTAAAAAGTAATTCACATGAGTGATACATTAATAATTTCATGATTATGTTAAAAACAGTATTAAACTTACAAAAAGCCCTCATCTCATTAAAAACAGTTAAGTGCGCATATGTTTCCTTAGGCTCAGAGCTTTTTTCAAGAAAATTGTTATCCAAAAAACACTATGCTCATTATCTAAACATTGTAAAGCCAAAAGGGCAGGACGGCATTGGCGTAGCCCAAACTGTTTCAAGATAGGTACTAAGAACAAGTTCCTAGCAGCGGAATAGAACCTACAAAAAAAGAATGACATGAATCGTGGATTGTGGGGAGGTATTATCACAGGGGCATCGCTGGAGGTCTTGAGACCAGTCATTCATTGTGGGAAAAGTAACTAATCTATGGAAGACCCCCAGCCTGAAACGAGTTAATAAAAATCTATCATATACACCAGGTACAAAAATTAAATAGGGTTAAATATTAAAAGTAGTTAAGACCAACTGATTACGCAGGACTGTGGGTTTTAAAATCTCAGATGACATTCTAATAGTATCCAGGAGCAGGATACCCTCTTTTCTAATTCCTTCCTTGTTGTTGCCCTAATGGTAGTGGGATTGGTAAAATACTCTAAGTGCGGGTCATGGAAGAGTTGATGTGAATATATCCTTGGTGAGACTGTGAGTGAATGAATGAGTGTGCTTCTTTGATAGAGCGCAAGAGTTAGGGTAGTGCTTGGGTTAATGTGAAGAACCTGCTGTTGTAAGTGAGAGTCATGGGTGAGCTGCAGGGAGTGTGTGCTGGGTCAGACAGCTGAGTGCATGCAAGAGTGCTTTGGCGTGAGCTGATGTTAGCTCAGCACCTGCACACATACTGATCTTCTGCTCCATCCTTTCCACCTTGTGCTTCCCCCACAGCTTGGTCCATCAAACCTTCACCTGTTACTACTTTGTCTGTCACACCTCCTGGTACTGTCCCCTCCCGCTTGCAATTACACCTCCTGCTTCACCCCCTGCTTCCTCCTTTGCACTTCATGCTCTCTCCTTGTTTGTCCCTTTGCATCTCCTGTTACTCTTTCACTCTACATCTGCACATAGCAAGCCAGTCGACTGTTAGGGCTTTTTAATCTACAGACTTCATTCACCACAAAAAACACATAGAAATGTAGAAAGAGCTGCTGTTTAAAATGCAATGAACTGCTGAAAATGAGTTCTCACCCAACACTTACCCACAACTTTCTTGACAATGATGACTGTTGTGTGCTGGATTTCCAATTCTTACATTCTACAGTTGTGCACACCTCCAGCAGCATTTCACTTAGGCCAGATGAAAACTCTAGAGCGCAGAGCCACAGCTTGCCAGTGTGATTTTTATACCTGGAGTACACATTAAGAGGATAAGAGTGTTGTGGATGCTGATGTGAGTGGTGGAAGAAACTGGGGGGCAGATTTACAAGAAAGTGCCGCAGCGCTGCACCGCAAGCCCTTTGGCTGTGCCACGCTGCGGCACTTTCAAAGCACAAGAATGCAACATATTTACAATAATATGTTGCATTCCTGTGCTCTCCCCTGCGCTGGCGCACAAACAGCTGCCATGCTCCTGCACAGGCACCCTTGCACCATGGTGCAAGGGTGCCTGCGTCATGGGAGATTGTTTTTGTGTAGGAAAGGGCACCTTCCTGCACAAAAACAATCACTACAGGCATTTTCCTCTTTCAATGCGTGCTGTAGAATGCAGCACGCAATGAAAGAGGAAAAAAATGAGGAGAAATGAAAACATTTCTCCTCGTTGCGCCTCGCTACGCCACCCCTAGGGTGGCGTAGCATTCTGACGCATTTCCAGGTTTATGATTCCTCGTAAATCTGGAAATGTGTCAGGTTCCATGAGTGTTGCGTGGGAACACCCACAGCAACACTCATGGAACGCCCCTTTCACGCAAAGTGTTGCGTGTAAAGGGGCCGTATTTACAAGGACAGGAAAAGTCACGCAGGGTGGCTTTTCCTGTCCTTGTAAATATGGGGCAGTGAAATGCGCCGCCGGTGCGTCGCCAAAAGAGACTCACTGGTGGCGCAAGGCGCTTGTAAATCTGCCCCTGGGTGTTTAGCTTAGAAGGCTGAGAGCCCCACTCAAGTAGTAAAAACAATCCTTGTCAGGGTGAACCACAAAAGTCACTAAATAAACCTGTGTTTTAACCTACTGGTAGTTAGGCACAAAAGCAGTCAGGCTTAACTTAGAGCCAAAGTGAAACGTTTTTATGAAGCACTCAGTAATAAGGTGAAAACACAATGCAAGAAAAAACAATTTAGAAGGTGAAAATAGCACCAAGAGACATGAAGTGCCAACTGCGGTGTCTGTCAAGCAGGACAGGGGAAACGCCAAAAGTTCACGCTGACCGCGATGGAGCACGGGCCAGGTACAGGATTGAGTTCGGCCCGCTGTGAGTTGCACCTTCTGTCCTGGATAAGAGGTCTGCACTATATTGCTTTGCAGAGCTCTGTGTCGCTGGGTGTCAGGTGCAGTGAAGCTCCCCGCTGCGTGGCGAGGCCTGGTAGGGCTTCACGTCGCTCAGCATCAGATCCAATGAAGCCTTCGGGTAGAGGCTGAGCTGCTCTTTGTCGGTTGCCATTGGATCCAGTGTTGCTTTCTGATGTGCTCTCCACAGCCTGGCTCTGCGAGACTTCGCACTGCATCTTTCCCGGTGAAGCTTTCAGCTGTGATCTGTTTAGCGGAGCTTTGTGGGGCTCTGTGTTGCTCGGCGTTGGTTCCGATGAGGCATTCGGTTCGGAGATGTATGACTTTGTGGGGCCTTGCATTGCTTCACGTTAAATCTAATAGAACCTTCGGGTAGGTAGGAAAAAGTCCAGGACCTGGAAGACAGCACTTGAGGGGTCAGGCCAACTGAGGGGACCAGGTCAAGTCCAGTTGGGTCTTGTCAGCTGGAAAGCAGTAGAGGCCTTTGGAAGCTTGTTGTGTTCCTGTAGCTCAAACAGGTCAGCCAACTTACTCTTGGAGTCACTTGTGGGAGTCCGGGGTTCACATCTAGTCTTGCTTTTTCATACAACAAATCAAGCTTTCTTACAAATCTTCTCAGGTCCAGGAGTAATCGGATAAGAATTTCTGAGGGTGTCACTATTATTGTCATAGGGATTCTGCACACACACAGAGCTATGCACAGGATAATAGGACCTCGGAATATAGTGGTGAGCCAACCATAGACCTTAGCACCTAAAACCCCAACCCAACTAGCCTTAGCGTCCCATTAGCACCAATGTACCAATGATTAGACAACCCAGAACATGATATCTCTCTCTCTCAGGACTCGCAGAGGCAAGAACACTCTTTCGTCACACTCGTACCTGTCCACAACGTGCGTAAGAAGAGACACTGTATAGGTTAAAATGTTTATTTCAACTTACGTGCTCTAAGATACAGTACACGTGTCAGTACTACTAGCATAATACATATGAATAATATAATCAGCATAGTTACAACTCCATAGAATACGAACGGGGAAAGCATCTCATAAAGCAGTGGATATATGTCTAACTAACATTACCACCCTCCCCGTGCTGGAAGCCAGTTTATTATAAAAATAGAAGACCTCTGGGCTTTGACTAGCGAACCCCCATACCTCAGTCTCTAGATGCAAAACTACATCAGCAGACAATCACAGCTCTTCTCCCTGGAAAGGTTGTCTCCAAGTGTGTCTAGCGCCGGCCAACCGCAATATTAAAAGCACACTAATTTTTCCATGGCAGCTGTACCTAGTGTTATGTCTAGGTGTGAGGGACTGGCCAAATCAGCAAGACAAGGAAACGTTGTTATTCGACCTTGTACATGTTGTGCAGTTTGAGCCCAAAGTGAACAGGAGAAAAGGTGAAAGATAGAAAATGCAGACAGTGCAAAAAGCATTTGGCAACAGCAGAGGTCGATAGAACAACGGCCCAGAGTAACGTGTGCAAAGGAAAGAATTATGGCAGCCAGGCCCAAGACAACTTAGCGAGGCAGGCCAGGGCCAGGAAGCCACAAACCACAAGACACCCTCCCCTGGACAGTCCATCAGCCAAGACAAAGGACGAAGACAGAGTTCAAATGGGCTGAGCAGAACAAAAATATCTGTACGCTATGCAGTCCCAATGAGGGAGAGGGACAATAAAACCAAAAGTGTCCAATGACAAATGAGAGCCAGCAAGGCAGGCCTGTCAATCCAGGAGCGTGTAAGAGCAGAAAAACGCTATAGCATCCAGAAGGACATCATTGGAATTGTCAGAAAACATAGACACCATCCAGTCCATCAGATCAAACGAGCAGGAATGTTCCTCAGAGGACGGAGCATCCAAAAGCAATGCGGGACAGCTTGCGTGATATTCAATATAGCTTTGTTGTAGGAGATCCTGAGCAGCCGCCCAGATATCCCATTGTGCCAAAATCCCAAGTGCAGCCGCACGCGTCATACAGCCAGTAACGGAACAGTCCTGTTCATGGGCCTCCAAGGGACCCACCAACCGAACAAAATCCGGAACAGACAACGACGAATTGGAGAGGCAATAATCCATGGTCCAGGTGAAAGGACAGCGGATGCAAGACATCACAGGTTGCACGCAAGTGAAATACGCAAAGCGAAAAGAAAGGGTATATGACACACTGATGGTCGCCAATAGCAGGACACCGAAACTGTCCAGGAGACGCTCACGGAGCAGCTGGAGGCGTTCGGGATCGAGTAGGGCCCATCGGGGAGCAGCCATTGGCAGAAAACAGACCAACAGTAAGACACCAGCCGCCAAGGCGAGGATTAAGGGGAATCCACCAAAGACGCTGGAAAAAATAGAATGAATGAACGCCGGTATCACACCGAAAATAGTTTGGAAGGTGGACACCAGGCCGGACCCCACAACCTCAAAAAAGTGCACCAGACCCTCAGTGTTTGATGCGTTAAAAATACGATGAATTAACTCCCCGAAATGTTGGGGGAGGTCAGTGTTCAAAAGGGCCTGTATTTCACTGTGGGTACTCGCCACCTGGAGAATGAATGTCTCCCGGGCGGATGTGAGCATAACCTCCTCATTCAATAAAAGGGCCTTTATTCTGCTCAACTTATTGAAATCTGCCTCCATGGTTGGAATGGAAGGCCAAATAGAATTATCAACGATGTCGTGAGGGGGAGGAAAAAGCACATTCTTGCAGCAGACAACTCTGTGCGAAACCGTGACAATATACGGAATGCCGGCCTGTAAGCCACAACAGTCTTCGTTATTTAAAAGCAAATAGCTACCATTAGTAAGCAAAGTAAAGGTGGGAGAAATAGCAGGAGCAGGAATACCTTTTAGCACACATGCAAGATTTGGAACGGAAACGCTACAAGCTCCGTGCAGCTTAATATGTTTACAAATAAGTGAATGACCTACAGTTGAATCACAAGACTCCCCCGTGAGAAAAACTTCCTTGCCGTCTCTAAGGCATTTATACATGAAAGGCAAGGACCAGAGTTCATGCAGGAAGGCACTACCCAAAGGCTGGAAACGGCCCACAGGATAATGTTTCATGCATGAGCTAAATTCAAACAGGGAAAAAGGTAAAGCGATAACCCCATGAACTAGCCACACAGCAGAATCTAGTTCCGCTACAGAGAATGGTAAAGGATCCACTTTTTCAATATGTAACAAAGTGTACGATGCATCTTTCATGGACATGAACTGCTGTTTTTCAGTCAAATTAAAAGGCAGAAATAGGGCGGTGGTGTTCAAGAAATTCCAAGGAACTTTACCTAACTTCAGGGTTTGCAAAGTCCACGCAAACTGCATTACTGAACGCAATTGATTTTGACCATGGTACAATATAGAAACATCATCTTGTACAATATCAACAACAGAGGACACAATATTCTCTAATGTGTAAATGCGGGAAGACAGGGTATTAATACTATTGTCAACAACAGCAAGCACCTTCTCCAAATTTGCTTGGTCTATTTCCCGAAGACGGGATGCAGCTTCCATTTGTGATAGCTTCCAGAGTTCATTATACGCTTCATAAATGAATCTCTTCGGTCGTGGACCACGAGGCCCCAAAACAAAGTCGGACAGATCAATGTTGCCTGAAAGGAGGGATAAATGCTGTTTTACAGAGTCTAGGGACGAATGCTGCAACCACTGTTTGCATAATTTACCAACAGAATATGTGGTGACAGTACGGGAATCAGAAAACCTCGGATCAGGCCTGTCCTGTTTGTATCCAGGAACTGAGCCGTGAAAACGCAGTTGGCATGCATTAGACGATATGGGCCATACCAACCATGGTGACTGTACAAGTGTAGAAACATTGAATGAATTGTCCTGAAACATGGCCTGCAAAGTCGCAAGGGACATATTAAAACGCAAACTATCATTGGGAGCGCTTGACAGGGATGGTAGGGAAGGTGCGTTTAATTGTTTAGTAGTAGCCAAACCCCAACATGTAGTCTGATAGATGGAAGCATTTAGAAACATAATTTGGGCTGGGATAAGGCAAGCACGGTGCAAAGCCTCTGTGCCCTGCACCTGCCATGGCTTTGAGCCCCAGATTGATTTCAAATCTACAGTGTCCCTCCAGTACTCATAACCACCCACAGCTAAGGCTTTCAAAAAGGAACCCGAATAAAGTAATTTTGTGTGGGTCAACATGATTTTCTGAGTTAATGGGGCATTCAGTTTAAAATAATAGGACCCAGGGTTCGATCGATTGAAATCAGTGAAATAGGTAAATTTATTTCTAAGAGTCTGGGAGCTACCTGGTATGGGGTTTGGGCAATGTTCCCATTGGGTGTAGGTAACAGGGCTACGTAGTGCACTCGGTTTGTGGAGAAAATGGTTGCCCCAATGCTGGTAGCAGTACAAATCGGCATAATTTGCAGAATTCATATACAAATCCTCAGCATTAAAAGAAGCATAATATTTTAAATCAGCAAATAATGCTTCAACGGCATGCACATCCCAATCGTCAGAATGAATATTACTTTTTACTACATCACCCATCGAAACTCGAAGGACATTTGGTACATTAATAATTTCTGTCGGACCATGGATTTGAAAGTTTACCGCATCCCATACGATGCCATCAGCAACTGGAAACGCTGAAATGTTCACAAATGTGTGGTCACGCTTCATGATGTGAGAGGAGGAATGTGGAGCCAAAGTTCCAGTAACACTGTTCACAGCAGAGCGTTCAGGTAAATAGTGACCATTGATGAGTAGAAAAAACACTGTGACAAAGCCAATGGACATGAACAAAAAAATCAAGAAAAGCACCAACCAGAGATATGTCCAGGGTGGAACCAAAAAATTGTCTCTAAACCAGGATACAAAAAGACTGAACTTGGACGGGACATTTGAAGAGGTGGAATCCGAGTCAAAGGAAAAACGTGTCGGGCTCAGTGGCGTTGTTGGTTGGTGTGCCACCGACTCTGTTGCAGGATAGGTATACTCGTCCTCGTCGATGCAGGGGGATGCAGGGGGTTCGAATATATTTTCAGGCAAATCAACCATCTCCATGGTAACACCAGTGACCGTTCGGGCAGGAGTGCCTCGAACACATGTCCGATAAATGGCAGGACAAGAGACCGCTGGTGTAACACTATTCAGGATCGGCCAGATGTTGTAGCTTGACATTTTCCACTGAGATGTATCTGTTCTCCTTGCGACCAGGAAGCGGTGGTAAGATTACTGTACGTGTTCCCTTCAAGCCCAGAACTGGAACCGGTGCACGAAAAGAGGGGCCGAATTCTTTTTGTTCTCCACCTTCTCTCGAACCAGGTCGCCAATCTTCGGAAGCCAGCCGGCAACCGGAATCTGCAGAACGGGGTCTGTGGCTGAAGGCAAATGTGCAAGTGCAAGTTTGTCTCGGGCTTCTTGTAAGTCCTGTAACATAGCAGAATGGTTATCTACATCAAACTTGGCGGATTGCGCCGCCATGTCTAGACCATCAAGGTCAGGCACAAACATTCGTATGCCGAAAAGCATTTCGTATGGGGTCCGCCCACCCAGAGGTCTTCTAGGGAGATTATTAAGTGCACGTTGTACGGTATACAAGTGGGCCAGCCAGTTCCTGCCAGTACCTATAACTCTAGCTGTCAAGGATTGCTTTAAGTCACGGTTCATTCGTTCAACGATAGAATTGCCCTCAGGCCTATACGGAGACGAAAATTTCACCCGCACCCCCAATGAACCCATTGCGTCCTTGTAAGCCTTAGAGGCAAACGCCGGACCTTGGTCAGAATGGAAGGTGCCGCATGCGAAAATTCCCACAAAGACACGCAAATCCCTGATGACATTTCGAGCGTCAGCACTCCGTTGTGGCCAGACCCAGATGAACCGTGTGCACGAGTCCACTGCCACTAAGATATATTTATAGGCAGTGTCTGAAGAAAATGGACCGCAGTGATCCAGGTAAACACACCCAAAGGGTCTGTTGGAAATGCCTAGCGAGGTCTGTGGTGGTCGTGTAACCGTGGAAGGCTTGATCTGTTGACAAACGTCACAGGAAAGCACATAAGTACGGGTGTCTTTATATAAACCACGCCACCAGTAACGCTGCTGTAAGATGGAAACTGTCGCAGACACACCCGCATGAGCCGAAGCCATGCCTTCGTGTGCTGCCGTTATCAAGGAAAGCCTGCGGTCCGCGTTGGGGATCAGCCGATCCCCAACACCGGGTATTGTTACATAAGGAGCCTGTTCGGGACCTAACTGATAAGAATATTTGGAAGGAAAACCCCTAGGGTAATTAACGCCTTCCTTTGTCGCAGCAATAGCTGCCAAGATATCGGTGTCTATTTTAGACATGGATCTAGTAACTGCTGCTACTGAACACGTGACTACTGCTGATTTGGCAGCTTCATCTGCCAAACTGTTACCAACAGCGTGTGCGCCCACCCGCTGATGGCCTAGGGTGTGTACCACCTGTGTGAGCGGCAGACGTTGTTGTAATTCTGCCACTCGAACCCAAAGCGTTTTATGCTTGATTGTGTTGCCTTTAGCGTCTCTATAGTCGTTTTGCGACCAAAAGAACAGATTGTCATTGTATGATTGAACACAGTAGTAAGAATCGCACACAATTAGAGTGGTCACATCAGGATTAACGAACTCAAGTGCAAGCACCAAAGCGCGCAACTCGGCCAATTGTGCGGTACTATCCCCTAGTGTCTGAGTGTGCACTACAGTGGATTTGAACTCTCCGTTCACAAAGGTACCTGCAACAATAGCACATGCGGCTGAATAAGCATGCTTGGACCCTGTGGCTGGTTGTGCCGAACCATCGGTGTAGATCACACAGTCGTAATCCTCAAGCGGCAGTAAAGACAGAGGAGGAGGATGAACGAATTCATACTGTAAAAACTCCTGAGTCTGAAGAGAAGAATCGAAAATGAAAGTGACATCCGGAGACGTCAAAGATGTTGCCCATTGAATCCAACGGGGGTGCAAAGCTTTAGAGTTCGGTACACTTGCTTTGGTCACTGCCTCTAAGGCAGGATATGGTGTTACCACCAGAATGCGTTTTCCCTGTGCCAGTGCGCGCTCCTTTAGAATCGCTATTTGCACTGCTGTTAGAACTTTTTCTACAGAGGAAAACCGCATTTCCGCGGAAGTGTACAGATGTGACTTGTATGCGATGGGTACTGTATCACCTTCGTTAAAGGTTAAGTACGTGAAACCCACTGCCCCTGGTATGATTCTAATCACCAGGTTTGTGTGGTTATCACGCGTCAAAAGAAATTTAGACTCAAGAAGGTCAGTCTGCAAAGACTGTAGAATGGAGGTATGCTCCGGAAGCCAACAAGACTTCGAAAAGGTAGGTTGTATCAAGGCATACAGTGGCTTGATACGCTGGGCGTATTCGGGAATGTATGTACGTCCGAAGTTCAGAAAACTCCAGCAAGGACTGAAGCTTCTTCAGATTAGTAGGAGGGCACAGAAGTGCACATTTCTCTAGGAAATGGGGGCTAAGCCCTTACCTTCATTGTTGAGCTCATAGCCCAAGAACAAAACGGTAAATTCAGCAATGTGAGATTTAGCAAAGTTAATTTTGTAACCTTGAACCGCGAATTCAAGAATAATGCGGTCTACTCGGGTCAGATGCGGAAACAATTCGTCATCTGTCAGATAAATGTCATCTACGTACGAACATGCGTCTGGATCTATGCCGTCTAACAAAGAGACAACACGAGCGGCGAATACGCCTGGACTATTCTTGTAGCCCATAGGAAGACGCCTGAATTTGAACATTTTACCACCGGAAGTAAAAGCACACCATTGGCCACTCTCCGGGGCTAAGTTGTGCGTGTAGAATCCATTTGAAAGGTCAAGTGTCGTTTTATATTTTTTACGAACAAGACTGTCTACAAGCGCAGAACTATGGGTATTTTGCACCGCAAAGGTCCGACAATGAGAGTTCAAATGCCGGTAATCCAAAACTAAGCGGTACGATCCATCGGGTTTAGAAACCGCGAATAGGGGATTGTTCATAGGTGATACGCAGGTTTCGATTACTCCCTGATATTCCAACTGAGTCAGAATTTCGGAAACGGGGCCTTTGGCTTCACGTTTTATGGGATATTGGGGTTGTGGCTGCGGTAGTGACCGCAAAGGTATTTCATGGGGGGAGAATCTTCGTCCCAACCCACGTGGTTGCGGTATAACGCAGGAGCCAGGGACACAGCCCACTCAGCTGCCAGAGCCTCCGCTTTGTCCTTTGGGACATGTCGAGAAAAGCTCGGAAGGATTGCCTCCTCCCCTGTACGTGCAGCTAGAACGAATGGGGGTGGCCAATCCACCTCCGCTAATAAAATGTCATATGAAGAGGTTAGATTTTCCCCAAAAATCCCTTTAATAATACGCTGTATATCACCTTCAATTTGAATGACAATATTAAAAAGTCTATCAGGGGGTGCCACTCTGGTGTCAGCTGTCTCGACAGTAATGAATGTTTCAGTTGCTGTCGCCTCCATATGAGGACGTAGCGCCTCCCGCACTATGGTAACTTCCGCGGCGCTGTCTAGGAGGGTTACTGCCCACGTCCAATTCAGGAGTCTCATTCTCACCGTCTGTGGCATATTTCGCTGTTACAGCGGCAACTTTCTTCTTCTGAAATTGTGGTCGAAAACGTTGAAAGTCTTCTGCTTTTCCTCTGACTTGTTGTCGAGGTTGGTCTCGTCCCTGGGGAGCCTCTCGGTCCCTCCCTCTATCCTGGCGGTCTCCTCCACCGGCCTGTGACGAAGTCTGTGCCTGTGAAGAACGAGGAGAACGCGCATCAGGGATCTGAAACCTATCCGGTGATTTAATTCTCGCTCTATCGCGTAAATCATAAGTGCGTTCAGAAGAGACTGAAACCGGGGATGCGCCTCTCGACCCCGGCTTCTTTTGTTGCTTACCCTGTTTTTTCAGCCTCCAACTCTTTTTAGTGAAGACTGGTTTCTCATCTTTCTCAGGCTGAGATTTGGTTTGTTGTTGTTGTTGCGATTGTGTTTGCTGTTTTGCAAAAGGCTTGTTGCCCAGGCTATTTCTGCCAATAGTTTTGTAAGCCTGGGTAATAATTTTCGGTAATTCGCGAGGCCTGTCCAATTCTGGGACCAAAGCCAAAGCATTCGCTACTTGAAAGTTCACGGCATCGCCCTTGACATTCGCAAGGATCAGCTCCGCTACTACTTCAAACACTCCCACCAGTCTCATCCCTAATTCCACAGCCGCTTCAGGGCCATGTTCATCCTGTACTTTTTAATTACTGAGGGGAGAACTGTCATGGAAGGAGTACCAAAACACTTAGAATATACTGCTGCGAATACCTTACCCCAGTTGTCACATGCTGTCAACTCGGGAATTAAGTCTTTTGGCAAACTAATCGTTAGAATGCGGTGTTTATCCACCGGGGTTGTGTGTGGAAAAACTGCCTCCAACTGGTCAAATTTTTCTGCAAGCCAATAAGGAAAATCATCCTTATTTTGTGGACGTTTGCCCATCACCGAATTCACCATGACAGGACTTATGGTCACTCCGCTTGCAGCAGCTGGTTGGCCGGCAACTCCAGGAGCGGCTCCATGGATGCTGCCTGTAACATATCGCACTAAAGCTCGATGCACTTGCACCAAAGCCGCATACATAGTGCGCAGTTCCGCGACTGGTATAGTCATATAGCGCGGATGTGGGGTGTACCCGGCCAAAACAGGCCAAGTGGCCCCCTCAATAGATAAGGGGCCTAAACGAACCGTGGTAGTCGGTTGTGGGAGGGCGCCATTAAACCAAACACGGTGCTGCCAAGCCGTGAGCGGTACTTCAAGAGTAGTATAAGGTCGATAGACAGCAGGAACATTAGTGGGTTCATATTCATGGAACAGATTATCGTTCGCGTCCACCGCTGGAAAAGTGATCCAAGAGTAGAACACCTCAAAGTGGAAAGCCGGATCGGCTTGAACCACAAAGACTAGTTCGACTCCCGTGTCTGGCACTCCATACACCCGTAAGTGATCCCGGAGTGCTGTGCGGCTATGCGCCGCTATGTCTATACCCGCCATTACTAACGGGATTATTCGACAACCTAACAAGAGGCAGCACAAAAGGGTTATGATTAAGAAACCTTTTTTAACAACTTCAAGCTTGAAAGAACCTACAAAAACTTCAATATAGGAGGTATCGCCGTCACACACGCTTCCGGAAGCGTATGTGAGGGGGTCGTGGACAAGCACAAGTACTACTCAAGCGTCTCGCAGATAAGCAGCCCCACTCGTTGGTCGCGCCATGTCATAGGGATTCTGCACACACACAGAGCTATGCACAGGATAATAGGACCTCGGAATATAGTGGTGAGCCAACCATAGACCTTAGCACCTAAAACCCCAACCCAACTAGCCTTAGCGTCCCATTAGCACCAATGTACCAATGATTAGACAACCCAGAACACGGTATCTCTCTCTCAGGACTCGCAGAGGCAAGAACACTCTTTCGTCACACTCGTACCTGTCCACAACGTGCGTAAGAAGAGACACTGTATAGGTTAAAATGTTTATTTCAACTTACGTGCTCTAAGATACAGTACACGTGTCAGTACTACTAGCATAATACATATGAATAATATAATCAGCATAGTTACAACTCCATAGAATACGAACGGGGAAAGCATCTCATAAAGCAGTGGATATATGTCTAACTAACATTACCACCCTCCCCGTGCTGGAAGCCAGTTTATTATAAAAATAGAAGACCTCTGGGCTTTGACTAGCGAACCCCCATACCTCAGTCTCTAGATGCAAAACTACATCAGCAGACAATCACAGCTCTTCTCCCTGGAACGGTTGTCTCCAAGTGTGTCTAGCGCCGGCCAACCGCAATATTAAAAGCACACTAATTTTTCCATGGCAGCTGTACCTAGTGTTATGTCTAGGTGTGAGGGACTGGCCAAATCAGCAAGACAAGGAAACGTTGTTATTCGACCTTGTACATGTTGTGCAGTTTGAGCCCAAAGTGAACAGGAGAAAAGGTGAAAGATAGAAAATGCAGACAGTGCAAAAAGAACTTGGCAACAGCAGAGGTCGATAGAACAACGGCCCAGAGTAACGTGTGCAAAGGAAAGAATTATGGCAGCCAGGCCCAAGACAACTTAGCGAGGCAGGCCAGGGCCAGGAAGCCACAAACCACAAGACATTATACCCTATGCCAGCTAATATTGGGGGGGAGGGGGGCACTCCCTTTATCTAACCCTAAACTGTTTCCCTTTTCCCTGGCTTTGACTTCAATCTGTCAATGGGAATAAAGGGCAGGCAGGCCCAGGTATGAGCTGCATTTGCCAGTGACAGGGCTGGCAACTTCAGAAGTCAGGAAGGAGCTAGATACAGCCCTCAATCTATCCTCTGAAACTTGGGAAGGGTTGAGTACAACCCCTTCAGGCCATCCTGCTCAAGAGAGGAACACCCTCATCACACCCAAAACACTTTCCCCCCTGTCCTGAAGGAATACACATTACATCAGAGGAGAGCCATTAACAGTCATGTGACTCTATACACTGCTAGATAGGCCCATTTGGTTATGGCAGCAAAATGCCAACTTTCTAAAAGTGTCATTTTCAGAATAATAACTTACATTTCAACTTTACCATTGAAGAGGATTTTAAATTACTATTTGAATGAGTGGATAAGTACTTCTCTATCTGCTCCCAAACTGACGTTTTTACTTATTAAGTGTCATAAAGTAACCCCGTGTTGGTCTATGGGAGAGCTAGCCTTGCTGCATTGATTTGACTTTGGGGGGTATTTCACTACCAGGACATATAAAACTTAATTATACATGCCCTGTTTTTAAATGACCATACACTCTGCCCTTGGAGCCTTTAGGGCCTACCTTATCGGTTTCCTATTCGAATAAAAAGGGAGGTTTAGGTCTGCAAAAGGTTTATTTTGCAAGGTTGAAATGGCAGTTTCAAACTGCACTACACGCTGCAGTGGCATGCTTCAGGCATGTTTTACAGTGCTAGTTTATTGAGTGGCACAATGAGTGCTGCAGCTCACTTGTAGCATTTAGTTTACAGGCCCTTGGTACATGTAGTACTATTTTCTGGGGACTTACAGGTAAATTAAATTCTCCAGTATTGGATATACCAATGTTACCATGTTTGGAAGGGACAGCACATTTTACCACTGGTTAGCTGGAGTAAAGTACACAGAGTCCAAATGCAAACAAAACAGTTTCAGCAAAAATTAGGGTAGTAAATGAAAAACATCTTGGAAAATACCACGCAGAAGAAGGTCATTCCCAACACATACATTTTGCTGATAGTCCAATTACCATTGCTGGTGGCACATATGCCAGGTGATGCTTCATGCTTGCATAACAATACTAAACATACCGGCTGTGTTGCTTGGGCAGCATCTCATTCTCCCAGTGGTAAGTTCCTGGCTAGATGGGCTAGATGCTGTTCCACAGCAAGCCAATTTGGCTTCCTTCTGGACCACCTTCCCATAGACCTTTTCTGAGCCAACGAAGGTGGAGAGGTTCTGGTGCTTGCATTTACACCTCTGTCACAGGGTTAACAACTGCACCCTTCCTGTAGCCACAGATCCTGCCTGCAACCTGTCGTCAGCTGCGTCCAGGTCTCTGCGACGGGGTAATTCTGAGCATCACAAGGGTTCCAGCCCTACCTGCTCCCAGTGCAAAGCACATTCTCGTCCCAGTCATTTTACCAATTATGGGCACAACCATCTTCCCTGCAATAATTACCTCCGGCAGTGGGTCAATCCTCTGCAAAACAATAGCAACCCATCTATAACTGCCTCAGTGCTAAACTGATCCAGAACTCCTTAGCAATAGCCCAGCCTATTATCCTAAAACCCTGTCTGCAACCTGCTCCACAGCATCTAGCCCAGGCTTCTCCAATGAGCGGCTCGTGAGCAACTGGTATCTCTCAAGCCAACTATAAGTATCTCTCCTGTGCACAGCCCAGTGAACTAAATTAGAAGCCTTTGTATGGTTACACTAATATAGGAATACCAAAATTGAAAAATGTGTATTCAGGACGACATTGATTATGTGTGGAGAAAAATGGTTTGAGTTTTCAAAGTATATTTTAGGTTATTTGAGTGATACATCATGCAGCCTTGGGGAGACTTGTTGCTAATATTATTAAGTTGGTTCCATGAGTATTGCAGCTATGGCTGTTATATATTTCCCATATAGAGTCGTTCCACATTTCACATTCTCGAACCATTTTTTTATTTAATGCTGGCAACCGTGCCTGATGCATTGAGGTGATTACTACTGTTAATCGTGCAAATTGTCGGCACTAATGTAATCTTGTCTGATGTGATCACTTTTCCAATTCTAATAATAATAGTAGCTCGAGATGCTTTTCTTTGAACATAAGTAGGTCTTATAACTGTGGTTGGAGGCTCGGGATCTAGCCGTTGATCAAAGCTTTTCCACAACCCCCAGTAATTCACCCCTCGTCAATCCCACCTCGCGCCCTTACACAACCATGCTTAATTAAACATAATGCTTTCCCCTAACCCACTGTACAAAATCCCCAGCCTCAAATGAATATTCATTTGAGGCTGGGGATTGACTAGGGGTGAATTACTGGGGGTTGTAGGATTATTCACACAACATAGAGAGCTTGTATGGAGCAGTTGGTTTAGACGTCTCTTTTTATTCATTTCAGTGACCCCTGACGAAAGGCCTTCGGGCCCGAAATGCATTGGGTGAAATTACATGAGCCTACTTGTTATGAATGATTCATCCTCACGTGTCGCTGTTGAAAGCCCGGATGGGCATGCAGAAGGCATTTGAAAATGTTAAATAAAGAATCATGGTGGAATCACGCTGTCCTCGTAGTGATTAAGAACGTATGGATTAACTCTGAAATAAGGTTCTGACATAAAACATTGGTTTAACTTTTGGTTCATAATTGGAGTACTACATAAGGAGTTACCTATTGTGAGGAAAAATTCCTGCACCAAGCAGTGCGACTGATGGGTGCGTAAGCCACATGCCTCTTAGGATATTTGATTTTAGAAAGTTGGCATTTTCTTGCCTTAACAATTT
Organism: Calotriton arnoldi; assembly: GCA_963921515.1. Lineage (NCBI taxonomy): Eukaryota > Metazoa > Chordata > Amphibia > Caudata > Salamandridae > Calotriton > Calotriton arnoldi. The sequence goes on along the minus strand of CAWUFW010004421.1, from coordinate 37,349 downwards.
GATGCCTGCAGCCGGTATCTGATCACATGACTGGTTGTAGCTGGCAGTTGTGCTTTGTGTATTCTTAGTTAACAGCCACACACAATGGGAGCTTAGGTGTGATGGATGGGCCATCACTGGCAGGGTGAGAGGGAGGAGCTGGGCCCAGCCTCACTTACACCCGAATAGGCTGAGTCCTGTCCCCACACAAAGGGCTGCATACCTCCTGTAATTAGTCTGGAGCCAGGAAGGCAGTGCATCTGTGCACTTCAAAAGCATACCTGTCAAAGTTTCTCCCCACTTCTAAGGCACAACTATGTATAAAAGAGGGAACTCAAACACCACCACTTCAGTACACTTCTGGACCTGTGGATACTCTGCCAGAAAGAATGACTGCTGTGCAGCTACAAGGACTGCCACTCTGCTGGACTCCTGCTTTGCAGTGCTAGCCTGCTGCCGTCTTACCTGAGTGAGAAGGACGGGACCTGCATCTCTTTAACCCAGAGAGACTCAAAGGGCTAGTTGGCTGGTCTCCTGATCTGAAGCCTCAGGGACATAACAGGCTTCCAACAACCTTTCATCTTCACCTGGACTCTGCCATCTGTGAGTCTACCCTGCCAATTGATGCCACACCAGTCCTGGACCTGTGGAAGTGGGCATATTGTGCTTTACCAGCCTTTGTGGATCCAGCGGAACCAACGCATCTCCTCTGATGCGCGACACAACCCTGAGCAGAGCCAACGCATCTCTGCTGCTGCGTGGATTGGACGCAAAGACCTGCATTGCTGCCTCAACTGCAATGCCTTTGGAACCGTCTCTGCGTAACGCATCCTCAGCGTAGGCTGCACACACCCCTCGTCAATGGCATCCCTGATAATGCCGGACTCCGCATCACAGCCCCAGAGCTCTTTGGAACCAACTCATCCCCCTGACTGCGTGCCGCATCCTTGACACTGAACTTCACATCAAAAGCCCTGTTGACGGGATCCACGACGATGAATTGAATTGAATTGAATTGACACTTGTAAAGCGCATGGCTACCCGGAAGCATCCCAGCGCTGAGGTCGTAACTTAGAGGACCGATCTCTTATGGAAAAAGCCAAGTCTTTAATTGTTTTCGGAACGTCAGATGGTTCGGTTCCCTCCGGAGATGTAACGGGAGGGCATTCCAGAGTCTGGAGGCATTAAGTGAGAAAAGCCTTCCGCCACTTCTGGCCTTCTTGATCCTAGGGACCACCGCCAGATGGAGTTCGTTTGATCAGAGTTTTCTGTTTGCCCTGTAGGGGCGAATCATGGCATTATTGATTAGGGGTCCGCTCCCATCCAGCGACTTATGGGCTATGCAAAGAGCCTTGAAGTCTATTCTCTCCTGTACCGGGAGCCAATGGAGAGAGCGTAGTGCAAGTCTTGCTGAACAACGGTTGGGGGTCTCTGTAAGTAGCCTCGCCGCACAATTCTGTACGACCTGCAATTTTGAGATCACCTCTTTTGGGGCACCTAAATAAAGGGCATTTCCATAATCTAATCTGGACAAAATGAGGGCCTGGATCACTAGTCTTTTTGCTTGCAGGGGTAGGAGAGGGAAAATTTTACGAATAATTCTCAGTAGGCCATAGCATGAAGCAGCCGTCTTCCTCGCCTGTACTTTGAAAGTGAGATTCTGATCGAGCTAAATTCCAAGACTTTTAATCTCTGTTTTGGGGGTTGGCACCGGGCCCATAGAGGTAGGCCACAACGTTTTTGTAAAGAAACTTAGTGAGTTGCCAAGGATCATGAGCTCGGCCTTATCACCGTTGAGTTTCAAGTGGGAGAGGCTCATCCACTTTGCAACTTCCTCCAGGCAGGAAAGGAGATCATTGGCCCGTTGGCTAGGGTGGCTCAAAGATACGACCAACTGTGTATCGTCGGCGTATGTCACCATGTGGATCCCAAAGGGGGATACCACATCTGCCAGTGGGGCCATGTAAGCATTAAAAAGGGTGGGACTCAGTGAGGAGCCCTGTGGGACTCCGCACTGTAAAGTCATGGGCAGTGAGTTGGTATTCCCCTCAAAGACCTGAAAGGATCTCCCTTCTAGGAAGGATTGCAGCCATAGTAAGGCTGTTCGAGTCACTCCTACACTCCTGAGGCAGTGAATCAAGACATGGTGGTTAACCGTGTCGAAGGCTGCACTCAGGTCGAGGAGGATTATTGCTGCTGCTCCTCCTGCGTCCAGAATTTTTCTCGTTTCTTTCACCACTGATAATATAGCGGTTTCCGTCCCTTGGCCGGGGCGGAAACCCGTTTGGGAGGGGTGGAGAACACAGTTGGTTTCAAGAAAGGCGGAGAGAGTGCGATGAGCATGTTTCTCCGCTATTTTGCTGATTCCAGGCAGGAGCGAAATAGGGCGGTAATTACCTAGATCAGCTGGATCCAGGTTAGCTTTTTTTAATAGTGCTCGTACCATCGCCCTTTTCCACTCAGGAGGTACCACGTCCATAGCAAATGAAGCATTGATCAAACAGGTGGCCATTGGGGCGATGGTTGATGAAACAGGTCCTCACACCGCAGCCACACCACATCTCGGAGCAGATGCATCGCTTCTGCTGCACGACACATCTTCTGCGCGGTTCCACGCAACGCTCCACAAACCAGGACTTATGGTACTTTGTTCAGTGAGCTTAACTGGGTCCCTGTAGCCAGCCCGTGCTCCAAAGTGATCGGCATAAGCTTGTGACTTTGTCCTGGTACAGCACTACCAGATGTCCACAGTTGGCGCTTTGTGCTTATTTTATCTAAAGACTTTAAAATTCAATATCTCTGGATCTACTAATTAGATTTTTATCTTTTTGGTCTTGTTTTATTTATTAAAACTTGCTCTACTTTTCTAAATCTGTTGTGGACTTCTTTTGTGGTGTTGTCACTGTTTTACTGTTTGAAGTGTTGCACAAATACTTTACACATTGTCTCTAAGTTAAGCCTGACTGCTCTGTGCCAAGGTACCAGGGGGTTGAGCACAGGCTAATTTGGGGTTTGCTTGTGCCTTACCCTGACTAAGATTGTGGTTGCTGCTTGACTAAAGCTCACACCCCAGCCAACCAGTAACCCAATTTCTAACACACTCCCTTTAGCTTCTTAGTAGCAGGGTTAAGCTTAGAATAAAGGTTCAGTAGTGTGATGGTACTGGGAGTCGAAGTGTTCATGATGCAACTTCTATCGGTGGCTTTCAGGTTGACCAATATCCATATAAATACCCTTTGCATGATCTGCATGGGGATATGATATATGGGTCATTTAGAAAGCACTCCACCGAGGGAGACCTGCAAGTGCGGTGGTGATCAGGATTGTCTCACAAAATAAACCCAACATACTGGAGTGCACTGGCTGATAAGACAGGATAAAGTGCGACAAATTTACCATAAGATGGGCAAATGTCGAGCTTTGGAGATCTGTTGTATACCATGATTCACCCTACAAGAAATTGGCTTCAGGTTACAGAAGACCTTTGTTTCTAATAAAGTCTCTCACTGGCATCTGTGGCTTGCTCATGTGAAGGTCTGGGACAGGGTGACTCACCTCTCTGAGCAATATGAACAGAATACAAAATGTTTCTTAGTTGGTGCACTGTAAGCAACGTGTAAATAGAGAATATCGGCATTAATTTGCTTATTAGTGTCTTCATTATTGTCCTGTGTTCTCAAAATTACCCCAAGAATTAAGATGAAATGTCTGAATGTCCAGGGATGTGGTCATCCTTACACAATGAAACTAAGAGAGGCTAATGGAGTGAGACAGCAAGGCAAACCTCATTTCCACGGATCCAACTGAATTACACTTCCATATGCGAGACAGAAAATCTACAGTTAATTGCAGTAATCTAATCACGTGTAGCCGGTCTCCAGCTCAAATGATAATAAAAGCGAATTAGCAGGACCTGCCCTTTCAATGACTCCTGCTCTCAATTGCATGAAGTGGAGGTTCATTTTTCATCTGTTCTTGCCAGGTTCGCCTAGAAAATCTATTTCTCACATACAACACTGTAAGCTTATTTAAAATGAATTAAATAGCCATTCACTGGTTTTAAAGAACAGGGCCTTGCAAGTCTTTTTGCTACAGGGCTTGCCAGGTATGCGAAGAGCTGATGGAAATTCTCCCGTACTTGGCTCTGAGCACCTCTGTACCCCTCCCTTACTGGTCTTATGAGCATGCTTCACGAGAGAAAGTTTTAACTTTACACCTGTATGTGTACTCCTAAGCACAGGTCTAGATTTATGACTTTAGGAAACCTACAAAACTTCCCGATAGTATGTGAGAGTTCCACAGGTCGGTCCGTGCGTACAATTCCAATCCGAGCCGAGCCAGGGCCTCTTTGCAAATGCACTCATTTCATTTTTTTCCTGGTAGAAAAATATTTTACCTCTAAATAAAAAAATACCTCTACTCCCCTGCAAAGTTTGGAGATGCTCCGTTGCCCTTTTAATGCTGGGAAATGATTTATTTCAAGTCTTTTGACAGAAGCAAATCTCCATCATTTCCAGGGTGGGGAAAGGTCAGAGGGAAGTCTGAGGTAGATTGCTGGGAGACCCTAAAATGCAGAGCATCGTGCTCGGTTCATTTCACGAGGATGCAATGGAGTGCGGTATGTGAGTGTCCCCTCTTAAGATATGGTTCGTGACCTCAGCAGGCAGCTTAGTGTTATGGGTTAGTGAACAAAGGACGAAGATCCGTGCGCTGAGTTAACAGTGAACACTAGAGGTAGCAAAGCTTAACCTTTGCCCTTCACGGAGGCGGGAAAAGTTTCAGGACAAACTGTGGGACGAGCTGGAGGTGTCCTGAGGCCGGACGGCTGCATGAGCCAGAGGTAAATGCTGCCAGAGTGTCTGAGCAGGAGACACTTGCTGAGCAGCGCTGTGCAGGTTTGGAATAAAAGCCATCTGACGCATACTATACCCGCGATGGAGTTAAGGGTTTTCTTTTCTCCTTAGGTTCTATAAATACAAATATAATTTTTTGTACTTTGTTGTTGGTCTTCAACATTACGCTTTCTTTCTAAGAGTTTAGAGTTTTAAAAAATAGTTTGCTTTTCATTCTACAGATTTATTTATTAATAGCATTTATATAGCGCAGCAGCAGCAACCCACTGGGGTGTACCGGAGCTTCAACGTTTGGTAGGGTTTTTCCAAGTCACTTTAACACGACCAGGTCTTCAGTTCCTTGTGGAAAGTCGTCAGTGAGGGACAACCTCTCATTGCTTCTGGGAGGGCGTTCCACAGCTTGGGGCCTAGATACGCAAATGATCGGCCTCCAATCGGACTACGTTTCACTCTGGGAATTTTACAAAGCGAAAGACTACTGGAGCACTAGGAACGGGCCAGATAATAAGATCTGTCAAGATCAAGAAGATATCTAGGGCCAGCCTTTGATCTTGCTTTATACATATAGCACAGGGTTTTAAAATGAATTCTTTTCTCCAACCTGAGCCAATAAAGTTCTTGGAGAAGGTGCAAGGTTGACGCACTTTTCGGAAGTCCATAACATTCTGGCTGCCAAGTTCACAACCACTTGTAACTGTTTAATAGAGGCTTTATCCGCCCCCAGATAAAGCATGTTAATGTAGCCCAGTCTTGACATGATAAGTGCCTGAGTTACCGTCCTTTGGGCCGTAAAGGGCAACAGCCAGAGGATCTTCCTCAACCATTTCAAAACCGCAATAAAGTTGTCCACCTGAGGCCTCATGGAAAGCTCATTATCCAACAAAAAAACAAGGTTCTTAACCTTGGTTGCTGGTTCCGGTATGAAACGTAGGATTGCCGGCCAATGTTCGGGAACCCACAATGATGGATTCTTTCCCAACACCAGTACCTCGGTCTTATCTACGTTTAATTTGAGTGAATATTTATTCATCCACCCTGCGACCGTGCCCAAACATGTATTCAGTGCCTCGGAGTTAGGACTTCACAGATGACAGGGAAAGGATGATCTGCATGTCATCTGAATAGGAAAATAAAGTGAGTACACAGCTTTCCTCTAAGTCCGCCAGTGACCGCACATAAATATTAAATAGTGCAGGACTTAGGGCTGAGCCTTGGGGAACTTCTGCAGTAAGAGCTTAACACTTGGAGGAGGCACTGGCTGCGATCACCTGGAATGAGTGCTCCTTGAAAAAGGATGACATCCAGGCCAGGGCTGTGCCTTGGATTCCCACAGCCGCCAATCTCACCAAAAGTGTCTCATGAGACACAGTATCGAATGCCGCACTAAGAATCAAGAAGAATTAGCGCAGCCATCTCGCCCTTATCTAGGAGCCATCTTAGATGTTCTGTGACTCCTAGAAGGGTAGATTTAGCTGTGTGTCTCTTTCTGAACCCTGATTGCGAAGGGTGTAGAGAACCCTGGGACTCAATAAAACCAGAAAGTTGGTTGTTAACATGCTTCGCCACGACCTTTGCCATAACAGACAGCATTGAGGCTGGTCTATAGTTGCCTCAGCTGTCAGGGGTCTAGGTTGGATTTCTTCAGGAGAGGCCAAACCAAGGCATGTTTCCATGCCTGTGGGGCCTGCCCCTCTATTAAGGAGGAGTTTAGAAGTTCCACCAGCAGTTGAAGAATCTCTGGATCTAATGTACTGAGTTTGGATGGAGGAAGAGGATCACTTGGTGAGCCCACCTTGGTTGATGACTGAGTTGCCAAAAATCCCGGCAAATACATTAAGTCCCAGGCATGTAATTCCCGGCTTACTTGCATCCCCTCAGTTTTTGTTGAGTCTACAAAAGCTACAGAACCCGCTAGTATCTTTGTTGGTGATCTTTCCTTTCCTCCTTTCTCTAGAGAGATCTGAATATCAGACACCTTCTTGAAGAAAAAAAGAGCCAGTTCCTTGCATTGTGTTTGAGACAATATAGGTACTGTTGAAATCCTACTGGGACCTGAGAGGTCCCTGACTACTCTAAACAAGGTTTTCTGGTAGGTTTAAGCAGAGGTAACTTGTTCTGAGTAGTAAATTCTCCAGGCCACCATACAATTACTATGATATGTTCTACTTTCATTTGTATATATGCGTTTAATCTCTTCATTGTAGTCCGATCTCTAGGCCATTTCAAAGCCCTGGCATCTAGATGTTTCTGCCATTAAAGCTGCCGTGAACCATGGGGTCTGAGGATGGCTTCTGACTGGGTGACTTATTTTGGCTGGTAGAACTGTGTCCAGCGCATCCCGCAACCATTGCTCAATCCTGGGTTGATCAAGCTTGGCAACTTGTATTAAATTGGGCACTGAGTTCTTCGGTAGGTTGTTCAGACCTGTTGTGTCCAGTTTGGACCAGGTCCCGGTCTTAATATGTGCCCCCCTCGATCCTGCCGGACCAAGGCTCATTCTGACAGAGAATGGTACGGCATAATGGTCTGACCATGTTAGGACCACAGGGGGAGCTGAGAACAGTGTTTGTATATTGGCCAGGATCACATCTAGCAGATGTCCTGCTTTCTGTGTAGGTGCTGAATTAATTAACTCCAGATTTACAGCTTTCAGGTCCTCAGTTGAGGTCTAGCTAACACAACATGATCTGTCTTCAAAGTGAATATTCAGGTCACCCAGTAGAACAAAATGAGCAGATTTTAGGATGGAGGGAGCCATTAATTCTAGAAGCAATGTCTCCAAATTCCCGGCGTAGCCTGGAGAGCGATTTACTAATGCCCCTGATAATGTAAATTTATGAGTCAATTCTAGTGAGAAAAGCAATGTCTCGCAGTTCGGAATCATAAGGTCTTGAGTTATGCATTTAAAATTATTTTTAAAAACAATAGCGATTCCTCCACCCGTTTTCCCTATACTATCTTTTCTCAGTTTCGAATAGTTCAGATGCAAGGCAGCAACCATATCTGGGAGGGAGGCCTCATGCAACCATGTCTCGGTTAGAAACATGGCATCTGGTGTATGGTCCAGCACAAAGTCATTAAAAAACTCACAACGCCTGGGCAACAACCGTACATTAATAATGAAGAATTGAAACTTCATTTCCTCCCACTACTTGGGTTGACAAGCCAAAGAAAGTTCCTAGATATTGTAAATGTCTATGCAAGAAGCTCAAGATCAGGCAGGTCATCTACTATACAGGCATTAGATGAGCTACTGGATGCAAGACCGACTGACCTCCCATTAGTTGTGGCAGGAGATTTTAATGTAACATTTGAGCCTCTTGACCGGGAAGATATCCTCGAGATTAAAGAGGAAGATAATGGGTGGTCAGTCCCTTCATTGGATTTGCCTCCAATAAAGAAATGGTCCCAAGCAGCACTCCAGTTAAACTCCCTTAGCCTCACACATAGGATACGGGCTGCTAATGGAAGGACCAAGTCTGATAAAGATGGGGGAATGACCTTTGTCGGGCCCAGAGGGTTGAGTCGGATCGATTACATTTTTGTGGACCTCTGCCTATGGCCACTCATGATTGATATGTCTATAATTGAAACAAGCGAAAGTGACCATAATCTCTTGAGTCTCGCAATTGAGCAACCGTGGGTTGCGAATACTAGGGCAGCCCAAGATCACCTCTATACAAGGGAGGTGACTCCTTCTAACGATGGGCGTCGCCTAAAATGGTCTACAATATCTGTGGACGAACCTAAGCTCGCTAAATTAAAACAAGATCTTGAGAACCATCTGGAACTTTTGTCCTTTAGGGCTAGAGACAGTTCCACCAGAGCTAGCTGTAGTACCTTACACCCCAAGTTTTTTGAACAATTGGCCAAGAACTTTATCATTTACCAACATAATTCTAGCTTGAAAAAAGCAAAGACTAAAAATGTAACCTCCTGGTTCTCAAAAGAGTGCAGAACCCTAAAAAGACGGCTGACCCTTGCCTTACGGCACGGGGACATTCCGTCAATTCGGGAACTGAGGAAGCAGTACAAACTAGTCCAAACGAAGGCCAAGAGGGATTGGGATGAAAGGAGGTGGGTAGAACTAGGAGAGTCTCTCCCGAGCCCCGATGCCCGCATGTTTTGGTCAATTGAGGGCAAGGGCATTCACGAAAGGTCCCCGCCCCTAGCCAATAATATCCCCCCTCATCAGTGGCAGGAACACTTCGGTTCTCTCTACTCATTTCCCTTAGTACAAGCTACGGAAGCATTAGCTCCCGATCTAGTGCAACCTTCATATGACCTAATATTCACTAGAGAGGAAATATTGGCTTCACTGGATGCAATCATTCCCGCCAAGGCTCCAGGCCCTGACGGCATCCCAGGAGATCTTTTTAAGTCAGATAGGGAAAACTGGGCCACATACATATTAACCCTTGCTAATGTCATCGCGGGAGGAGGGTGCATCCCTGGATCTTGGAAAGGAGCGGAAGTCATTCCTATTTTTAAGAAGGGCGATAGGTCAATGCCTGCAAACTACCGGCCGATCAGCCTGATCGACTGTGTTCAGAAAGTCGTCTGTCGCTCACTTCTAGCGAAAATCACGGACCGGATGGAGGAAAATGACATTCTATCCTCCCTCCAAGCGGGCTTCAGACGAAAAATGGGCACAGTCGATCAGGTTTTTCGACTTTATATGCTCTACTGGAAGGTGGTCTTGTTGGGTAAAGGGAGTCTGTATATTGCATTTATTGACTTAAAAACTGCATTCGACCTTGTTCCCAGGGAGAATTTATGGCGGGTGCTTAGGGAGATGGGCATGCCTGCAGGTATTCTTTCACTTCTAATTAGGCTTCACGATGAGAATTTTGCCAGGGTCAGGTGGGGTAGCCAGGGACAGGTCACCAATTCCATCATGGTGCAGCGGGGAGTCCACCAAGGATGTGTTCTGGCCCCAACTCTCTTCTCATTGTATATTAATCATATAGCAGAGGCCTTATCTGCCATTCCAGCGGATGCCCCGACCCTAGCAAAGCAAAAAATACCTACCCTCCTATTCGCAGACGACACGCTTCTCGTCTCAAAGACCCCAAAGGGCTTGCAGAACTTACTAGATCACTTCAAGCTCTTCTGCGATGGGTGGGGGCTTGAAATCAATACAGCAAAAACCAAGCTCATGCTCCTAAATCCCCATAAATCTTTTAAGGGTAATCTGTTTATAAATGATGTCCCACTGGATAGAGTCAGCTCCTTTGATTACCTGGGAGTAAAACTTTCTGAGGACATGGCCTGGAACCACCATCTTAATAAGGCCTTCCTCAAATTTTCCCAGGTAACCGGGGTCCTGCGTAAAGAACACCGTCTCTCCCACACTAAGCCTGTTGCTCCGGCATTAAAATTGTATAGTTGTAAGGCCGTGAGCAGTGCCCTTTATGGTGCTGTGCTTTGGGGGATGGTAAAAGCCAACAATCTGATATCCCTGGAGAATAGGTTCCTTAAAAATTGGGTTTCTCTCCCACAGAGTACCCCCACTCACCCACTATTGCTAGACATGGGCATCAAACCCATAAGTGACTTAGTGAAGCTCCGCCCCCTTTTGTTTTGGTATCGGCTGGTATCTACCCCGGAATTATCGGTGTATGCTGTCGCTTTCCAAGAGATTTGTGCCCTAGATTCCATGTATAAAATTGGTTGGACAAAGCACGTTAAAAGCCTCCTGTCACACATAGGTCTAGTGGGACATGATATCGGTTCTCCACCACCCCTCACTAAAAGTCAGATTAAAATCCTCTATTGGGAAGGGGTTCAGCACTCTGCCGTTTTAGCCGGCAATCGAGGGAGACTGACCGAGGAATTTAACGATATTAAGTGCAACCGCATCCTTGAAAGTTACCTTGATATTATTAAAGTGCCGGCCGATAGAAAATTATATATTCAGTTCAGATTTGGCAGCCTGCCTATTAATTCATTTACAAATTCATGGCTGTCTAACAAAGCATTACCAAAGGGCTGTCCCTGCTGTCTCTCTCCACAAGAATCTATTGCTCACTTCCTTTTTGCATGCAAAGCATACACCAAACCCAGGAGTAGATGGCTCTCTCCTGTTTGTAGAGAACTTGGCACTCAAGATCACAGAGTGACTCTGCGTATACTAAAATCAGATGCAAGACCTCTATTTGTGTGTGCTATTGCAAAATATTTGGGAATTGCATGGGCAATTAGAAGAAGGGCGTTGAATCCTTCCCGGCCTAACCCCATGATCAGCATTCGTGTCTAAATCCTTATTAAAATTATTGCTGCTATATTTGACAGCAAACTAGAAAGAGCTAGCAACATTGTTTAGCATTCTTTTAAGTTTTCTTTTCCTTTTGTAAAAAAATGTTTTAAATATTTTTTAATGTTCTCTATTGTATAGATAGATAGACAGATGACTGATCCATCTCCTCGATATATCCATCAATGCCATTAATCCATGTTGGAAATGCTGTCTTAATATAACAACTAATGTAACATAGAGCACTTAAAACATCTCCACTAGAACTTGGCTCATGTAGGAAATGTATCTGCAAGTATGCCTACATTTTAGCATCGGGATGGTTTGTATCTATGAGGCTAATGAGATCTATACACCTCCCGTAGTTTAACTTCATGTCTATTTTTATCCGCGTGAGTTTTCATATTTAATGTTATCTTTTAAAATTGGATAATTTTATCATTGAAGTGCATCTTTTGATGTATATTGATATATATGTAATTCATCCTCTGAATCTGTGTCTTTTATGGTAATCTTTACCGAAATAAAGATTTGATGATTGATGACAAGCCAGTAGTCCCCTGATGTCTTTCCTTGAGTTACCCTGCCAATCTCAGTTTGCGTGTAATATTTTTTTGGCTTAAGTGAAAAATTGCTAGAGGGATAAACTTGCCTACTATGAGATAGATCCAGTGCTGCTTTGCAACGATCTGGAAAAACTGGCTGCAGCACTTTCTGTTTTTCTTCTGTAAAGGTTATATAATCCCACCTTGCTTGTGCAGGGGTCCTGGCCGCAGGGCCCGTTCGGGCACGGACAGGCGCGGACAGGCGCAGATGGGCTTGCCTTAGATCTGTGATAGCACTAGCTTTCAGCACGAATATATTGCTGAAGTCTACTTCTAAGCACTATAAAACTCTATAAATTGAGTCAGCAACTTAATAAACATAATGAGCTTCTTTACTTTGCTTTACTTCTTTACATAACATTACCTTCCACAATAGTATTTTTAATTAACTGAGCATCACTCACCAGTGGCGTAACACCTCCCCCCCGAAGACCCCGCGGTGCGGGGAGCCCCCTCAGTACAGTACTCCACCCGGAGAGCTCCTGATTGAGTCCAGAGGGGGGCCCTCTACTACCTTGCAGGGGGGCCCCCTCAAGTCTCGTTATGCCACTGTCACTCACCATCATAACTAATTTTTTTCGGCCAATGCAGACTAGAAAGGAGGTAAACTGATCTGCCCATGACACCTACCTGGGGTAGAAATAGCACTGCTGAGCAGAGGGAGGCCGTATGTTGTCTTCCCCTATGCCAGTGAGTATCAAAGGGGCCAACTGCATCACCACCCCCCACATACAGACGTAAAGAGAAACAAACAAGAGGCTGTCTTCTCTTCGTTGCTGTTGTCATGTCAACATCAGAAATATACTTCCTAAAGGTCCTACAAAACGCTGAGACTCAGCAATGATCTACCTGCAAAAAAAGACTCACCTCTAACTTGCACCCAGGAAAAACCTGAAGTCACATCCGTTCAAAATGCACCTCTATGCATAATCCAACCCTACTCCCTTTATTGCTTCCATCAAGGTTCTTCCAGCCTTATGACTTAAGTTTTATGAACTTCTACACTTTTTTCGATGTCCTTTTTTGTTCTCGTTTATCCCCAGCTGCTTTCGTTGTCTCTGAATTAATTTTGCTATAATTTATGCTGTAAATTATAATAATAATAATCATCATCATCATCGTCATCATCATAGTATAATAATAATTGTTAGTGTGCTACTGGCAGAGACAATATCAAGGCCTGAATAAGGTGGGGATAGCTGCATGCAAATTAGACTTGGCCACATGACTTGTGTGGGTGATGGCCTGCGGCTCCCGCCATGGGAGATTCTTGCACAGAGGACTCCGCATCTGCCACTGACGGCTTTTGCAGCGTGCCAATGGTGGCCCTGCCTACCATTGGACGGGACACAAGGCGGGCTACTAGATGGTAAAGCAATGCAATGGGCGACTATATGAGTATTGCAACAGAGACCTGGGTTGATTTATTTCCCACTCACATCTCTTTGCTTCTGAGGAAGGGTCTCTGGGGTACGGGACATCAGTGAGCTACTTCTTCATATTCTGAAATAGCAGCTACACCTAAGGAGCCAGGATACATGACTACGTTGGTATTTTCCTTGCACTAGGGTCAGGTATAGATGACATACAAACATATGCCAAGGAAAGCTGTTCTCCACAGTCTCAACCTCAGGTTTAATTGAAGAACATATGCCCATGGATATGACAGGCAGAGCAGAGTTACATGTCAGAATACTGATCCCAAAATAACGAACTACCAAAATATTGTGGCCTAAATATCATCTGAGACTATATTGTAACGGTAAGTATATATAGGTAAGTATAGGTTTATAATACATGGGATTCTTCAATCCCTGTATAAAAACTAATCTCTCATTTCGTCATAATAGTCGACTTGTGATGCACCCAGTCACCTATTATTAGGACATGACATTAGAACTCAACTGTGATAACTAATTACAGGTGAGTTCTGATATCACAATATCTACTGCCTGAGCTAGCAGCTGATGGGTAAGGCAGGTCATGTTACAGAGCATAATTAAAGCAGCTAGTTAAAGAACAAAAACAAAATGTTGTTCTTTCTTCTGCTCTATCTACAATGGCAAGCAGAAAATAGATATTTATAGCAACATGTATATTTTTTGCACTCCTTAGGTCTCTTTCCACTGTATGTTCATTGAACTCCTCTGTGACTTGCAACATGTACGGCAGGGGGTACTTTATCTCATATATTATTATAACTCCACATCTACGGTATTGTGTTAGTCTGTGCTATTACTACCGCAATATTTGGGCAGGTGAATGTTAAATTCTCAATATTTTGATCGAAAACCACAGAGACGCTATGGCTCTATTATAATAATGCAGGTTTATTTACTTTCATGTTTGCACTTTCTCACACATGTGCTTTCTTTCTGTGCTCTCAGTTGCCCCTCTCTGTTCCATATCATACATATGCTGGTTTTGGGCATGTCAGAGTGGGGAAAGGATAACTGGACTTCTGACTACAGGTTTCAGGGGGCAGGATGAAAATGATACATTTATATCATCTGAACATTGAAAAACACACCTAAGGTGGTTTTGGCAGTTCTGCAAGAAATAACTTTTGCTGCTGAAAAGGGACAAGAGGGTCACGCTAAGGTGTTGGCAACGTTTTTATTACGTATGCAAAGACTCAGGTAGATCTACCTGTAGTTTGATGAGTCTCCAACTTTCAGATCTCTACGCAGGACTGATGTTTTTTCACAAGCGAGGAGTACGTTTTCAAGAGTGCTGATTGCCACTGAAAATAGAGCTGCCCCTTTCTTCAGTCAGTCAGTCAGTCAAAATCTTTATTCGGCTGAGCACCAGCCATAAAAGAATACATCATAAAAACAGCATTTCAAAGAAATTGACATATTAAAATTTAACCAACATAATCAATGCAGAAAGAATCATTTTCCAACAATATTCCGGAGCCGTCCAGCAAAAGAAATGTACTTGTAAATCATCAGACAGATAAATTCATCATTTAAAAGAAGTAAATAATGTAATGCGGACCGACACTTTCTTATATTTAAAATTCTTAACAATGGTTTTAAAAAAGCACGTCTTGGGTTGATATAAAGTTTGCAAAAAAACATAAAGTGCAAAGTGCTCTGTGTAGACTCTGAATCGCATGGGCACAATTCTAATTTAGCATCACAATGTGCGTCTCGTGGGTATGAGACCAAGAAATGAGAGATACCCATCCTAAACCTGATCAGATAGAACATTTTGGCATGATTGAAGTAAAAAGAAAGGTAGGGCTCAGTACTTTCTTCAAAGTTTAATTTAAAACTGTTTCCATGATATGTTGAAACTGGACGAATGTTGGCAATATCTTTCTTAGAATACCTTATAACCCCTTATAAGAAAGTCCACATTTTAAATTTAGGATCCGCACTTAAAAATGTACTGAAGTATGTATAGTAATTATAGGGGGTTATTTAGTAAAAGTTTGCCCGGGCGATCACGTGGGTCAAAGCATTTTTCGAATTACTTACTATTATTAAAGCCTACAGGCGCAGCGTAAAATTGTGCAGCACTGCACAATCGCTTGCACAACCCTTTGTAAATAGAGGCCATAGTATTTAGAAAATGTACAGGAAGTTCAAGAGAGAATAACTTATCACACCACTAGCTAAGTTGCACTCAAAAATGTCCTAAATATATACATCCAATTTCAAAAGTTCAGAAAAATTGATTATTCCACTTTTATGAGCGAAATCCTTATCATAGGAAATCATAATATAAGAAGACACAGATAAAGATAGATTTTGTTCCACCAGCCATAATTTGTTGATAGCAAACACCTAAATTGAAATGCATCAGTGTAAAACGCAAGACCTGTAGAGGTGCTTTTTTGGCACTTCACTGGGGTTGTTAATAATGCAAAAGAAATGCCTGAGATGAAAGGTTGGAAAAAGGACTCTTCAAAGGCTAATGCGAAACGTGTGGTCAGCCTGGCACAGAGTGCACACATCTATTATTCAATAGGTGGGTGTTTGCAGAGCAAAGAGAAAAGACGTGGTCACGAGCCGGAAAGAGAAAAACTGGCCACTGGAACCACTAAGGTGGGACTGATCATTGCAAAGCCCCCCGTGAAACACGTCACAAACAAGTCACACAGGCAACCAGGGACAAAGGTGCACAGAAGTGTCGCATACCAACCAGGGCTCCCAGAATCCACAGCGGTCCCCTGCAGTCGTCCTATTGATTAAATACATTGATTATCATTGAGGGAACAATAATTAATCATGCAAACACTGCCGCAGGCGTTCCATGAAAAGAGGTCTGCAACAAATCAATATGGACCGAGCCTGAGGTGAATGTGTTAACCGGAAGCTGTATCCACTGAGAACAAGCAACCTTTACATTAGTTCCATAAGACAGTTTCGGGTGTAAACCAGTTTGCTTTAAACTACCGACAAGTCTAGCAGACTTGCCTCCACATAGCAAAAGAATTTTGACCCCCACATTGAAGGCAATTCTGTGCCTGCAAATGTCTGTCCTCTCCACCAATCTGGAACTGCCTACCTCATGTACCAGGGGCGTAGCCGCAGGGGGGGTGGGGGGTGTTTGGAGTGTTGCACTCCCCCAATAAATGTATTTCCTGATAAGTCGTTGGGTACAGGTGCTTTCAGTCGTGTATTGTGAGATGTCAGTCGGATTTCAGCAGGAATTTTCACATATACACAGACAAACACACACACACTCTCTCTCTAACAATAGTGTGTTTTTCTTTTAGTACTCGTGCCAATCCGCATTCCTCTCCCTTTCCACTGCCCCTTAGGCCCCTCTCATGCACCCTAATTGTTGTATAATGTATTTAAACATTATATGCCGGCCTGATTGTCAGAAAATCTGAAGCTCACCCCCCCATTTTACTGACCAAGCTATGCCACTGTCATCTATGCCTGAGTGTATGCCATGTAGCCACCATCACCAGACTTATCTGTTTTGAACAAGACCTTTCTGCACGACTAGAAATTGCGCCTATCCATACTGAAGCCATACACCCATTCACTTCCTTCATAATTTAACTGAACAGGTTTCCTTATTTCCTTATGAAACAAGCATTGAAAAAACTTGACTTTGTATGGCACATGCATACACATGCACAACACCCACACACACAATAGCACAAATGATGCCTATACATACATCCATGCAGACACAGACCAATTCACCTACACAGACCAATTCACCTACACAGGCTCACGCACAGAGCACGCAAACAGGAGCCTATAAGTACAAGCCTACATGCACCCATGCACACAGACCATCTGGCATGCAGTCACCCAAACATACAGACCAACAGATATATATGTAATAACAGTGCTTTTATAGTTCTTTATGCTACACTTATGCTTCTTCAAAGTGCTAGAGTTGACAGGAGAGTGAAAAGGATGGAAGAAGAAAGGGAATGAGAAAGGAGCCTTGTGACTAGAATAATCATTTCAACACGAAAAAGTAGTAATTTTCTACTAGATACATAATTTATTGTCTCAGGGCCCAACAGGTCATTCTTTAGAACATATTAATACTGGCTCTTTCATATTCTGGATTACGGTGAATACCTTGGAAGAACTCCGTCTATCTGAATTACTTGATATAATTTTGGAATCAATTTCTACTTCTCCCGACACAGTATGTTCAATTTACGGATCAGTTGAAAGATCCTTTCATGATGTGGAACACTGAGACACGTTCCAAAGACCTGGGATGCTACACTGCTCCAGGCTATGACCTTTTGAAATCATTGTCCTCATCCAGGCCTGTTGACCCACGGGATTGTGACAACAGTTGTATACCATCTAGCCTTGAAGAAGTCACTTGTGTGACGAAACACGTGTCGGCTGTATTCTGGACTACAATACAAGTTTCTACAATGAATCTTTGACTCCTGTTCTCTAACTTTGGTGTTTTGTGCAATAATATGCATGGTGACAAATACCAGTGTTTTACATTTTGTTGAGTGCTTTGGTACATTAGTTTTTCATGTGTACGGAGGTGTTTCACCAATGTATTTGATGCATATTGGGTAGTCGATGCATCTGTACCTCTTAGCACCACTATCACAGTACTGTTTACGTGAATCTTGACAAATATACTGGCACATTCCAAGTAGTCGTGCGACCAAGTAGAGCCATCACTACCCAGCCTAAGTTTTGTTACGAAAAAGTAGGAGATTGCCAATTTTAAGGCCTGATTAAGAGTTTGGCGAACAGGTTACTCTGCCACAAGTGCAACAGAGTACCTTGTCCAGCAAACTCTTGTTCCACCAGCCCTATTGTAACTCAGGCAGACTGTCAGCTTTCCATCAGTGGGGCCAATGTTGGCTCCGTCAAGGGAAAGCTTAATCTGCAGCCTAACAGAGTTGGAGTAAGAGCATCACACTGTCCACCCTATTTAGAGGTGACGGTCTGATGTCATTTTTATCGATCCGTCACAGCATGGGAGAACGTAATAATCGCCCCCACACCCTGGGAAAACTACCTACATGTCTGGGTCATCAGTTATTTGTTTTTTAAAAACAAACTCCCGCTTTGGGAATTTGTTTCTGAAAATTAAAAGTTTGGTGGACGGCCATCAAAACCGATAGTGGTCATCCACCAAACATTTGGTGCTTTCAGGGGAACCAATGTGACCCCCTGAAGATACAGAGATCACCTCTGCGCTAGAGACAATCTTCAAATACGGCTATCCTCAGTTCCACCGGGGGGCGATGCAATCTCCTCCGCATCCCTCTCCTCCACAACCCTCAGAGACACAGAAAAGATTGCCAAATCCTAAATCAGGCCCTTAGTTGTCTGGTGGACAAGGTGAAAGCAAAAGAGTAAAGTGGAGTGGAAAATAGGTTAGGCAGGAGAGAAAAGAGGGTAGAAATCAAGGGGATCAGAGGAATACTAGGACAAATCGTAGCCTGACACAAAAGTACGAAATAAACAGCCTTCTGGAGGTTGTATTCTGGAATATCAAGATACTGAAATATCATACTCAAAATATTGAGGAGGTAAGTATATATAGGTAAGTATAGATTTGCTATTCTGAACTCCACATGTACGTACCTTGAAGATATGTATATATTGCCAAAGTACATATCTGGAATTAAATAGTAAGCATGCTTATCTATATATACTTACCTGTCAATATTTTGGACCTCAATGTTTTGGTTGTGATATTCTGGTATCGCAATATACCCTGTTCGTTATTCCGTAGTCCATCCTTATTGAAGGAATGCCAGGACAAGTCAGGAAGATTCTGGAAAGGATGTACACAAACCAGCACTCTGAGGCTGAAACACTGATAAAAACATACAGACATAGATACAATCATAAACATCCAGTGGCGGCTCCTCCGCCATGGCGGAGTAGCATCGCCACCTCACCTGCAGAGGCAGACAAAAAATAAAATCATTATCATTTAATTTTTTGTCTGTCCGAGACTTGTGGGCGGGGCCACAGCACTGAAGCAGGGGGAGGGGAAGAGTTGGGCACTGCTGTCAGTGCACATGATGGTTTGGCTGGCAGTCTTAGGATGGCCAAACCGTCAAGCACACTGACTTCTCTCCAACCGAGATGCCTGGCTGGGTGGAGAGACCAGCAGGCACAGGCACCCAGCTCCCTATGGAGTGCAAAACCAGTGCGCTCCACCCATCCCCACGCTGCTCTCATGGTGAGAGCAGCATCGGGATTAGCCCCAGGGAGTCTGTGCCCAGAGGAGCAGAAGAGCTGCATGGAGAAGAGCGCAGAGCATAAAGTAAGTGGGTTTTTTTTTCTTTCTTTTTTTGTTACTGCTCCTGTGCTGCCCCACCATTTTTTATCGGACACCAGCCGTTACTGTAAACACTGCAACACAGTCAGATAACAGACACATCTATGGGGAAACAAGGTCAAATGAACAGAGATATGGATAGACAGATGGTGGCTGGATAAATTTATAGAGGCTTCCTGTTCATTTTCGGCCTTATTTAGAGTTAGGAAGATGGGATACTCTGTCATGTTCTGACACCCACAGGGGCACATTTATCAAGAAATTGCGCAGTGCAGCAAGCCACCTTGCTGCGCGATAGGAAAAGGGCTGTATTTAACATTATGTGTTGCATTCCTGTCTTTTCCTTGTGCTGGCTCACAATGTGCTGCCTAGTGCCAACGCAGGACCTTGCACCATGGTGCAATGGGGCTTGCACTGTAAGCAGGATTGTTTTTGTGCAGGAAGGGACAACTTCCAGCACAAAAACAATCCCCCGAGGCATTTTCCTCTTTCCATGTGTGCTGCAGAATGCAGCACACATAGAAAGAGGAGAAAATGAAGAGAAATAAAGATATTTCTCCCCGTTACGCCTCACCTGGCAAGGCAAAGCATTTTGACGCATTCCCAGGTCTACCAGTAATGGTAATGGTATATCTGGGAATGTGTCAAAATCCATGGGAATACCCATGGAATGGCTCTCTGGGTCAGAGTAACGCAACACAGCGATTTGCGCTCCATTACTCTAGATTAATCACGCCACTCATGGCCGTGCAAGGTGGCCTTGAGTGGCTTGATAAATCTAACCTAGTAGTTGCGGCACACTTCATCCCGTTGCGTGGCTCATGGGCGATGCAACTCTTTGAAAAACATGAGTCTTTAGTCCCTTTGTGAACAATATCAAAATTGAGGTACAGGAAATAGTGATGTCAGTCCCAATAAAGTTTTTCGCTCTCCTTAAAGAAATCATTTTCACCTAGTGAGTAAATAATTCAGTCTCTAAGCCCAAACAATTCTTCCCCCGTGTAATGATCACCTGTAGGTACTCATGCACTGCTCTCTGCTTGTCCATTCCGTCCTTGGTCTCTGACATAATGCAGTGCGCGTCAGTAGCATTTCTTCTTTAAAATTGACATACTGTGGTTTTCCATATTGTTCCATGTATGTGAAACGCCTTGTATACATCAGGGAACATTGCCATTTCATATCATTGTCAGTGGTGCATGTCAATTTATGGAAACGGCAAATGTAGGAAGCTGGCTCTGTATATACTATACCAAAGTGAGGTATAGTGTGCACAGAGTCCAGTGGAACCCCAAAGGTAGGCAGAGGTAAAAGTAGATAGCACCTCACTCTCTATTTGTGGTAGTGTGGTCGAGCAGTAAGGCTTTATCAGAGGGTAGTGTTAAGTATTTGTTGTACACACTCAATCAGCAAATGATATTACACACTCAAAGAATAAACTTCAGACCAATTGGTTTTGTATAAAAATATTCTTTTAGTTATTTTATTTTCTAGAACCAAGGAAGCCTGGAACAGGTAAGCAATAAATACTTTACAGTAGTAATGCAGTTTGTAAACAGTTTGAATTGCAATTGTATATGCAATTTGATTTGATTACAGTAGAGCTACTAGTTATGCAATGCTTTTGATATACTTTACATATACTTTTTATTGGCTTTTTAGTAGAATGTCAAGTAGATTACTTTACAGATTACTTTTCTTACACAGTGTAGTATACCTGGATACTGCACTGGGACATTTCCTGTAAACAGGTGAGTAAAAGCGCTCTTGTTATTTAGTTGCAGTTTTAAAGGGTTTCTTAGATTTTCCAACTCCACACTTGGAAACTTTTCACAGAAAAACAGTCAATGTTATCCTATGGAGGAAAATAGGGTTATCGGTTCAAAGGTAAGTATTCGGTTGTGGGAGTTGGTATTCTGGGGGTAGACTCAGGGGTCCCCCAGGGTCAAGGATGCACTCTTGTTACCCTCAGCGGCACTAGGGCGGCCAGGTGCAGAGTGCTGAGGCCCAATGTTATCCAATGGGGGATAGGGGGCCTCCGGTTGGTGGCTGCTGACGATCAGGCCACTGGGTTGTGGGAGCAAAGCTCCTGGACTTAAGCTCAGGGCAAATGGGGGTTCAAGCAGGCACAAAAGGTGCACCCTCACTGGCACTGGGGCGGCCGGGTGAAGAGTGTTGTTTTGGCGTCGGGCGCCCTGTAGCTTTCAATGGGGAGTCTCCGGTTTGCAAACACACTGAAGGCTGAGGGACGAAGGTCTTCTGGGTGCGACCACCACTTGGAGAGGTAAGTTGGGATGTTGGGAGTTGGTTAGGCACCGTCGGTTGGGCCACCCATGGCCGTGGGTCATCGGGTGCAGGGGCTCCTTTTAGGGTCGGATCTTCTTACCAGCTCCTGGTCGCGGTTGGGGGGCCCTTCCGGTTTGAGGCTGCAGGTATCGGCTGGAGGCTTGAGGCAGGTCAGGGGCCACCGGATCTCAGGTCAGGATCGCCAGGGAGACCTCCTCTTGGTGTTGGGTCACTCGAACTCGGGCCGTGGGCGTCGGGTGCAGAATGGTGCAGTCTCGCTGACTTTACTGGACCTGGAGTCTGTTGGTGAACAAATCCGGTGTTCACGGGAGACAGAGTCTTTTCTTTTGAAGGCAGGGCAGGTCCTCAGGGTTCTTGAGGCTGCAGGACACACCGGAGTTTCGCTTCTGCAGGTTCGAGTTGGGGACAGGCCGGTAGGGCTGGGGCCAAGTCAGTGGGCGTCCTCCTTTTGTTAGCTTCGGCATGGCTGTTCGGTCCTTCTTCTTCTTTTCTTCTTCTGGTTTCTTGTCTGCGGAAGCAAGGTTCGGGGTGCCCCCTAAATACTAGATTTAGGGGAGTTACAGGTAAGTAAAGGTTTGGACCAATGGGTCCCTTCCTTGGGGTGGGTACACCCCCTATTATGCCACCCTCCAGTGGGAGGGGGGCATATGCCTCACTCTGGTTGGCTGCGTCCCCCCATCAGCAAGATGGCGGGGACTGAGATTTGTGCTTTAGCTCACCTCCCCCACCTGAGGGGTGGAGTTGGCAGAGGTGGGCACACCTCTCTTCTTCACTTGTTTTTCCTGCCGGTTCTCCTGCCCAAAGTGGGGTCAAAGCCAGTGGGGACCAGTTGCTGAAAGCAGCAAGTGGCATTGGGAAGCTCACAAAGGCGGAAAGCCTTTGAAGCTTCCCCTTCGTGCACCTTGCCCATCCTGGGGGAGGAGGCTTGGCACCACGTCCCAGGATGTGCATTGTTTCAGGCCCCTGAGAGCACCAGGCTGTCGACCCAGGGGTCCAGAAACATGTCTGGTGGTGGCAGCTGAAAGCAGCCACTAAGCCTGGACACTAGTGGTAGGTCGTTTTTCAGGGGGCATCTCTAAGACGCCCTCTGTGTGCATTTTTCATTAAATCCCAAACTGGCATCAGTGTGGGTTTAATGTGCTGAGAAGTTTGATACCAAACTTCTCAGTTTTCAGTGTAGCCATTATGGTGCTGTGGAGTTCGTAATGTCAAACTCCCAGCACCATATACTCTTAAAGGCAGCACTGCACTTACAATGTCTAAGAATGAACTTAGACACTGTAGGGGTACAGGGCTCATGCACCTGTACCCTCACCACTGGTATAGTGCACCCAGCTGGAGGGGTGACTGATCTATGCCAGGGCAGTGGGTTGTAGGCATTGCACACAGGCTTGTGTGCCCTGTCTACTCTTCACTTTGTTCTGTACCAAGACACGCAGCCTGCAAAGGCAGTGTGTGAGTGTAAAGGTACAGGGCCTCTAAGGGTGGCACAATACGTCCTGCAGCCCTTAGAGGTCTTCCCTGGTCACAGTGCCCTGGGTACCTGTGGTACCATTTACCAGGGGCTGACCTGTGTCCAGAGATGCCAATTGGGTTTTGTTTTCAATGCTGCTTTAGGGAAATAACATCGGCCCTGGGTACCTGATTAGTAGGAGCCCAGGGCACACTCAGTCAAAGCACATCAGCAATTCAGCAAAAAGTGGGGGCAACCATGCAGAAAGAGGGCACTTTCTCACACAACCCCTCCTCCCCCAAACGAAAGAGGATGAGACTAATCTATCCGTAGAGAGTCTTCATTTTCTAGGTGGAAGAACCTGGAAAGTCCATCTGCATTGGCATAGGAGGTCCCAGGTCTGTGTTCCACTACAAAGTCCATTCCCTGTAGGGAGATGGACCACCTCAACAGTTTACGATTTTCACCTTCATCTGCATTAGCCATCTGAGAGGTCTGTGATCAGTTTGAACTAGGAAGTGAGTACCAAACAAGTATGGTCTCAGCTTCTTCAGGGACCAAACTACAGCAAAGTCCTCCCTCTCAATGGCACTCCAATGCTGCTCCCTGGGGCGAAGCCTTCTGCTTATAAAAGCAATAGGTTGGTCTTGGCCTTCATCATTGGTCTGGGATAGGACCGCTCCTATCCCTAGCTCAGAGGCATCAGTCTGCACAATGAACTGCTTGGCATAGTCTGGAGCTTTGAGAATTGGTGCTGAGCACAATGCCTTTTTCAGGGTGTCAAAAGCCTTTTGACAGCTAACTGTCCAGTTTACCTTTTTGGGCATCCTCTTGGAGGTAAGTTCTGTGAGGGGAGCCACAATGGACCCAAAACCCTTCCCAAACCTCCTGTAGTACCCAGTCAAGCCAAGGAATACCCTTTCTTGGGTCAGGGTTGTTGGAGCTGCCCAGTCCAAGATGGCCTGGATCTTGGGCTGTAAGGGTTGCACTTGGCCTCCACCAACAAGATGGTCCAACTATACCGCAGTTCCCTGCCCTATCTAACATTTGGATGAATTGATAGTTAGGCCTGCAGTTTGCAGGGCTTTTAACACCTTCCCAAGGTGGATCAGGTGATCCTGCCAGGTGGAACTAAAGACAGCAATATCATCTAGATAAGCTGAACTAAAGGACTCCAATCCAGCAAGGACTTGATTCACCAACCTTTGGAAGGTAGCAAGGGCATTCTTTAAACCAAAGGGCATAACAGTGAACTGATAATGCCCATCAGCTGTGGAGAATGCTGTCTTTTCTTTTGCTCCTGGTGCCATGCCAATCTGCCAGTACCCTGCAGTTAAGTCAAAGGTACTTAGAAATTTGGCTGCACCCAATTTGTCTATCAACTCATCGGCTCTTGGGATAGGGTGAGCATCTGTCTTGGTGACAGAGTTGAGCCCTCTATAGTCCACACAGAACCTCATTTCTCTCTTTCCACCCTGTGGATGAGGTTTGGGGACTAGAACCACTGGGCTGGCCGAGGGGCTCTCAGAGGGTTCAATAACCCTAACTCCAGCATCTTGCTGACTTCAGCTCTGATGCTTTCCTTGACTTGATCAGACTGTCAATAGATTTTGTTCTTGACAGGTGAACTGTCACCAGTGTCCACATCATGGGTACACCAGTTTGTCTGACCAGGGGTCAAGGAAAAGAGCTTTGCATACTGCTGCAAGACTTGCTTGCAATCAGTCTGCTATTTGTCAGTAAGGGTGTCTGAAAAGACAACTCCATCCACTGACCCATCTTTGGGGCTGTGTGAGAGGAGGTCAAAGAGAGGTTCACTCTTTGTCTCCTGATCCTCATCAGTCACCATCAGCATCGTGATGTCAGCCCTATCATGGAAAAGCTTTAGGCGGTTCACATGGATCACCCTTTTCGGTGTCCTGCTTGTGCCCATGTCAACCAAGTAGTTGACCTCACTTTTCTTTTCAAAGATGGGGGTAAGGGCCACTCCATCTGTCCTGCAGAGCCCTTGGTGCCACTGGCTCCAAAACCCACACCTTTTTCCTTGGTTAAAATTCTACCAGTGCAGCTTTTTGGTCATACCAGTGCTTCTGAAGCTCCTGGCTGGCCTCAAGATTCTTGGATGCCTTTTCTATGTACTCAGCCATTCTGGACCTTAGGCCTAGTACATAGTCCACAATGTCTTGTTTTGGTTCTTGGAGAGGCTTCTCCCAACCCTCTTTTACAAGACAGATTGGTCCCCTAACAGGATGGCCAAACAGAAGTTCAAAGGGGGGAAACCCTACTCCCTTCTGAGGCACCTCTCTGTAGGTGAAAAGCAAGCATTGTAAGAGGAAATCCCATCTCCTTTTGAGTTTTTCAGGGAGCCCCATAATCATGCCTTTCAATGTCTTGTTGAACCTCTCAACAAGACCATTGGTTTATGGGTGATAGGGTGTAGTAAACTTGTACTGCACTCCACACTCTTTCCACATGTGTTTTAGGTAAGCAGACATGAAGTTGGAACCTCTGTCTGAAACCTCCTCCTTAGGAAACCCTACCCTGGTGAAGACACCAATGAGGGCCTTGGCTACTGCAGGAGCTGTAGAAGTCCTAAGGGGAATGGCCTCAGGATACCTAGTGGCATGATCCACTACCACTAGAATGAATTTGTTTCCTGATGCTGTGGGAGGCTCAAGTGGACCCACTATGTCAATACCTACCCTTTCAGAGGGAACCCCAACCAATGGTAGTGGTATCAAGGGTGCCTTTGGGTGTCCACATGTCTTGTCACTGGCTTGACAGGTAACACAGGAGCTGACAAACTCCTTCACTTTCTGAGACATCTGGGGCCAGTAAAAGTGGCTAACTAGCCTTTCCCAGGTTTTGGTTTGGCCCAGATGTCCAGCTAGGGGGATGTCATGAGCTAAAGTTAGTAAGAACTCCCTGTATTTCTGAGGCACTACCACTCTCCTAGTGGCTCCAGGGTTGGGGTCTTTGGCCTCAGTGTACAGTAGTCCCTCCTCCCACTAAACTCTGTGGGTACCACTGACATCTCCTTTTTCCTGGGTAGCAGCTTGCTGCCTAAGGCTTTCCAGAGCTGTACAGTCCTGCTGTCTAAGGCACAGCTCTTCCCTAGAGGGTCCCCCTGGGCCTAAGAGTTCAACATGGTAAGGGTCAGGCTCCATGGGCTCAGTTCCCTCTGGGGTGTCCAAGTCCTCTCCCTAAGGAGAGGGGTCCTGATCCTCTTGCGGTGCAGCTGGTTTCCCAGTCTTCTTACCTTTTCTCTTGGAAGGTTGGGCCATACTTTCAGGCTCCAGCACTTCTTTTTCACCCTGTTTTCTGCTCTGTGCTCTTGTTTTAACACACACCATCTCAGGAATATCCTGCATTGCTGCATAGGTTTTTAGTTCTACCTCAGCCCATGCTGAGGTTTCCAGGTCATTACCAAGCAGACATGCAGCTGGAAGCTTTGTAGAGACCACTACCTGTTTCAGGCCAGTAACCCCCCCGCCCCCCTCCAGTCTAATGTCACCATAGCCATTGCATGGTTAGTGGTAACACTGTCAGCATTGGTGACTGGGTAAGTTCCCCCAATCACGTATTACTATGGGAAAAGCAGTGTATCTCTCACCATAGTGACACTGGCACCTATATCCCTCAGAGCTTCTATCCTAGTTCCATTAATCCAAGGGTATTGCAAATAGTTCTTTAAGTTGGGTGGCCACACAGTTAAAGTGGCAAACTCAGCTTCCCCTTCTGAAACTAGAACTGCTTCAGTGTGCAACCCGATTTGCTCTTGGCACACTGTTGATCCCATCTGGAGACTGGCTACACCAGGAGTAGCTGTAGTAGAACTAGCGGGCTTCTTGTTAGGACAAGTAGCATCTACAGTTAAGTGTCCCAACGTTCTACAGTTGTTACACTAGGCCTTTTCCGGATCAAAGTTCTTTCCCTTGTACTTAGTAGTAGATTGGGAAGAGTTTATGGGACCCACCCCCCTGTGCAGGTTTTTGGGGCCCTTTTGAAAATTCAGGCTTTTTATCTTGGGGATTGTTAGACCTGGCACTGTTGGCGTGGGTCTCCCTTCCATTTTTTGCTGTTGCCTCATGTGTTTTTGCTGGTTATAGATGCTTTGGGCACTGTGCCACTGCTATTCAGTGCCACAGTGCAAGTGCTCCTATGGTAAATTGATGTATGGATCAGTGATTCCATGATTGGTTGGTTTGGTTTACTTGTCAGACCCTAGTACAGTGCCCTGAGTGTGCCCAGGGCTTGTAAACCAAATGCTGCTGGTGGGCTTGCAGCACTGGTTGTGCCACCCACAGAAGCAGCCTGTAAAAGTGTGTCTCAGGTCTGCCATTGCAGAACCTGTGTGCAGTCTGGTACTGCCATGTTGACTGGGCAAGTGCACCCACTTGCCAGTCCCTAAACCTTCCCTTTTCTTCATATCAGACACCCCTATGGTAGGCCCAAGGGCAGGGTGCATTATAAGTATAAGGTAGGACATGCCCTGGTGTGTGTGACATGTCCTAATAGTGAATTACAGCCAGTTTCGTTTTTCACTATTGCAAGGCTACCTGTTCCCCATAGGCAAGAATGGGCAGTTTGATTATTACAGCTTATAATCCTAACTGACCCAGGGAACATGGTAGAAAAATGAATTTAGTATGCCTGAACTCAGAATGATAAAATACATCTTTTAGTGAAGTTGGTTTTAACATTCTGTGTTTGAAAATACCACTTTTAGAAAGTAGGTATTTTCTTGCCTAACTATCCAAGCCTGCCTCTGCTAGGTTGTGTATTCCTTGTCTGGTTTGTGAGTGACAGGGGCTGGGGGATTCCAGGAGACAGGGTGAGTCAGCACAGGGCTGAATAGAGAGATGGGTGGGAGGAGTTGCACCTGGGACCTGAATAGGGCTGTGCCTTCCCTCCACAATGCTGGCTCCACCTCCTGTGGTGCGTCTGATGTCCCTAGCCTACACTGTGAAAGGAAAGAAGGAGTCTTGTCAACAAAGTGCTCCAGGACTGACCAGAACTGGTTTGGACTAGGCAAAGGCCTCTCTGCCTTCAGAGAACAAAGAGAATATGTGTATAAAAGAGGGGACCCAAACCCCAGTAGATCAGATCACTTTGGGAAACAAGAAGAAACCTTTGCTGAGGAGAGGAACCAGAGAAACTGAGGAAGAGACTATCCCTAAGCTGAGTGCTGTTTGGGGATTGGCCTGCAGTGGTTGCCTGACTGCCAAAGAAAGGAGAAAGGAACTTTGTGTGTACTTTCATCAACTTGTAAAAGATCTCCAAGGGCTTGAGAGAAG
Organism: Calotriton arnoldi; assembly: GCA_963921515.1. Classification (NCBI taxonomy): domain Eukaryota; kingdom Metazoa; phylum Chordata; class Amphibia; order Caudata; family Salamandridae; genus Calotriton; species Calotriton arnoldi. The sequence goes on along the minus strand of CAWUFW010004421.1, from coordinate 8,841 downwards.
AGCTTGCCTCCTGCTGAAGTCTCAGGGACAACAGACTTCACCAACCAGCTCCCCAAGAGTCTTCCTGGAAAGTGCCTGCTGCTGTGCTGGACTTTCTGAGGGACTGCGTGTCGCAAGGAGCTGGAAGCGCGACTCACGAAGAAGAAGCGTCGCCGCCGAAGCGCCTCGCATCGCCGGAAAAGAGGATCGACGTCGCATCAGACGCCGCCGCATCACCGGGAAGCGTGTCGCAGGGCCTGTCGCGGCTCAGAAGAATCGATGAGTCGCCGCACGGCTGTTGCATCGTTCCGAAGCACCTCGCATCGCCAGAGAAGAGGATCGACGTCGCATCAAACGCCGCCGCATCACCGCGAAGCGTGTCGCAGGGCCTGTCGTGGCTCAGAAGAATCGTTGAGTCGCCGCACGGCCGTCGGGCGTGCACGCATCGTGTCGCATCAAGAAGAAGACGCCATCTTTGTTTCATTGCACCGGATCTTCATCGCATCACGGTGTTGCTGGTCGCATCGCCACGAAAGCGCAGTAAGAAACCGACGCATCACCTCCCCATGCCGAGAAGAACCAACACATCCCCTACGCATCAGTAGGGACCCGACGCATCACCGTTCTTGCGTGTAAGGAACCGACGCATCACCTTCCCTGCAACACTTTCGTTGTATAGCGTTACGCATCCAAAGGTACATTGAACTCAAAGTGTCGCATTTTGCATCTTAAGAGAACTGAGCTAATTCTACCATTTTTGAAGTACAGTATTGTGGTTTTTGTCGTTTGTGGTCTTGTGTTAAATCTATATAAAAGATACTTATTTTTAATATACAACTGGTGTGGTGTCCATCTGTAGTGTTGTCACTTGATTACTGTATGTGTTCACAAATGCTTTACACACTGCCTCTGAGATAAGCCTGTCTGGTCGTGCCAAGCTACCAAGGGGGTAAGCAGGGGTTACTTTAGTAGTGTATCCCCCTTACCCTGACTAGACGCACGGGTCCCTATTTGGTCAAAGGTACCTACCTCTGCCAACTAGAGACCCCCAAATCTAACAGGGATTCTCACCACCTTTCCCCTGGGGAGGTTTTGTAGCCCCTTTCTTTTGGTCACCCCCAGTGGTTGTTTTTGTCACCCTTGTCTTGACACAATGGTCTGCCTTCTTTCCCAATTCTTGGAAAGAAATTAGTCCTAGGTTTACCAAATGCTGATGTAACTTTTCATTAGTGCAATTACTTAAAATATGTTCTTTCATAAATCATGCACATTGTGTCCAGTTAGCCAACCATCTAGTGTTTTAACTGAGTAGTCTACGAAGTCAATCCAGGATTGGTTTTGGGTTTTGTGAGCCCCCTGAATCTAATTCTGTATTCCTCAGTTGTGAGTCCAAATCCCTCAATCAGAGTTCTCTTCATGAGAATCTGCCCCTGAAAGGGTCAGGAGTCTGTCTCTGCAGTTACCAGAGAACAGTTCCCAAATGGGTGCCCCTCAGTGTGACTTTTTCACTTTTATCATTTCACAGGCCCTCTCAAAGGCTGTGAACCATTTTGTGATATCATCACTCTCTTCATATTTAGGGACAATTCCTTTGGGGATTTTAGGATCATAAGATTGCTCTTTATCCTTATTAAGTAAAATGATGCCACCATTGATGGGTCCTAGGCCCATCTCTGCTCTCTCTCTCTAGAGCCAGGAGTCTGGTCTGTAGGTCCAATCTTTTGGTCAACCCGGCTAGCAGGCTGTCCTCCTCATTGAGGCTATCGTCAATGTCCTCAGTAGTGCCTGATCCACCTGTGTGGGCCCTAGGTACTGAGAGGTTTATTTTTGGATTCAGGGCCACTGGGGCCCTTCTTTCCCTATGAAGTGGGAGGGTGGGGGGGGGGGTTGATAAGCATCCTCATCCCCTCCATCTTCTTCCTCATCTGATTGGTCTTCACCATTTTCAGATGGGTGGTCCTTAGCATACCCAGCCAACAGCTCCTGGAGCTTTTGTTTGGTGGGATGGGACCCCATGGTTATGTTTGTAATTTTACATAGGGACCTTACCTCCTTGTAAGACAAGTGAAGGTAAGGGATGAGGTCAAGCTCCTCAACCTGGTCCTCTAGGTCATTATGGTTATTTTCACTAACAGTTGGGTTCTTGTTAAGAGACATAGTTAAAAAAACTTCCAACCCCTCTTATCCCTAGCTAAAGTGACTTTTTATTTTTCCAAAATTCTAAAGGGACTTAACCAAGGTCCTAACAAGACTTTTAGTAATTTTGCAAAAAGATTGCCAATTTGAAAAAATCAGAATTCTAAAGACAATTTAAGAGTTCTGTTGTGTGATCAGGTGGTAACCAAGTTAGTCCAACAAATTCAAAGTTGTATATCCCCCTGCTGATCCACCAATGTAGGAAGCTGGCTCTGTGTATACTATACCAAAGTGAGGTATAGTGTGCACAGAGTCCAGTGGAACCCCAAAGGTAGGCAGAGGTAAACGTATATAGCCCCTTACTCACTATTTGTGGTAGTGCGGTCGAGCAGTAAGGCTTTATCAGAGGGTAGTGTTAAGCATTTGTTGTACACACTCAATCAGCAAATGATATCACACACTCAGCGACTGAACTTCAGACCAATTGGTTTTGTATAAAAATATTCTTTTAGTTATTTTATTTTCTAGAACCAAGCAAGCCTGGCACAGGTAAGCAATAAATACTTTACAGTAGTAATGCAATTTGTAAACAGTTTGAATTGCAATTGTATATGCACTTTGATTTGATTACAGTAGAGCTACTAGTAATGCAATGCTTTTAATATACTGTACATATACTTTGTATTGGCTTTTTAGTAGAATGTCAAGTAGATTACTTTACAGATTACTTTTTACAAAGGCAGTATACCTGGATACTGCACTGGGACATTTCCTGTAAACAGGTAAGTAAAAGTGTTTTTGTTATTTAGTTACAGTTTTAAAGGGTTTCTTAGATTTTCCAACTCCACACTTGGAAACTTTTCACAGAAAAACAGTGAATGAAATCCTATTGCGAAAATAAGGTTCTCGGTTCAAAGGTAAGTATTTGGTTGTGGGAGTTGGTATTCTGGGGGTAGACTCAGGGGTCTCCCAGGGTCAAGGATGCACTCTTGTTACACCCTCAGCTGCACTAGGGCGGCTGGGTGCAGAGTGCTGAGGCCCAATGTTATCCAAAGGGGGATAGGGGACCTCCGGTTGGTGGCTGCTGCGAACAGGCCACTGGGTTGTGGGAGCAAAGCTCCTGGACTTAAGCACAGGGCAAATGGGGGTTCAAGCCAGCACAAAAGGTGCACCCTCAGGGGCACTGGGGCGGCCGGGTGCAGAGTACTGTTTTGGCGTCGGGCGCCCTGTAGCTTTCAATGGGGAGTCTCCGGTTTGCAAACACACTGCAGGCTCGGGGACGAAGGTCTTCTGGGTGCGACCACCACTTGGAGAAGCAAGTTGGGATGTTGGGGGTTGTTTAGGCACCATCGATTGGGCCACCCAAGGCCGTGGGGCTTCGGGTGCAAGGGTGCAAGGGTGCCCTTTAGGGTCGGATCTTCTTGCCAGCTCCTGGTCGCGGTTGGGGGGACTTTCCGGTTTGAGGCTGCAGGCATCGGCTGGAGGCTTGAGGCAGGTCGGGAGCCACCGAGGAGACCTCGCTTTGGTGTTGGGCCACTTGAACTCGGGCCGTGGGCGTCGGGTGCAGAATGGTGCAGACTCGTGGACTTTGCTGGACCTGGAGTCTGTTGGTGAATGAATCCCGTGTTCACAGGAGACAGAGTCTTTTCTTTTGAAGGCAGGGCAGGTCCTCGGGGTTCTTGAAGCTGCTGGCTGCTGGAAACACCGGAGTTTCGCCTCTGCAGGTTCGAGGTGGGGACAGGCCGGTAGGGCTGGGGCCAAGTCAGTGGGCGTCCTCCTTTTGTTAGCTTCGGCACGGCTGTTCGGTCCTTCTTCTTTTCTTCTTGTGGTTTCTTGTCTGCGGAAGCAAGGTTCGGGGTGCCCCCTAAATACTAGATTTTGGGGGCGATACAGGTAAGTAAAGGTAGGGACCAATGGGTCCCTTCCTTGGGGTGGGTACACCCCCTATTATGCCACCCTCCAGTGGGAGGGGGGCATATGCCTCACTCTGGTTGGCTGGGTCCCCCCATCTGCAAGATGCCGGGTACTGAGAGTTGTGCTTCACCTAGCCTCCCTCACCTGAGGGGTGGAGTTGGCAGAGGTGGGCACACCTCTCTTCCTCACTTGTTTTTCCTGCCAGTTCTCCTGCCCAAAGTGGGGGTCAGAACCAGTGGGGACCAGTTGCTGAAAGCAGTAAGTGGCCTGGGGAAGCTCACAAAGGCGGCAAGCCTTTGAAGCTTCCCCTTCGTGGACCCTGCCCATCCTGGGGGAGGAGGCTTGGCACCTCTTACAATGTCTAAGAATGGACTTAGACACTGTAGGGTACAGGGCTCATGCTCCTGTACCCTCACCACTGGTATAGTGCACCCAGCTGGAGGGGTGACTGATCTATGCCAGGGCAGTGGGTTGTAGACATGGCACACAGGCTTGTGTGCCATGTCGACTCTTCACTTTGTTCTGCACCAAGAAACGCAGCCTGCAAGGGCAGTGTGTGAGTGTAAAGGTACAGGGCCTCTAAGGGTGGCACAATAAGTGCTGCAGCCCTTAGAGGTCTTCCCTATTCGCAGTTCCCTGGGTACCTGTGGTACCATTTAGCAGGGGCTGACCTGTGGCCAGAAATGCCAATTGGGTTTTGTTTTCAATGCAGTTTTAGGGAAAGAACATAGACCCTGGGTACCTGATTAGCAGGAGCCCAGGGCACACTCAGTCAAAGCACATCAGCAATTCAGCAAAAAGTGGGGGCAACCATGCAGAAAGAGGGCACTTTCTCACAGCAACTACAACTCTTCGAATGAACTGAGTTGTCAAAAGAAAGCCCATTACTAAAAACATGGCACCTAGCTTACATGAAGCATACAGCACCATGTGTACTTATTTTTACGTTCCTTCCTGCTTTCAAACTATTAAAGGCGCATTGGCATTTGGAAACAAGGTGGAAACATCCATACAGTACTCCAACTCATAATTTCTTTAATGTGATAAATAGGCATTTTGAGTTTATGATGTTTTATTTCTGTATTTTGGCTTCCCAAAAAATGAATTGCATTTAGTAACGAGGGTGGAAAAGCAAATCTTAATATCTTTATGAATATTTATCTGTGCTTTGCCATCAGTATTTTTCTTCTGGCACTGGTTTCCGTGCAATAAAACATTGGAAAAGAAGAGTTAATGAAGCACGCGTTGCCTACTTTAAAAATAAAAACCCTTTTCTTTCAGCCAACTATAACAATAAAAGCATGCCTCAAAGTGATCTCTGCACAAACTGTACTTCAGTGGTCCACTAATGAAACAAAACAGATTGCACTATCATGTGATTAAGTTAATCTCCATTGCCAAGTCTAACATACTTCTCTTGTGTAAACAATTCCAAAGTCAGCATTTCCGTATTCTCTATAAATGGTGCAAATGCTATGGGCACTCATGCTGAGTGCCTCGCAATTCCTGATTCGACTGTTCACTTGTTGATTGGGAATTACAAGAGATGCAGGAATACATCACATCCGGTCTTTCCTACTTGGGCATATCACCAGCTGAAACCTGGACACGTTCCCGGAGAAGAAACTGGAAAAAAATGGAGAATTACCATGAGAACTGGGGGCAGTGATACAACAACATTGTGTTTTTTTTAATTACCAACGCAATTATAATCATTAGGGCCTTTTAAGCCGAACACGCATACTGAGTGGCCACCTTGAAAGACCATATTATGTTACATCCATTAAACAAATAGACAGATACATTGTTCATTTATTAATTTCCTCTAGATCCAGAGCGATGAACTGAGATGTGAAAACCTTACATGAATGCTTAGCCTTATGCAAACATTATTGCTGGAAGCAATATGCACAGCAGTTGCTTGTTGGAAGAAGACAAATTAAATTAAATACATACAAATATTTCACAAGTAACTGTTGAATGCATTTGGCTCTTGCCTACAGACAACGGTACTTGTCTGTTAGAGACACAAATAACCAATATATCCTGTGCTCCCCCTAGCACCGCATAGAGCAGGATCTGAACCTCACTGCCATCTATTGCCACCACCTGCCCCTGGTGTCTGGCACAGCACCACTCATGGTTTTGGCTTTGTGAATGCTTGTTAAATTGAATCACAAAAATGAAACAAAACCATATAATTAGAAATGGCAGTTGTGTGAACAGGCACAGTAGCTTTCTTTCAATGGTTTTTCAAAAAGCATAAGAAAATTCATTACAAGATGGCCATCATCTATGTGCTAGCATGTACAGTGTCATCTTGAAATTGTCCATTCTTGGACATGCATGCTCGACAGCCATCTGGACGTAGCAACTTAAAGACTTATTGAATTTGCTAGTTCTTGTTCTAAATGGAAAAATAAGGTCCTCGTTTAGAGATCACGGTGAAGCCGAAAAAACAATTGTAAACCTGCACACCATGGTTGTTTTTAATTTAGCATGAATGTTATTGAGAGATAAGAGTTTTACCATATCTTGAGAATCAGTAATACTGCTTCTCTGCTTGCAAGTCCCATGCTAATTACCACCAGTAAACGCTGGTGCTCGTTAGGCTCATGCAACACATAAGTACACTAATGAAATTCACACATTTTACATGACATGAAAAGTAACCATCAATTAGATAGAATGGATACAATCACTACTGAAGTAACTGTTGGATGGTTAATAAGTTTTGCCTACAGACAGCTGTAGCTACAGACAGCTGTAGTTGTCTGTTGGAGACACATGCTACCACTGCAATCTATGCCCCCGCACCTCACAGAGCGGGAAGACCCCCCCATCCATTGCCACCATCCATCACCCAGAACTTGACACTGCACCACACATGGTTTGGCTTTGCCAAAGCTTGTGGAATTGGGGTACAAATATTGGCAAAGCCAAACTATTCCAAAATTGCAGCTGTCCAAGTGTGCACATGCATGTCTACCATCTTTCAATGTTTTTTCAAAAAATATAAGAAAAGTCATTACAAGATGGCCACAGTAAATGCACATGCCTGCCTGCATGGAGGCCATCTTGTAATGGATTTAAAAAACAATGTTAAAAAATAAAAAAACAAGATAGCCACCATGCATTTGCATATATGCTTGGTGGGCATCTGGGGGTAGCAAAGCAAGGCCTATTGTCCTAGCCAATGCTTTTTGTAACTGGAGCAACTAAGGCCCTCATTTAGAGATCGCTGTGACTTAGATGCTACCATGCTAAGATGGCTGTCTGTGTATTTGACATTTAATGTTATATTTATAGGAACGTTTTACTACATCTAGAAATTCAGTAATACTGGTTTCCTGCATAAGAGATCTATGCTCGTTACCACCAGCCAAAGCTGGAGCTAACTATTCTCATGCAACTGTCTAGTTATAATCTTGAACTTTACAACTGTCATGTTAAGCAAAGTTCTCAAATTGTCACATTATGCAATTGCACAGGTTTTATTGCTCTCTGAACATATTTTAAGCAATTTCTGTTTTTTTTGTAATTTTGCATAATTTATGTGACATTATGTAAAATTACACAGAAAAAGATTATGATATTCCGCACACCCCTCGTGGAAACTCTACACCCTTAAAGCATCAAAATATTCTGAAACAGTATTTCAACATAGTATTCCAAACTGAGATTCTAATTAGCAATGATATGATGATTGCCTGTTTCAGTAACGCAAGTAATGGAACAGTGGGTCTACAGTGAAGGTCTAACGTACTTTAAATAAAGGCCTATCCCCTTACTGGGCTGTGCATAATATATTGTATTGCAGCTTCACGCATTCCAAAAATGTCTATGCCTCATCACAAGTTTACATAAATACACAGATGTGATGAACCGCTACACAGAAAATAGCCTAATGAGACTTTATGCTTTTTGTATTCCACTATCAGGGTGGCATACAGGTTGCTTTTTACATCTTAGATAACTATGTGTCATATACAGTTGTGCCACAATATCACCATGGGCATTCCTTAAAGTTTATCAGTTTATCATACACATTTACACAGTCATCAAAAGGCATCTGTGTATATTGACAATTTAAGAAGCTAAAGTCTAAAACGGTTTTACTATGCAATAAGCCATGTCAGATCTCAGTTTTTTTGTTTGACTGAAAAGTTTGCAGTATTGCCATCACTTATGAAATATTAAAGGCAGTTTCTAAGCGATACATCGATCACATTTCTGTGAGTAGGTATGACAGTTCCAAATGGAAACATTGAAATAGACATAAACATTTCATAAATCATTATAGACAGCAAGGAAATATCTGAATTTCACAGCAAACTTTAAAATAGATGTTATTAATAAGAAATTATCAGTATAGTTTCAGAGATAATTGTTGCATATAGTTCTACAGAATTTGAAAAAATTATTGAAATTATCTTATTTCTTTTACTTATTCTTTTGTATACTGCTTTTGGATTAGAAGCTTGTTTTTCTATTCTTTCAACCTGGGTTCTTCTTGATGACTGAATACAATGACTAATGTATTTCCCAATAGTAGACTATGGCGGTCATCTGTCTTCAAACCGGTGAAGCTGGGTGTCACTATAATAGTAGAAATAAATAGTGGATCTTAAGAAAGATTCAAAAACATTACGTTAAGAGTCTTGGTAAGTGCAGAGACTAATTTAATTTTCAAATTCAGGGTTGCTTAATATATTGTAGCCTCTTTTTTAAAGATGTTGAAGGAGGAGGGATAGTCAAAGATTGCTGAAAAAATGAGTATCGGTGCTACGACACCACCACAATGTATCTGCA